>JAQQAC010026072.1:57920050-58124273 GCA_029783875.1 Phataginus tricuspis | reverse complement strand
TGTTCCACTGGTCTGTGGGTCTGTTTTTGTGCCAGTACCAAATTGTCTTGATTACTGTGGCTTTGTAGTAGAGCTTGAAGTCAGGGAGCGTAATTCCCCCTGTTTGATTCCTCCTTCTCAGGATTGTTTTGGCTATTCGGGGTCTTTTCTGGTTCCATATGAATTTTAGAATTATTTGTTCCAGCTCATTGAAGAAAGCTGTTGGTATTTTAATAGGGATTGCGTTGAATCTGTAGATTGCTTTAGGTAGTATTGCCATTTTGACAATATTGATTCTTCCTAGCCAAGAGCATGGGATGCATTTCCATTTGTTAGTGTCTTCCTTAATTTCTCCTAGGAGTGTCTTGTAGTTTTCAGAGTACAGGTCTTTCACTTCCTTCGTTAGGTTTATTCCTAGGTATTTTATTCTTTTAGGTGCAATTGTGAATGGAATTGTTTTTCTGATTTCTCTTTCTGTTAGCTCATCATTAGTGTATAGGAAAGCAACAGATTTCTGTGTGTTAATTTTGTATCCTGCAACTTTGCTGAATTCAGATATTAGTTCTAGTAGTTTTGGAGTGGAGTCTTTAGGGTTTTTTATGTACAGTATCATATCATCTGCAAATAGTGACAATTTGACTTCTTCTTTACCAATCTGGATGCCTTGTATGTCTTTGTTTTGTCTGATTGCCGTGGCTAGGACCTCCAGTACTATGTTGAATAACAGTGGAGAGAGTGGGCACCCCTGTCTTGTTCCCGATCTTAGATGAAAAGCTTTCAGCTTCTCGCTGTTAAGTATGATGTTAGCTGTGGGTTTGTCATATATGGCCTTTATGATGTTGAGGTACTTGCCATCTATACCCATTCTGTTGAGAGTTTTAATCAAAAATGGATGCTGAATTTTGTCAAATGCTTTTTCAGCATCTATGGAGATGATCATGTGGTTTTTGTTCTTCTTTTTATTGATGTGATGGATGATGTTGATGGATTTTCGAATGTTGTACCATCCTTGCATCCCTGGGATGAATCCCACTTGATCATGGTGTATGATCCTCTTGATATATTTTTGAATTCGGTTTGCTAATATTTTGTTGAGTATTTTTGCATCAACATTCATCAGGGATATTGGTCTGTAATTTTCTTTTTTAGTGAGGTCTTTGCCCGGTTTTGGTATTAGAGTGATGCTGGCTTCATAGAAAGAGTCTGGAAGTATTCCCTCCTCTTCTATTTTTTGGAAAACTTTAAGGAGAATGGGTGTTATTTCTTCTCTATATGTCTGGTAGAATTCAGAGGTGAATCCATCCGGTCCAGGGCTTTTGTTCTTGGGTAATTTTTTGATTACCGATTCAATTTCATTGCTGGTGATTGGTCTGTTTAGTTTTTCTGTTTCCTGCTTGGTGAGTCTTGGAAGGCTGTATTTTTCTAAGAAGTTGTCCATTTCTTCTAGGTTTTGCAGCTTGTTAGCATATAGATGCTCGTAATATTCTCTTATAATTCTTTGTATTTCTGTGGGGTCCGTCGTTATTTTTCCTTTCTCATTTGTGATTCTGTTTATGTGTGTAGTTTCTCTTTTTCTCTTAATGAGTCTGGCTAGGGGTTTATCTATTTTGTTTATTTTTTCAAAGAACCAGCTTTTGGTTTCATTGATTTTTTCTATTGTTTTATTCTTCTCAATTTTATTTATTTCTTCTCTGATCTTTATTATGTCTCTCCTTCTGGTAACTTTGGGCCTCATTTGTTCTTCTTTTTCCAATTTCAATAATTGTGTCCTTAGACTGTTCATTTGGGAATGTTCTTCCTTCTTTAAATGGGCCTGGATTGCAATGTACTTTCCTCTTAAGACTGCCTTCGCTGCGTCCCACAGAAGTTGTGGCTTTATGTTGTTGTTGTCATTAGTCTCCATATATTCTTTGATTTCTGTTTTGATTTGGTCGTTAACCCATTGATTCATTAGGAGAATGTTGTTAAGTCTCCATGTATTTGTGAGCCTTTTTGATTTCTTTCTGAAATTTATTTCTAATTTTATACCTTTGTGATCTGAGAAGTTGGTTGGTAAGATTTCAATATTTTTGAATTTACTGAGGTTATTTTTGTGGCCTAGAATGTGGTCTATTCTGGAAAATGTTCCATGTGCACTTGAGAAGAATGTGTATCCTGCTGCTTTTGGGTGCAGAGTTCTGTAGATATCTGTTAGGTCCATCTGTTCTAGTGTGTTGTTCAGTGCCTCTGTGTCTTTACTTATCCTCTGCCTGGTTGATCTATCCTTTGGAGTGAGTGGCGTGTTAAAGTCTCCTAGAATTATTGCATTGCTGTCTATTTCCTCCTTCACTTCTGTTAGTATTTGTTTCACATATGCTGATGCTCCTGTGTTGGGTGCATATATGTTTATAATGGTTATATCTTCTTGTTGGACTGACCCCTTTATCATTATGTAATGTCCATCTTTATCTCTTGCTACTTTCTTCATTTTGAAGTCTATTTTATCTGATACAAGTACTGCAACACCTGCTTTTTTCTCTTTGTTGTTTGCTTGAAATATTTTTTTCCATCCCTTCACTTTTAGTCTGTGTATGTCTTTGGGTTTAAGGTGAGTCTCTTGTAAGCAGCATATAGATGGGTCTTGCTTTTTTATCCACTCTGTTATTCTGTGTCTTTAGATTGGTGCATTCAGTCCATTTACATTTAGGGTGATTATTGATAGATATGTACTTATTGCCATTGCAGGCTTTAGATTCGTGGTTACCAAAGGTTCAAGGGTTGCTTCTTTACTATCTAAGAATCTAACTTAACTTTCTTGTTAAGATATTGTGAACACCGTCTGATGTTTCTTTATCTCTCCCTTCCTATTCTTCCTCCTCTTTTCTTTATATATTAGGTGTTTTATTCTTTGCCTTTAGTTAGTATTTGGGTGGTCTGCTTTCTTTGCTATGCTTTTATTTTCTCTGGTGACATCTTTTTAGTCTTAGGGATGTTCCCCTCTAGATCAGTCCGTTTAAGATATTCTGTAGTGGTGGTTTATGGGTGGCAAATTCTCTCAACTTTCTTTTATCTTGAAATTGTTTAATCCCTCCGTCATATTTAAATGATAATCGTGCTGGATACAATATTCTTGGTTCGAGGCCCTTCTGTTTCATTACGTTAAATATATCATGCCATTCTCTTCTGGCCTGTAAGGTTTCTGTTGAGAAGTCTGATGACAGTCTGATAGGTTTTCCTTTGTAGGTGATCTTTTTCCTCTCTCTAGCTGCCTTTAATACTCTGTCCTTGTCTTTGATCTTTGCCATCTTGATTATTATGTGTCTTGGTGTTGTCTTCTTTGGGTCCCTTGTGTTGGGAGATCTGTGGGCTTCCGTGGACTGTGAGACTATTTCCTTCCCCAGCGTGGGGAAGTTTTCGGCAATTATTTCTTCAAAGACACTTTCTATCCCTTTTTCTCTCTCTTCTTCCTCTGGTACTCCTATAATGCGAATATTGCTACGCTTCGATTGGTCACAGAGTTCTCTTAATATTCTTTCATTCTTAGAGATCCTTTTATCTCTCTCTGCCTCAGCTTCTTTGTATTCCTGGTCCCTGTCTTGTAATTCCTTGATCGTGTCTTGAACCTGATTCAATCTGCTGTTGAGCCCTTCGATGGCTTGTTTCATTTCTGCATTGTCTTTCCTCACTTCCCTCACTTCCTCCCTCAGCTCTTGCACATTTTTCTGTAGATCTGTCAGCATGGCTATGACTTTTATTCTGAATTCTTTTTCTGGAAGACTGTGAATGTCCATTTCTCCAGATTCTTTCTCTGGGGTGGTGTTTGTCTGAAGCTTTGTCTGTATCATATTCTTCTGTCTTCTCATGACTGTAGAATTGGTTGTTGGTAGCAAGGAGAGATAAGAAAGGAGAGACAAGAAAAAAAAGAGATTTCTACTAATAATATAAAAGTATAAGGAGAGAGAGAGAAGGGAAAAGAAAAGAAAGAAAAAGAAAAGGCAGCAACACCTAAAAGAAAACAGCAAGAACAACAACAAAACAAAACAAAACAAGACAAAAGAAAACAAAACAAACAAAAAAAAAAACACCAAAAAGCCCACCGGGGTGGTTTCTGTGCGAATGCTGTAGGTGGCGCTATTGCTCCGCTATTCCAGAGCCGCGGCCACGTCGCTCCACACGGCCCTTTAAATCTGTGGCCGGGTGAGAATGGATGGGAGGCTGTTGAAAGAGAGGGAAAGAAAAAAAGGAAAAGAAAGGGGAGAAAAAACAAAACAAAACAAAACAAAACAAAAAACAAACAAACAAACAAAAAAGCCACCGGGCGTGGGTTCTGCGCGAGTGCTGTAGGTGGCGCTGTTGCTCCACTATTCCAGCGCCACTATAGTTCTAGCTGGGTTGGAAACAATGGGAAGCTGTTGATCTCCGTGAGGGTCTCAATGGCGGGCACTCTTTCCCAGTCGCCAGCTACGGGGTCCAAAGCTCCCCAGCACTCCCAGCGTGCTGGGCTCAGTTCGCGGGGCTATCCGGCCCCTCTACTGAGCTCCTGTCTCTTTAAGACCGCTGGGGTAGAGCGCGCGCTTTTCTTCCCCTTTTTCTCCTTTCTTTTTCCTTCCCGGAGCCTGCCGCGGGCAACTTGCACGTTCCCGGCTGGGACCCTGTGCCCTCTGTCCCTCCAATCTCCGCTACACCGCAGATCTCCACTCCCTCCTGGCTCTGAATCCTCTCCTCCCGCCGGAGCGCTGGGGGAGAGGGGCGCTCGGTCCGCTCGCGGCTCCGTACCTTACCCGCCTTGCCGGAACTCCTGCCGGAGTGCTGGGGTGGAGGGGCGCTCCGGGCGCAGACTTCCCCTGGCTCCCGGCTCTGAATCCTCTCCTCCCGCCGGAGCGCTGGGGGAGAGGAGCGCTCGGTCTGCTCGCGGCTCTGTACCTTACCCGCCTTGCCGAGACTCCCGCCGGAGTGCTGGGGTGCAGGGGCGCTCTCGTCTCGCTGGATCGTGTTTCCGTCCCGCCTCGCCGGATGCCGAGTCCTCTGTCCGGCGTGTCTGGCCGCTGGAGCTCTGGGGGGGAGAGCGCTCGGTCCCACCGGATCGCCGCCCGTCCGCCTCACCGGCTGCCAAGTTCTCACAGGTGTAGCTGTACGCTGTGCACTTTCCTGTGTATTCTGGTCTCTCTTTTAGGGATAGTTGTATTTGCTGTATTTTCGTGAATAAATATAATGTTGGGAGGAATTTTTCTGCTAGTCCATTCAAGACGCCATATTCCCGGAAGCCCACTCCTAGGAATTTACCCTAAGAATGCAGCAGCCCAGTTTGAAAACGACATATGCACCCCTATGTTTATCGCAGCACTATTTACAATAGCCAAGAAATGGAAGCAACCTAAGTGTCCATCAGGAGTTGAATGGATAAAGAAGATGTGGTATATATATATATATACAATGGAATATTATTCAGGCATAAGAAGAAAACAAATCCTACCATTTGCAACAACATGGATGTAGGTAGAGGGTATTATTATGCTCAGTGAAATAAGCCAAGCCAAAAAAGACAAGTATCAAATGATTTCACTCATATGTGGAGTATAAGAATAAAGAAAAAAACTGAAGGAACAAAACAGCAGCAGACTCACAAAACCCTAGAACAGACTAATAGTTACCAAAGGGAAAGGGACTGGGGAAGATGGGTGGGAAGGGAGGGATAAGAGGGTAAAAGGGGCATTACAATTAGCAGAAGTAATGTTGGGAGGGCACGGGGAGGGCTATACAACTCAGGGAAGACAAGTAGTGATTCTCATCTCACTACACTGATGGACAGTGACTGTAATGGGGTTCGTGGGGGGGACCTGATGAAGGGGGTAGTTTAATCACCATAATACTGCACATGTAATTGTAGATTAGTGATACCAAAATAAATTATAAATAAATAAATAAATAAAACATACATGTGGTAGACTTGCTAATGACACCAAGGCACCACTGCGTTTGACTGCCTAAAAAAAAACAAAAAACAAAAAACATGTGTATCTGTGTTTATATCTTTTATTTGTTTTGTGTATAATTAACTCAAATATTTTATAGAGTGAAAGTTTCCATTAATAAAAAAATTAAGGTAGATGAAATATTATTCTGTGATAACTTTCTTTTAAAAGAAGTTATGTAAATTAAAACTAGGTTTAATGTCAATAACTAGTTAATCCTTAGGTCTCAGGTCTCATAATTCCCAGTCCCTAACTCTGACTTTCCTATTGGTCTGTCTTATCTACCAGATTTATTATTCTCTCTCAAAAGACTGCATATAAAAATGAACACAAATTGCATGCTATTAAGTGAAACTGGGGCAAGGTTCTTCTTTTTTTCTTCTTCTTTTTGCTTTTTGCTATAATTGCAGACTTCTTTGCTGCTGAGCTCAGGTACTAAGAAAACCATTACTCCTTTTCCACCTACTAGATTGTTTATGCATCCCTCAGCTACTCCAAGGGGAGAAGATAAACACACACAGGATAAAAAACATTGTCAGACTGGAAGATGCTGACTCAGGTTTATGCCTACAGTACAGTAGTCACTGTTTCTTGAAATGCAGTTATATATAGACGCCAGAATTAATCCTCCCCAGCAAGAGTTTTCAGGAATATATTAGAGTGGCAAATAGTTAATTATGAATATCATCCATGCAGTTGTCCTCCTTCACATAATAAAAGCTTTCATTTAATATAAAATCAATGATAAAAAAGGCATGACCATGGGGAAATGACAGCCTCTGCAACAGCTGGTGTTGGCAAAACTGGACAGCTACATGCAAGAGAATGACACTGGACTACTGTCTAACCCCTACACAATAGTAAACTCAAAATGGATCAAAGGCCTGAATGTAAGTCATGAAACCATAAAACTCTTAGAAAAAAAGATAGGCAAAAATCTCTTGAATATAAACATGAGCAACTTTTTCCTGAACGCATATCCTCAGGCAAGGGAAACAAAATAAAAAATGAACAAGTGGGACCATATCAAGCTAAAAAGCTTCTGTACAGCAAAGGACAACATCAGCAGAACAAAAAGACATCCTACAGTATGGGAGAATACATTTGTAAATGACATATCTGGCAAGGGGTTAACATCCAAAATATATAAAGAACTCACATGCTTCAACACCCAAAAACCAAATAACCCTTTTTTAATAGGATATGGGTGGAGGATATGAACAGACAATTCTCCAAAGAAGAAATTCAGATGGCTAACAGGTACATGAAAAGATACTCCACATCGCTAATTATCAGGGAAATGCAAATTAAAAGCACAATGAGACATCACCTCACAGCATTCAGGATGGCCAACATAGAAAAGACTAGGAACAACAAATGCTGGCGAGGATGCGGAGAAAGGGGAACCCTCTTACATTGCTGGTGGGAATGTAAACTAGTTCAACCATTGTGAAAAGCAGTATGGAGGTTTTTCAAAAAACTAAAAGTAGAAATAGCATTTGACCCAGCATTCCACTCGTAGGAATTTATCCTAAGAATGCAGGATGCAAGTTTCAAAAAGACAGATGCACCCCTATGTTTATCACAGCACTGCTCACAATAGCTAACAAATGGAAGCAACCTAAGTGTCCATCAGTAGGTGAATGGATAAAGAAGATGTGGTACATATACACAATGGAATATTATTCAGCCATAAGAAAAACAAATCCTACCACTTGCAACAACATGAATGGAGCTAGAGGGTATTATGCTCAGTGAAATAAGCCAGGCAGAGAAAGAGAAGTACCAAATGATTTCAGTATCTGTGGAGCATAAGAACAAAGCAAAAACTGAGGGAACAAAACAGCAGCAGACTCACAGAACCCAAGAATGCACTAACAGTTGTCAAAGGAAAAGGGACTGGGAAGAGTGAGTGGGAAGGGAGGGTGAAGGAGAATAAGGAGCATTACGATTAGCACACATTACATGGGGGTGGGGTGCATGGGGAAGGCAGTATAGCACAGAGAAGACAAATAGTGACTCTATAGCATCTTGCTATGCTGATGGACATTGACAGTAATGAGGTATGTGGTGGGGACCTGATAATGAGGGGAATCTAGTAACCACAATGTTGCTTATGTGATTGTAAATTAATGATACCAAAATAAAAAAAATAAAAAAGGGCATGACCACTTCAAATGTTTTAAATCATTTATATGGAAAAAACTAGTTTATTCCACAAGGGTGCATAAGAATATTTTTGTTGCCTGTCCCTACATTTTCATACCCTTTATTACTTAAATGACTCTTTTGGTTGATTGAATGTAATGGTTTCCTTTCCATAATACTTTGCATTTATTTATTATGCAATTATTTACAATGTATATACTATATATCATTTTCCACTCTTCCATTTCTATACTTTAAAAGTTAATTGATTTATTCATCAATTCATTCAATGATTCAACACCCATTTAATGTTTATTAAATGAATGTGAACTGTAGAAAATATGATAGAAATAACCTTTTTGGTAAACAGCTCCAGAGCTGATGTTGCTTATTTGAGAAATGATACTCTCTTCACTAGCGTGATCAGGGATCAACTGGCTAAAATGCTGTTTTAAACAATTATGTATGTTGATAAGAATAAATGCAATACATACTTCTGTGAGGGATCTCTCACTCATCCATTTTCTGCTCCATCCCTATGTACATTGAAATTACTAAAAAGCTATAAATATCTTCCCAGTGCACAAAAAAATAGGACAATAAGGATAAGTACACTGTACAGATGAGAAATTTATGTTATTGTTGTTGATGTCTTCCTCTAATCAAATGCAGAAGGGATATACTGATGGAAGACAATACGTTCAACACACAAATCCACTTACTAAGAAAACAGCAAAAGAAAAGATACTAGCAAAGCTAACACCTCTTAATTAGAGGGGCAAGAGCAAGCCATGGGACAGATGGAGAACGAACCACTTGGATCAATTCTCATACTGCAAATTGACGGCTTTGAGAAGCAGCTGTGCTGGAAGCCCCAGGGTTTTTTTTAATGCCTACACTAAGTAGAAAGCTGGTACTTCTGTGGCTCCTCTCTCGTAAGGCAGCAAGCCGCACAGGGAAGACAAGGAGGAACCAAACCTTATAGGCATTACTGAGGCAGGTGAACAAAAAAAGTTGGTGCTTACATTAGGGTCTTGGCAATAGCACTTTAACTAATCAGTAAAGCCAAACAAGAAAGTGTATTTCTCAAAATTGGCAGTTCTCTTCCCCCCCTCCTTAGGGCTACTGAATCGCTGAACTCAAAATGTCTGTTTATCAACCAGCTCTTCAGCATGGTATCTCTGTTGCTGAATGTATTTCAGGTTAGTTCGAGGATTTTATACTTCACTTATCTTTTTTTCCCACCTTGATTAATTAAACTGAGTAAATTTTCAAACCAAATCCTTTAAGCATAGGCTATTTATAGATGCTGTGAAAGAAAGGGAGTGACATCAAAGGACAGAATCTGTATTATCCCCCACCCTGGGCCCAGGGAGCGTTACCATAACAGGCCCAGGTGGACTTCACCTAATTTGGTGTAACGTATGGCTCACGTAGTACTGATGGCTCTTCATGGAACCTGGCTGAGCTGTTGGGCTCATATTTACGTCCAGTTAAAATAAGAGGATTAAGATGAAATGCCATGATTTCTCCAACCAAAATGGATGGAATGTCATGAGTAGCAAGAAGAAATGTTAAGTATTGTCAAATTTGTTTCATGCAACATTTAAGATTTTATTTTGTACTTTATGTTGAGGCGATAGATTGTTATATTAAAAATATTAGACTCTATTTGTATGTGAGCTTTACTCCCAAAACTTTTCAGGCAAGAGAGAACACAACAGAGAAATCTATGTTTCTTTAATCCAATTAATTATGGCTCAGAACCTATGTGCTGACAGCCTGTTAGTCATTCTCAGTCATCACTGATGCTCTTTGCATAAGAGTCAAGAAGTTTTAAGCAATATTTAGAAACTGAAGAACGTATCTTTACTCTTTATTTTATTCAAATTTTGCCGATTATGAGGACTCTTGAATTTTTTAATTCTTCTGCTGATAGGTCAAACTTGAGCCTGGAAATCTTGGGGAAAAGTGGGAGCCATGGAGTCCAAGTTCCAGGCTCCTTCAGGGCAACACTCATACATTGCCTTAGATATTCATTCACTGTCACCCCGTGTGTCCTGAGGAAGCCAGGCACAGTATGCTTTCTGCACTGGCGTCTTTCTGGAATCATAGGGAATCTTTCCTCCTTCTGTCACCGATTGAAAAGCCACCTACCTCATTCTCCTCTGTATTAGCAAATTACCCCCAGGAACATCAAGCATTCAGAAATCAGAAACCAGTAACACCATTGTACACATACTACTCATATTTAGCCTAGCAATGTGAATCTCTCCTGGGGCATGGAAATCAAGTCTCATTACCTATTTGAAATGGAAAAGGAGAGTACAAGGAGAATAAAACACAAATCAATATCTCAATAATTATCCTCACCCACTTGCAACTTTAAAATAAAAAATCCCTTTGTGGTATATATTAATTTTAGCTGGATATTAAACTTGATTTATTTGTATTTTATTTCCACAGTAAAGATAACTGATTGTTTATGGCAGTGAGGTATATGCTTCTCAAAGATTATAACAACTCACCTGCTAAGTGTTGAGTCTGATGCTCTTATTCCAAGTGATTCATTGGCAAATAACAATTATAATAATTATAACCTTAATAAGATCTATCATTAAATAAATGTCTGTTATGTGCCAAAAATACAGAGGGAACTTTGCATAGATTATTTCATTAACTCTCAACAATGCTGAAGCAGGTACTATTATTCCAATATTTCATATTGGGCTCAATTAAATTCAATTCAATAGATAGTAAGTAGAAGTACCTTGAGGTCTGGGTAGCTTCGTAATGGCATCAATTTTGCTGGTGATCCAAATAGGGTTGGTTTTCCTTGCATTGAAACAAGAGAAATGTAAATTATATGGCACATTGTTCTCTATTTCTGTGTTTGCATTCACCAAATTAAACCCATGCTTGCTTGCCTTTTTCCAAGTACTAGTGCAGCAACTTTCCATTCTGTTGTCTTTATAGGGGACAGTCTTTTATGCAAGTTCTCCATTGGTCTCTTATCAGGTCTTTTTATCACATTTGCTTCCCTTGCTCCATGATGTGTGCATAAAGAGGGACCATTGGAGGTGCAATCTGGGCTAAGACATGAAGTGACTCAGAGCCAAGCCACCAGAAACACAGACCTGTGTCCTCCAATAGAGCAGGTCATTAATTAACAGCTAAAGAAGTTGTACCCTCATCCCTCTTTACAAAGAAATACACAGTGAAGGGAACTGCCATCTAAAAAGAGATCATCACCTCCCTCTTCCCTGGAGTAAGACTGAGGCAGGGAGGGATAAAGAAATGTAGGAAAAGCTCAGGAAGCAGGGACAGCAGAAAAAGGAAGACAAAGGTCTTCCTTTAATTCTTGCAATTCCTCTTCTATTTTTCTCAATATTTTCTTCTGGTTATTCCAAGTCATTTTTTCTTTTCTTAGAACAATATTCATTCCATAAATACCAGTGATTTCTTTGCTTGGGTTGAGGCCTGTCAGAGAACTGTAGCAAAAATGTTAATTCATCCAAAAAAACAAGCAAACAAACCCCAAATGTCCTTTGGCCACTGCAAGACTGAATTCTCATATACTCATTTAAAATATGACAGACAGTAGCTTTTTAATAGAAATATCTGTAAGCATTATTTCTGGCTTCCCATATTTCCAACTTAATGGTGAACCTGATGGTGATTTAGAACCCTTATTACCCATGCATATTCAATAGTAAAATTGTATACTTAGAAAGGGTGGTTCCTCCAGTTAGTATTCCAAAAGAGTAGAGAGCTGTCAGGAAGACATTTCATAATTCAGGTCTCTTACTTGATGGTGGTGTGACCACAGACCTTCACCTGGCCTCACTTAATTCAGGAACTGCCATTCATTCTTCCTCACCAGAGTTTTTGGGGCAATATAATCATGAACAGTCTCCTTCCAACTCAGTTAACCTCTCTACAAAGGTAGAGGAGGAGGAAAACAATGTTATTAATGACTGAGCATTAAACCAGAACGTGAAGGGCATCACAGTCTACTAGAGATCGCAAAGACGGGCAGAAATCTCATCCTTTTCATGCAACCAAGCAAATACAACCTACCTTATACATGTTCTCAAGATAAAAAATAACTGGTCCTCATTTAAGAAATTTGATATATGTATATATTGTGAAATGATTATCACATTAAATTTAGTTAACATCCATCTTCACATATAAACAATTTTTTTCTTTTGATGAGAACTTTAAGATATTTTTTCTTATTTTTAATTTGAATTTGCCCTTATACTTTCAATTGCTTATTTAAAAAAATCTTTATCTTTCATAAGAATAAATCTTTGGGGTTGTTTTATATTTCTTTTAAATATTTTCTATCATTTTTGTAGGTTATTTTACTTTCTTTAATGTCTTAAAATTAAAGTTGTGGATATTTCAATTTTTATTTTATGCATATTAACAGATCTTTACTTATCACAAAGTCAGAAAAACATACACCTATATTTTATTTAAAAAAAATATATCAAACACATTGCTGCTGTAAGAACCTTTATGTAAGTGTTTAATACATCTAGAATCAATTTTAGGGTATGTTCCAATCTCCTGTATTTTTAAATATAGCTAACAAATTGAATTAATTAAGTTCACTAAAGAGTTCTTTCTTTTCCCTCTTACCTGCTTATCTGTGTCTGACTCATGGTTCAACATATCAGTGGATCTGATTTTGAGGTTTATGTTACTCCATTTCAAATTGTTTACCACTGTAGTAATATAAAATTATTATTATTATTATCTTTATATCTGGTACAATTATACTGTTTCTTTAAAATTACTTACAGTAATGAATATAGTGTATAAGTTATTTATTGCCCTTTGCTCTGTAATGTATATTTTAGAATTAAATGTGAGATTGTATGAAAAATTCTAATGCAATTTAAGCAGATTTTTTAAAAATCTATAACACAATTTAAAGAAATTAAATTTTTTATGATATGTCTTGTTCCTATCAATGATCACAGGATATTACAGTTTAATCAGGACTCTCTAATGGCCTTCAGTTAAGTTTTATAATTTTACGTTCAGCTCTTACAATTCTTTTGTACAAGTCTATGTAGTATAGACTTTTTGCCAAAGGAAAAATGTGGCTTTAAAAAATATGTAGTCTAATTATCTGGGACTAACAATTGCATTGTGTAGAATTGCAGTTGACTCCATGTATTGAGATATTTGTAAAGCTCACTGGTTGATTTTAGTTTTGATTATACTTTTTTGGATTATCTTCATAGGTAATCATATAATTTGCAAAAAAATACAGTTTTATTTCAATCTTTTTAATCTTGATACTTTAAATTTTTTCTTTTACTGTAAGACTGCCTAGTATCTTCAATATAGTGATAAACTTAGTAGTAAATATCATTTATTGTCTTCCTGATTTTAAATGGAATGCTTTTAGGGTCTCCTAAATTAATGCGACTAAAGATATGATTTACGAGATAAGAGTTCCCTTAATTTCTAATTAACCAAAAACATTATTTTGTCTGTTTGTTTTGTAATCATAGGGTGATTGTTTTAAAATCACAGATAAAAACTATTTTGATAGTTTTCAAAGAAAAAACCTTTAGATCATTGATTTCTCTTGTTTTCTCCTAGTTCACTTATTTCTGCTTTATATTTACTAACAGCATCCTTCAATTTACTTTGGATTTAATCTTCTGTTATTTATCATTTTTGGTGTTAGAAATTTTACCAGACAGATCAAGAATATTTATATTTCCTCACTTTGTGAATTCCATTCATTGCTGTAAGTGTCCTGTGAAACCTCACTTCCGTGATATATGGTAATTTGATAAATAGTCTTTTAGGTATCTTTGACTTGAAATACTTTAAAACATAAATGATAGTTCATATTTGATATATTATTACATTATTATTCATATTTGATCATTGCATGATTCAATTAAGTATCTTTAATTCACAAATATTTTGTGTTTTAGATTTCTTTTTGGAAATTACCTTCCAAAATAGCCTTGTAGTTAGAGAATATAGTATATATAATAAATTATCAGTGAAATTTGCTGAGCCATGCATTATAACAAATACATGTATATGTCCCATTTGTGTTTAAAAATAAGTACTTATAATTATTGAAAGCAGAATTCTTTACATTTTGACAATATCAAACTTGTTCATTATATTGTCCAACACTGTTTTGCTATTCATCTATTTTATATGTCAATGAATGAGAGGTATATTTAAATTTCCCATTATACTGATGGATTTCTCCAATTATCTCTGCAATTCTACTGGTATTTACTCATTAGTTCTACTAATATTACTAATGTTCAGGCTATGTTTTCAGTACAGCATATTTAAAATACATGTATCATACAGTTGAATTAAAATTTTGTTATTTTATAATAACACTTACCCATAAAAATGTAATCTAAAATTATCTACTAATATTAATACATATATGTCAAATAATTTTGCTTTAAAGTATACCTTATTTGTTTAGCGTGTATTTTGGGAGAGGACGTTGGAGAGACAAAGCTGCAAATCTCTCTTTCCCAAGAGGGACAAAGATTACCCTTAAGAAAGTTCTTGTGGAACGGAAAGCTAACTCTTAAATTCTTTGTTGCTCAATATGCCACAAGCTGAAACTTTCTAGAAACTTCCAAATGCTCTTGATCCACCACTTACAAGAGACTATGTGGTTTTATTGGGATTGCATCAACATGATCTTTTACTTATCTTTTTCCATGCTGGAATATTTCCTAACAAAATAATTAGGTTTTGACCTTGCTAAATAGATTCAATCTAGTTCAGTACTGTTCTGCCAATGATATAATTCTTGAATCTGTGGTAAGGACATATAATTTTTTTGTTAAAATATATTAATGTCACAGGTTTTCTCCACTTTTATTGGGGAATATTATTTACATCAATTCATTGACTAGATCACTGAGTGATATCTCCATCTTGCTAAGTCTTTTTATATATTCTTCCAAGGTTAAGAGTTTTTATTTACTTTTTTTTGGAAAATTTCCTTCAATTAACCACAGTACATTTTCCCAATGCATGCAGTTTAAATTAATACAACATTTTGGGAAACAATTTTTCTGTGAGGCTTTTAAAACAAATCATGCATTTGGGTATTGATTCTTGAGACTAGAGGTTTATGGACCAATGATTTTTAAAGTTTTAATTAAACAAAACTACCTCTCGTATTCAAAAGACTGGTTTATACTCTGTGCCATGTAATTTACTAGAAACTTCTGCAATTGCCTTTCAAATAATTAAAGGCACAACAGTTACTCATTTGTTTTCAACAAAAGATAATACTCCTATAGTAGAGTAGAATCATCTTGTTTTTCCTATTTGAGCAATACTAATAAATATTTAAACATTATTTAAGTCATATCTGCAGGGTATTTAAATACCACATACTTTATTTTACAAAGTGGAACAAAATGTAACATTTTCTTGTAAGATAAATCTCTTTAATATCAACATCTAAAGCTGTTCATAGGATATATGATATTGTGGATATCCTCAGGGAAACAATATGTGAATATTCCATGACATATGCTTAAAACCTAATTCTCCACAAGAGGAACTGCATAGAAAAGTGTCCTGTAGTTGTGTTTTCTATTTATAACACAAACAAGGAGTTGAAGGGATTGAGAAGAGGTGACAAATTTATATATAATCCTGTGGATTTCTTCTCAGAGGGTCTTGGAAAGAGATTTTTTTATTCCTATCAGTTATTCCTGTCTCTTATTTTGCCAAAAGAGTTAGATATGCAGGTACCAGACTCTCATGATCACATGAATGTTTTAACAATTATAGTTGCAACATATAAATTATGTTGAGTTAATTCAAAAATGAAAACACATAGGTAGACTTAGCAGGATTGTTTGTCTTTATTGTTAGTCAAAGGAGTACCTATGTTTATGTTGAGATTATCTATAGTTGAGCACATCACATCCATTTTTAAATAACATAAAAATAACTTGGCTGTATACCTAACCTTCTTTAAACCGAAATTTTTTGAAGCATATTTTGACTCACAGCTTACTGTTCCTGAAAATAGCTTCCTTTTTTACTTTTTAAAAACATATAATGATTGGTAGCATATATAGCTTGTTTGTAAGTCTTGGGAATATTTTTCAGAGTTGCTCATTGTTGTCAAGTGGATACATGTGCATAAAGCTAAATTTACATAGTTTTAAACCTTGAAAATTGCAACTTTTTCAGCTTCTAATTTTGAAATGGATTTATCAAAAAGCTCAGCAAAATAATTTCAGGTCAAATCGCTGCTTTGAAACAGCCACAGTTCTTGTTACTGTTGCTACTACAAGTGTCTATTTTAGAAGATATCACCCCTGACAATGTCTGTGACATGAGGTCAAGCACTACAGTAACAGTTGTCACCACTCATATAAAATGTTTTCAGAGATTGTGCAACAAGCACTCTTAACACAGTGGATGATCAAATTTCAAGTTTATTGTTAGTGCTCTCATTGTAGTTATTTTTCCCAGCATAAAACCCTTAAAAAAGAACAAATATTGTTGTGTTAAAGGAGTAAATTCTAATAGGCTTTAGAATTTCAGTAAGAATAAGCTTCCACTTACACTGACATCTACAGATTTATAATGAGGTTTAATTTCTTGATTAATTCTTTGTTTTCTGAAAATATGCAGAGACAAAACAAAGGTTTATCAGTCAAATGAAATAATGTAATTCTTATTAGCTGGAAAAAATAGCCAGTGTTCATACTTATTGAGAAAAATAAGCATTTCTATTAAAAACACATGTTTTTTCAGAACACCATTGAAGTAAATTATTCTTTACAATGTCTTTTTTGGCATAAATAATACAGACTTACAGGAAATTTTTCAGAAAAAATAACCAGACATACAAAAGTGGAAAATAAAATTGCCCATAATCCAGAAAAAGCAGAAATCACCCAACAGTTTTGTTCTTATGTTATGAAATCATGAAACAGGAGTATAAACATATATCCATTTAAAGATGTAGTCACAAATAATTGTTTACAATCCTTACTTAGTATTTCACTCTATGGTTGTTCAAATTTTATTAAAGCAAGTCCTCTTGTTAACCATTAATATTAGTTTTGTTGTTTTATATTTTTAACAACACAGTGATAAACTTTTAAGTATTTAATCAAAGAGAGCAACAAAATTGAAATCATAAAGACTAAAAAATATTGTCAGATAAATATGTCTGATTTGATCAAAGATAAACATATCTAACCAACATCTATCCCTTTATTTCATATCTGAATCAGCAGTTCTCAAATTTTGGTCTTAGGGCAACTAGTACTTTCCAAATTCACTGAAAGCTTTCAAAGTCATTGAGGTTGATATTAGTTATACCTATTAATATTTACCAGATTGTAACAAAGAGCTATTCAAATATTTATGTAAAATATCAAAGGCAATCTATTGCACATTAACAGAAACAGCATATGTTTTAAAAAAATATATCATTTCAAAGCAAAAAAAAAGTGCTATTGTTTTGCATATCTGAAATTTTAAATATATCTTATTGGAAACAGCTGGATTGTTACACTTGTTTTTGCTTTTCATTTGCCATAATATGCTTTGTGGTTGGAATATATGAAGAAACTGTCTCCACACAGATAGTTTGAAAAGGGTTTTTTAGCCTTTTCAGATGATTGTGGAAATTCTAATTCAGTAGTACACCAAAGCTCAACAAGTGGTAGGGTCTTTAAGGGTTAATGAAATGTGGAATTGGAAACAATACCAATAAGTTTTCTGTATTATGTATATTCATGAAAGAATAAAAGTAAAAAAAGGTAAATACACCTAAGTACTATTATGAAAATAGTTTTGACCTTCTAGAATATTTGAAGGATCATGGGGACACCCAAGTATCCCCAGTCAAAATGTTGAGAATCACTGTGTTAACCATTAGAATTGCAATTCAATGACATTTGATTAATGGATGTTTATCTTTTTTAAAAATTAAAAATAAGATTGTATGATTTATGACATCACTTTTATTTTCTAAAAATCACAACATTTTGAAAAAACTGGAAAAATGTTTGACAATAACAACCTGGTTGATATATTTATGTTAATCATTTTGGTTCTTAGGAAAACCAATTAGAAAACCTTCCATTTCTCAAATTTATTGTAAAGGAACACAGTCTACCAAATATTTGGAAAGGATATTTGAATCTATGTACTTATGTCATGTGACACTTTGTTATAAACTTCTTTTTATCAACTTCATTAATTTAATATACTAACTTAATTATTTTTCACATTCATAGTTTTTTACAATGTAAAATATTTATATTATTTTTTCAATTATTTATAGAAATACTGCTTCACAAGCTGAAGAATGGAATTATCCTTTTAAAGAACATTATGATATTCCTAGCAGTCTTTTTAAATAATATAAGTAGAAATGCTTTAGGAAAATGTAAATATAATACAAAATCATTTATTATAACCAAGTTTTGATGAGGCTACAATGAATATATCTCAGTTTATTTCAGTTTCTATTACATCTAAGTCTATGCCTGATTTATTATGACAAATGAAACATGATTTATATGTAGAAAATAATGTCCATTTAAAAGGCATATTCTAAACTAACTTTTGAAAACACAAAAATTCAATGGGAATTTTTGTGTTTTCAAAAGTTAAGAGTAGTGCTTAGTTTTAAAATTAGAATTAAATTAATAATAAAATGTCTTTAACCTCCCCCAACCATTGACTAAACATAAAGAGTGCCAAAACTTCACTATTGGTATTTATCACATTTTATTGGGAAAAAAAAGCTTCTCAGTGCAGTCATTCATTAATTTAATAAATGCTATTCATACTTGCTATTCATCATGCACAGTGATAAGTGATAGGCATCCAGTGTGAAAAAATAAAACTTGTCCAAATTTCAGCCTTTGTGGAAATTTGAGTCTTGTGGTCCTTGCCCTAGATTAGTCACTGCTCTGGCCTCACCAATTTTCCTCTTCTTATAGTTTGGCTAGACCTAATATTATCCTTGCCCCAACTAAAAACTCAGTTTCTGATTCAGCTTTGCAAAGAACTAGGGGCTTAAAATTTCTTTAACTTCTTAATATATACATTTAGCTCCTTCTCAGGTTGAGATAATGATATATACTGTGTATTCAAATATGATTCAAGCAATAGGGCATGGTGATTACATTTAAAAAGCCAAATAGTTTCAGAAAATTTTCTTTCTATATACCAGATATTGTAAAGCCTGTGTCATTCTCAGTGTTACTATATCTCCCTTACCTGAACAGAAGTGGTTTCACAACTCCGCATTTGAGGACACCAGATAATTCCAAATCAATTTAACCTTTGACATAAAAATTGAGCCCCCTGGAAAAGTGCTGCTTGTGCCAAAGGTGGAAATGGTTCAAAAGACACTCCATGCACAAAGTGACAACTGCACCGAGACATGGTTAACCAGCCTTCAATCATGATGTTCCATCTTTACTGCTTTGTTTGAGTTTCCCTCTGATCTCTTCAATAAAAAACATCTGGTACAATTACCTGTTTACTGAGCCTAGTGCTTTGTCTTTATGCCTGTTGACAGCTATACGATTTGAAGGGGTCCAGGCTTTAACCCTTAGGAAATAAATGGCTGAAAATTCCACCAGGAAAGAGAACATATTTAAATTCATAGATTACTGATAAGGCACTTTAGTAATTCTACTAAGTTAATGAGGTGATAAACAGTAAATGAGAAAAGGGTTAATAAATTACTGTGAGGCAAAGTCACTTAGTTACAGGATAAGAGAAAACGGTGTTTTAAAAAATATATCATACTTGTAGCTATCTAAATAGAAAGGACAAAATAATTTTGATATCTATTTAGTGTCAAATGAATGGAACGGAATTTGTCATACATAAAGATCCATTAAATTTTGTTTTAAATCTGTAAATGACTGGTATACTATCTTTTACATGTTTTTTAAAGTATAATTTATATTTTGAATTGATCTGCTGCTTATTTATCAATAGTTGCATAACAAACCACACCAAAAACTTTGTGGTTTAAAAGAGAGACTTATTATTTTTTAGTATTTTGGGCATGGCTAAGCTGAGCTGTTTTTCTGACACACTAACTGTAACTGGGTAGTCCAAGAATGACTCGCTCACATGCCTGGCCATTGGTGCTGGCTGGTAAGCTGCTATTTGCTCCCTTGCCCTTCTGTCACTATCATGAGAAGGACATTTACAGACTAGCCTGTTTGTCTCAAAAGGGGCACGACTGATAGTCGTGATTCTCTATGAATAAACTTCCAGAGAATCGATTTTTAAAAAGTACTAGAGTTCAGAAGAGTTTAACAGTGTTGAAGGATATATTGTCAATATACAAAATCTTCATATATTTCTACATACTAATAATGTCTTATCTTAAAAAGTTCCCACCATACAACTCAGCCATTTTATTCCTAATTTTTTCCTAAGAAGAAACAAAAGAATATGTCCATACAAACACTTCCACAAAAATAAATAACTTAAAACTTGACACTATACAAGGTCCATTAACAGGAGAATGGATAACCAAAATTTTCAACTTTTTGAGATATTAATAATGATAAAAATGTTCCACATACATTCTTATGAGGCTGCTCCCTGCCATCCATGTATTAATTCCTAAACACTGTAGCGTCACTTTCATTTATTCAACAATGGTAAGTACCACCTAATGATCTCAATATTGTCACATTAAAACAATTACTATATACGATTGCATCATTATTTTTCCCCTTTAAGGTTTAGAAACAACTGATATCAATATCACTAAATTCAACCTATATTTATTGTATCCCTAAGGTTGGAGGCCCTGATTGAGTACACTGAAGATTGAAATCTGCACCTAAGTGCCTTTAATATCCTTAAGTTCCATCAGGCCTTATTATGTCAGCATACGTTATTTTGACCTTATCTAAAGTCCTTACTATTTCATCGTACTTATTTGTCAGCAATAACATACTGATTTTTATCCGTCATTATATATTACAGAAAGATTTTAATTTGGTAACTGGGAAACTGGGTTCTAGCTCTTCTACTTGCTTGCTATACCATCTTAATCATCTATTTTTCCATCTCAGTATATGGGTAATATCTATCATCCTTCCTCCATGATAACTAGTTGGGTTATAGAGTTGGGTTATAGAGTAAAGAGTATTTACCCTCCACCCTTGATGGGCAAGTTCTGTGGAAGGATGTGCTGTCCCTCTTTTCATTCCCTGTCTTAGTTCTCCTTCTGGACAGGATGGCTAATTAAATTGAGTGAACTTGACATTTATTATTCTGAAACAATTATTTGGAAGGAATTTTGAATATTTATTCCTTAAAAGCAAGATTGTACATGATTCTACACACTGGAGTAAATAATATCCTTGCCAAGGATAGCAAAAACTTTAAAATACATATTTTGCCGGTGATTTTTTAATTTCAAGTGTGAAACTCTTTCTTTTCAAATGTGTTGTCTTGGACAAGTGAAAGCCAAGTAGCTAGTTTGTTCAGATATAAAAATATGAATAATTATTGACTATTGCTATGATAAAGTTTGATAAAGCTTTTAAGAGCTACTTGGCTGTTACAGGTGTTGAGGCATCTAATCAGAGTTCATAGTAATTTGTTTAGGAAGTGCATATTCCTTATAAGATATCCTTACAAGATAGAAATTTTCTTTCTTAGAAACGACTGAACTAGTAAAAATTAGCATTTGGGGAGCTATTGGCATGTAGTGATCACTAAAATGTAATGATTCATCTAAACTGCTCAGGCTGTTCAATGTAACAGAATTCCACTGTGCTTTTCATATTTTTCATGGGGAAAGTAACAGATTTTTTATAATTCAGATCAGGCACAGGTGTTCATTACTTTTTCTGAGAACATTCTTACAAAGGCACTTATCTCTAATAGTGGAAAAATGAAAAGGATTAAAAGAATTACACAGACTGGTTAAAATGCAAGGATGTTTTTGTCACATTCTACAATGTGCCTGGTTAACTTATGTCATATAATTCTTCAGGATGAGCATTGCTAAGTGAAAGCAGAAAAAACATACTTTATTCATAGAAGACTCTTGTCAGAAAACCATTATTTCCATGAAGAACATTATTTTAAGGACCTTGATTTCAGTAAGAAGCTAAAGCTGTCTCTATGTCATTTAAGAAGATCAAATTTCAGTTATGTTCTGAATTTGGCAGTGTATTCAAGTAATTATCTGGAGATATATATGTATATATTTGAGAAATCCTTAAATAGCAGTTACAATTAGTCTAGCAAAAGGAAATATCATTCTGCCTTTTCATAAACTGAGACAGTTCTCTTGTATTTATATAACTAGACACCATAACATTGTAAACTAACTTGATTGTTACAACTATAACTCTGGCCTCAAAGCTGAATTTGACAATTTTCTCTACCTCTCTGTCTTCCTTTACGGTAGTGTTCAACTTTATTACATTGATGGGGTGTATCAGTAAAGATCTTATCAGTTGCATGGAAATAAATTTTGACCATTATTTGCCAGGGAAAGTAAACCATAAATATCAGAAACAACTGCAGACCCTTAGGTCATCTTCTTCCATGAATTGATAGTAGTTACCAAATTTTGAGATACTCATTACATCCATGTTCTTGAAGAAAAGATAGTTTTTATTTTTCAAAGTTTTATGATTGCACAAAGAGAAAAAGGAGTGGCTGGTGCAAAACACTGACTATGGAAGATGTAGGGACACATTAATAACTGCTCAATATACTATCTACCGCAAAACATTACTTGGATCATTCTAAACTATCCAATCTGAGCTTGGGAAAGAACACCGTTAGAGTGCCTGTCAACATTTATGTTAGCAACTTGGCCTAGTTGTTGATCTGAATGATAATCTCCAGGTTCAATCTCTCAAGTTCTTATCTGTAAGAGTGGATAATAGTTTTAGGGAGAAAAATACCAGGTCTGTATCTTTTTAATTTATTTCTAAAAACTAACACATAATCTGGAATATGACACCCAACTGAATGAATGAATGCATGCAAATTAATTATAACACTTTAGCATAAAGGTAAATAGGCTGTGAAGGTGCATATACATTATGACATAAAGATAAAAGATGTCTGGTGCCTCATTAAGTACTAAAACCCCCCATATGCTTTCCCTTTTCCTGATTGACTGCCCTATTCCTTATTTTATTCAATTCTTTAAACATTTAATGTTCCCTCTTACCTGATATTTCCTGTACACAGATTAAACTTTACTGACTCTAATTTTCAAAAAACCCTGAAACCGTTTTTATGTCATCATTTCATTCCCAGTGGACACAGAATATCTAGAATATAGTAGTTAACCAATAAATGCTATTTCAATAAATAGAAAAATAAATAAAAAAGTAAATAAAATCTATGCCTTTATTGAAAGCATAAACTTTAGGAATAAACTTTTTCTACTTTATTGCATGTGGAGAAAAGTGTATTCCTAGCTACATAAACTGAAAGACCTATAATAGTAAAGAACAGACTAGTTGTCAAGAACTAAGAACTCAAATATTGTCTTTTCAAGTAATTTCCTAATTTGTTATCTGTTTTCTTCTAAAATAACTCAATAAAGTCAGTGCCAAACTTCACAGGTAAAATTATTTGTAATAGGTAGTTTATTGCTATATTGGAAAAGGAATTTTAGCATAGACTATTCTGATTAAACATTTTGATTGTCTGAGATGATTATATATGCACCCTATATCACCACTAGATATTCACACTGGGTATATTTATTGAGCTCAAACATGTATGTATAATTTTAACACAGATTATAGACTCAACTTTACAATTTATTAGTGATAAGGCTTTTGAAGAGCTTTTGAATTTTTGTCTATTTCTTATTTCACCTAAAAATATGTGGTAGTGACAAGAGCAAATGACTAAAGAATGTGGAGAATTTAGCCTGGAACCTAATATATGCTTTCAACTTAATAATTAATATTATTACTTTTATTGTAAGGATAAAAATAATTCTTTCCAATAATAAATTATGTTAGCAATAAGACATATTAAAAATTAATTATTCATGAGCTACTGAAGGGTCTGATATATTTGTTTAAATTGGGCTTTATTTTTTTAAATAATCTGGACCTAAATATTGTATTTGTTTAAAAATATTCTGACTGTAGATTGACATATCCTAGAAGTTTATATTTATATCAATTCCTGCTATTCCAATTTTAGTTCTCTTGTTTGTTTTAAATTTATTTTTCTAGAGAAAATGGATTTGTTTTTGACCCTTGTTGCTTGGACACAAGATTAATGGTAATTCTGATTTAGATACTACGTTCTAAAAATTCCAAAGAATGATGACTTATTTTTCTTCTAATCTGAATTGTAAATATGAAAGTCTTAACATATTTATGCCATTAATTGGAGGCTGCCAAAGAGTTGCTGTAAGTCAAGGGTCCACAAGACTAGCCTTATGATTGCTGAGGACTCAGGAGAGCTGTTAGGCTCACAGTTATAGTTTATTACACTGAAAGAATAAATATTTACATTAGCAAAGAGAGAAAGTGTGTGGAGTAATGCCTAGGATAAATTAGGTAGCACCTGTAGAACTGATCTCAGGTTCTCAGGCTCTAGTCCACCAGAGCAAAAATAGGTATTCACCATAAGTTATATTGTTACCATAAACTATCTGATCAAACTGATACCACATGGCAGAAGGGTTCAGGCATATAAAAACAGAATTTCACCCTAAATCATATTAACATAAACTATTTGAACAAATGGCAATGCATGGTGAAAGCCTCAGGAACACAAAAACACTCTTATCAGGTATAATATTGCAAGGGCAATGCTCATACCTCAGGAGCCAGCATAGGGCCCATCCTTAAGACAGCCTTTCTTGGGAATACTCAAGGTTTGAGCAATCCATGCCAACTGAGTTTCTTTCCTGAAGGTTTTATTGTGGCAAAACTATTATATTCTGGGGTATATACATTGAGTATAGTTTTTATATAACAGATATAGCAAAAATAACAACGTGAATGTGCCTAACATTGGAGGAGCTAGGTTGGTGGAAGAATAGACTTAAAGAAATAATGTATTCATTCTGTAGAGCCATTACACATATTTTCACATTTTTTTGTTATTTAATCACTCACTTCCACCCTTGATCTTTATACCATTTGATAAACTTGTGCAGAAATCTTTAGCACAGAAACTAGCTGATGGCATGCTAAAACCAGTTCTTTCTAAGGCCAGTAATTTTCTATCATAATTATAGCTAAAAGGGCTTTAATTTGATTTCCCAATGTTTTGATAATCAGAATCAGTGTTAATGATTTATTTACATAACCTTACCAACAATGCCAATGTTACATCATATCACAGTATGATCATGACACAGTTCAGTTTCATTACAGAAGATATCAGGAGGAATTACAGAAATATTTGTTGTACCTACACAAAATAATCAACCCTTGGCCATACACTAGTTTTTACTAACAGACAACATTAGAATGGACCATGATTCTGTTGTTTTTGGTTTCCAAGTCAGCTGGGGACAAAGCCAGACACCCAGCCTTAGTCTTCAGGCTTATACTGAAGCTAGTTTTGATTTTGTGTTTTATGCATCTAGGCCCACCTCCTTCCTAAGAATATTATACGGAATAGTTCCTATTCTATACATAGTCCCTATCTATAGGAGTTAATTCTTTCTGAATTTTGGGATTGTTGCAATATTAACAACATTAATTTTCTGCCCCATGACCCTACTCATGTTCAGTTCTAAACACATCATGTCATCTAGTGATGGATTGTTCCTGGACCTGTCTAAGCTAACAGCTTGGTTGGTGTGACATTATCCAAGTTTGTAAATGCTGTGTCATTAGCATGACAGAAGCCATTTTACAAACAGTGTAAAATTATCTGTTATAAATGGTGTTATCACTCTATAGAACTCTGACGACCTATATTGTGATTAAAGGTTTTAATTCTGAGATATAAACTTAAGTTCCCATGCCCTACATAACAATTTATTACATGTGTAGTAATGGTACTTATTTTTCTAAATGGAGAATGTTTTTTAAATGTAATAAAATACTGTAACCTATTGAGAACTTATAAATTCATCTCTTAAAATATTCCTGTTTTTATATCTGAAGCAAGGTATTTTATGTTGCTTTAGGGCATCTTTGATGACAAACATCTGTCTCCATTAATGTCTCAAATTTTCTTCTGATTCTTGCTTTATTTTAGAAGGCAGTAAGTAGCCACAGAACCAGGTATAAATCAGAGTGCTCTCAGCCCCATAGTGAATTATTTCCCTTTTTTTGAAAATATTATTTTTTAATTGAACAATATAGGGTGTTCTAATGAACTGCAGACTAAAAATTAAGCATTAGGTAAACTTCAAGAATAAATAGAAAAAGAAAGAAATTTAAATAAAGTGTTATTTTTGTAAGCTTAACAAAAAAGCAGCTTTTCAATTTGTGCTTTATAACTATTTATATTGGAAATATTTTAAACTGTAATTTGCTATTTTTAAGGTTCTTTCTGTGAGCAAAGAGGTCAGATGATGACATTAAAATGTAGAGTCTGTAAAATTTCTTTAGATTAAAAAACTAAATTCGAAAGACTATCAAAACTATTTTTTTCTTATTACACAATAAGAAATATAGAAGAGTTGATTAATCACATTAAAATATAATCTAACAGTGCCAGACCTTTCAGAATTGATATTCTTGGTGGCATCCTGATTTTAATCATGTTTATTTTTTCAATTTTTCTAAACCAGTCTTGATTGGATTTAACAAGGAGTTTAGATATATATTAACACTTTTGAATTAATGAAAAACCAAGCAATTTAATATTTAAAACACTCATCAAGAAGATAAGGCTGTATTTTCACAGAACTTTAATGACAATATTGTTAACTCAGTCATAAAGAATTATCCTCATGGCACCTATGTTGTGTGACAGTTCTATATAGGGTAGAGTGCAATGGACATTGTAAAAATTAAATTCATTTGAAATTGGCATTTTTATATGTAAGTGTGTGTATGCATGCATTTATGTATTTATTAAATTCAGTTAATATACGTTTATGTTTATGCAGAAATAACTTCAAACTGCCAACATTTTTAGTGAAATTGTCAGTAGTATTAACTGAGAAGTTGCAACATGTCCACAGAAAACTGTTAATAGAAATACTTTATATCATCAAATTGAAGTTATATATAATAATGGCTTTGAGATAAGACTGAAATTGATAATTAAACTCAATTATATTTTATTAAATGAAAAACTTTTGAAGTTGAAATACATCGGTGCAAATACTGAGAGAAATTAAACAGACTATCTTATTCTTCAATAATTTTTTATGTTTACTGGAATAGTGGTTCAGTAATAAACCATTATTTTATAACCATAATTAAATAGACATTTACATCTTAAAAACTACTAAAGTGTATTCAGTAGTATTAGTGTAAAAGAAACATATTATATTTGAGTTTGAGAATGGGAAACTAGTTAACTAAAATATCTTGAAATGCCAAAAATTATGTAATTTAAACACTCACTAAAAGTATAAAAATAAATTTTTCCATCAGTTTATCAAGCCTCTTGAAGAATTCTGGGAAGATGGAAAACTAATGGGTTCAAACAATAGGAAAAGGAACAAATGCTAAAAAAAAGGGGGAAGAGTGGTAATAGGTAAGCTTCAGGTATGGAGTCAGCAAATATGAAGAAAATGAGAGTGCCTTTGAAAATCAGAAAAAAAATAAGAAGTGCAGAAGAGCTAGGATACCCAGGTCTTTTCAACTGTCCACATATTAAACAGTGGTTAATAATATGAACGAAAAACTATGCATTTAGGAAGACAAAATTTAAATATAGAGAATGAACCAAAGCAAAACCTGAGGTAAAGCCTTCCATCTCCAAAGACACCAAAGGTATATTAAGTAAAAGAAGAAAAGGAATGGTTATCTCTTATATGCTAGAGTTAAACCTATAATTGTCTGAAATTAATGTAGAAATTGATGAATTTCACCATAGGTATCAGGGTCAGAAAATAGCGTTAATGTCTTAATGAATTATGGCCATAAAAAGAATACGGATATAAGTGAGTTACCACCATATGTCACTAAGAAACAGGCTTCATTTTGCCATACCAAAATTTCAATAAAAAGAACCAGCATAATTAGAGGCCATATTAAATTATAGGTAATAAATAAAAGATATGCATCTTCAAATTGAATACTCATTCAATAATCACCAAGTATTTGAAGAAAATATGAACATACAAAGAAAGGCATTAAACTCAAATACACCTAGCCCTCAACCCAAAAAATGTGATTTATAGAGGAAAACTTAATAACAGTATAAACATAATTTCAGAGATATTAAATGGTTATCATTAAGTTATTAAATGTTTTAATTTATTATAATAGAAAAGGAAAAAATCATTATTTAAAAATATTAAATCAAAATGAAATTTTAAATGAGCATGGTTTAAAATTGTGAGCAACAAATGTACACATGTTAGAGGAAAGCAAAGGGTGATTATTTTAAGGTTGACATATCTATCAGAAGAAATGCATTTTTCATACATTTATTATTAAGGTATGATAAAATGTTAAGGCTCATCATTGAAAGAATGGAATCAAAGTGTTGATTTTCCTACCGGGAGGGAAAAAAATGCATAGGATAATTCACAAAGAAGCAGCAAACAATTAAAATAAAAAATAAAACATAGGATACTCACAAATTCAGAAACACAGAAGTTACAATTGATGCCAAAGAAATACAGAGGATCATGAGACTACTATGAACAATTATATATGCTACAAACTGGATAACCTGGAATAGTGGATAAATCCATAGAAACATATTATCTATTCAGCCTGAATCATGATGAAATATAAAATCCGAACAGGCTAATTACTAGTAAGGAGATTGAATCATAATCAAGAACATCCCAACAAACCAAAGTGCAGGACCAAATGGCTTCACTGCTAAATTCTACCACTCAAAGAAGAATTAAATGTCAATCTTTCTCAAACTCCTCCAAAAAAATGGAAAAGAGGGAATTCTTCCAAACTCCTTTTATGAGGCCAGCATTACCCTGATACCAAAACCAGACAAGGATGCCATAAGGAAAGAAAATTTACAGTCTAATATCCCTGATAAACACAGATGCAAAAATCCCCTATAAAATATTAATGAATCAAATTAAACAATACATTAAAAATATCATACACCATGATTGAGTGGGATTTATTTCAGGGATGCAAAGATGGTTCAACAGCTGTAAATAAGTCAATGTGATACACCACATTAACAAAATGAAGAACAAAAATCATGATCATCTCAATAGATGCAGAAAAAACACTTGACAAAATCCAACAACCATTTATGAAAAAACTCAACAAAGTAGGTATAGAAGGAATATATCTCAACATAATAAAAGCCATATTTGACAAGCCCATAATTTTCATCATACTCAAGAGTGAAAAGCTGAAAACTTTTCTTCGAATATATCAGAAAAAAAACTGATCTTAGTTTCACCTACTTTCACCACCTCCATTCAATATAGTATTGGAACTCCTAGTCAGACCAATTATGAAAGTAAAGCAAAGGCATCCAAATTGAAAAGAAAGAAGTAAAATATTCATTGTTTACGATGACATATTATACACAGATAACCCTAAAGAGTCAATTAAAAACTGTTAGAATTAATAAGAAAATGCACTAAAATTGCAGGATACAAACTCAATACTCAAAAATCTGTTCTGGTTCTATACACTAATAATGAATTATCAGAAAGGAAAATTAGGAAACCATCCCACTTACAATTGCACTATAAGAATAAAATATGTGGTAATAAATTTAACGAAGGAAATGAAAGACTAGCATATTTAAAATTTGAAAATATTAATGAAGGAGATTGAAGATGACACAACTAAATGGAAATATATTCTTTACATATGGCTTGCAAAAACTAATATTGTCAAAATGTCCATACTACCCAAAGCAGTAATATAGATTAAATGCAATCCCTATCAAAATTCCAATGGAATTTTTCACAGAAATAGAACAAACAATCCTAAAATTTGGATGGAACAATTAAAGATCTCAAATAGCCAAAGCATTCTTGAGAAAGAAAATCATGCTCCCTGATTTCAAACTATACTACAAAGCTATAGTAAACAAAACAGTTAGGTGTTGGCATAAAAATAGATACATAGATCAATGGAACACATTAAAGCCCAGATATAAACCCAGGTACATATGGTTAACTAATTTTTGACAAAGGAGGCAAAAATATACAATAGGGAAAAGACAGTCTCTTCAGTGAATGGTGCTGGGAAAATTAAACAGCAACATGCAGAAGAATGAAACTGGACCACTATCTTAGTGTCCAGTGGTCCAGTGGACCACTATCAAAAGTCTATTCAAAACAGATTAAAGACTTGTATGTAAGACCATAAAACTCAGAATAAAACATGGGCAGGTCTTGGTGATGATTTTTTAATCTGACACCAAAAACAAAAGCAACAAAACAAAAAATAAGCAGAATTACATCAAACTAAAAAAAGAAAAAAACTTTTGTACATGAAAGGAAACCATCAGAGAAATGAAAAGGCAACCTATTGAATGGGAGACAATATTTGCAAAAAATTTAACTGATAAGGGGCTAATATCCAAAATATATAAAGAATTCATAAAGCTCAATAACAAAACCAAAAACAAAATGAAAAAACAATAAGAATCTGATTAAAAATATAGGCAGAAGATCCAAATAGACATTTTTCAAAAAGAGACATATAGATGGCCAATAGACATATGAAAAAGTGCTCTACATCAATAGTTATCTGGGAAATGTAAATGAAAACCATAATAAGACTTCAACTGATACCAGTGATATCAAAAAGACTAGAAATTACAAGTACTGGCAAGGATGTGGAAACAGGGAACACTTGTGCTCTGTTGGCGGAAATTTAAACTGGTACAGTTACTATAGAAAACAGTACGGAGGGTCCTCAAGAAATGGAAAACACAACTACCATAGGATCCAGCAATTCCACTTTTGGTACTTAACTGAAGAAAATAAAAACACAAACTTGAAGATAGATATATATACCTCCATGTTTATTGCAGCATTATTTACAATAGTCAAGATATGAAAACAACCTAATTGTCCATTGATGGATGAGTAGATAAAGAAGAGGTGGCATGTATATATATGTATGTATATATAATGGAATATTACTCAGCCACAAGAAATAAAACCTTGCCATTTTGCCATTTGCAACAACATGGATGGACCTCAAGGGAATTATACTAAGTGAAATAACTCAGGCAGAGAAAGATAAATGCCATGCAATCTTCTTATATGTGTGTGATATAATGAGTTATAAGAAATACATATTTGTTTATTTAAATGACCAAATATAATATTTCCCAGGAATATATGGTCTTCATCCACAGTTCCTGAAAACACTGTAGAGGCCATAAAGGTGTCTTTTCATGTTGAGAGACTTTCAGACTCCACCCAAGGGCAGGGCCTGGATATTGAATATACCAATAGCCAATGATTTAGTCAGTCATGACTATGCAATGAAGCCTTCACAAAAACCCATGAGAAGAGTGTATCACTCTTGCATCCTGCTTCTTTGTCAGAGAGAGCTTCCATGCCTAGGCAATCAGAGCAAGTCCAAGTGCCACTGAGCAAGGCACCACGCTCCTCAAGGACAGATGCTCCTTTATTTAGGACCTTGCCCTATGTATCTTTTTATCTGCCTGTTAACTTGTATCCTTTATAGCATCCTATATTAAACTGGTAAATGTAGTGTTTTCCTGAGTTCTGTGAGCCACTCTAAAAAATTAACCGCACCCAAGTGGGAGGTCATTGGGACTTCCAATCTGTAGCTGGTTGGTCAGAAGCACAAGGGCTTGTGACTGGCATCTGGAGTGGAGGGTTGGAGCGCAGTCTTGTAGGACAGAGCACTTAACCTGGGAAATCTTGTGCTGTCGTTGGGCAGATAGTGTCAGAATTAAGTTGAATTCTCTGACACACTGCTAGTGTTCAAGAATTGCTTGATATTGTGTATGGGAAGGTTCCCCCCCCACACCACACACACACACACACACACACACAAATTGAAATTGGGTCCAGGAACCTAAAAGGAGTAGCACTACTGATGTGTATGGAAAAAACACATGTGGAATCCAAAGAAACATATAAACAAGCTATTAGATAGAGACTAGATTGGAAGTAGGTAGAGAGTAGTTTTTTTTTTCTTGCGTTTAAATAAATGTATTTCTTGTAACTTTGCTCTGTTTAGATTATGTAGTTTTTGTTCAGTTATGAGAACAATCTTTAAAGGATGGTGGATTATTGGCTAGCTTAATGGATGGAACAGGAAAGTGGAAAATGTAAAACGTCAGGAAACATATATTCAGAGCTAGATAAGTTTGTTCACTGAGCCTAAACTGGCTAATCCATTAAACACAATCTCCTCAGAAAAAGCACAAAGATTCTCCTAACTGATACATAGGGTTTCCTCATTCAAACAAACGTAGATATACCAACTAACCTAGAAGCTAGCTGAAATACAAGAAATCCCAATTAGAATACCCCCGTTTCAAGATAAAAATGCATGCACTTAAATGCGGTCCATCTGGTTGAAAGTTGGCACAAAATACTAAATTCTTCCCCAAAATAGAAAGCACAAATGAAGATTGGGGAGGAGTCTCACTTTATGATCTTGCTCTCAAATTGCTTAGCACTCCTCCACTTGCGAATACACTTGAGACAGTAGGTGTGGTTGCAGTTGGAGAGAATCCCAAAGTGGCGCTCACTGGGGCTGACTTTCTCATAGACCACCTCCATGCAGATCCCACACACCATGTCCTTGCTGCGCTGGACAGTGAAGGACAGCTCCATGTCCTTCTCGTGGGCCTCAATGCAAGATTTTATTTGTTGTGACCTCTGGGCGGCATCCATCGGGTGGAGGACCTGCAGCCGCACATATCACACGAGTCTCCGTGGAGGTACACACAGTTCTCCCCATAGCGGCACTCTCCCACTGCAGCGTAGGGGCAGAGCTGCTGCTTTGTTTCCTCTGCGGTTTGCCCCTTCTTGGACTCCTCCCTGGTCACTGAACCCTGCAGGGGTGCTTCAGTGCAGGAAGGGGCAGTACAGCCGCAGTAGGGCTGCCCAGGAACAAACTCAATGGCATTCACCCAATCTTCTGAACCTGCTCCTACAGTTGCAAAGTTTGAATTTCTTGACTCAGCTTCGCCCGTATTCATTTCAACAGTTGGTCCAATTACTGATGAGAGACTTGAGGAAGCAGCAAGGGATGATTTTGCAGTTAGATCTGTAGCAGTAGCTTCTTCCTGTTTCAATGGCTTACTGTGTTCGTATCTGCAGCGGTCTCCGTAAATACGGTATCCTCGCTGAAAATACTTGCACACTACACCGTAAGGACTGTCAGAAAGGTCGTGCGAGTAGCGACAGTTATCTCCTTCCTTACAAACCCCATGCATGAAATACCGGCAGGTGACCTGTTTAGTCCAGCCGCTGCCTCCGCCGCAGCCGCAGCCGCAGTCGCTGCCGCCCCCTCCTCCCCCTCCCCGGCCCCCGGGGACGGGGAGGTGACTGTGGGGATAGGGGTGGGGGAGGCCGCTGCCACCGCCGCCGCTGCCACTCCTGCTCCTGATGTGGCTGTTGTTCCGGGAGCTGCAGGCTCCGCCATTCCTGTTTATCCCACACAGCAACGGCGCCGGAACTTCTGGGATCACATAGTTCCGGCCCGGCTGCCGGGAGGAGAAGGCGGCGAGGCGAGGGAGTTTTTATTTTTTTGGTTTAAGTAAATTAAGAAAAATAAAGGATATAAAAAATTCTGTTGACAAATACAAAGAAAGGAAAAAAAAAACTCTTTCATGCTATTAAAAGTTGCTAAAAGTTTGTTGTTCCAATAAGATAACTTGGAATTAATGTAATGGATGAAAGGAACTTATGAAACAAGTAGACATACTTGAAATAAAAATGGAAGCTTTTTAAAAGGCACACAATTTTTGGAAGATAAAAGATGTTTAAAAATGTTCTGCTTTAGAAGATGTTTTGCTGTTTTTGACTAGTAGATGCAAATAAAACTTAATTGTGTTTTCCACCAGGAAAAAGAAATAAAAGGAAAAGTAAATAAAAACAGAATGAATGTTCAGGAAGCAAAGTTTGGATATTTAGAACATGGAGTTTTGTATCACTTAACTTTATTACTATTTTTATTTGATTTATAAGTACTGTAGTCAGTTCAGGCTGTTTTAACAAAATACCTTAGGCTGGGAAAATAAAATAACAGTTATTTTTTATACTCCTAGATTGTGGGAAGTCCAAGATCAGAGTGACAGCATGGTTTGGTTCTGGTGAGAGCCCTCTCTCTGACTTGCTGTGTCCTACATAGGGAGAGAGAAAGACACCTCTGGCCTCTTCCTTTTAATAAGGATACTAATGCCATCATGGGGGCTCTGCCCTGGTAACATAATCCAAACCTAAATACCTCCCAAACGCCTTATCTCCACCTAGTACCACATTGGGGATTAGGGCTTCAACCTATGAAATTTGAGGAAACACAAATATTCAGTTCATAGGAATATGTTTAGAAAAAATATATATATCTGTGTACAATTGGAACACATGAAGTATTGGCGTTAGAAATGCCAGGTCACAAGTATCTACCAAATCTAAGGTTTTAATTAGCCATTTAATTAATCTAAGTTTTACTATATATGATTTATTAACACCACTCATTTGTAAAGAATAAGAAGAGCTGAGTTAAAATTAAAATTTTCCTCATTTTAGGGCAATTTTTATAGCTGCATCCAATTTGCATTGTTTCCAGAATCAGTGATAATAGATGCTATTTCAGTTTTTAAGACTTTGTAAGCATGATCAATAAAGAACACAGCATCTTAATATTATGGGTCTTTGTTTTCATTTTATAATTCTAAACTAATGCATGCATACCAAAACATAATAAAACTTAAAAAAAGTCTATCAGCCTATCTCACTCCCATGTCAGAATTCTCAATAGTTTTTACATCTCTCTTCTTGATCTATCAATTTGAGACACCATGAATTGATGCCAGATAATGAAAGATAAGAAGTTTAACTCGTATGAGCCATCACCTCCTGTTCTCTTCCCTGTGAATGAGTCCTCTAAATATGCAATTATTATCATTTCTGCCAATGGTTATTTTATAGCATATTCTCAAAATTTAATTTTATTCTTTTAAATTAGCTGTTTCTTGAATCATGTTACTCAGGAAAGAAAGAAAAAAAGAAAGAGAAAGAAAGAATCCTTAAATCTCTATTATGTAGGATAATTTTTCTCATCATTGTCTTCATAACATCAAGGTTTATAAAATGCACATCTCATTTTGTAATGAAACTGCCTTCTGCTCTTCAGCTATAAGTTTATTCTAAAAATAAAATTCAACAGGAAAACAATTCCATTCAAAGTTGCATCAAAAAGAATAAAATACCTAGAAGTAAACCTAACCAAGGAAGGGAAAGACATATATTCTGAAAACTACAAGACACTCATGAGAGAACTTAAAGAAGTTACCAATAAATGGAAACATCCCATGCTCATGGATAGGAAGAATTAATATTGTCAAAATGGTCGTCCTGCCTAAAGCAATCTACAGATTCAATGCAATTCCTATCAAAATACCAACAGCATTTTTCCACGAACTAGAGAAAATCATTCTAAAATTCATATGGAACCACAAAAGACCCCAAATAGCCAAAGCAATCCTGAGAAGGAAGAATAAAGCTGGGGGGGTTATGCTCCCCAACTTCAAGCTTTACTACAAAGCCACAGTACTCAAGGCAATTTGGTACTGGCACAAGAACAGACCCATAGACCAATGGAATAGACTAGAGAGCCTTGATATAAACCCAACTATATATGGTCAATGAATGTATGATAAAGGAGCCATGGACATACAATGGGGAAATGACAGCCTCTTCAACAGCTGGTGTTGGCAAAACTGGACAGCTACATGCAAGAGGATGAAACTGGATTACTGTTCAACTCCATACACAAAAGTGAACTCAAAATGTATCAAAGACCTGAATGTAAGTCATGAAACCATAAAACCCTTAGAAGACAACACAGGCAAAAATCTCTTGAATATAAGCATGAACAACTTCTTCCTGAACACATCTCCTCAAGCAAGGGAAACAAAAGCAAAAATGAACTCCTGGGACTACATCAAACTAAAAAGTTTCTGTAAGGCAAAGGACACCATCAACACACCAGAAAGCCATCCTATTGTATGGGAGAATATATTTGTAAACGACATTTCTGACAAGGGGTTAACATCCAAAATATACAAAGAACTTACACACCTCTACAACCAAAAAGCAAATAACCCAATTAAAAAATGGGCAGAGGATATGAAGAGACAGTTCTCCAAAGAAGAAATTCAGATGGCCAACAGACACATGAAAAGATGCTCAACATCACTTACCACCAGGGAAATGAAAATTAAAACCACAATGTGATATCACCTCACACCAGTAAGGGTGGCCACCATCAAAAAGACTATGAACAACAAGTGCTGGCGAGGATGCAGAGAAAGGGGAACCCTCCTACACTGCTGGTGGGAATGTAAACTAGTTCAACCATTGTGGAAAGCAATATGGAGGTTCCTCAAAAAACTAAAGATAGAAATACCGTTTGACCCGGGAATCCCACTCCTTGGAATTTACCCAAAGAATACAACTTCTCAGATTCAAAAAGACATATGCACCCCTATGTTTATTGCAGCACTTTTTACAATAGCCAAGATATGGAAGCAACCTAAGTGTCCATCAGTAGATGAATGGATAAAAAAGAGGTGGTACATATACACAATGGAATACTATTCAGCCATAAGAAGGAAACAAATCCTGCCATTTGCAACAACATGGATGGAGCTGGAGGATATTATGCTCAGTGAAATAAGCCAGGCGGAGAAAGACAAGTGCCAAATGATTTCCCTCATTAGTGGAGTATAACAACGAAGCAAAACTGAAAGAACAAAATAGTAGCAGACTCAGAGACTCCAAGAAGGAACTAGTGGTCACCAAAGGGGTGGGGTGTGGGAGGGTAGGTGGGGAGGGTGGGAGAAGGGGATTGTGGGGCATTATGTTTAGTACACATGGTGTGGGTAATCACAGGGAAAACAGTGTAGCACAGATAAGGCAAACAGTGAATCTGTGGCATCCTATTACACTGATGGACAGTGACTGAATTGGGGTATGAGTGGGGACTTGATAATATGGGTAAATGTAGTAATCACATTGTTCTTTCATGTGAAACCTTCTTAAAAGTGTATATCAATAATATCTTAATAAGAAAAAAATGGCCATCCTGCATAAAGCAAAAAAAAAAAAAATATCAGCAAACAATGCTTAGATTAAAATAGTTGCATAATTAATATTCGATGTAAAACAAAGTGATGACATTTTTGGAAAATTATAAGCAAACATATAGCACAAAAAGGTCATTGTTTGAGATTGTTTTTGTTATAAAATAGATTTGTGACTGTTTTTGTACTCAGTATGTTGATTATTAGCAGAATATCCTGTTGGTCCAGTGTAGTGATGAAGTCGTACTGACTCAATTTGGAATAAGGAAAAATGAGACTACTTCAAATACTCTAGAAAGTACTCTAAACATGGATCCTAAGGCGTAGGAGAGAAACTTCAATAAGATGCTGAAGTCTGACAATTTACAAACTTTCACAAGATATACCCTGTAAAATAAAAGATAAGCTTTTGCATCTCACATGATATTAAAAAAGCACCACATTTCTAGGTATGCTCTTGGGTGTTGGAGGCAGTATTGATCATGCTTGGAACTATTACCAGTTCCAAATGAGTCCCATACCTCGGTAGTAATCAACTGGTGGCAAGCTTATTATCAGACTTTATTACCCAGGGATAAAGAAAGGAGAAGACATGTGAATATTTCCGAGTTTTATTTTTCTTTAAAGGATGTTTTTTCCTGCTCTGAACAGTCCTCTTATATCGCAGTCTGCTTTTGCTTTATGCATTTATTAACTTTTAAATTCTTCTGAAGGCATTTTTTAAGAATTAAAAATTTTCTCTCTGTTCTGTAACATAGATGAACCCAACCTCTGAAATCCAGCCATAGGGAAGCCATTTTGTTAAGACACTATTTAGAACAACTTGCTGGGCTGCATTCCTGGACTGCAGAACTCTTCTCTGTTCCCCTCAGCTAAGACAAGGCACAAGGAATGTAGAGCTGTCTCATGTCTAAAGGAAAAATCAAGATAAAGGGAAGGAACTTCACTCTTACCTGCTTTCCTGAATACAATGATTCCATTCCTGCACGTCATACTGCTCCCCATTCCTTGATAAAAGCCAGCCGTACAGGTGACAGGTGGCAACACTGGGGTAGCACTGCTGCCACAAATGTTCACCATTGGCAAGTAACCCCTTGGTAAAACTCATTTACTCACCAAGCTGGCCTTATCCATGTCAGTTCTTTGGCACTTCAGGTTTCTTCACAATACAGGGGAAGGTGTTTCTTTATGTGCCTCCAGGAAATTCTAGTAACAGTTCTCAGAGTAGTTTTTGCTTTGTTTTGTTTTATTTATTTATTTTTTTTAACAAACATGTGCCCTCTGGACCTTCTCAGATCCAAAGCCAAATATGCTTCCTCTGTCATGTAATCAGTTGCCGCCACATTCACCCAAAGTTGTGACTCAGTAGATAAATTGAATCTTAGCTCATCATGGGTAGCTCTGGTCACAATCACTTGATACCATATGGTGTGATGATTAGTATCAACAAACACCATGAAAGGAGTTACTTTACAAATGTAATTTTTTTGCAGTAAAAGAAATATTTTCTCTATAACCATAGAGTTGCACACTGTGATTCTCATATTGGGGTGGGGAGAACATCATCCATAATTTTAATCCATTGCAGAAAGCATTGCAGGATCTGCTGGGTAATAAAGTCTGATAATAAGCTTGCCACCAGTTGATTACTACCGAGGTATGGGACTCATTTGGAACTGGTAATAGTTCCAAGCATGATCAATACTGCCTCCAACACCCAAGAGCATACCTAGAAATGTGGTGCTTTTTTAATATCATGTGAGATGCAAAAGCTTATCTTTTATATTACAGGGTATATCTTGTGAAAGTTTGTAGAATTGTCAGACTTCAGCATCTTATTGAAGTTTCTCTCCTGCGCCTTAGGATCCATGTTTAGAGTACTTTCTAGAGTATTTGAAGTAGTCTCATTTTTCCTTATTCCAAATTGAGTCAGTACGACTTCATCACTACACTGAACCAACAGGATATTCTGCTAATAATCAACATTCTGAGTACAAATTCAGTAACAAAGAGCAGGAAATTTAAAATATTACTTGGTCAAAATAGGGATTATGTTATAATGCCATTCCTACACAAAGGCAAACTACTTCTATGGATAGAATGTGAAAAAAAATTTTGTTAGATTAAAATCTCAGGTGCACACATTGAGATCTCTGTTTCGGTAAGGAAACTACTACCATTACTCTTGTGACCTTGTTAAGTGATAATAACTTACATGATCTCTGAATTTTGTAGATGCCATTAGGGAAATAGAACTGGGATAGGATGTAGCCTACAACTTTGCATAATTTGGTACTAGCCTACAAATCCTCAAAAATTATGGAATGGTTTCTGATTTACCATCTTGATTGGAGGTAAAGGGATGGATTTTCACTTTGCTATTCTTACTATAGTTGTTTTTACTTACTAGTCAGGAAACAACATGTAGATTCTGTTTGCATTTAGGGGTCAGAAAAATGGCCACAGGTATCCACACATCCACTGTGAAACACATTTGAGCCATTAGTCTGTTTGACAGTGGACCTCAGTAAACTTCCAGGGTTACCTGAGGACTATGGTGATGTCTGGGCTTTACTACCTTGTCAGCTACTTCACTCTATGAGGAAGGACGTGGGAAGTATGGGTTTTCTCCTTTCCCAGTATACATTTATCCTTGTAAATGGACTCGGGCTCAGTTGAGGAAGAATTGGGTGTTATAAGTCTACTAGAATAAGCCTCAAGGAAAACTACCGACCAAGCAACAATGACAACAGAATCTCTTTCAGTCAATAGCTTCCAGGTACGGGAAGTAGTTTAGTCTAGAAGCTGGCCCAGAGATTACCATGTACCTTTACCTCTGAGGCAGCTATGTAAGCCTTCTGTTTCCCAGACTTTGCCTATTTTTCCAGGTTAATAAATCAAGTAGCACACTAGCTGATTTTCCTTCTATTTCACTTTTATACCATGATCTACTAGCCACTGGCCTGACTGCCTACAAATTAAGTCTCCCTAGTTTCTCCTCTAGCTTTGTTGCCTGGGGACATTTTTTTTCTCCACGGTGGAAATGCTCTAGTAAGGAGAAACTGGGATCTTTGAGAAAATCTGTGTTGGTTCTCTGGTGTAGTCCAGTGTGACATTGATATCAGTAGAGATAATATGAATCCAGAATAGCAGAATCTGCTTCCCAGTCCTTCAGGGATCATATCTAGGAGGTAGCTTCTCTGGCTCATAAGATAATTCCACCCAAATATTCCAAGTGATTTTCTGTTGTTTGTTTCTCTTTCTCAATATTCTACCAAGGCAGATCCTACATTACCTCCTCATTTACTGCAGGGTATGAGATGCCCAAACTGGTGTTATGAACAAAAAACTAAACCACAAATCACAAAGAGCCCTTCTATGTCAATAAATCCTCCCTTATTCAGCCTCAAGATTTACCTCCCATAGGTATCTCCAATGACCTCCAGATCTCTTCATACACACACATGAGGTGATTCTTTGAATGTGTATACTACTTCTAGGAAAAGCTTAAGCTAACTCCACCCTTAGTTGTTAGTTTGAAGATAATGTGCTGGAAGTAGTGTTAATCCAGTATAGACAAACCTCATTTTGAGAGACAGTTGTCCCAGATTAGAACTTTTCCAGGGTCTCCACTCCAGGGTATTTTCTTTTTAAACTGATGAAAGCAGCTGCTGCTACCAGTTTGGAGGCTTCAGGGAAATCTGAAATGGAAGGTCCTCAGACTGTTGATTGTCAAGACTCTGTGCTAGACTCAGGCCTCATTTCCCTGTGCAGATCCTGACTTCTGTTCAGATTTTTTGAATCTATGTATTGCTTTTGTAACTCTTACTTACAAGTAAATTCTGGGTCTAATTTTCATCACAGTTTAACCTGAGGCTACAAGAGCTAAAGATCTCTTTTAATAATGGCTCAAGGGCTTTCTTTCTGTGTGCCTTGAGTTGTTAGTTGGCTATTCTAAATTTACATAATTTTGTGAGGTTTCTAAAGCTCTTCACAGAACCCTATGACTACAGTTCTTGTAATTACAGTTGCCTTCATGTTGCAAGTGATATTGCTACCTCAGAAAGTCAATGATTTACCTTCTGAACACATCGTGGTCCGTGCTGCCATAAACAAGGGTTCTCTTTACCTCCTCACTTACCACAAGCAGTAAGATTCTTTCTACCACGTGACCAGTTGGTTAATTACCAATTTAAGAATCCCATCCTGAGATTATACTTTCTAGGGACACTTTAACCAAACACTGTACCCTGGGCTTGGACCCTGAAATAGAGCTGGAATGAAGGGCTTGCAGGCAGATTACTTGGGGGGAAGTGATCCCAAGGAATAGGAGTGGAAAACTGAAAAGTAAAACTGGGAAGAAAAACATAATCCAACTGTGGATTATTGAGTTAAATACTACACTGGGAAACTATGGCTTGATATCATTGGCGCCTTTAAAAAGCCACACAGAATATGCCTGATAATTGATTGCCTGTGCATATATTTATCAACCAGAGTTTCATTTTACTGAATTTTAATTCCCTTCTATGTCTGGATTTGCACATGAATCAGAGGTGTTGAGCAGGTTCCCACAGATATCCCAGTGGAGACGGTGATGAAAAACCAGGGCAGAATGAGAGCTATGCAGCTGCTTACCATGAAAGCTGGGTAAGTAAAAAGTTAGACAAACAAGAAAACAAAAATGTTTTACATATGATGTGCAGCAATTCCACCACTTTGGATTTATACAAGTCATTCTTTTGCACATATTCACAATGATTCCTATAGAAGGGATGTTTTTTCATTACAGATTGTTTGTAATATTCTATATTGTAACCAATTTATATCAAAGTCTCACCAGTGAGAGAATGGCCTAGAAATGAAGTATAGGCTTAGAGTAGAACACTATACAGTAGATAAAATTAAAGAATTATATTTATGGGTATGACATCATGAACATAAAAGGAAAACAAGCCAAAAAAAAGTGTTTGTAGGAAAAACAGAAATTTTATGGCCAAGATTCTCACCTCACCTGATTCTAATACTGCCCATTGTATACATACTTAGCCTGTTTGCATACCTCTTGGCAGAAGACTATTTATGGTTGATGTTGCTTCAAGAGGAGCCTCTCGGAGGGAGCTGTCAGTCATGGAAGTACAGGCCCAGAGGAGGAGTGGAGAGGAATCACAAGTGCCTGGACATAACTGGGTGCAGCAGCTGCCAGTCACTATACAGACAAGCCCACAGTTCATCCAGGTGCTAGGAGTCAAGAAGTAGAGAGCTTAGGGAGCTGAAAGAGGAAGCAGTTGAGAGAAGCTGCTGGGCTCAGGTGCTAGGAAGGGAGAAGAGGCCTACGAAGGAGAGCTGGAGAGAGCAGAGGCTGTCCGCAGATCAGAGGTGGAAACAGGCTTGCCACTTGTACACAGCCTGGTGATCACTATGAGAATAAAACTTGGTATGAGCTTTTAACTCTAACACTCCATTGTTGTTTTTCCATCTCACTGAATTCATAGTGAACTTGTCTAGAGCAGGGAACCCCGTCCTACTGGAGCCACAGTGTTATTTATAAAAGCATATTTATGAAGTAAAATTACAAAAAACCTAAAAGAGAAGGAAAGACCCGGGACAGTGTTCACTTCTAGAGAAAAAGAAAAGGCATTGAAGAAGGCTGCAGGATGAACTGCAATTGTATTTGAAAAATTGTATTCATTTTTTTAATATGTTAATCAACCATTTAAATTTTTTAAAAAGTGTAAATAATGCATGATTGAGATCTCATTATATTTATTTATACTTTTTGTAAGGTTAGACTATTAAGAGTTAGTAGTTTAAAAACTGACATTGCGTAGAGTATATCTTTTCAGGTGATCTGTATGGGCACAGGCTGAGTGCAAATGAAGTTTTTTTTTAAGATGTGAGAGATGTGAGAATTTCAATGAGTTGCTCAAATATCTATTTCACTTTTTTAATACAATTCCTGAGGTGCAAAGAAAACCTATAGTACAAATAATCAAATATATATTAATATATAAAAATCTGTATGAAGAAGAAAATAATACAATTTTAAATATTCAAAATACATTTAGAAAAGAATTGAAAATAAGAAAAAGACCCAATGATATATGTATAAAATATATTCAGATAATTTAAAATATGAAATTATCAAAGTTCATAAAATACATTTGGAAAATAAAATGGAAAAGGATATGTGTATACATCTGTATATATGTGTGTGTTCTGTTATACAGTCCCCAATACAAACTTTTCTCCCCTATGTTGGTTTATTTCTTCTTTTCCCACTTTCATTGAGAAATAATTGGCATATATCACTGTATAAATTGAGGCATACAACATGATGGTTTGATTTACATATCTTTTAAAATGATAACCACAATAGGTTCAGCTAACATCCATATTCTCATATAGATAGAATAAAAAGAAAAGAAAGAATAAAAAAGGAAAAAGTAGACTGAGGAGAAAAAGATGGCAGTGTGAGTAGTGTGGCAGAAATCTCCCAAAACCACATATATTTTGAAAATACAGCAAATAAAACTATTCCTAAAAGAGTGACCACAAGTAGCAGTACACCAGCCTGTCTACATCTGGGAGAAGGCAACATCTCACAGAAAAGGGTAAAGTAAAAAGCTGTGACCTGGTGGGATCCAAGTACTCCCCTCTCCCCACCTCAATTGTGGGAGGAAAAGAATCAGAGCGAGGAGGGAGTGAAAGCACAGGACTGCTAAATACCCAGCCCTAGTAATCTGCTCCAGGAGCACAGACACACACTGCATGGTGCCCTAGAGATTAGAGGAGCTGAAAAGCAAAGTCTGAAATTAAGCCTGTGAACAAGTTCCCACAACTGGCTGCCCTGGGACAAAAGAAAAGCAGGCACCTTAAAAGTCTTGAAGGCGCAAGGTTTAGGAAAAGGAACAGGTGGAAAAAATCATCCTGGCACACTCAGCCCAGGAGGCTGGGAACTTTCAGGGGCATAAGGTGCCTTATTCCCCTGGTTGGCAATGCAGCCCCAAGGCCCCTCCCTGTGATAAGCAGCCTGCCGTTCCATCCTCGTCACTAGCACCTGCACGCAAACCAGCTGTCACCCCATTGCTGCAGACCAGCCAGAGGACAGCCCTGCGTACAGTAACCACACCGCCTAACGCAGAGGCATCTCCCTGCATGTGGCTAACGGGCTCAGACCCAGAGGCTACTCCCTGTACACAATTGACCGGCACAGAAAGCAGAGACGGGAACTGAGACTGGAAGCCACAAAGGGGCTTTGTTCTCATTGCAGAACAGGTACCACTCACCTGTGACACCTGCCAGTGCCCTAGGCCATCTTGAGGGCTGCCCTGCCCATGGCAGCTTAGGGGATTAACCCAGAGGCTGCTCCCTGTGTGCAGTTGACTGGCACAGACAGCAGAGATGAGCGTGGAGACCGGGAGGCATGAAGGGGCTTTGTTCTCATGGCAGAACATTTGCCAGTCACCTGTAACCCATGCCAGTGCCCTAGGCCATCCCCAGGGCCGCCCTGCCCATGGCAGCTTACAAGATTAACCCAGAGGCTGCTACATGTGTGCGGTTAACCAGTACAGACAGCGGAGACAGGCACTGAGACCAGGAGTCACGAAAGGGATTTGTTCTTGAAGCAGAACACACGCCGCTCACCTGCAACATGCCCAAGTGCCCTAACCCATCCCAACGGCTGCACTGATCATGGAAGTTAAGGGGGTTAACCCAGAGGCCACTCCCTGTGCATGGTTAACTGGAACAGAGAGTGGAGACAGGCACAGTGATTGGCAAGCAGGAAGGGACTTTGTCCTCCCAGCCTACACCCGTGCCACTCACCAGGGAACACTCCCATCCATGAAAAGACAGAAGAACCTTGTTCAAACCAAAATCCCTCAAACACCAGAAAGAGGACTAGATGAGACTGAAATCACCAATCTTCCTGAAAAAGAACTCAAAAGTCATAAGCAAGCTGATGGAGCTACAGAAAAATATTCAAGAGCTAAGGGACGAATTCAGGAGGGAGATAACAGGAGTGAAACAAACAATGGAGAGATTTAAAATTATATTAGATGAGGTAGATGAGACCATTAATGGAATAGATATCAGAGAACAGGAATACAGAGATGAGCAGAGAGAGAAAAAAGGATCTCTAGGAATGAAAGACTATTAAGAGAATTGTGTGACCAATCCAAATGGAACAATATACACATTATAGGGGTACCAGAAGAAGAAGAGAGAGAAAAAGAGATAGAATGTTTCTTTGAAGAAATAATTGCTGAAAATATCCCCAAACTGGGGAAGGAAATAGTCTCTCAGGCCATGGAAGTACACAGATCTCCCAACACAAGGGACTCAAGGAAGACAACACTAAGACATATAATAATTAAAATGGCAAAGATCAAAGAAAAAGACAGAGTATTAAAAGCAGCCAGAGAGAGGGAAAAAAGATCACCTACAAAAGAAAACCAGTCAGGCTATCATGAGACTTCTCAGCAGAAACTTTACAGGCTAGATGGGAGTGGCATGATATTTCAATACAATGAAACAGAAGGGCCTCAAAACAAGAATACTCTACCTGACAAGATTATCACTTAAATTGGAAGCAGGTATTAAAAAATTACCAGAAGAGCAAAAGTTGAGAGATTTATCTCCCAAAAACTGTCTCTACAGTGCACTTTGGATGGACTGCTATAAATGGAAGTACCCCTAAGGCTAAATAGCTGTCACCAGAGAAAATAAAACCACAGTAAAGGAAGTAGACCAACTAAATACTAACCAAATGCAAAATTAAATCAGCTACCCACAAAGTCAGTCAAGGGATACACAAAGAGTACAGAATGTGAAAACTAACATATAAAGAGTAGAGGAGGAAGAAAAAGAAGGGAGAGAAATAAGAATCATCAGACTTATTGTGGCATGCAGCGAAGGCAGTACTAAGAGGAAAGTATATAGCAATCCAGGCCTATTTGAAGGAACAACAATCCCAAAAGAATAGTATAAATTCACAATTATTTAAAAAGGAAAAAGAAGAACAAACGAGGCCCAAAGTCAGTAGAATGAGGGACAAAATAAAGATCAGATTAAAAAAACAAATAAAATTGAGAAGAATAAAACAGTTGAAAAATTAATGAAACCAAGAACTGGTTCTTTGAAAAAATAAAAGAAATAGACAAAACCCTAGCCAGATTTAGCAAGAAAAAAAGAGAATCTACACACAAAAAGAGACTCAGAAATGAGAAAGGAAAAATCATGATGGACATCACAGAAATACAAAGAATTTTTAGAAAATACTATAAAAATTACATGCTAACAAACTGGACAACCTTGAAGAAATGGACAACGTTCTAGAAAAATACAACCTTCCAAGACTGACCCAGGAAGAAGCACAAAATCTGAACAGGCCAACTACCAGCAATGAAATTCAATCAGTAATCAAAAACTACCCAAGAAGAAAACCCCTGGTCCAGATGGTTTCAAAGCTGAATTTTATCAGATATTTAGAGAAGACATAATATCCATCCTCCCTAAAGTTTTCCAAAAAAACAGAAGAGTAGGGAATACTTCCAAACTCATTCTATGAAGCCAGCATTAATTTAATATAAAAACCAGACAAGGAAACTAAAAAAAAAAACAAAACTATAGACCAATATCACTGATGAACATTGGTACAAAAATATCCAACAAAATATTAGCAAACCAAACTTAAAATACATCAAGGATCATACATCATAATCAAGTGTGATTCATTCCAGGGAGGCAAGGATGGTATAAAAATGGAAAATCCATCAACATCATCCACTATATCAATAAAGAGAAAGACAAAAACCACATGATCATCTTCACAGATGCTGAAAAAGCACTTGAAAATATTCAACATCCATTGATGATAAAAATTCTCAACAAAATGGGTATAGAGTTTAAGCACCTAAACATAACAAAGACCATATATGACAAACCCACAGCCAACATCATACTTAACAATGTTTTCTCTAAGATCAGGAACAAGGATGCCCACTCTCCCTGCTTTTATCCAACATAATAATGGAGGTCCTAGCCACAGAAATCAGACAACACAAAGAAATAAAAGGCATCCAGATTGGTAAGGAAGAACTTAAATTGTCACTGTTTGCAGATTACATGATATTGTACATAAAAAACCCTTAAGATTCCACTCCAGAACTAGTACAATATCTGAATTCAGCAAAGTTGCAGGATCCAAAATTAATGCACAGAAATCTGTTGCATTCCTATACACTAAGAATGAACTAGCAGAAAGAGAAATCAGGAAAACAACTCCATTTACAATTGCATCAAAAAGAATAAAATACCTAGGAATAAACCTAACCAAGGAAGTGAAAGACCTATACCCTGAAAACTATAAGATAGTCTTGAAAGAAATAAAAGATGACACTAATAAATGAAAATTCATCCCATGCTATTGGGTAGGAAGAATTAATATTGTCAAAATGGCCATCCTGCCTAAAATAATCTACAGATTCAATGCAATCCCAATCAAAATACCAGCAGCATTCTTCAATGAACTAGAGCAAATAGTTCTAAAATTCATATGGAACAACAAAAGACCCTGAATAGCCAAAGAACTCCTGAGAAGGAAGAATAAAGAAGGGGGGATTATGCTTCCCAACTTCAAGCTCTACTACAAAGCCACAATAATCAAGATGACTTTGTACTGGCACAAGAGCAGACCCATACACCAATGGAACAGAATAGAGTCCATTTACTAACCCAAGCATATATGGTCAATTAATATACAATAAAGAAGCCATGGATATACAATGGGGAAATGACAGCCTCTTTGGCAGCTGGTGTAGGCAAAACCAGACAGCTACATGTAAGAGAGTGAAACTGGATTACTGTCTAACTCCATACACAAAAGTAAACTCAAAATGGATCAAAGATTTGAATGTAAGTCATGAAACCATAAAACTCACAGAAGAAAACAGAGGCAAAACTCTCTTGAATATAAACATGAGCAACTTTTTCATGAATATATCTCCTTGGGCAAGGGAAACAAAAGCAAAAATGAACAAGTGGGACTATATCAAATTAAAAGGTTCTGTAGAGCAAAGAACACCGTCAGTAGAACAAAAACGCATCCTATAGTAAACAGCACACCCGATAAGGTGTTGACTTCCAAAATATATAAAGAGCTCATACACCTCAATAAAGAAAAAGCAAATAACATGATTAAAAAATGGGCAGAGGAGCTTAACAGACAGTTCTCCAAAGAAGAAATTCAGATGGCCAACAGACACATGAAAAGATGTTCCAAGTTGCTAATCCTCAGAGAAATGCAAATTAAAACTACCATGAGATATCACCTCACACCAGTTAGGATGGCCAACACTCAAAAGACAAAAAACAACAAATGCTTGCGAGGATGTGGAGAAAGGGGAACCCTCCTTTACTGCTGGTAGGAATGTAAATTAGCTCAACCATTGTAGAAAGTTGTATGAAAGGTCCTCAAAGAACTAAAAATAGAAATACTATTTGACCCAGTAATTCCACTCCTAGGAATGCAGGATCCCAGATTCAAAAAGACATATGCACCCCTATGTTTATTGCAGCACTATTTACAATAGCCAAGACATGGAAGCAACCTAAGTGTCCATCAGTAGATGAATGGATAAAGAAGAGGTGGTACATATGCACAGTGGAATATTATTCATCCATAAGAAGAAAACAAATTCAATCATTTGCAACATGTATGGATCTAGATGGTATTGTGCAAAACTGAAGCAAAAACTGAAGGAACAAAACAGCAGCAGACTCACAGAACCCAAGAATGGACTAACAGTTACCAAAGAGAAAGGGACATGGGAGGGTGGGGGGAATGGAGGGATAAGGGAATTAAGGGGCATTATGATTAGCACACATAATATAGGGGGGAGCATGGGATAGAGGTAAAGGGAGAGTATCAGCTCTTTAAGGAACTTAGAGGGTATAGTAAGATATTTTAATTTATCTTGAAGGCAATGAAAATAGAATAATGTTTGAATTTTAGAATGCTGATCCAACAGATAAAGAGATGAAAAAAAGCCATGTAAGATGCCAGACATGAAAAATACATTTTAAGGAAGTCAGGTAATTTAGAAAAGATTTGGTGGTGAATTTAGGAATTGTCAGTGAGGCTAGAGAGATGCAGCTGGGTTTGATTGATATTTAAGAGCTTGAATCGGCTGCTTGATGATTACATTATATAGGAGTTAAAGAAGAAAATCATCCATAAATATTGTGCAGCATGAGGGAAAAAAATCATATTCAACAAAAAGCTGACACGCAGATTTTTTTAATGGATATATTCAGGGCTATACATAGGGCGTTTGACCCTCCTCCCTCTTCAGGCAAAACTATTTTCAGTAGTACTCTTATCATCAGGTAATACATCTTATCATCATTAATAATCAGACTTTCATGATTCATTTTTTAGTTTTAAAGCAGTTCAGAATTAAAATAATTAAAGACATAATTAAATTTCAGGAAAATACTGCATAGTAAGCTAAACTTTGTAATTTATCAAACCAAAAATATTCCTCATGAATCACATTCTCTTCCACTGTTTTTTTTTGACACCTAACGTTTTTATTAGTGAAAAAACACATTTATCATCCTAAGCTCTCCTATACACTATTCATAAAAGCTGATATAACTTTTGTAGAGGAAAGTTAAAGACTAGTTATTAAAATGTAAATGTTTATACTCTTTGTCCCAGCAATTCCACACTTAGAGATAAACTCTACATGCACAAATATGCAAACAAATACAAATATTGCATTATTTGTTAGAGCAAAGATTAGAAATAACCCAAATGGCCATCCAAAAGAGAATAGAAAAATAAATTATGGAACTTCTATATAATCAAAGCTATCATATGTTGGCAACCCTGACAACATAAATAGTCCTGCACACAATCAAATAAGACAAAACCTTTTAAAAGATTGTGCTAGTTCTTATGTAATAACATAATGACCTGTCCATGATAAATCAAAGAGTCACAATGTGAATGGTATAATCCATTTATGTCTAAGAATTTTAGTATATGCTTAAATATTCTTTAAACTGTCAATCATGATCATCTCTAGTCAGCTCATGGGGAAATTTATATATCTTCCTTTATTCCTTAACTGCTTTTGAAAAGACATTAGTTCACTAAGAAAAAAAAATGATGGGGTTATTTTTAAAAAGTAATGAAGATACAGTCTAGATAAGTGTGTACCTCTGATTTTTATTTTTGCAGTGTTTTTGTTTGTTTTCGTTTTTGGTATCATTGATGTACACTCTTATAAAGATTTCACATGAAACACATTGTGATTACTACAGTCACACATATTATCAAATTCCCCCGACCCCCTATTGCAGTCACTGTCCATCAGCTTAGTAAGATGCTATAGAGTCACTACTTGTTTCTCTGTGATAGACTGTCTTCCCCAGGAACACCCCCATGCCACGTGTGCCAATCATAATGCCCTTCAAGCCCCTTCTCCATCCCTCCACACACCCGCTTCCCTAACTCTCCACTTTGGTAGCCGCTAGTCCCTTATTGGAGTCTGTGAGTCTGCTGCTGTTTTGTCCCTTCAGTTTTACTACCTTGTTATACTCATTTGGTACTTGTCTTTCTCTGCTTGTCTTATTTCACTGAGCATAATACCTTCTAGCTCCATCCATGTTGTTGCAAATGGTAGGATATGTTTCTCTTTTTATGGATGAATAATATTCCACTGTGTATATGTACCACATCTTCTTTATCCATTCATCTGTTGATGGACAATTAGGTTGTTTCCATTTCTTGGCTATTGTACATAGTGCTGTCATAAACATAGGGGCGCATATGTCTTTTTGGATCTGTGATCCTTCATTCTTAGGGTAAATTCCTAGGAGTGGAATTCCTGGGTCAAATGGTATTTCTCTTTGTAGTTTTTGGAGGAATCCCCCCATAGTGCTTTCCACAATGGTTGAACTAATTTACATTATGGCCAACAGTATAGGAGGGTTCCCCTTTCTCAGCATCCTTGTCAGCATTTGTTGTTCCTTGTCTTTTGAATGTTGGCCATCCTGAATGCTGTGAGGTGACATCTCACTCTGGTTTTAATTTTCATTTTCCTAATAATTAGTGATGTGGAAGATCTTTTCATGTGCTTGTTGGCCATCTGAATTTCTTCTTTGGAGAAGTGTCTGTTCGTATCCTCTGCCCATTTTTTAGTTGGGTTGTTTGCTTTTCGGGTGTTGAAGCACATGAGGTCTTTACGTATTTTGGATTTCAACCCCTTATCAGATATGTCATTTATGAATATATTCTCCCATATTGTAGGATGCCTTTTTGTTCTGCTGATGATGTCCTTCTATGTAAAGAACCTTTTTAGCTTGATGTAGTTCCACTTGTTCATTTATGCTTTCTTTCCCTTTCCTGAGAAGATGTGTTCATGAAAAAGTTGCTCATGTTTATATTAAAGAGTGTTCTGCCTATGTTTTCTTCTATGATTTTTATGGTTTCATGGCTTACATTCAGGTCTTTGATTCATTTTGAGTTTACTTTTGTGTATGGTGTTAGACAATAATCCAGTTTTGTTTTCTTGCTGTAGCTGTCCAGATTTTCCAATGCCAGTTGTTGAAGAGGCTGTCATTTTTCCGTTGTATATCCATGGCTCCTTTATCATATATTAATTGGCCATGTATGTGTGGGTTTATATCTGGGCTTTCCAGTCTGTTCCATTGGTCTGTGGGTCTATTCTTGTGCCACTATCAAATTGTCTGGATTATTGTGGCTTTGTAGTAGAGCTTGAAGTTGGGGAACATAATCCACCCAGCTTTATTCTTTCTTCTCAGGATTGCTTTGGCTATTTGGGGTCTTTTATGGTTTCATATGAATTTTAGAATGATTTTCTCTAGTTTGTTGAAGAATGGCCTTGGTATTTTGATAGGGATTGCATTGAATCTGTGGATTTCTTTATGCAGGAGGCCATTTTGACAATAATAATTCTTCCAATACATGTGCATGGGATGTATTTCCATTAATTGGTGTCTTCCTTAGTTTATTTCATGAGTGTGTTATATAGTTTTCAGAGTATAGGTCTTTCACCTCCTTGGTTAGGTTAAGTCCTAGGTATTTTATTCTTTTTGATACAATTGTGAATGGAGTTGTTTTCCTGATTTCTCTTTCTGTTAGTTCATCACTAGTATATACGAATGCAACAGATTTCTCTGTATTAATTTTTTATCCTGCAACTTTGCTGGATTCAGATATTAGTTCTAATAGTTTAGGAATGGATTATTTAGAGTTTTTTATGTACAATATCATGTGATCTGCAAACAGGGACAGTTTAACTTCTTCCTTACCAATCTGGATGCCTTTTATTTCTTTGTGTTGTCTGCTTGCTGTGGCTAGGACCTCCTATGTTGAATAAAAGTGGGGAGAATGGGCATCCTTGTCTTGTTCCCAATCTTAGAGGAAAAGCTTTCATTTTTTCACTGTTAAGTATGATGTTGGCTGTGAGTTTATCATATATGGCCTTTATCATATTGAAGTACTTGTCCTTATACCCATGTTGTTGAGAATTTTTATCAACAATGGATGTTGAATTTTGTCAAATGATTTTCAGCATCTATGGAGATGATCATGTGATTTTTTTCCTTCTTTTTGTTGATGTGGTGGATGATGTAGATTGATTTTTAATAGTGCCCCATCCTTGCATCCCTGAAATAAATGCTACTTGATAATGATGGATGACCTTTCTGATGTAGTTTTGAATTTCATGTGCTAATATTTACTTGAGTATTTTTGCCTAAATGTTCATCAGGGATATTGGTCTGCAATTTTCTTTTTTTGTGATGTCTTTGCATTGTTTTGGTATTAGAGTGATGTTGGCCTCATAGAATGAATTTGGAAGTATTCCCTCTTCTTGTAGTTTTTGGAAAAATTTAAGGAGGATGGGTATAAGGTCTTCTCTAAATGTTTGATAAAATTCAGCAGTGAAGCCATCTGATCCAGCGATTTGTTCTTAGGTAGTTTTATGATTACCAATTCAATTTCATTGCTGATAATTGGTCTGTTCAGAGTTTCTGCTTTTTCCCAGGTCAACCTCAAAAGGTTGACTTTTTCTAGAAAATTGTCCATTTCTTCTAGTTTATCCAATTTGTTAGCATATAATCTTTCACAGTATTCTCTAATAATTGTTTGTATTTCTGTGGTGTTTGTAGTGATATTTCCTTTCTCATTTCTGGTTCTGTTTATGGGTGTAGACTCTTTTTTCTTGATAAGTCAGGCTAGGGTTTTTATCTGTTTTGTTACATTTCTTGAAGAACCAGCTCCTGCTTTTGATTATTTCCATTGTTTTATTCTTCTTGATTTTATTTATTTCTGTTCTGATCTTTATTATGTCCCTCCTTCTACTGATGTTAGGCTTCATTTTTCTTCTTTTTCATTAATTGTGAGGTAATATTGTTCATATGGGATTGTTCTTTCATGAGGTAAGCCTGTATTGCAATATACTTTCCTCTTAGCATGGACTTTGCTGTGTCCCCCAGATTTTGTGGTTTTGAGTTACTGTTATCATTTGTATTCATATATTGCTTGGCCTCTGTTTTTATTTTGTCATTGATTCACTGATTATTTAGGATCATGTTAACCTCCATAGTTTTTTGACTTGTTTTTTTGCATAATTGATTTCTAGTTTTTTACCTTTGTGATCTGAGAAGCTGGTTGGTACAATTTCAATCCTTCTTAATTTGCTGAGACTCTTTTTGTGGCCTAGTATTTGATCTGTTCTTAAAAATTTTCCAGGTGCAGTTGAGAGGAATGTATATCCTGCTGCTTTTGGGTGGAATGTTTTGTAGAAGCCTGTAAGGTCCATCTGTTCCAATGTGTTGTTCAGTGCCTCTGTCTCCTCCCTTATTTTCTGTCTGGTTGATCTGTCCTTCAGAGTGAATGGTGTGTTGAAGTCTCTTAAACTGAATGAGTTGCATTCTATTTTCCAAAGTGTTTGTATTTGTTTCACGTATGTAGGTGCTCCTGTGTTGGGTACATAGATATTTTTAATGGTTATATCCTCTTGTTGGACTGACCCTTTTATCATTATTTAATTTCCTTCTTTATCTTTTGTTACTTTCTTTGTTTTAAAGTCTGTTTTGTCTGATACAAGTGCTGCAATTCCTGGGTTTTTTTTCTCCCTATTATTTGCATGAAGTATCTTTTTCCATCCCTTCACTTTTAGTCTGTCTATGTCTATGTTTGAAGTGAGTCTCTTGTAGGCAGCATATGGATCGTTCTTGTTTTTTTACCCATTCATGTCCTTTGATTGGTTTAGTCAGACCATTTACATTTTGGCTGATCATCAGTAGATATGGACTTTATTGCCATTGGATCTTTTGGATTCATGTTTACCAAAGGTTCAAGCGCAGCTCCTTTTCTATCTAACAGTCTAACTTAACTCACTAAATAAGTTATTTAAAACACAATGTAAAGTTCTTCTCTTTTTTTCTTCCTCCTCCATTCTTTATAATATTAGCTGTGATATTCTATACTCTTTGTGTATCCCTAGTCTGAACTTTGGGGTAGTTGATATAATTTTGCATTTGCTTAGTAATTAATTGGTCTACTTCCTTTACTTTGGTTTTATTTTCCCTGGTAACAGCTATTTAGCCTTAGAAGTACTTCCATCTATAGCAGTCCGTCCAAAGTGCACTGTTGAGGCAGTTTGTGGGAGATAAAGTCTCTCAACTTTTGCTCTTCTGGTAATTTTTTAATATCTGCCTCCAAGTTAAATGATAATCTTGTCGGGTAGAGTATTCTTGTTTCGAGGCCCTTTTGTTTCATCGCATTAAATACATCATGCCTCTCCCTTCTGGCCTGTAAAGTTTCTGCTGAGAAGTCTGATAATAGCCTGATTTGTTTTTCTTTTTATGTGATCTTTTTTCTCTCTCTGGCTGCTTTTAACACTCTCTCCTTATCCTTGATCTTTGCCATCTTAATTATTATATGTCTTAGCGTTGTCTTTCTGGGGTCCCTTGTGTTGGAAAATCTGTGCACCTCCATGGCCTGAGAGACTATCTCCTTTCCCAGATTGGGGAAGTTTTCGGCAATTACTTCCTCAAAGACACTTTTTATCCTTTTTTCTCTCTTCTTCTTCTGGTACTCCTATAATGCAAATATTGTTCCATTTGGATTGGCCACACCGTTTTCTCAATATTCTTTCATTTGTAGAGATCCTTTTTTCTCTCTGTGCCTCAGCTTCTTTGTAGCCCTATTCTCTAATTTCTGTTTCATTTATCATCTCTATTTCATCTAATCTGCTTTAAAATCCCTCCATTGCATATTTTATTTCAGATACTATAGTCTTTAATGACTGAAATCTCATTACTGAATTCTTCCTTGAGTTCTTGAATATTTTTCTGTCCCTCCATGAGCATGTTTATGATTTTTATTTTGAAATCTCTTTCAGGAAGATTGATGAGTTCAGTTTTGTCCTCTTTCTGGTGGTTTGAGATGTTGATTTGTACCAGGTTCTTTTGACATTTCATATTTGTAGTAATAACTTTGTGTAGGTGGTGCCCTCTAGTATCCAGAAGCTCTATTCTCCGGAACTGCTCAGCCCCTGAATCGATGTTGGTTTCACAGGTGAGTAGTGCTTGTACTTGCCAGGAGGAAAGAGCTCTTTCTTGCTTCACAGTTATAGTGCCTGCCTCCACTGTTAGGACGAGTGAGCCGTGCACACAGGGAGCAGCTTCTCGATTATGCCACTGTAGTTTGCTTCCCAGCTGCAGTACCTGCCTCCACTGCCAGGGCCAGTGGGTTGAGCACACAGGGAGGAGCCTTCATGCTATGCCCTTATAGCTGCCACCCCTCACTGGCCTGGTGAAAACGTTGGGGCAGCAGGTCTGCATGCCAGTACTGGCCAGGAGGAGGGAGCGGCATGCTGCATATTGTGGTGGGAAGCCTCGGATCTGCATTGCCAGCCAGGAGCATGGAGTGACTGCAGCTCCTGAAAGTTCCCCACCTGCTCGGCTGGGCTGAGTGCACCCAGACAATTTTGTCTATCTGTGCTTTCTCCTGAGCAGCAAGCTCTGTGCAATACTTGCCCCTTTAGCAGCCCTTTCACTGTTGGGGAGTTTCTCAGAGTACCTGCCTTTCTTTTGTCCCAGAGCAGCTAGTTTTGGGTACCTGTTCTCCACAAGCATCTGGAATCTCAGTCTCTCCAAGTATTATGCCTCTTAGCTTTCCAACCCCACCTCTCTCCAGAATCCATGTACTGTAGGTTCATGCTCCCAGAGCAGATCTCTAGGGCTGGTGTTCAGCAGTCCTAGGCCTCAACCCCACCTCTCCCTGCCCCATTTCTCTTCCTCCTTCTAGTGAACTGAGGTGGGGGTAGGGCTTGGGTCCCACCAAATCACGGCTTTGGTACTTTATCCATTTCCATAAGGTCTTCTCTTTTCCCCAGATGTAGGCAGTTTGATGCAGCCATCTTTCCTGCTGCTGTTTCAGGATTAGTTGTATTTGCTATGTTTTCATATTTTATGTGGTTTTTGGAGGAGTTTCAGTCTTGCCTCTCACATCACCATCTTTTCTGTCTTCCAGTGTTTTAACTTTTAAAAGCAGATGAAACCTCCAGGTAGTCTTACAGATGACAGAATTGAATTAAAGGTCTTTTTCTTTACAATCACTGTGATTTCTTTGTCAGTTTTAAATATACTATTTAAAGGCAGCTATGAGGAGTATCACAGGGATTTGAAACTAAAGAAGCTCCCAAAATTTCTGAACCATTATCAACTTACTTTCAAAAGTAACATACACAAATGAGTCACTCTATATCAGGGTGTGGACTGTCTAATAGAGATTCCCAAATTAATTCATTTAGGCTACAATGTGTAAAGGCAATGTTTATTAAAGAATAAATAATAAATTATATTAACCTGCAGAAATAGATACACAAAAGTGTATGGAGAGAGTTCATATATGTATAATTGGTAAAATTACATCATGTACAGTATATTTATATATACAAATACTAATATTAAAACAGTTAGTTATTTAAAGGCTAGTAATAAGCCTGGAAATTGTTGACACAACTGTGGCAATACTTAAAGTGGTGAAAAATAGCCTGTATCATTTCATCCCTTGTTCCTACTAATAGCTTATACTGAATCTGTTAACTGAATCACTGAGTCACACTTTTTAAAATCTGCTCAAAAGTCATTTAACAGAGAAGGAAAAACAGGTAGGTGAAAACTTCACAATATATAACAAAGGAATTTAGAGGATACTTAACTTCTCAGAAGAATGAAAAAAATAATTACTTCACAATATATAACAAAGGAATTTAGAGGATACTTAACTTCTCAGAAGAATGAAAAAAATAATCACTGAGTGCTTTATAGTAAGAAGCTCTAGATGTAATATATCTAAACTGTCTTTTTAAAACTAGGATATTTAGTATATTTGGGTCCTATTTAATAAAAATTTAAAAATCCTCTCTTCTATCTCTGTTTTATAAATTTGATGATTGATTTCTGTTAAAGAATTTGTCAATAATTGTCACTGAATATATCATAGTACTTAAATAGCTTCTCCATTTATGGAAATGAGGATAAAATTTATTTTTAAGTAAAATAAATAAATAAATAAATAAAACATACTATTTTGAAAATTTCAAGGAAATAAGAGTACAAAAAGAGCAAATAAAGAAGAAATGTGGTTGAATTAAAAATATAATCAGTTTTCAAATTATATTTTAATACAAATCCTTATTTAATAACAAACTCTATCCCCTTTCATCAGTTATTGATACCTAGGTAGATTATGTTAGACAACTAGGCAAAGTATAAGTTAGATGACCTACATTCAAATTTTTCTTATATAAATTCTGAATAGTGTAACCTGAGAAAATCATTAAACTTCTGTATATCTCAGTCTATGACCTGAATCCATATATTCCTACTTTATAGCTATTTTTGGATTATCAAATTCAAGCAGGAAGTCCATTTCACTTGACTAGCTAGTACCTGAAGCTCATTTTGGCTTCAGTTCTGTCCAAGGTTTTAACTCTTTTTCTCCTTCTACCCTTTGCGAGCATTGCAGTTTCCCACAGTTGCTTGTGCTTGATATTTAAGCACTTTATATGTTCTCTTTATTCTGCTAACACCTTTAGGTGTACTTCCTTCATTACTGTCTCTGAAGTTAAATCCTTTTAATTATATTATCAGTATTCTTTCAGATACCTAACACAATGCTTTAGTTTTTAAAGACTCCATTTGAGACAAAATATGCCTTGGAAAATGTGAGATAATGAACCAATTTTTGATTGATATATTTTATTAAAAAGTAAATGATTTGTTTCATAAATGCATTTTGTAATTCGACTGAATACTACCATATTTATCTACCTAATATTCTTTCTTTTATTGCTAATGTATTTTTCTCTCAAGATATTTGACTTTTTATATGTAACCACCATAAAATGAAAGTGAACACATTATGTGTTTATGATTAGAAATTCAATATTTTTATCATGAAATATGAATGGAAAATGCAAACAAAAATACATCTTATGAATTTGTGTCTATAAGTTAAATCAATATGAATTTTGTGAGAAAATTGATGATTTAAGTAGTTATTCAAATAAAACATAATGTCAAGGAGCTGAAACATATATTTACAAAGATAATGAGAGTTGTAAAAGATTGACATTATCCATAGAAGAGTAGGAAGCACCAGTTTTCCAACTGATATTAGTTTTGAAGATCTTTATATATATTTGAGAGATTTTGGGGCATTTTATAATCATTTCTTGTATAATATATTGATAACATTTGTTTTTCCAATGCAATGAAAAAAGATCTGTAATTATTGCCAACTCAAATCATGAATGACTAATTACAAGAACAAATAATTAACAACAAACCGGAACTAACAAATTGTGATTACAACATAAGTAATAATCTTCTAGTTTTTCAAATGAATGTGTTATGGAGATAGAACTATAATAAATAAGTCAATATGAAGTGTCATTTATGAATAAATATTTATCTTTTGATATAAATTCATAATTATTTTTTGCATATAACTACATATAAGTGTTTCAGTCCTTGTTTGTTTATAGGGTCATATTTGTAGCACTTCAGTTAAGACTATATCAGCATTTCTGTTATAAAATACATATTTTCAGCCATTTATAATTACATAATTAAAATTCTTTTCAGAAGGAAAGTTGGACAACAAAATCTTTTTCTAAGAACATTTTTTAAGTAATATTTAAAGCTGATTTTTCAGGAAAGATAAATCTCATTATGAGAAGGGTGTATATTGATAATTGATGGGCTGTTGGTGGTTCTAAATTACTTCATGTTTCTGTGTTTTAATGATTATTTCTGTTAAATGAGAAAAATAATAAATGCTACTAAATAATTTAATGTTTCATTAAAAACAAGCATTCTATTAGTTTTATAAATATATATTTAAAGTAGGGGAAATTTGATACACTACTATGTCTCAAAGATTATCTCTAAGTTTTATGAAAAGACTAAAGCAGAAAAATGTGTTTGAATTTATTTGATAACTTGGAACATGTTAAACTTTGATAATTAACTATAGATAAAACAAAGATCAACTGAAATGCTTTCTACTACATATTTGCATTCAATTACTATTTTTTAGTCAAGCAAAAAAATCAACTGTATTAAATTACCAAGGAGTAGTATTGAAAAACATTTCATTTCTTCTTGGCCAAATTCAATGTAAGACCACTAGCAGAAGTAAAACTTTAAAAATATTATTACAACATAATAGATGGTTTGTAGAGAATAATAAAAGAAAAATTTGTTTGAAGTTAAAGTCTATTGTAAAGTACAACCAAAACCATAAGAATTATATTGAGGTAGATCAGGGACCTGGGACAAGCATCATGATTGACTTTTCCTGCCTATGATGAAAAATGCTGAGATACAAACAGGAAAGTAAGAACAAGAGGGACCCCATCTTAAGGCTAAAGTTCCATTTTAAAAAGCAGAAAGTTGAGAAGTAAGATTCCTAACATTTTCTTTGGTAATCAGACAATAACCCACCCAATCTTAAGGCAGGGCAAACAAGCAGTCTTAACTGATATGTCCCCACCACTTGAGGGTAACCACTGTCTTGTAGAAGAACAGTATCAATAAATCCCTGCGAGAAGTTTATCTTACAGAATTATCTAGAGGACTGACTATGAATGAGGATACAGTGACTTTCACTAGAGAGAGACATCATGAGACCACAAGTCAAGCCTATGCCCAACAACCTCCCCCTCCGCCCTTTGCCACTTCTTGAAAGCCTTTAAAAGACAGAATCCCCAGCCTTTCAGCATGCCTTGTCTCTGAGGATGCCTGCACTCTCCTTTCTGTAAGTGTGTACTTTTAAATAAAGCTTTCTCACTGCTCAAATTATTCCATTTTTCTCTTTGCTATTTCATTCTATTTCCAAGTCTTCACTCTGTCTCCGCTTTACTCTTGATAAGTACGGTGGGGTTGCTGAGAGCTCAGATTTCGGCCTGCAAGTTCCTGTCACCTGAGTGACCTGGAAGGAGCTGCAGCTGTGTGATCTGCTCTCCGTAGACTGCCTGAAAATCTCCTTTCTTTGGGAAGTTCTCAGAACATAATCTTGTTACCAGGCAGCTGTGTTTGGGGAGGTCTCTCCTTGAACACCAGGAGAAACCTCAACCTGGGCAGGGGTGGGTTCTTGACTCTGAATGAGAAAGAATTTTCATGCAGGTTAGATGAGTGTAGGTAAGGAAGGAATTCATTAAAGCAAGAGCAGCAGGGCATGGCAGCCTTCTTGCAGGCAGCAGAGAACAGGAACGTGCAGAGGGAAAGAGGGAAAGTTTTTGGCTGAGGGCAGATTCTCTTGACAGCTTTTAAAGCTAGAATCACCTGGTGTCCTGTGTCCACTTGGATCTGCATGGTGAGGGGACTAGCCCCACCAACTCCAAGATTAGGGGGAGTCATGGAGCATGGGATGGAGTGAGATTATGTTCTGAGAACTTTCCAAAGAAGGGAGATTTTCAGTCAGGCTCTTGAAGCTATAGTTCCCTCTAGGTCACCCAGGTGACAGGAACTTGCAGACCCAAGTCTGAGTTCTCAGCATCCCCTCCCTACTTATCAGGATTAAAGCAGAGACAGAGTGAAGACTTGCAAATAGAATGAAATAGCAAACAGAAAAATGGAATAATTTGAGCAGTGAGAAAGCTTTATTTAAAAGTACACACTTACAGAGAGTGCAGGCATTCTCAGAGATAAGGCATGCTGAAAGGCTGGGGATTCTGTCTTTTAAAGGCTTTCAAGAAGGGGCAAAGGGTGGAGGGAGAGGTTGTTGGGCATAGGCTTGACTTGTGGTCTCATGATGTCTCCCTCTAGTGAAGGACACTATGTCCTCATCCACAGTCAGTCCTCTAGATAATTCTGTAAGATAAACTTCTCACAGGGATTTATTGATATTGTTCTTCTACAAGACAGTGGTTACCCTCAGGTGGTGGGGACATATCAGTTAAGACTGCTTGCCCTGCCTTAAGATTGGGTGGGTTATTGTCTGATTACCAAAGAATATGTTAGGAATCTTACTTCTCAACTCTCTGCTTTTTAAAATGGAAGCTTAGCCTTAAGATGGGGTCCCTCTTGTTCTTACTATACTGTTTATATATCAGCATTTTTTATCGTAGGCAGAAAAAGTTAATCATGATGCTTGTCCCAAGTACTTGCCCTACCTCAGGACCACCCACTGGCCATGGCTTCCTCCAGGATTGATAGGGAGATGCACACTGGGATTCCTTTGGTTACAAGGACTTTGGGTCAAAGATATCCGAAGCCTTGCAGGCCTCCCAGTCCTCCAACACCAATGGACTAGGAGTGTCTTCTACTGGTATGTTCACTTGGCCTGTATTTTTATGCCATCTCGGTCTAGAGGATGTAATCTGGTATATCGAATCCCTAACCAACTTTACCCAAAAAGCCTTGAATGATACCATCCAAGGAATTTTTCTTCTTAATATTGAAATTAGATTGATATGCCATGCAGTTATACAGAACAGGATGGCATTTGATATCTTAATAGCAGCCTAATGAGGAACATGTGCCATAATTAAAGATGAGTGTGGTGTATATATTCCAGACTATTCACAAAATGTCTCTGATTCCCTCCAATACCTCCAAAACAGGTTCAAGTCATGTCCAATTTGGAAGTCCTGTGGACTACTGCAATATGGGACTGGATTTCAAAATCCTTTCAGTGGAAATCTCTCTTGCTCATTAGGCTTATCATCCTCCTCATCTTGGTGTTTGGTCCTTGTTTACTTAATCTAATAACACAGTTTGTTCGGTCTCGCCTAGAATCCATAAAGCTATAGATAGTGATGGAAAGGGATCCCAGGATGTAAATGTCCATATTCTGGGGCCCTCTTGATTGACAAATGATGGAGACCTGACTGCACCCCTTCATTTTGCCCCCTTTCCACTTGAAGCAGAGTGGTTGTCGCCCATTGCCTTAACAGCAGTTAGGGTCTCCATGTTTAGAGTGAGGGGTGAGGCGGGAATGACAAGGAGTAACCCTGTCTACTTAGAACAGAATAAGGGCCTCAGGAAAGGACAAAGACAGGATACTTGCTGTTGAAACAATGTAGCAATGTATAGGGAAGTTCCCACCAAAACTCCCTGATAAAATATTTTGCTGACTATAAACATTTGACTTAAACATATCAACCTAAATAGAGATGATCTTTAATGAGATTGGTCAAACCATAGCTGGCATTCTGGCAGGAAACAATAGAAAATAGACAACCCAGTTAAACCTAAGATATATACCCCTAGGCAAAGCCCAGATACTGGCACACTGTCCCCTCCCAGCTTGCACTGGGAGTTGTGTACCTTTGCTCTCTCTCTCAATAAGAAAACTCTTTCCTGCTTGCCAACCTTGAGCATTTGTGAAGTTCATTATTTGACTCCAGGAAAAAGAATCCCGATATCAGTATCACATTTTCTAAGTGACTTTATTGCCAAACGGAATTTTAAGCAACATGAATTAAAGAACTCATTTTTGCACATCCTTCCCAGTTTATCATTATAGGTCAACAAAATGGAGTACTTAATATCAGGCCCTCAAATAAAGAAGAGAGGCTGATAAGTAGGGGTGTTATAAAACCATAACTAAATAAATACACAAGTTTTGTTTCCAAACAAAAGCATTGGAAAAGGTATGACACTAGTAGCACACTTATTCTCCTAGCCACAGCTGCAGTGGAAGAAACTCTCAAGGTCTGTGTATCATACAGGACTGGTTGGAAGTGGCTGCTAATTTTTTCAGGACAAGAAACTTGACTGCTTAAAGGCATTAATTTCCAGATTGTTCACTTCTCTCTTTGTTGGAAATCAATGGAGTTTGAAGTTGTCCTTAAAATGTCTCTTGAACAGGCTAGATATATCCTATAAAAGTTTTATCAACTGAACTCATACCTTAAACACTGGACTCCTCACAAATCACCTAGGCTAGTATTTTATATCTTTCAAAAAATTCTACAAGTGTAGAGCTTTCTTTAGTATTTTTCCAAATATGTTAACTTGGTTAGGCTATGATGGCATTTAATTATATTTAGAAAACAAAATACTCTCCCAATGTAATCACACTGAATAATGTAAAATTCTATTTGGTTCATTCTATATTTTAAACAGTATTGTTTCAGTTGAAGAAGTGTCACTCCTCTCAGACACACAATCATATTTTCTCTGGCCCTTTAATGATTTGTTTAAAATTGACTCTCCAACCTCTTCTATCTTCAACCTCACCTTGGCTTCTTAATCCTCTTTAATTTAGAATTTAAATGCAGTAAGTCTTTGTTAAAAAAAGAAATCAATCATGCTCTTTCAAATCCACTTCCCTTCTTTACTTCTACTCTGGCCATTTTCTTAACAGCCTAAATGTTCTTCATATTCTGTTTCAATTTCCTTATCTGCCACTCTCTCCTCAGTTTACCTTGCCTCTGTTTCTGTCAGTACACTGAATGAGCTATCAAGGTCAGCAATTACCTCTATCACTCTAAATTTAAAGACATAGTTTATGTCCTATAAAACAACTTCATATCATCATTCTAGACATTTGGCAAATCCTCCAGATTAAAACACTCTCCCTCCATAATTCCCTGAGATATTCTTATAACTATAGGTGCTTCTTAGGTTTCCTTTAAAAGAGCTCTACTCCTAAATCTTGGAGCTCCTAAAAACATAAGTGCAGATTCACTTCTGTGGATATTTCTGTCTTCAAGGGAGTCACTTCTGTCATTGGCTACTCATCCCAACAACTACTGTGTACTTAGGACCCCCAAGTACTCCTTTGTCACAGAGCTCACCTCTGACTCAAATGTACATCTCAAAATCATCTAAAGACATCATGTCCGAAACTGAATTTTTATCTCCTCTGCAAGGTTGCTTTTTCTTTCTCATCTCAGTGAGCAGGACCCTCCATATCTAGTTGCATAAATAAGAAGCCTAGGAGTCATCTCTACATTTCTCCCCACTCCACCATTCTGACTTTCTCAAAACCAATCTATCACCAAGTCTGGGATATTTTACCTACTAGACACCTTTCAAGAAATTATATCTTTTTATTTTCACTGGCAAAACACTGGCCCAAGAGGCTTTAAGAGAGATGGAACTGTGTGCTACCTAAATTGGCCTTAGGCAAATTACATAACCTGTTTCAGTTTCTTCACCTATAAAAATGGGATTAATAATGAGTGATTTGAGGACTAAACAGATTTATGTATTTAATGTGTGCATAATAGTGTTAGTAAAGTTTCATTGAAGTTTGCTTTTATATCTCTCTCCTGGGAATACTAATAAGTACCTAGTAGCTTTATATACATGCTAAATACTCCAATCTTATCAGTTCTCCAAACTGGAGCAAGAGTAGTCTTTTCAAAATGCTAATTTTACCATGCCATTCCCTGACAAAAAAATTCATCAATTCTGTTAGAACCTAGAACTGCCTCTGGGCATAGCAAGCCCCACCCCCCTTTGTATCACCTACAGCAGCTGCACCCCAGCCTTGAATCCCCCCAAGGCCTCACCCCCAACCTAGTTCTAAGAAAAATGTGTTCTAGTTACTGGAAAACCCACCCATTGTTCAAGTGACCCTAATCCTAGATAGTCTCCCTAGCAACGACCAGCCACCCCACCGTAAAGGGCAAAGGTAATCTGCCCTTACCATAAAAGGTACCTACTTCCCTTAACCTACATACCTTCTAGATTACATCAGCTGGCAACTCGGTGCCAACTGAGCTCAACCTATAGAAAGTGTACAAGACATACTTGTTTTAAACCATCCAATCAGCACCCCCTCTTCCTGAACCCTGTAATGCATAGAAGTCACGGGACCAACTTCCCGCTCAAATTCCTTTATAAGCAGCCTTCCCCTTGCTGCCATTGCGGCTGTCTCCTTTAGAGACGCCACTCTGTCTTTCAGGCAATAAACTTTGCTGCTGGAGATCTCGTGTCCTCTCTTCCTGAATGAGTGAATCCGGTAGCTGAAGAACCCCCCTTTCAAATTCTTTTCTGTTTTTCTTAGAAGGTAGGACAAAACAATTAATACTGCTTCTGAGGCCCTTAGTGATGTGATTACAGGTTTCTTCCCAAGTTCTGTTCATGTACTCTTGCCTTCTTCCTGACTTAGGACTTCTCCTAGTCTCACAAGCTATGGTGGGGCTCCCTGTATATATGCTTTGTCAGTAATGTGTATTTTCCCTTCAGGACACTGTCAGGCTTTGGAATTAGATGGTGTATCTTCTCATTATATATATGCTTATTTGTAACACTAGTCTAAGTTTCATGAAGGAAAGAATATATGTTATAACTCACCATTATACTTCCAAGGTCTAACATGGTGTCTACCTTATAGTAGGAATTCCATTAATATTTTTAATAGATTTATACATTAATAGATGGGTGCACAGACTTTAAACATATTGTAATTTTGTGGTAGGAAGCCAAGGAGACAAAAGTTTTGTTGAGGCTTCAGGAATGTAGAGGAATCACAGGGTGCGTGAGGTTGAAACAATGTAACAATGTACCACCCCCCACTGGGGACCCAGTGATAGAACAGCTTGTTGATCACAGTCATGTAGGCCCATTACTGGGACAGGGACCGTGGGGGTAGTCAGAGAAGGGTGAGGGCTTCCAGAAAAAGCAGGGCAGGATATTTACAGTCAGAGCAATATAACAATGGGCAAAGAAGTTCCTTTTGAAACTCTGTGTTAAACATTATGCAAAGTCAAGGTCACCCTAATCCTCTAGGATAAAGATACAAGACTAAGAATATAGACATCTTCTATGAGGTGAGTTAAAAGTCAAAAGGCCAGGAGCAACTGGGCCTAGAATGTTTGAGTGTTTCACAAATAAGGAAGGGTATCTCAGCATAACCCATGACTTCACTGTAAACAGCCCTAGCAAGCAGAAAACAACCCAGCCCACTGTGAGGAAGGGCAGGTGGTCCAAGTCCATGCCCCTAAGCCTTTTTTTTCATGTTCTCGAAAAATCCTCATTTGCCTATAAAACCCCCTAGACAATGCACCACACCGGACTCTCTTGTCCCCTCCTGGCATGAGCCAGGAGCTCTGTCCTTTCACTTTATCTCTAAATAAAAGCCTGTACCTTGCTCTCCTACCTTGGGTGTTTGCTAAGCTCATTCTTCGGCTTTGTGAACAAGAACCCGGCATCATTACTTTATAGTAGGGTATTCAGGTAACCTTTACAGAAATAGGTTAAAATATAACTAACATCCTGGCTGCACCTATAGTAACCTAATAACTCCCACTGCAATGTTTCCTAGGTGCTGACTCCCCCTTAACCTTGTATTGAATGTATAAAATGCATGGCTCTGCTGCACTTGGGGCTTGGCCTTTGGATACGAATCCACTAAGCCAGTGCCAGCACTAAAAAACTCTGCTTTTCGCCAAATGTCTCAGTGTCCCAACTCCTTGTTCGTAGTTCCCACGGTTCCTGCAACAATTTCACTTCTCTTTCAGGGGAAGATCATCATGTGCATAATTCTAAAGAACACTCCTCTATAAAAGATGCAGTTTTACTATTCTTTTTCTTGCCTCTAGTTTAGATAGTAAGCAAGATGAACAGAACAATAAGCTCTTAAACATATACTTAGGGGGAAATAATGCTTTGTTAATTTGTGATGGCAAAATGATAGCAGAGCAGATAGCATCAGTATAAAGATTTTGACAGTAAAATCAAAATATCTAAAAATACTAGATTTAGTTTCCATGTAGGTTTTTGCTTGAAAATAGTGATTATTTTTTAAGCAACATCAACTGGTGCATATTATATACCAGACACTCAAGCTGTAACTTGGAGCTAAAATAATGATACAAAATGTTGTGATGATTAAGATCAAAATCTTTGATATCAGTTTTTCTGTAAGAATCCTGGCTTAATCACTTGCTAGCTGCCTTGGGCAAGTTCTTTAATCTCTATTTGCTTCCCTCTTTCTAATCATCATAGAAGATAATATTATCACCTACTGACCAGGGTCATTGTGAGGATTAAATGAGTGTAAAGAATTTAGGACTACAGTTTGTGTAAAGTTTTGTGCTCAGCATAAAGAAAGTTTTATAATTATAAAACATGTATTATTACTACCATAATTTTGTATCCTTAGTGCTTAGATTACAATTGAATGACAGAAACAAGTAATGTGACACGAACAATATATTGTGATAAATGACATCACATGGAAGTACAATGTTTATGGAGTCACATAAGTGGGATAACTTGCTTGAATTTGTGGGTACAGAGAAAGCTTGATGCATAGTTGGCATCACATAGAATCTGAAGGATGAGCCTGTTAGTCCATGAGGAATGTGAGCAGCCCTCTGAATGGCCGCATATACAGTATTAGTATATGCGGTTGTCTTAATTTATTAGTGAGACAGGGACCGTGGGTTTAGGCAGAATAGGATGAGGGCCTCCAGAGAAAAAGAAGAACAAGTTAATTACAGTCAGAACAATGTAACAATGTGCAAAGAAGTCCCTATCGAAACTCTGTGTTAAGCATTATGCAAAGTCAGAGTAACACTAATTCTCTAGGGTAAAGATACCAGACTAGGAATATAGACATCTTCAGTGAGATTAGTTGAAGCTCAAAAGGCCAGGAATATTTGAGTGTTCTGCAGATAAAGAGAAATGTCTCAGCATAACCTGTGACTTCAGTGTATCAATTAGATCATGACACTGTAAAATTTACCTTAGCCTGCTAAAAGGCCCAGCTTATTTTTAACTGTACCTATGTGCTGTATTTCCTTCTCTGATCCTAATCAAGTAATCTGCAACCTAGGAAAAAGACTAATTTAGTAAGCAAGCGCCCAACTATAAACAGCCCAAGAAGTTAAGAAGTAAAAATTTTAACACACTTTAGCAAACAGGCAACAACTCAGCCCACCTTGGGGGCAGGGCAGGCAGTCTTAATTGTCATGCTCCCAGAGGGAAACTGCTGTCCTGAGAAAGAATCAGAGCAGCAAATTTCTTGTGTTACTTATCAAAAATGAGCATTCTGGGACCACTCAACAAGTCTGTACCCCTAGTCCTTTATCCCCATTCCCGAAAATCCTCAACCATGCATAAAACCCCTAGACAAAGAGCCAACCATGGACCCTCTTGTCCCCTCCTGGCATGAGCCAGGAGTTCTGTCCTCTCACTTTATCTCTAAATAAAAGCCTCTCCTTGGCTCTCCTACCTTGGGTGTTTGCTAAGTTCATTCTTCCACTCCACAAACAAGAACCCCGGCATCATTAGTGTGGTCAAAGCCTGGAGTCCATGTGTCAAACTACACGAAGATGAAACGTTCACACTGAAAAGGAAAGAAAGTCTGCCAGTACCCGTGATTTACAATGGGAGTAAGCCAATCCTTTTGCCTTTCCCTTAACCATCTATTTACTTACAAGCATATCTTGTCTCAAAATAGAATGATCCTAGATAAGACAATCACTTAAGCAACTCAAAATATCCAAAAATATAAATTTGAATGCCTTTTGATAGAGATTATGATAACTTTTTGTCCTTCTCATCCTCCCACTTTCTTCCTCTTTTCCTTTTTACCTGCTTCCTTCCTTCTTTCCTTCCTTCTTTCTCAGTTTATTTATTTTCTTCCACACACACACAGATGCATGAGATGTTAGCTAAGAAAATAGAAATGAGCTAGAATATAAAAAGTAATTTGAATTATTTCAAAAGGAGATGAAGGAATAGAGATTAATTCAGCTTTGCTTTAATACCAATTTCAGAGTGTTAATATTAAGCTTTTTATAACTTAAAAGAATCTACTCAGGAATGGTGGTATAGGCTTATTCAATAGAAGTATTATTATATAAATATGTTAAACAGACATTCAACTGTGCAGATTATCTTGAAAATAAAAATTCTTATTGCATGAATAATTACATGGACAGTTCCACCAGAACAAGGAATTGGTGGGGGGGAGTACTTTGTTGCTTCTATCTCTGATTGCCTTTGCTTTATTTTGATAGTGTTTATTTTTTAATTGGTAGTCTTGTTTTGGACCCTTTAGTTCATTGAAGAAAAATAGGTCTGTAACTCAATTTTATGAATGCCATAGATGTCTAAATCAAAATCCAACCTGATGTTCTAAGCCACATTAATATCTGAAATTATAAATCTCACAACTTACATAGAAATCAGTTAATGAAAGAAAAAATTATCAATAAGATAGTCTGCTGAAATGATTAATCCATTTACCATATATACATATAAGTCTACTTTTCCAGCTAGATATTACATACTCATTATTCTCTGATTAAATGTTTCTATTTGTTTTTAAATATAGTAAATTCCTTGCATCATGACTTTAAGTAAATCATCAAGATCTGTCAACTTTTTTCCTTTATAATATTGGTTTTGGAATGAATCCAACAGTCCTTATTCATGAGTGTTGCCTTAGAGACATTTTATTCCTAGTGAGTGGAACTGTGAGCTGACAAACTTTGCCAGTATGGAAACTGTTACAAAGGGATTATGAGATTTATCCAGGACGGGAGTGCTAGTGGAGTAGTTGGCTGAAAATTATGTTGCAGATGCCTGATTCTTAACCCAATTGGCTATGTAGCTTCCCTAGAGAACATTGGTGCTAAAAGATTCAGGCTGTTTCAATTTACTCTTTTAATTAAAACATAGAGCTGGAGAAGAAACAAATAAAAGAGATGAGAGCAGGGCTTAAAATACCCTCTAGCTCGCCTTCAGTATTATTCCTTATATTTCTGCAGTAAGGCTCCACCAACAAATCTCTGAACAACTGCCACTTTTTCTTTTTCATTATGCAACATGCCACATTTACAGGCTCAAAATGGTACTTTACATTCCATTTCCTCAACATAGTATCATTAGAAGGAGCACATAATTCCAAGTACTGACACCTAGAAAATGCAATGCATTGTGTTACTTCATTATATTTCCTCATTTAGAGTTAGAAATTGTAGAGTAAAGAATCCATCAACAACTCTTACTGAGAACTAACTGCTCAGAACCTATCAAATATAGTCAGTAGCTTAATAGTAAAGTAATAGAACTTGCTTTAAAAGAGTGGTGTCAAAATACCTTGGTGAAAAGGGAAGGACTAAAAGTGTGGTCTAAATGATTTATACATATAAAAACAGATTGCCCCCGACTCCCAAAAACGTATTCCAAATTTAAGGTACTAACTAGAAGAATTAAACTGGGAAGAATTATTTTATTTTCCAATATGCATTCATTCATTCAACAAAAGCAGGCTCTGAGCTAAGCCTTAAAGAAGAATGAGACAGATAATAGCTTTTCCCCCACAAGTAGCTTACATTCTAGTGAGGCAAACATATATCTAATTTACACAAAATACAGATATTGGTAAGTAATTATCAGGAATCAAAATCTAGAATATTAAGAATTTGCTATTCAATGAGCTAATTATGTGACTTGAGAAATTTTGGATATGCTGTGTTTTCTCCAGTTATTTTTTAAAATATAATGAAAATAAACACATTTAAAAAGAAAAAAATTGAAGTAATTAATTCTAGATAAAAATTCAATTAAAATATAATGGCAACAGGATATAGTTTATTGCTCTGGTAAACACTTAATATATATGGTTAAATGTCTATCATAAATAGGTTTAAATATGATATGAACCTATAATTAACAATAATTGAAAATTATATGGCAGTGTACTAAGGTTTCACTGTCTTGGATAGTGTAGAAATAATCACAGATAGTTCTACATAGATGATTAGGTCATATTTACCCATGTTATTAATATAAGTATGTTCTTGTTTGAAATACACATGCATATTTGAATGCAAGAAAATCTCAATTCACTATAATGTGTTGTTGATAACATAGATTCTGAAGCCATACCCATTGTATGTGAATCTCAGCGTTGCCACTTAACTAAGCTACATAATCCTGGAGGAGATATTTAACCTATTATCAATTAACTAAACTATTACATTTAGGAAAATAGTATTATTTCCTTACATGGTTTTGTAAAGATTAATTGACCTAACACATACATGAATGTATTAAAACAGTACCAAGTTATGTTAAGTAGTCAATACAAAGTATGGTGATTATGAGACTTACAATAATAATGATGCTAGAATATTAAGAGACAAATGTAAACTTATTTTATAATTTCAATAAATGGAATTGTAGACTATGAATCTTGGATTGTCCTGCATTTATATTTATATCAGTTAATGTCCAATAAAGAGAGAGAAAATACATAATAATTTGACATGGAAGTTTGATATAAAGAATTATTAATTATAACAGGATTAGAATAAGGAGGGACTGACTACTAAAAAGTAAAGAGAACTCTAAATATAGAAATAGCAATCACTAATTGAGGGCTGAGAAAGATTGCCCATGGAAGACTCCAGCTCCCCCTAGCCTGACATCCAGACCTTGTTGGAGGAGGCACAACTGTGGCTTACTGAATGTCAGAGAAGTATACATGTGGTATTCTACCTGTAGTAGAACATACCAGAAATCTTCTCTCTGGGGTGCCAGGGAATTCTGTTCCCTGTTGGTGCTGCTAGCTGTCATGCACTGCAGGAGCAGGGCTCTGAGAAATCCAGTGTAATTCTGGGTTTCCAGGAATTCTGTTACAAAATGACCTGATGATGGGGAAGGAGATAGGGGAAGGTGCTTGTAGCTGAATGTTCATAGCTGCACACTGCAGGAACTGAAAAATCTGCAAGCACTGAAGAAGCTGGAGAGACAGCCACAAAACTGCCTGCAGAGGTACTGGGGGCTGGGTTCTGGGGGAAACTGCTAGCTGCTTAATGTTGCTAACCTCTGTGTACCACAGGGATAGGCACTGGAGAGGTGCAAGTGCTTGAAGGAGTCTGTTGCTGTAAGTGAACAGAACTGAACTAGGAAGAAAACTCTTTCCTGGAATGCCTTTTCAGCCCCTTCTTCTGACAAAGCTTCTTGCCAGATGGTACACGAAAAAAAATATTTAAAGGGCCAAGTACCTTTTTCACAGAGCAATCTAACGGTGAATTTGAAGCTGAAAGGTGGTAAATCAAGAACTGGCATAATACTACAAACAAAAAATTGAGTAGGAAAGCTTCGTATTTCCGTTCTTTGTGCTAATTTATTAAACCGACTTCATTCCAGTGTGGATTCTAGAAATCCTCCTGCATTGGAACAACCACAAATATTACTTGCATTTATAATATTGAAGACAAAATCTCTAGTTGGCAAAAATTCTTAAAATGACTCCAAAACATCTCTAAAAGTATCCTTAAGTCATGAAAAAAAAAAACAAAAAAACAAGAAACCTTTAGTTAAAGACTTTGGCTATCTGAGTAAGTAACCTTAACTTAGTCCATCCACTAGAAACTGAATTTGGATCCAACTATTCTTTTGAGTTTTGTACCTGAGACATAGCCAAAGTTTTTAAAAAACAAAAGCTATAGGATCTCTGTGTCTATCTATATGTTATGTATATCTATATATTATATATATGTGATGTTTTCTACTTCTGGGTAGTATTACTAACATTAATTTGTAAAGAACTCTATTTAATTGGCTTAAAGAAAATTAAGCATTTATATAAATCAAGTATACTATCTGAAGTATAGAAAATAACTCAAATGTTTTTCAAGTTCATATGACCTGGGATAATCTTTGATAAATAATGCTAATTTAAATTTGTTGGTTTAATAAAAGCAGAAATACCTTCAAAATCTGTCAACAAGAATAATAATTTAAAATGATGGTTAACTATTTACTGTCTAATCAAGACATAATTATTAAAAACAAGTAATTTAAATAAATATAAATAAGATAAAAATTTATGCTAGGGTACACTAAATAATGGATATGCACTGAATATCTAAATCATTATAAAATAAGATAAACATTAAATGCTAAACATGTTTATCTACTTTTGATTTTTAATTTTTACAGAGACAAAAATATTTGTATCTACTAATAAATGTGTTTTATGCCACATTGAAACATTTTATTATAAGGAAGAACATGCTTCTAAAAAATCTAAAATGTATTTATAGGTTTGCTAATCTACTACATGATGCTAATTTGTGATAGTTCACAATTGCCTGCTACTAATTTTCACTGAAAAGCAAAGATTACAAATAGTAAGAAAAATTTGGAAGAGCTGAGAATACAAATTAACTAAAGAGAAAATGTCAGAACACTTAAGAGTAATAAGTGTAAATTAACTCTGCACAAATTATGTACAGTAATGCTGAGAGAATCCAGACAAAGATGCAGGTGCACGTTTGGAAGATAAGAAGCAGTGGAAGATAAGAACTTCCACGAAAGTGTTCTCCTAATTACAAAATAGCTCTAATTTCTTGTTTCTCAAACTGTGGTCACACACCATTGATGTTATCATTAGCATTTATTTAAATAGAAAATAAATTTATTAAATTATCTAAACGTATTATCTATATCTACATATATAAATGAATCTAGATAAATGAATTTATATATATTTTTTATTTTATCTAAACATAGATTTATTTACCTATATAAATAAAAAGAATACTTTTATAAAAAGCAAAACAGAGTACATGCATAGCATATACTGGAAATAGGAAATAGGTGTTTGGTACACTTCTTTTCAGTTACTTAAATGTGTAAGTATGTGCTGGGTCATAATATACACATTTCTTGCTGTGGAAAGATCCAACATGTTTGAAAGCCACTGCTCTTATATCGCAGTAAACTAAGCAAAGAAAAAAAAAAAAAAAAGGGTCTGTGCAGCCGCCAACTGAAAAGGCCAGTAACGAGAACAACAACCCTTTTTGCCCAGTACACACACAGCAGTAACTCCTCAAGGTCAGGCTGTAATCACTGTGATAAGTTCATACTTTGTTGCCCTGTCTTCTAATATTTACAGCTGGGCAGCAATCTTTGTTTAAAAGAACTTCCCCCATTTCTTATAACTACTTACATGGCTGGGAATTATGGTGGCAGTTTCCCAGATATTTATAGCTCTTCCATCAGTTTAGAAGTAGTTGTCCCATCTTTCAAATCTTTATTCTGCCTACTCAACTTAGGGTAACCCTCTTCAGAAATAATACGGGGATCCTGTTGCCTCTCCCTGTTTTATAATTCTAGCAGAGCAATGTCAGGATGACATTACACGAGTGAATCTCATACTGTAACTTCAAAATGGAAAAGGTGTATGTTTAACTATTATATAAAAAGTTTAAATTCATTTAATATAATGCAAAAGCAGTTATGCTATCTTCTAAGAGCAAATTTGTAATTATTCAGTAACAACTGCCTTGCATCATTACTTTTCTAGATAAGCTTTGCAAATTTTTGAAATTAAGAAAACATTTGAATTAACAGAGTTGAAATTGTCAACAAGTTTTTTTTTTTTAAACACAACTATTAGAAATAATAGGGGTGAAAGAAAATGACTGGATATGAAAAGCAGGCTATGTAATTTCAGTTAAGAAAAGTTGTAGAGAATGAAGATGCACTTTTGTTGAAGGAAAAAAAGAAAGTAATTTTGTTCTAAAGGAAAATGATTGTTCCAGAATAAGAAAGGAAAACGATGGGACAGATTTGTAGAAGATGTAGATTTGTAGGATAGGAATCTTGAGAAAGGAATTTTACATATGGTGAAGTTAGCTAAAATTGAATTGTATAAAGGTTTTAAAGTTAAGCTTTTATACCAATTGTGTATTGATATAAAACTGATATTAATATTCTTTCATCTGCTAAAAGGCAAAGTTTTCCTGTACTTTTGGTCTTCTCCCAATAAGAGATCATGAAAGGAAAGCAGAGTTGTGTTTTATAATAATTTTCTGTAATTTATCAGGTCTTTGATGGGTTTTGCTTACAACTATGTTATATTCTGTATTTGCCTTTGAAATCTTATTGTCACTTTGGTCAAAAGGATAAAGTATTGTTTCATAATGATCTGTGATCCTATTCAGTTAAGTGTATAATACCTTTCAGTATTTTTGACAAACTTACACAAAATTAAATTCTAATGAAGTCTTTTAAATGTAGAATTAACTTTGGTAATTTTCAGAAGGCCCCTGGAACTTCTCAAATAATTTATTCTTTCTTTTATATAAAAAGGAGATGTTAAACTAATAAGGTTTATTTGCTACATTAAATTACAGGGAAAGCATTGTCAAATAAGAAGTAATACTAAGCCTCTTTATGTTGTGTCTGCATAGGTTTATAAGTGTTTCAGAAATTCTATGAAATTCCTAAAATTCTGATATTCACTGGTATAATATTACCAATCATAATACTAGTTATTGTCTGGTCAATTACATCATAATACCTCTAACCATTTCTATTGTTTAAGTCTTTTGTCATTTATGAAAAATTATAATTTTAAGGTTCATATTCAAAAATATTTAAAACAGATGGAAATGACCATGTCAGATCCTCAACTAATCCTTGTGTTACAAAGCTTAAAGGTGTGGATTCTTCAATTCATGTTTCTAATTTAACGAAGGCTCCAATATCCAGCTGGACCTCTAACTAACGGGAGTATGATGGTGAAAACTAACCAGGAAGTGAAGCAGATAACATTTGATGTTGACAGCTTTACCAAGATTTAGGACAGGGACAGTATATGTATACACCTTTCTCTGATCTTATTATTAATACTCTTCATGATAGATCTGCTCTATTGCACTGATAAATTTGTTGAACATTTTATGTAATAATTCAACATTCTCAACTATTTCCTAATTACCTAGATTGATATGCCTAAAACCCCTGAGGTTTTGGGGATATTATTGCTAATTGACTTCTTATGCTCATCACCTTGCTCAAAAAGGTCCACTTAGCTTGTGGTTTTGGAATACTGGCCTCTACAACCACCAAGATTATGTTTCCTCAATGGATTTATTTACCCAAATTTCCAGGTGATTTCATAGATTTCCCAGATGAGACAACTACCTAAGGAACATTTCTTTTTGCTCAAATGTGACCTAACACTAAAGACACTAATATCTTGGAATAGCCACAAAGATTAAAAATCCTTAAGTAGGAAATGACTTTCTAAGACAGGCCCCTCTCAGCAACACAGGACTAAACAAATCTATACAGGTATACCTTATTTTATTGCATTTAAGGGACATTGTGTTTTTCACTATTTAGTTTGTGGCAGCCATGCACATAGCAAGTTTATCAATGCCATTTTTTCTGACATTAGGTCACTTCATGTCACTGTGTCATATTTCAGTAATTCTTACAGTCTTGAGAAGGAATCCATTCAAGATATCTACTGATGGTAAAGCAGTGGCAGGGTTTGATGGGATTGACTCCAATTTTGAAAAACTACTACTGTGTGTAAAATGGTATCAAAGAAAAAGTCAGTCAATGTTGCAAACTTCATTGTTGTCTTCTTTCTTCCTTTCTTATTGAAATATCATTGATACACAATCATACTAGTTTCAAGTATACAACACAGTGGTTCAACGGTTACCCATATTATTAAATCCTTGCACCCTCTAGTGCGGTTACTAATTATCAATGTAGAAAGATGTAACAGAATCATTGGCTATACTCTCCATTCTGTAGTACCATCCTCATGACTAACTTCTTTGTGATTGTGAATTATTGTGCCCCTTTGTCCCCTCACCCTCTCTCCCACTCACCAGCTAGAGGGAGTACAGCTTCTGGGCATTAGAGGGCTCCATATACAAATATGAAATGCCAAAGGAACCTGGTTCAGAGTAATTTTATTAATACAACTCCTGAGAAAGATTTAAATGACATCGACCTCATGGGTTCTCCTGAAAGTGAGTTCAAAATAAAAATTATTAACATGCTCATGGAGGTATGGAAAGATATTCAAGAACTCAGGAATGAATTCCGGTCAGAGATCCAATCGTTGAAGAGCACAATGGAGGGTATTAAAAGCAGATTGGTTACAGTGGAGGAGACGATAAATGAAATAGAAATGAGAGAAGAGGATTACAAAGAAGCTGAGGCACAGAGACAAAAAACGATCTCTAAGAATGAAAGAATATTGAGAAAACTGTGTGACCAATCCAAATGGAACAATATTTGCATTATAGGGGTACCAGAAGAAGAAGAGAGAGAAAAAGGCATAGAAAGTGTCTTTTAGGAAGTAATTGCTGAAAACTTCCCCAATCTGGGGAAGGAAATAGTCTCTCAGGCCATGGAGACACACAGATCTCCCAACACAAGGGACCAAAGGAAGACAACTCCAAGACATACAGTAATTAAAATGGCAAAGATCAAGGATAAGGACAAACTATTAAAAGCAGCCAGAGAGAGAAATAAGATCACATACAAAGGAAAGCCCATCAGGCTATCATCATACTTCTCAGCAGAAACCTTAAAGATCAGAAGGGAGTGGCATGATATATTTAATGCAATGAAGCAGAAGGGCCAAAAACCAAGAATACTTTGTATGGCAAGATTATCATTTAAATTTGAAGGAGAGATTAAACAATTTATAGATAAGCAAAAGCTGAGAGAATTTACCTCCCACAAACCATCTCCACAGTGTATTTTGGAGGGACTGCTATAGATGGAAGGGTTCCTAAGGTTTAATAGCTGTCACCAGAGGTAATAAAACCACAGTAAAGAAAGTAGAACAGCTAATTACTAAGCAAATGCAAAATTAAATTAAATATCCCCAATATCAATTAAGAGATAGACAAAGAGTACAGAATATGATACCTAATATATAAAGAACAGAGGAGGAAGAAAAAGGAGCAGAAAAAAAAGAGAACCTTTAGATTGTGTTTGTAATAGCATATTAAGTGTGTTAAGTCAGACTCTTAGTAAGGAAGTTAACCTTGTACCTTTGGTAACCACGAATCTAAAGCCTGCAGTGGTAATAAGTACATACCTATCAATAATCATCCTAAATGTAAATGTACTGAATGAAACAATCAAAAGACATAGAGTCACTGAATGGATAAAAAAGCAAGACCCATCTATATGCTGCCTACAAGAGACTCACTTTCCTTATTTATTTTTTCCTAAAATATTTATTTATTTATTTATTTTAATGTTTAATATTAAGGTATTATTGATATACATTCTTATGAAGGTTTCACATGATAAACAATGTGGTTACTACATTTACCCATATTATCAAGTCCCCACCTATACCCCAATGCAGAAGAGACTCACTTTAAACCCAAAGACATACACAGACTAAAAGTGAAGGGTGGTAAAACATATTTCATGCAACTAATAGGGAGAAAAAAGCAGGAGTTGCAGTACTTGTATCAGACAAAACAGATTTCAAAACAAAGAAAGTCAGAAGAGACAAAGAAGGACATTACATAATGATAAATGGGTCAGTCCAACAGGAGGATAAAACCACTATGAATATATATTCAACCAACACAGTAGTACCTACATATGTGAAACAAATAATAACAGAATTAAAGGAGAAATAGAATGCAATGCATTCATTCTAGGAGACGTAAACACTCCACTCATTCTGAAAGACAGATCAACCAGACAGAAAATTAGTAAGGAGACAGAGGCACTGACCAACACAATAGAACAGATGAAACTAACAGACATCTACAGAACTCTACACCCAAAAGGAGCAGGATACACATTCCTCTCAAGTGCATATGGAACATTTTCAACAATAGATCATATACCAGGACACAAAGAGAGCCTCAGTAAATTCAAAAACATTGAAATTGTACCAAACAGTTTCTCAGACTACAAAGGTATGAAACTAGAAATAAATTATGCAAAGAAAATGAAAAATCCCACAAACACATGGAGGCTTCACAACATGTTCCTAAATAACCAATGGATCAATGACCAAATAAAAACAGAGATCAAGCAATATATGGAGCCAAATGACAACAATAATTCAACACCGCAAAACCTGTGGGATGCAATGAAGGCCGTGCTAAGAAGAAAGTATACTGCAATACAGGCCTACATAAGGAAAGAAGAACAATCCCATATGAGCAGTCTGAACTCACAATTAATGAAACTACAAAAAGAAAACAAATGAGGCCAAAAGTCAGTAGAATGAGGGCATAAATAAATAAAATCGAGAAGAACAAAACAATACAAAGAATCAATGAAAGCAGGAGCTGGTTCTTTGAGAAAATAAACAAAATAGATAAACCCCTAGCCAGACTTATCAAGAATGAAAGAATGTCTACGCATATAAACAGACCAGAAATGAGAAAGGAAAAATCACTACGGATACCACAGAAATACAAAGAATTATTTGAGAATACTATGAAAAATTGTATGCTGGATAACCTAGAAGAAATGGACAACTTTTTAGAAAAATACAAGCTTCCAAAGCTGACCCAGAAAGAAACAAAAAATCTGAACAGACGAATTACCAGCGACAAAATTGAAATGGTAATCCAAAACCTACCTAAGAACAAAACACCTGGACCAGATGGCTTCACCACTGAATTTTATCAAACATTTAGTGAAGACCTAATACCCACCCTCCTTAAAGATTTCCAAAGAGTAGAAGAAGAGGGAATACTTCCAAAGTCTTCTATGAGGCCAGCATCACACTAATACCAAAACCAGGCAAAGATACCACAAGAAAAGAAAATTACAGACATATATCCCTGATGAACATAGATGCAAAAATACTCAATAAAATATTAGCAGACTGAATGCAAAAATACATGAAAAGGATCACCCAACATGATCAGGTAGAATTTATTCCAGGGATGCAAGGAAGGTACAACATTCGAAAATTCATCACCATTATCCACCACATCAACAAAAAGGACAAAAGTACATCATCATTTCCATAGATGCTGAAAAAGCATTTGACAAAATTCAGCATGCACTCATGATAAAAACTTTCAATAAAATGGGTATAGAGGGCAAGAACCTCAACATAATAAAGGCTATGTATGACAAACTCACAGCCAACATTATACTTAACAGCGAGATGCTGAAAGATTTTCCTTTATGATCGGTAACAAGACAAGGATGCCCACTCTCCCCATTTTTATTCAAAATAGTACTGGAGGTCCTAGCCATGGCAATCAGACAACACAAAGAAATTAAAAGCATCCAGATCGGCAAGGAAGGTGTTAAACTGTCCCTGTTTGCAGATGATATGATATTGTACATAAAAAAACATAAAAAATCCACTCCAAAACTACTAGATCTAATATCTGAATTCAGCAAAGTTGCGGATTACAAAATTAACATGCAGAACTCTGTGGCATTCCTGTACACTAGCAATAAACTAGCAGAGAGAGAAATCAGGGAAAAAATTCCATTCACAGTTGCATCAAAAAGAATAAAATACCTTGGAATAAGCCTCGCCAAGGAAGTGAAAGACCTATACTCTGAAAACAACAAGACACTCATGACAGAAATTAAAGAAGATACCAATAAATGGAAATACATTTCGTGCTCATGGATAGGAAGAATTAATATCATCAAAATGGCCTTCCTGCCTAAACCAATCTACAGATTCCATGCAATTCCTATCAAAATACCAACATCATACTTCAATGAACTAGAGAAAATTGTTCTAAAATTCATATGGTACCACAAAAGACCCTAAATAGCCAAAGCAATCCTGAAAAGGAAGAATAAAGCTGAGGGTATTATGCTCCCCAACTTGAAGCTCTACTAAAAAGCCACAGTAATCGAGACAATTTGTACTGGCACAAGAACAGACCCATAGACCAATGGAATAGACTAGAGTGCCCTGATATAAACCCAACCATATATGGCAAATTAATATATGATAAAAGAGCCATGGGCATACAAAAGGGAAATAACAGCCTCTTCAACAGCTGGTGTTGGCAAAACTGGACAGCTACGTGCAAGAGAATGAAACTGGATTATTGTTTTACCCCATACACAAAAGTAAACTCAAAATGGATCAGAGACCTGAATGTAAGTCATGAAACCATAAACTCTTAGAAAACAACATAGGTAAAAATCTCCTGAATATAAGCATGAGCAACTTCTTTCTAAACTCATCTCCTTGAGCAAGGGAAACAAAAGTGTAAGTGAACTCATAGGTCTACATCTAACTAAAAATTTTCTGTACAGCAAAGGACACCATTAACAGAAGAAAAAGGCATCCTACAGTATAGGAGAATATATTTGTAAATGACATATCCGACAAAGGATTAACATCCAAAATGTATAAAGAATTTACATGCCTCAACACCCAAACCCCCAAAAACAATTAAAAAATGGGCAGAAGATATGAAGAGACAGTTCTCCAAAGAAGAAATTCAGATGGCCAACAGACACACGAAAAGATGTTCCACATCACTAATCATCAGGGAAATGCAAATTAAAACCACAATGAGATATAATCTCACATCAGTAAGAATGGTCAGCATCCCAAAGACTAAGAACAACAAATGCTGGCAAGGATGCAGAGAAAGGGGAACCTTCCTACACTGCTGGTGGGAATGTAAACTAGTTCAACCATTGTGGAAAGCCATATGGAGGTTTCTCAAAAAAGTAAAACTAGAAATACCATTTGAACGTGGAATCCCACTCCCTGGAATTTACCCAAAGAATACAACTTCTTAGACTCAAAAAGACATATGCACCCCTATGTTTATTGCAGCACTTTTTTCAATAGCCAAGATATGGAAGCAACCTGAATGTCCATCATTAGATGAATGGATAAAGAAGAGGTGGTACATATACCCAATGGAATACTATTCAGCCATAAGAAAGAAACAAATCCTACCATATCCAACAACATGAATGGAACTGGAGGATATTATGCTCAGTGTAATAAGGCAGGTGGAGAAAGACAAGTGCCAAATGATTTCCCTCATTTGTGGAGTATAACAATGAAGCAAAACTGAAGGAACAAAATAGCAGCAGTCTCAGAGACTCCAAGAAGGAACAAGTGGTTACCAAAGGGGAGGGATGTGGGAGGGTTGGTGGGGTGGGTGGGAGAAGGGAATTGGGGGGTATTATTTTTAGTACACATGGTGTGGGGGATCAAGGGGAAAACAGTGTAGCATAGAGAAGGCAATTAGTGAACCTGTGGCATATTACTCCACTGCTTGACAGTAACTGCATTGGAGTATCTGTAGGGACTTGATAATATGGGTAAATGTAGTAACCACATTGTTTTTTCTTGTGAAACCTTCATAAGAGTGTGTATCAATAATACCTTAATAAAAAAAATCCTAGAAGTGGAATTACTGGATTGAAGAGTATGCATTTTTATTTTCAGTTTTTTGAGAAATCTCCATACTGTTTTCCAAAGTGGTTGCACCAATTCGCATTCTCACCAACAGTGTAGGAGGGCTCCCATTTCTCTGCATCCTTGCCAACATTTCTTATTTCTCTTTTGGATAGTGGCTATTATAATCAGTGTGAAGTCACATCTCATTGTGGTTTCAATTTGCATTTCCCTGATAGTAAGCAATGTGGAGCATCTTTTCATGTGCCTGTTGGCCATTTGTATTTCTTCCTTGGAGTAATGTCTGTTGGGGTCCTCCACCCAAGTTTTATTCAGGTTATTTGCTTTTCAGGTGCTGAGATGTATGGGCTCTTTATATATTTTGGATGTAAACCCTTATCAAATGAGTCATTTATGAATATATTCTCTTATACTGTGGGATGCCTTTTTGTTTTGATGATGGTGTCCTTTGATGTACAGAGGTTATTTAATTGATGTAGTTCCACTTGTTTGTCATTTTGTTTCCCATGCCCAAGGAGATGTGTCCAAGAAAAAATTACTCACACACATGTTTAAGAAATTTTTGCCTATATTTTCTTCTAAGAGTTTTATGGTTTCATAACTTAAACTCAGGTATTTGATCCATTTCGAGTTTACTTTTGTTTATAGAGACAATAATCCAGTTTTATTCTCTTACATGTAGCTGTCCAGTTTTCCCAACAATAATTGTTGAAGAGGCTGTTTTTTCCCCAATGTATATTCATGGCTTCTTTATTATATATGAATTGACCATATCTGAGTGAGTTTATATCTGGGCTCTCAATTTTGTTACATTGATTTATGTGACTGTTCTTCTGCCAGTACCAAACAATACTGATTACTGTAGATTTGTATTAGAGCTTGGAGTCAGGGAGCATAAAACCCCAAGCTTTGTTCTTTTTTCTCAGGATTGGTTTGACTATTTGGGGTCTTTTGTGGTTCCATATGAATTTTAGAACTATTTCTTTTAGTTCATTGAAAAATTCTGTTGGTATTTTTATAAGGATTGTACTGAATCTATAAATTGCTTTAGACAGGATGGCCATTTTGACAATAGTAATTCTTCCTATCCATGAGCATGGGATGTATTTCCATTTATTGGTATCTCCTTTAATTTCTCTCACGAGCTACTTGCAGTTTTTAGGGTATTGGTATTTCACATCCTTGGTTATATTTATCGTTTTATTTTATTAAGGTATTATTGATATAAATTCTTATGAAGGTTTCACATGAAAAAACAATGTGGTTACTACATTTACCCGTATTATCAAGTTTAGAATGTTCTTCTTTCCTGAAGGTAGGCCTGTATGGCAATATACTTTCCTCTTAGCATGGCCTTAACTGCGACCCACAGATTTTGTTGTGTTGAACTATTGTTGTCATTAGTCTCCATATATTGCTTGATCTGTTTTTATTTGGTCATTGATCCACTGGTTATTTAGGAGCATGTTGTGAAGCCTCCATGTTTTTGTGGGCTTTTTCATTTTCTTTGCATAATTTATTTCTAGTTTCATAACTTTGTCGTCTGAGAAACTGGTTGGTACAATTTCAACCTTTTTAAATTTACCAAGGCTCTTTTTGTGGCCTAGTATATGATCTATCCTTGAAAACGTTCCATGTGCACTTGAGAGGAATGTTTATTCTGCTACTTTTGAGTGTAGAGTTCTGGTAGATGTCTGTTAGGTCCATCGGTTCTATTGTGTTGTTCAGTGCCTCTGTCTCCTTACCTATTTTCTGTCTGGTTCACCTGTCCTTCAGTGTGAGTGGAGTGTTTACATCTCCTAGAATGAATGCATTGCATTCTATTTCTCCTTTTAATTCTGTTAGCATTTGTTTCACATATGTTGGTGTTCCTGTGTTGGGCACATAGATATTTATAATGGTTATATCTTCTTTTTTGGATTGACCCTTTTATCATTAAGTAATGTCCTTCTTTGTCTCTTGTGACTTTCTTAGTTTTGAAGTCTATTTTGTCTGATACAAGTTCTGCAATGCCTGCTTTTTTCTCCCTATTAGTTGCATCATATGTCTTTTTTCACCCCTTCAGTTTTAGTCTGTGTATGTCTTTGGGTTTAAAGTGAGTCTCTTGTAGGCAGCATATATATATTGGTCCTGTTTTATAATCCTTTCAGTGATTGGTGCATTCAGTCCATTTACACATATGGTGATTATTGATAGGTGTGTACTTATTGACACTGCAGGCTTTAGAATCATGGTTACCAAAGGCTCAAGGTAAACTACCTTACTATCTAAGAGTCTAACTTAACTCACTTAAAATGCTATTACAAACACAATCTAAAGTTTCTTTTTTATTTTTTATTTCTCCTTTTTCTTCCCCCTCCATTCTTTATATATTAAGTATTATATTATGTACTCTTTGTCTATCTCTTTATTGACTTTGGGGACAGTTGATTTAATTTTTCATTTGATCAGTAATTAGCTGTTCTACTTTCTTTACTGTGGTTTTATTACCTCCAGTGACAGCTATTAAAACTTAGGAGCACTTCTATCTATAGCAGTCCCTCCACACTGTAGAGATGGTTTGTGAGAGGTAAATTATCTCAGCTTTTGCTTATCTGGGAATTGTTTAATCCCTACTTCAAATTTAAATGATAATCTTGCCAGATAAAGTAATCTTGGTTTCAGGCCCTTCTGCTTCATTGCATTGAATTAATCATGCCACTCTCTTCTGGCCTGTAAGGTTTCTGTTGAGAAGTCTGATGATAGCATGATGGGCTTTCCTTTGTATGTGATCTTATTTCTCTCTCTGGCTGCTTTTAATAGTCTGTCCTTATCCTTGATTTTTCCCATTTTAATTACTATGTCTTTGTGTTGTCTTCCTTGGGTCCCTTGTGTTGGAAGATCTATGCACCTCCATGGCCTGAAAGACTATCGCCTTCCACAGCTTGGGAAATATTTCAGCAATTTCCTCATCAAAGACACTTTCTATCCCCTTTTCTCTCTCTTCTTCTTCTGGTACCCCTATAATGCGAATATTGTTCCGTTTGGATTGTTCACACATTTCTCTCAATATTCTTTCATTCTTAGAGAACCTTTTTTGTCTCTGTGCCTCAGATTCTTTGTATTACTCTTCTCTAGTTTCTGTTTCATTTATGGTCTCTTCCACCGTATCCAATCTGCTTTGAATACCCTCCATTGTGCTCTTCAATGATTGGATCTTGGACCGGAAATTTTGACTGGAATTCATTCCTGAGTTCTTGAATATCTTTCCATACCTCCATGAACATGTTAATGATTTTTATTTTGAACTCACTTTCAGGAAGAGTCATGAGGTTGATGTCATTTAAATCCTTCTCAAGAGTTGTATTAATAATTTTACTCTGAACCAGGTTCCTTTGGTGTTTCATATTTGTAAATGGCGCCATCCAGTGCCCAGAGGCTCTACTCCCTGGAGCTTCTCAGCTCCTGAAGCAATGTTAGGGATTGTAGGGGAGTAGTATTGGTGCCTGGGGGGAGGAAAAACCCATTTCCTGCTTCCCAGCTGCTATGCCTGTCTCCCCTGCCCGAACCAGAGGGCTGAGCACACAGGTATAAGCCTCTTGCTTTGCGCTTGTAGTTGCTGTAGACAGATGTTCCCTCTGGCTGGGCTAACACCAGGGTAGGGTTTGCCAGTTTTCAATCCAGGTGGGGCTGACCTAGAGAAAGGCACAGTAGGCTGTGTATCATGGAGGGGGTTCTTTGATCTGTGGAGCCATCCATGGAGCTGGAGCACCTGAAGATCATCTAAGGAGGAAGATTTATTTTTCCTCCTTAAATATGAGAGTCTATATGGCAAAGCTCCTAACCTGCTGGGCAGAGTGCACCCAGACAGGTTTGTCTACTTGTCCTCTCTCCTGAGCAGTAAGCTCTGTGCAATCCTTGTCCCTTTAGGAGCCTCTTGCTAAGGGCTTCCTTGTTAGGAAGACTCTCAGACTGCCTGCCTTTCTTTTGTCCCAGAGCAGCCAGATAGGGATCCCTGCTTTTCACAAGCAGCTATAATCTCAGTCTCTCCAGGAATTCTGCCTGTCTTAGCTTTCCAACCCTGTAATCATGAGAGTATCATGCAAGCACCATGAAACATAGGTTGTGCTCCCAGAGCAGATCTCTGGAGTTAGGTATTCAGCAGTCCTAGGCCTCCACTCCCTCCCTGCTCCATTTCTCTTCCTTCCACTGGTGAGCTGGGGTGGGGAAGGGTTTGTGTTCCGCTGGGCCACAGTTTTGGTACATTACCCTGTTCTGTGAGGTCTGATCTTTTCTCCAGGTGTATGCAGTCTGGCACAGTCCTCTTTCCTGCTGCTCTTTCAGGATTATTTGTATTAATGATATTTTCATATTATATGTGGTTTTAGGAGGAAGCCTGTGTCTCACCTCTCACACCGCCATCTTTTATCCCTCAGTTACATTTATTCTTAGATATTTATTCATTTTGATGCAATTGTAAATGGAGCTATTTTTCTATTTTCTCTTTCTGCTAATTCATTGTTAGTATACAGGAATGCAACAGATTTTTTTGTGTATAAATTTTGTATCCTGTAACTTTGCTGAATTCAGTTATTAGTTTTAATAGTTTTTTTGAGGAATCTTTAGGGGTTTCTAGGTATAATAAGATGTCATCTGCAAATAGTGATAGTAAAACTTCTTCATTACCAATTTAGATGCCTTTTATCTCTTTGTGTTGTCTGATTTCCATGGCTAGGATCTCCAGTCCTATGTTGAATAAAGTTGGTGAGAGTGGACATCTTTGTCTTGTTCCCCATCTTAGAGGAAAAGCTTTCAGCTTTTCACTGTTAAGTATGATGTTGGCTGTGTGTTTGTCATTCAGGACCTTTGTTATGTTGAGGCATGTATCCTCTTAACCCTTTGTGGAGATTTTATCATGAATAGATGTTGAAATCTGTCGATTGCTTTTCCAGCAACTCTTGAGGTGATCATATGGTTTCTATTCTTTTTTATAATGTGATGTATGGTATTGATTGATTAATGAATATTGTATTATCCTTTATATCTGGAAAAAATCCAAATTGATCATAATGGAGGATATTTTTGATGTATTTTTGAATTTGGTTTGCTAATAATTAATTTAAGATTTTTGCATCTATGTTCGTTAATAATATTGGTCTATAACTTTTTTTTGTAGTGTCTTTGGTTTTGGTATTGGAATGATGCTGTCCTCATAGAACAAGTTTGGAACAATTCCCTCCTCTTCTACTTTTTGTAATATTTTAAGAAGGATGTGTATAAACTCTTCTTTAAATGTTTGATATAATTTAGCTGTGAAGCCATCTTTACCTGGGATTTTGTTTTTTGGGGGATTTTTGATTACCAATTCATTTTCATTGTTGGTGATTTGTCTCTTCAGATTTTCTATTTCTTCCTGTGTTAATCTTGGAGGGCAGTATTTGTCCAGAAGTTGTCCATTTCTTCTAGGTTGCCAATATAAAAATTATATTGGCATATAATTTTTCATAGTATTCTTTAATAAGTCTTTGTATTTCTATTGTATCCATTGTGATTATTCCTTCTTCATTTTTGATTTGGTTTATGTGTGTTCTCTCTCCTTTTCTTGGTAATTCTGGCTAGGGAATTACTTATTGTTTTTCTCAAAGAACCACCTCCTGGGTTCATTGATTTTTTCTATTGTTTTAATCTTTTCTATCTTATTTATTTCTACTCAGATTTTTATTATGTAACTCCTTCTACTAACTTTGGGATTCAGTAGTTCTTTTTTTTCTAATATCTTTAATTTTGAGTTTAGACTATTTGGGATTGTTCTTGTTTCTTGAGGTAGGTGTGTACTGCTATGTATTTCCCGTTTAGAACTGCATTAACAGTGTCTCAAAGATTTTGGGCTGTTGAATTTTTGTTTTCATTTGTCTCCATGTTTTGCTTGAATTGTTTTAATTTGTTCAATGATCCATAAATTATTTAGAAGCATATTGTTTAGCCTCCACATGTTTGTAGAATTTTTTTTTCTTTGTGTAATTTATGTCTAGTTTCATACTGTTGTGGTCTGAGAAGCTGCTTGATACAATTTCAATATTTTTTAATTTATTGAGGTTAATTTTGGTAGGGGCTTTCTGTGCTTCTATGATCTGAATATCTATTTCCCTTCCTAGATTGTGCAAGTTTTCAACAATTATTTCCTCAAAGAGACTTTCTATCCCTTTGTCTCTCTTTTCTCCTTCTGGTACCCCTATTAAGTGAATATTGTTTTGTTTGGATTGGTCACATAGCAATCTTATTATTCTTTTTTTTCTAGAGATCCTTTTTCTATCTATTCCTAAGCTTCACAGTGTTCCTGTTCTCTAATTTCCATCTCTTTGACTGTCTCCTCTACTTGCAGAAATTTACTCTTAAATCCCTCCATTGTATGTTTCAGTTCAGTTGCTGTATTCCTCAGCTCTGAGTGGCTTTTTCATCTCTGCTATCTCTTTGTTGAAGTCCTTCTTGAGATCTTGAATACTTTTCTGTAAATCCATGAGCATGTTTATCACTTTTACTTTTAAATATTTATGAAGAAGATTGTTGGTCTTTGTTTAATTTAGCCCTCTTTCTGGGGTCTTGTCCTGTAGTTTTTTTTTGTAACATATTCCTCTGCCTCCTCATTTTCTCGGTTTTTCTGTGTTTCTTCCTTTGTATTAGATGAATCTGCTATGCTTCCTGGCCTATAGTGTAATAGCTTTATAAAGAATGCATCCTTTGGTGCCCAGAAGCTAAAGACTCTACTCTCTAGTGTCTGGTTCTATTTTGCAGTAGCCCCAGCTGCTGTTTCTGTGCAGTGAGTGGGGCCATATTTCTGTCTATCTACTGTTAGTGGTCTGAGTCTGCAGCCCTGGCAGTTTGCTTCAGCTGCTTTGTGACCTGACTAGAAACCTCTGCTGGGATCACTGTGGGTGGGGCCACCCTCTGCCTCCTCTGCAGTGATGGCAGGGCTGCATGGTTAATGGGGTTGGCAGTGCTTTTGTGTGGCTCTGTGGTAGAGCAGAACATGCAGCACCAGGCTTGCACACCCACAGGTAGTAAGGAGCTCTCAGGACTGCCTCCTGTAGGCACCTCCCTGGTTGGGCTGAAATGGCTTTGAGAAAGCTGGGAGAGTCTCCCTCTGCCTGCCAGGCAGCAAAGTATGATGCTGTTGCCGGGTCAAGTGGATTAGGTCACCAGATGTGTGTGCAGGGAGGAGGTTCAGAGCTAAGTGCCGGGGTCACAAGAACTCCCAACCTTTTGGGCTGAGGGAGGGCAGGGGAGGTATATTCTACCTGTCGTTTCCCCTTAGGAGAGAACTTCATCCAACCCTTACCCTCTGGCACCTCTCCCACTGCTGGCAAGTCTTTCAAACTGTCACATCTGCTTTGAGTCTCAGAACTGGTGGATCATACCTGTCCACAAATGACTAGATTCTCAGCCTCCCAGAATGTTCCAGCTTTCCCTGTATCCAGCCCTTCTAATCACAAGAACCCCTCTAATCTAATGTGGACTTGTGCTCCCATACCAGGTCTCTAGGGTCAGATGTGAAGTGTTCGTGGGATCCTATCTCCCTGCCCCCACCTGCTGTTCCATTCCTTTCTCCTGCCCATGGGCTGGGGTGGGGAGAGGGCTTGGGTCCTGTTTGATTGTAGGTCTACCACTTTACCATTTTCTGTAAAATGGTCTTCTCTTCCTCCCCAAGTGTAGGTGATCTGTTCTGTAGTCTTCAGGTTGTTTTCAGGCTTAGTTGTACTTGCTATCTTTTCTTCTTTTATGTGTTTTTGGGAGGAGGTTTCTGCCTTACCTTCCTACTCTGTCATCTTTCATTGTTGTCTTATTTAAGAAATTTCAAAAGTCTCTCCAACCTTCAGCAACCACTACCACACCACTCTGATTAGTCAGCAGCAATCAACATTGAGGCTATTTCCAGCAAAATATTTCAACTTGCTAAAATCTCAGATTATGGTTAGCACTTTTTAGCAATGAAGTATTTTATAATTAAGGCATGTACATTTTAAATTTTAGATATAATTCCAGCACAGACTTAACAGACTACAATACAGCGTAAACATTACTTTTATATGCACTGGGAAGTCAAAGAATTAATTTGATTCACTTTTTGATTTTTGCTTTATTTGCAGTGGTCTGGAACTGAACCTACAATATCTGTAAGATATGCCTTTAGCATAAAATCTTAGACATTTTAAAGTTCCTAATGTATATATCATATGATTTCTCAACTACATATTATTAAATGACTTATTTTTTAGGAAAGAAATTTGCTTACTTACCTAATATTTTTAAATTCTAAGATTTGGATTATTGGAAGAGTAAATGAAATTCATCAGACTAAGATTTGTACATATTTTTCAAACAGTTCATATGTTTAAATATTTAATGTATTTTTGATGTACTTTAACATATATTTGGCTATTGAGGAAAAATTTTTAAATGTTAGAACAGCTGTTCACAACATGGGCAAATTTGTATCCAAGGAACATTTGGCAATGTCTGGAGACATCTTTGGTATACATAGATTGAATTGCAGGCATTTATTTCTTGTTGTAATTGGGAGTAATGGTGGTTGCTACTGGCATTAGTGTACAGAGACCAGGGATGCTGTTAATCATTCTATAGTGGGCAGGAAAGCCTCTTGTAAGGAAAATTCATTTGGTCCCAAATGTCAATTTTGTCAATGGTGAGAAAACTTTTGTTTCTGAAATTTAGAGACATAGTTTTATCCCTTCAATGATGAGAATTAACCTGCATATGAAATTATAAAAATATAAATCTCTAGCTCTACATTTATGTAGCACACGTCTATATCATAATAATTCATGAAATCAAACCATACCATAAACAAGAGCAAATATCAGAAAACCAAAGTTTCAATCACTTCAAAGATTTTAGAATGTACATATATTTAGATATATAGATATTTAGAGAAATATAGTAAAACCTTATTTTTAAATTATTGATAATGACACATAGCTAATAATGTTGTGGACAAAGTAAAAACTTTAATCATATGTGTGGATGGGTACGAATATTTAAAAAAAAATTATCCTGCATTTGTTTCTCTAAGCCTACGTTGTTACTATAGAAACAGCAGTACTGTATATCTATTTGGTATTATAACAATCTGTCAATGGAATTCTGACAAGCTATAATTTGGATACATTACTTTTCAAAATTGTAAGAATGTGTTTGTATATTATCTGCTTGATAGAACACTCTTAAACATTTATGACTTTGAAAATTAGTTACAAAATTGTAGATATGACCTCCATGTGTGTCTGCATACATACACACTGACTCACATATATTTAGCCAACAGAAAATTAACTCATATGACACAGTATCAAATAAAATTTGTCAAAATTGATCTAATTGGTATAGTACTAAAAGTGTCTCCATTCACTTCATTCTATGTTAGTAAGATCCATGTCCACAGAAGTTAGGAATTTTATTTTTCAGTAAAAATTAATAGTATTTCAGAGATACTAAAAAGATCTAATATAGACAACACTTAATTCTACTGGTTGGCCAGAAACCAAATTTGATGGACTACTGTAATAATTCAAATATTCATAAATTGAATACAGTTTGTAAATAGAATTTATACTTATGAGATTCCAAAGAAGAAAATTATATTCACAGTTCAGGAATACCATTCACATTTAACTCATTTAAACAAAAATTTTGTCTTGAATCAAAGTTTTAACCTTTTTCACTCAAAATCTATTGTTTGAATATGTTTGAAATGGAACTTTTATACACAGCATCATATTGAGTACCGAGAGACCAATTTTAAAGAATTTCTTTTCAAAATTGTTTTCTATAGAGCTGTAAATTTACTTGTATTTTTATTAGTTGTTATTTTATAATGCAATCAAAATTATTTTCCTCTGTGAATATGTATGAATTTTTGTTTGTGGTCATGAGGTTACTTATAAAAAATGTAGTACACGAATTAGTTGAAAGAAATAAGGGAAAATTCTTGAGAATTATGAATTAAAATAGTATATCAATGTGGTATTTAAATAATAAAATAGACAAAAACATTCTATCTAATTGTTACCTTGAAGGAAAAATTTTCTCTTCTTTTAATTGAGATATAATTGATATATATTAGTTCCAGGTGCACAACATAATAATTCGGTATTTGTATGTATTTAAAAATGATCAACACAGGAATTTTAGCTAACATCCATCACCACACAGTTACAAAGTTTTTTCTTAAAATGAGAATTTTTAAGCTTTACTCTGTTAGCAACCTTCAAGTGTATAATACAATATTATTAAATATAGTCACCATGCTGCATATTACATCCTCATGAATTTTTTGTTTTATAACAAAAGAATCTGATTGACACACCAGAAAACATGAACAAGTAAAAACAGAATTTTAGAATAATAGAATTTTCAAAGTGATAAGAAATGAGATATCATTTAATTATTCAATCTTGGATTTTTAGAAGTGATACCCCTAAAGTCAGAGTAACTTGTTAAACTTCAGACAGGTAGTTAGAGAAAGAGACAAGACTAGAATCCAGTTGTTCCAATATCATTATATCTTAATATATTTTAGGGCACCTCTGCCACACATCACCATGCATACACCTCCACTGAGTGGCCTGAATATCCTGCTGATATAATTATCTGAAAGTATGAGGCAATGGCAATGTTGCTTGGTGCCATTCCCTTTTCTCCTCACCTTGCGATGTTTGATAATCTTCTCTGTAAGGTTTTACTTATCTCCCATATTCCTCTGGGAGTTTCCAGCACCAGCTTTCTCTAGTGATGGGTGATTACATCTCTTTTGCTCTATGCAAGCAGTAGAGCTGCATCCAAAATATGTAGCTCAAACTTTGCACAAGTATGAAAACATTAAATGCTGTTAGATTGTGCCCTGGTGAAATCTGAGTTTTTTACTAAAAAGTAATCTTATACAAATGCATCAATCAGCCAAATATAAAAGTCTATTTGCAACATGACCATTATTAACTATTTTCTGGAAGATCTCATTATATCTTCCTAGGCTTTTTCCATGGTCAAGATTATTTCTCATCTATTTTAGGCAGTCACCTATACAAAGCATATTGAAAAATACATTCATTGATGAACTGACTACGTGTGATGAATACTTTGCTTTTCCAACATATTAGGCTACTTTCCAGTTAAATGTACTTATGTATTTTAATCATTCCCAATTTGTGAGAAGAAACTGCATTATCCTCATTTAGAGCTCCTTCTTTTAAGGTGATGCAGATAATAAATCCTAAACTATTACTGTCAAGCGATCATGGATACAACTTTCTTTTTCATTTATTAATGCACAAGTTAGAGAGATGCTCCACGTCACTAATCATCAGGGAAATGCAAATTAAAACCACAGTGAGATATCACCTCACACTAGTAGGGATCGCCAACTTTGAAAAACTAAAACAAAACAACAAATGCTGGCAAGAATGCAGAGAAAGGGGAACCCTCCTACACTGCTGGTGGGAATGTAAGCTAGTTCAACCATTGTGGAAAGCAATATGGAGGTTCCTCAAAAAACTAAAAATAGAAATGCCATTTGACCCGGGAATCCCACCCCTTGGAATTTTCCCAAAGAATACAACTTCTCAGATTCAAAAAGACATATGCACCCCTATGTTTATCGCAGCACTATTTACAATAGCCAAGATATGGAAGCAACCTAAGTGTCCATTGGTAGATGAATGGATAAAGAGGTGGTAAATATACACAATGGAATACTATTCATCCATAATAAAGAAAATAATCCTACCATTTGCAACAACATGGATGGACCTGGTGGATAGTATCCTCAGTGAAATAAATCTGGTGGAGAAAGACAAGTGGTAAATGATTTTTCTCATGTGTGGTGTATAACAACGGATCAAAACTGAAGGAACAAACACCAGCAGACTCACAGACTCCAAGAAGGAACTAATGGTTACCAAAGGGGAGGGTTTTGGGAGGGTTGGCAGGGAGGGAGGGAGATGGGGATTGAGGGTTATTATATTTAGTACACATGGTGAGGGGTCACGGGGAAAACAGTGCAGCACAGAGAAGGCAAATAGTGAATCTGTGGCATCTTACTACACTGATGGACAGTGACTGCATTGGGATATAGGTGTATACTTGTTAATATGGGTAAATGTAGTAACTACATTGTTTTTTCATATGAAACCTTCATAAGAGTGTATATCAATAATTCCTTAATAAAAAAATTAAAAAAATAATCGCTTGTGTTGTGTTTATGTTGTTTGATCCAATTATTTTAGCATTCACTTAAAAATTATTTATCTTTCAAATTACTACAATGGTTTTCTATTGCTAAACAACAAATCATTCAAAACTTGGTGGTTGAAAACAATGATTGTTATTGTTTCTTATAGTTCCTCTGTGTCAGGAATTTAGTAGCAGCTTGGCTGGGTAGTTATGGCTGAGATTTCTCATAACACTTTGCACTGACAGGGTGGCTGAGGATCTTCTCAAAGATGTCTACACTCAAGTGTGTGGTATCTGAACTGGGAAGACTTGAGTATCTGGGAGCTAAAACAGAACACTCTCCTTGGACATCTTTCACTATCTCTATTCTCTCTAAATGGTCTTTCCAACATGAGAGCTTCAGGGTAGTCAAAACTTCTTACACAGATACTCAGGGCATGAAAGGCATGAATCCTAAAGGAGAGAGACCTAAGAGAAATCTCTTTGCGAATGTGAAACAGCATTACTTCTACTACATTCTGTCCGTTAAAAGAAAGTCACTATGCTGGTCCATCTTTGAGAAATGGAGAATTAGATTCCAGTTTTTGTGAAAGGAATGTAAGAAAAAGAAACTGGTATGTTTTAAAATCACCATTGTGTGCCATCTGTATGTAAATTATTTACATTCTTTCCATACACAAAATAAACTCTCTTCCCCTCAAGTGACCACCAAATTAAATCTTTTATGGCATCAGTCTCAGGCTCAAGTTCCAGGATCTCATCTTTTAAACTAGGTCCAGGTATAGATGAGGCAGACATTCCTGAGTACAGCAACTTAATTCAGTTCTCCACATGAAGGGCCTGATCTAACGAGGCAGTTGTGCTCTCCTCCGCCACCACGCCAAAGAGACAATGATGATACAGTAACAGGGCATGTACTATAATTTCTTCTGCTTAAAATGGGAATGTGAGGGAAGACAGAAGGCCAAACAAGGATCACTGTGGTGGTGAAGTGTAACATTTTGAAAGAATCTTACAACACAACTTTCATATGCTTTCAAAAGTATAAACCACAGATCAGAATCATATATTTTCAGATGAGAAAGGAAATTGAAGATTATCTGGTGTACTGTTCTTCAAATTTAGTCCTTGGACCACATGCTTCAGAATATTCTAAGATACTTACAAACAAAAATGTAGATTTCCAAATTTCAGCACATTTCTAGTGAAGCATAAGTTTTACCTGGAACCCAATTAATTCCTTTTTTAGCAAGGGCAAAAGGTGATTATTTTGTAAATTACACAGAGATTCACTGAATAGAGTTAATGTTTATATGTTTATATGTTTCATTTGTGAAAACAGATGAAAAAACTGAAGCAGAAAATTTAAGTTTTAACAAGTGTAAATTTGACCAAAAACACACAAAAGAATGGAACATAATATTAGGGAAAAAATCAAACCTTTTTGGTGAATGATAACCTTTGTAACATTTTATGCAGTGGGATAATTTAAATCTCATTAACTTTTTTTGTTGTTGTTTATTGAGTCTGAGATAAGGGGATTTAAAGGTAAAGAAAATCATTAAAATAGATGATTACATAAATGTATGTCAGACAGGAAGCATCACTCAACTTGATTATGAGTAAATTATATTAAGCTACCACAATCCATTGCTAATTTAAAAAATAAAAGTAGATTTTAGTGTTAAGATATAAATTGGTTGGATAATATTTGTAGATGATGTCAAAAAAATAAAATTATTAAAATAGAAAGTAAAAAGTCCAACTTAAATTTTAAATTCAATGTGAAATACATATAAAAACTATGCATAAAGAAATAAATTGATTTATATAAAGTTCTTAGCTCTTAGGTGACACCAAAAATATAGTGAAAGGTAGCAATGTATTATAGAAATTGAAGAAATTCATTCTGTTTAATGTATCCAATGAGCTAGGCAGTAGACAGAAGAGAAAAAACTTCAGTCTTCTAGAATGGACACAGTAATTAATATGACTCATGGACAAAAGGAGAAAAATTAGGAGAAAAAAATCCCTTAAATGAGGAATTTGACTGGAAATTAGGAATTTTCCTTGACTAATGCCCAAAAAGTGAGCAAATGGGACCTGAGGCAACCTATTCTTTCAGGTTCCAAATTGTTAGTCTCAATAGAGTTCTCAGAAGATTAATAAAAATATACAAAAGTGAAGCAAACAAAAAGCAGGGTACATCAAACATCATCCTGAAAATTGAGGAAGAGTAGATTTCTAAAGATGATTTATAGGAGAAACTGTAAGACTATTTGGAATTTTTAGTATGATTAAATATAATATGGCTTGTAGGGAGAACCAACCACAGAAGAGATGGGCTGGATAGGAATGGAAAGAAAAAGAAAAGTTTAACTTCAATGTTTACAGCTTTATATGGAGAAATAAAGAACAGAAGTGGGCTCTACTGAACTTTGAAATCTGGATATGTAGGAAGATAACAAAGACCTTAAAAGAATGAAAAAGAGGTGACTGATCTGACACAGAATATAAAACAAATGTTCAAAGGATTTCTAATTCTTTGAAGAAAGTAAAAGCTGAAAATTGGAACAGGAATTAAACTTGAGAATATGACTGAAATAAGACTCTAAATTGAACAAAGATAATGTAAGTAGATTAGATAAAATAATTAAAACATATTCACACTTACATGCAACTGGGCACTTTTCTTGCCACTATAAAGATAAATAAAAACCACATGTAATTCAGAAAATCTTTTAGGAAGACATTTTTTAGAAAGCACCTTAAAACATGCAGTCCTCAAATAAATTCTGAGAAACTTTTAATAACAGAAAAACATATGGATGAAGGAACATACAATTTTCATTGAAGAATTTTAAGCCTAGCTACTTTTCTGATCTTTTAATAGTCATAAATACTTCTTCAGTTACACAAGGGTCTAACCATCAAATCATTTATGAATTAAATAGATTTTCAATGTATCTATAATGAAAAAAATTTTAAAGATAGATGCTTATGTACTATGACAAATAAACATTTAATTTAAAATCTAGTTCAAGTATATAGAAATCCCAGCAGTTAAAATATAGAAAGGCCAAATAATTGTATTTAAATCTTGTTGAAATTAATTAATTTATAAAGTATAATTTTCAAGAAAACTGTGCATACTGTGAGTGTGTGTGTAGAGGACGTTTTTATTAAAAGTAGTAAGAGATAAAATGGAGACTGAGAAGGAAGCCGATTATGAGGATCGACTCTATTATGAGAGTAAAGAGAAATCGCTGGAAGGTTTCAAGCAAGGAAATAACATTAATCAGATTTGTATTTTAGAAAGGTAGCCCAAAAGATCGATAACAGTAGAGTACGACTAAGTCCTAAGAGTCCATTTAAAGGTCTGTTTCAAGAAGCCAGAGGCATTGAAAATGAAGATGGGGGATTAAGAGATATTTACAAGATACACTCAAACCATTCTGTGCTTGTTTGAATATGTACTTAAGTACATAGAGGTATCCTAGATGCTTCACAATCAGTGGAGATCCAAGAAAATTATTAATAAAGTAATACTGATGTTATAGATCTTCAAATAGTTATTTATAAGTTCGAAAAGAAAAGAACATTAAGAGTGCCTTAATTTTAATTTTGTTCATGAGACCACAATCCTGACCAAACTTCACCACCTAGCGTTAAACAAAATGTCCAGGCATATTTTCTTGGTGCTTAAGTTAGCTGAACTAGTTTTTTTCTAACTCAAATCTGCTGTTTGTTGTTTCTGTGGATTGTTACTTAATGTATTTTGTTAGAACATAAGACTTAATCTGATAGCCTCAGGTACTTAAATCAAGCATTTGAATTTAGAATTCTATAGGTAAGGTATAGGATGTGTTAAGTCTTGCGAAAGGGAACTGGAATACTGCTATGTGGAAAAGAGGATTTTTATTCTGATATAGTAAGAGTGAAAATCCTAGTATCAATAACAAGTAAGCAAGAAGCATTTATGCTTCTTTCTTTATATTTTGTATGCAAAACATAATCCAGGAGTATATAGTTAAATTAATTAAAGCCTATAGTACTCACCTAAGGAATTTTACCACAATATACTAAAGTGTTTTCAAGATTGTAGAATAAATTATATCAAAACCTAAATTTCATCTATTGCTATTCTTGTTCTCATTGCAATCACCTATAAAATGGAGGATATTTGTTCTAAGCAACATGTAATGCTGTCATTAAAACCTTAAAATTGAGCTTCTCCCCTTTGTCTATACATTCATTATTTGTCAACCTTTGTCTCAAATATTTTAATTCTCCCCTTTGAAAAAAATATACAAATTATTTTAAAGTTGGAGTTGTAAATAATTCTGTATTTTTGGTATTCTACCATTAGGAGAAAACTGAGCTAGTTGGTGTATCAGCATGGTCATAAGAAATTCTAACCTTATTCAAAATTGATTGAACAATGAGATTTTTCTCTATGACACAATTTATAAACACTGCACAGTTTATTTGTAAAGGACATGCAAAAAGTTTTATTGTCACTAAGAAAATGCATCTATAGGGAAATACATTATCATCAGGTGAAATATTCCTGGTTAGTTCACATACCTTTGAAGTGTACACTTTGGAGGGGCTAGTCCAGTGAGATCTGTGGCTATCAGGATAATTGTAAGCCAGAAGAGAGTTCCTGCCTTGTTTGTAGAATAGCCTCCATGTCCTTAGCCAACTTCATAATGCATTAGGGATATTTCATTCTCAGGCTAATAATTCCATTCTATGTCAACAGAACAAACTTTACTGAATGGTTTCCATACTAAATGGTTCCTTTTGTAGTTGACATTGTCTTGCCTTTTAAAAGTTAAATTTCCTATGTAACAAACCATCCCATACCTACTGGTGGGTTAAAACACAAACACATTATTTCTCACAATCCTGTGGTTCAATTGGGTAATTTCTACCTTTCTGGACCAAATCAATTGTATTCTACAATTGGCTCAACTGGAACTGGATGGTCTGAATGGCTTCATTCATGTATCTCATGGTTATCCTAATATCAGCAATGATGTTGGGATTACGCTGGTCATGTCCATATGTCTCCAATCATCCTGAAGGCAGGTTATGCTAGGTTTCTTCACTTGGCAAAGTAGGTTCCAAAAGCAGCAAGAGAATAATCCCAAACAGGAAGCACTTTACAAGAGTCATTTTGTGTCATGTTTGCTATTGTCCCATTGGCTAAAACAAGTCACAAAGCTGGTTCAAATCAATTTGGAAGGATACTATGAAAGGATGGAAGTGAAGGGACAGAAAAACTTGTATCCATATTTTATAATTTACCACACCTAACGTAGGGGCTAAAAAATGTTTTAATAGATCTGATGTTAAGGCCTTGATGTGAAATCTCTTGATTTAGGGATTATCTTGCAAAGACATATAGACCCCTTAGTCTGTTTGGATGCTATGAAAAAATGACACAGACTGAGTGACTTATGAACAACAGAAATTCATTTCTCACAGTTCTGGATGCTTGATTCAATGTCTAGAGAGGGGCTTTTCCTGGTTCATACACAGCTGTCTTTTCCACTGTGTTCTCACATGGCAGTAGGGGCTAGGGACCTCCATGGGGTGTCTTTTATAAGGCATTAATCCCATACCAGATGGCTACACTCTTATGACTTAAGCACCTCCAAAAGGTCTACATCCTAATACCATCACCTTAGGGGCTATAATTATAAAATATTAAAATCATGATAAAAAAATACAACTTACAAACATATATTTGAGCATATTGGCTTGAATTGTTTTAGAATTTTACCAGAGCAATAAGATAGAATTTACATTTTAACATTTTAATTTTACCACATCATTTTAAGACTTCCCTGTTGCAAGACTCTTTCCAAATAATTCCAGAACTGTGTATTCTGGCATACAGTTTGTTTTGAGAGAAATGTCTCCTGTCATATGTACATCTATGTGAGATTTCATGGAAATTTTCTTTCCCTAGTTGTTATAGACCTAGAAACATAATTATTATGATCTTATTGTTGAATAGGGCTTATCTCAAAGTAATGATTTTGCAGAGATCTTGAAAGGGGAGTCTCAAAAAGATTGTTGAGATGAAGGGAGTGTTTTATAATTAAACTCAATAAGAACTAACACATACAAAGTCTAGTGAAATAATTACCAACATGAACTGAGTCAGTGGAAATAGAAACTTAGGCACAGAGGTGAATATAAAAGCAAAAAACAAAACAAAATAAAACAGATATAAGAAGACAAGACTTCCTGTCACACATGCCATGGGTTTTGAACTAACTGTATTTGGATCTTAAAGGACAGGATACTGGAGCTCTCAGCTGGGTTATGGATTTGAGATTCCTTGAGGTTGGTGTGCATCTTTAATGTAATTATTACCCTAGAAATGACTCAGGACAATATTTTTATTTTGACTGACAAACTTAGTTACCTGGTTATGGTGAGTATTAATTAAGCCAGCTCAGGCTGTGTTCATGCCTCATAAGACATCATTGCAGGTTGATGAAGTTGTAGAAAGTGTTTGTAATCAACATTAAAGGATGTGCATGATACACATTTAGAAATTAAATGTTTCGGATGAAAAGCCATGCAAATGAAGTGCTCTGTAATCACTATCATGTGATTAGGAGCAAATGATTCCTTCACAATGTAATGTGTGTGGAAGCATGCGGAAATAAGACAGTAAACCAAATATAGTATTTTTGGAAAAGGAAATTGGAAACTTTCCAAAAAAAGGGAAAATGAGCCAATGACATATATATGTTTGGACTTAATAGGACCTTCAGCTGTCAAAGCATATAAACCCATATTTGCCTATCCTTATACTGTGAAAAAGTGATTAACTTTCGAGCCTCTGGCAGACACCATTTGCTACCAGGCTGAATATGGTCTTAGGACAATGCCATGAATTGGAAATAAGGAAGATAACTTCATCATTGAGGAAACATCGTAAGAATAACAGATTCTAATGTTCTGTTTTAGCCCATATGTCTCTTATTGCAACTAACTGTATGAAGCTATTTTATAAAAGCTTAGAAATAAAAAATGAAATATCTAAGAGTGTGCCATTTCCTGAATTTTCCCACTTTAGACCTTCAGATTTTCAAGAAAGAGTTATTCACCTGAGAAGAATTTCTGAGCCCGTGCCTGCACCTGTAACTCCTGCTGTAACGGTAATGCCTGCATTACCCTTAGTCTGCAATTCCATGAGTCAGCTCTCCTGACTTTCCTATAACACTTCTATCAATGGTCTTGACCCACTGCCTGAGTGGTAATGTCAGTATATGTGTCAGTATGCTTGGATATTAGGAAGGCAAAATAAAATTTGTGTTATTCAAATGAATAGAATTAATAAGGACATTGATCACTTATTTTTAAAAAAGAAAAGAAAAATAGAAAGAAATGGTTTGTTGTAAATGGGTTTTCACCATTTTTAAAGAGGAAAGGAAGGAGTGTGGAAGGAAGTGGAAGGTGAAAACCTAAGAGAGGGTTTATTCTGGGGTCAGAATAATTACAGCAAAAATATTTAGGATTGTGAGAATGAGGAAAAGAGGATTAGATATGGCATGTGACTATTATCTCAAACATGAACTTTTATGTAACATGCAAAAAGGATTTGAGGAGAATTTTTAATGTTCTTTTCTATAACCCAAGTGTGGAGAGGTCCATTATTTTTCTCTTTGTTCCTTCCAAAAAAATAAGGAAGATTTCATCTCTTCAGGTATATTTCCATCTGGTAGATGTCATGGGTGAGATGGGGCATCTCTGCTGCCATTCAAAGTCATTGGAAATTCTAGATCATAGTTCACTTAAGGGGATAATGACATCTACATCCAAAGGAAATGAACCAAAATGATCCTCTAGCTACCATTTTGGTTTAGAAAAATACAAAATGACATGCACATATAAAAAATGACGTACTGAGGGGAAAAGATGGCAGCATGAGAAGTGAAGCAGAAACCTCTTCCCAAAACTACATATAACAAAAAATAAAGCAAATACCACTAATCCTGAAAGAGCAACATGAAGACTGCTACAGACTGCCTACATCTGGGGCAAACCTCACAGAAAAAGGTAAAGTAGAAAACCACAATCCAGTGGGACACAAGCCATTCCCCACCCCACCTTACAGACAGGAGGAAGAGAAATGGAGCAGGGAGGGTGTAGAAGCCCAGGACTCCTAAATACACACCCCTGGAGATCTGTTCTGGGAGCACAAACTCACATTACATGTTTAGAGGGGTTGGAAAGCAAATAAAGGTGGAATACTTGGAGAGACTAAGATTCCAGCCACTTGTGGAAACAGGTACCCACAACTGGTTGCTCCAGGACAAAACAAAGGTGGGCACTTTGAAAGAGTTCCCAACAGTGAGAGGGGTGCTAAAGGAGCAAGGATTACACAAAGCTTGCTGCTCAGAAGAAAGGACAGGTGGACAAAATCATCCAGTCACACTCAGCCCAGCAGGTTGGGAACTTTCAGGAGCTTCAGGCACTCCACCCCCATGGCTGGCAATGTAGCGCCAAAGTCCCCACTGTCATTTGCAGCCTACCCATTCTTCCTCCCAGCTGGAACCAGTTTGAACACCTGCAGCCCCTGCTATTATGTCAGGCCAGGTGGAGGGTAGCCCAACTATGGCACCTACAGGGCCATAGCACACAAGCTCCTCCATGTGTGCCTGGCTCACAGACCCTGGCAGTGGAGGCAGGCACTGCAGCCAGGTAGCAAGAGCTCTTTCATCCAAACAGGTGCCAGCACCATGCACCTGTGACCCCTGCCATCACTCTAGGTGCTGGGCAGCTCCAGAGAGTACAGCTTCTGGGCACTAGCTGGCACCACAGACACAAAATTATTATTCCATCATAATCACTAGAAATATGAAACAGAAAAAGAATCCTGTACAAACCAAAATCCCTCAAACACCAGAAAGAGGGCTAAGTGAAACTGAAATCAACCCTCTGGTTAAAGATTTCAAAATAAAAATCATAAACATTATAATGCAGTCATAGATAACACAGAGGACAACAGAAAGAGGTACAAATTTTGAAAAATACAGTATCTGAAATGAAACATACAAGGAGGGATTTAAAAGTAGATTAGATGATGTAGAGGAGATGGTTAATGACATAGAAATTAGAGAACAGGAATACAAAGAAGCTGAGACACAGACAGAAAAAGGATCTCTAGGAATGAGAAATGAATAAGACAACTCTACAACCAATTAAAATGGAACAATATTTGCATTAGAGGGGTACCAGAAGAAGAGAGAAAAAAGGATAGAAAGTCTCTTTGAGGAAATAATTGGTGAAAACTCCCCAGTATGGGGAAGGAAATAGTCTCTGAGGCTATGGAGAAACACTGATCTCCGAACACAAGGGACCCTACATAGACAACACCAAGACATATAATAACTAAAATGGGAAAGGTCAATAACAAGGACAGACTATTAAAAGCAGCCAGAGAGAGAAAGATAATATAAAAAGGAAAACCCATCACGCTATCATCAGACTTCTCAGCAGAAACCTTGCAAACCAGAAGGGAGTAGCATGATATATTTAATGCAATGAAACAAGGGCCCCCAAACAAGAGTACTCTACCTGACAAGATTATCATTTAGATTTGAAGCAGGGATTAAAAAATTTCCAGATAAGCAAAAGGTGAGGAGACTTGCCTCCCAAAAACCATCTCTACAGTGTATTTTGGAGGGACTGCTATAGGTGGAAGTGCTCCTAAGGCTAAATAGCTGTTAAGAGACAAAATAAAACCACAGTAAAGGAAGTAGGCCAATTAATTACTAAACAAATGCAAAATTAAATCAGGTACCAAAAAAGTCAGTCAAGGGATACACAAAGAGTACAGAATATGATACCTAATATATAAAGAGTAGAGGAGGAAGAAAAATAAAGGAGAAAAAAAGAACCTCTAGATTGTGTCTAAAATAGTGTAAAAAGTGAGTTAAGTTTAGACTGTTAAATAGTAAATAAGCTGCCCTTGAACCTTTGGTAACAATGAATCTAAAGACTGCAATGGCAATAGGAACATATCTATTGATAATCACCCTAAATGTAAATGGACTGAATGCACCAATCAAAAGACATAGAGTTACATAATGGTAAAAAAAAAAAAGACCTAGCTATATACTGCCTACAAGAGACTCACTTCAAACTTAAAATACAGAGACTAAAAGTGAAGGGATGGAAAACGAAATTTCACGCAAATAACAGAGAAAAAAGCAGTTGCAGTATTTGTATCAGACAAAATAGACTTCAAAACAAAGAAAGTAACAAGAGACAAAGAAGGACATTACATAATGATAAAGAAGTCAGTTCAACAAGAGGATATAACCATTATAAATATCTATGCACCCAATTTAGAAGCACCCAAATACAAACAACAAATACTAAGATAATTAAAGGGGAAATAGAATGCAGTGCATTCATTTTAGGAGACTTCAACACACCACTCAATCCAAAAGGCAGATCAACTAGTCAGAAAATAAGTAAGGAGACAGAGGCACTGAACAACACTTTGAAACAGATGGGCCTAATAGACATCTACAGGACACTCCATTCAAAAGCAGCAGGATACACATTGTCCTCAGGTGCACATGGAACATTTGCCAGAATAGACCACATACTAGGCCACAATAAGAGCCTCAGAAAATTCAGAAGGACTGAAATTGTGCCAACCAGCTTCTCAGACCACAAAGGTATGAAACTAGAAATAAACTACATAAAGAAAATGAAAAAAATCCCACAAACACATGGAGGCTTAACAACATGCACCTAAATATACAATGGAACAATGACCAAATAAAAACAGAGATCAAGCAACATATGGAGACAAATGAAAACAAAAACTCAACTCCCCAAAATCTGTGGGATGCATGGAAGGCAGTTATAAGAGGGAAGTATACTGCAATACAGGCCTACCTCAGGAAAGAAGGACAATCCCAAATGAACAGTCTAAACTCACAATTAATGAAACAAGAAAAAGAAGAACAAATGAGGCCCAAAGTCAGTAGAAGGAGGAGCGTGATAAAGATTAGAGCAGAAATAAATAAAATTGAGAAGAATAAAACAATAGAATCAATGAAACCAGGAGCTGGGTCTTTGATAAAATAAACAAAATAGATATACCTGTAGCTAGAATTTTCAAGAAAAAAAGAGAATGTACACACATAAACAGAATCAGAAGTGAAAAAGGAAAAATAACTATGAATACCACAGAAATAGAATGAATTATTAGAGAATACTATAATAAATTATATGTCAACAAATTGAATAACCTAGAAGAAATGGACAACTTTCTAACATTCCAAGGAAGAAACAGAAAATCTGAACAGACCAATTACTAACAATGAAATTGAATTGGTAATCAAAAAACTACCTAAGAACAAAATCCCTGAACCAGATGGCTTCACTGCTGAATTTTATCAAACATTTAGTGAGACCTAATATCCATCCTCCTTAAAGTTTTCCAAAAAGAAGAAAAGGAGGGAATCCTTCCAAACTCATTTTATGAGGCCAGCATCACTCCAATACCAGAACCAGACAAAGACACCATAAAAAAAGAAAATTACAGAGCAATATCTCTGAAGATCACAGATGCAAAAATGCTCAACAAAATGTTAGCAAACTGAATTAAAAATACATCAGAAAGATAATCCATCATGGCCAAGTAGATTTATTCCAGGGATGCACGGATGGGACAATATTTGAAAATCAATCTGTATCATACACCACATCAACAAAAAGAAGGAAGAAAATCACATGAGCATTTCAATAGATGTTGAAAAAGCATTTGACAAAATTCAACACCCATTCATGATAAAAACTCAACAAAATGGGTATAGGAGGTACATACCTCAACATAATGAAGGCAATATACAGCAAACCAATAGCCAACATAATACTTAACAGTGAAAAGCTGAAAGCTTTTCCTCTAAGTTCAGGAATAAGACAAGGATGCCCACTTTTCACCACTTTTACTCAATGTAGTACTGGAGGTCCTAGCCATGGCAATCAGACAGCACAAAGAAATAAAAGACATCTGGATTGGTAAGGAAGAAATTATACTCTCACTGTGTACAGATGACATGATATTGTACATAAAAATCCCTAAAGAGTTCACCAAAAAACTATTATAATTAATAACCGAATTCAGTAAAGTTGTAGGATACAAAATTAACATGCAGAAATCTGCAGCATTCCTGTGAACTAACAATGAATTACCAGAAAGAGAAATCAGGAAAACAATTCCATCAAAAGCAATAAAATCCCTAGGAATAAACCTAACCAAAGAGGTGAAACACCTATACCCTGAAAACTATGACACTCATGAGAGAAATTAAAGAAGACACCAATAAATGGAAATACATCCTGTGCTCATGGATAGGAAGAATTAATATTGTCAAAATGACCCTCCTGTCTAAAGCAATCAACAGATTCAATGCAATCTCTATTAAAATACCAACAGCATTCTTCAACAAATTAGAACAAATAGTTCTAACATTCATATGGGACAACAAAAAAACCCCAAATAGCCAATACAATGATGGGAAGGAAGAACAAAGTGGGGGGATTATGCTCCCCAACTTAATCTCTAATACAAAGCCACAGTAACCAAAACAATTCGGTACTGGCAGGATAGACCCATAAATCAATGGAACAGAATAGAGAGCCCATATATAAACCCACACATATATGGCCAATTAATATATGATAAAGAAGCCATGTATATAAAATGGGTAAATAACAGCCCCCTCAACAACTGGTGTTGGCAAAACTAGACAGCTGCTACATGTAAGAAAGTGAAACTGGATTATTGTCTAACTCCATACACAAAAGTACACTTGAAGTGGATCAAAGATCTTCATGTAAGTCATGAAAGAATAAAATTCATAGAGGAAAATATAGACAATAGTCTCTTGAATACAAACATGAGTAAATTTTTCCTGAACACATCTACTTGGGAAGGGAAACAAAAGCAAAAATAAATGGGACTACATCAAACTAAAAAGCTTCTGTGCAGCAAAGGACACATTAGAACAAAAGACATCCTACAATATGTGAGGATATATTCATACATGACATACTGGATGAGGGGTTAACGTTCAAAATATATAAAGAACTCATATGCCTCAACACCCAAAAAGCAAATAACCCAATTAAAAAATGGGCAGAGGATCTGAACAGACACTTCTCCATAGAAGAAATTCAGATGGCCAACAGGCACATGAAAAGATGCTACACATTGCTAATCATCAGAGAAATGCAAATTAAAACCACAACTAGGTATCACCTCACACCAGTTAGGATGGCCAACATCCAAAAGACAAGCAACCATAAATTCTGGCGAGGATGTGGAGAAAGGGGACCCCTCCTACACTGTTGGTCGGAATGTAAACTAGTTCAACCATTGTGGAAAGCAGTATGGAGGTTCCTCAAAAAACTCAAAATAGAAATACCATTTGACCCAGGAATTCCACTCCTAGGAATTTACCTAAAGTAAACAAGGATCACAGATTTAAAAATACATATGTACCCCTATGTTTATCGCAGCACTATTTACAATAGCCAAGATTTAGAAAGAACCTGAGTATCCATCAGTAGATGAATGTATAAAGAAGATGTGGTACATATACACCATGGAATATTATTCAGACATAAGAAGAAAACAAATCCTACCATTTGCAACAACATGGATGGTGCTGGAGGGAATTTTGCTCAGTGAAATAAGCCAGGCAGAGAAAGACAAATACCAAATGATTTCACTCATTTGTGGAGTATAACAACAAAGCAAAACTGAAGGAACAAAACAGCATCAGACGCACAGACTCTAAGAAGGAACTAGCGGTTACCAAAGGGAAGGGACTGGAGAGGGAGGATGGGAAGGGAGGGAGAAGGAGATTAAGGGGCATGATGATTAGCACACATAACATAGTGGGGTCACAGGGAAGGCAGTATAGCACAAAGACAAGTAGTGACTCTATAGCATCTTACTGTGGTGATTGACAGTGACTGCAGTGGGGTGTGGAGGGACTTGATAATATGGGTCAATGTAGTAACCACAATGTTGCTCATGTGAAACCTTCCTAAGATTGTACATCTATGATAACTTAATTTAAAAAATGACATACTGAAAGTGTAAGCCCTGAATTGGTTGTTGAAGAAAAGTCAAGGCTAGGAAGAACAGAGTTTGAAGTTCTCACAAAATCAATGTTCTATTCTGTACAAGGGGAGATAGTTAAAAACTTAATGCCATCTAGAGATGTGTGCATCCATGAATATTATTTCTACTCACCTCATTCCCTTTCCAAATGTTCACACTTGCTTGTGCACATACACACACACACATACTATCCTCACCCTGAAGCCATTCAGTGATAACATATACCTCTCCTACTCTTGGCAAATCACACCCTAGTCATAGGAGAAAGTCCTGCTTCGTGATTCCTTCCAAAATTCTCATTTTTATCTAACACCAGAGGATATGGATGTTTGGGTTTGCAAAGATGTAAAGGCTCAGAGTGGATTATGAATGCAAATCGATAAACTAAATTCTATTCCAGTGTTTCCTTAATGGAGAGTGGCATGCCAACTAGCTTCCTTATGTGTCAGTCTATTAGCTCCTCTGCCCAAAACATTTTCTCTCTGTGGCAACAACCTAATGGCATACTGAAGAAAGAAACGACCCTGTTTTAGGGAGGATTTGGCCCTGTTCTCTGAATGTAGTGGTATCCTGTATTGTGCTGAGAAACATTAGTGTTTGTTCTGCTCTGCATCTGGCCTGTGCCACAAAGGGACTGCAATAATTGCTGTTCTTTGCGTTCACTGAGGAAAGAGTAGAGGATCCAATTCCAAGTTTTCCTTTGAGTGGGAGCCTTGTAAGAAATGTCAATTCTTTCCACAGCAACAGTCTTGCTTTTGTCATAATGGCAGACACATGCCAAGAAAGCTAAGAATTAGTTGTATCCTTTTTGATATTACTTATTCTGATTTCTAAAACCAATGTGTACAAAGTCTCAGTCTAAGTCTTTTCTCATCAAATCAACTCTAAAGAAAACCTGCTGTTTCTAATTTATCCAGAAGAATATAATGAAACATATACCATATTAATCATATTATTTTACCAAATTTAGGAGTTCTATGTCTAACATGATTTACAACCACCTGAAACATTTATCAAAAGGGAAACAGATTCATACCCTTTTAAAAGTATGATTTAAAAAAAATTTTCTCTGGTCAATGCTATTAATTTTTTTCTTATTCTATATTTTCTCATACTTTGTGTGATGTTTCAGATTAATCATGTATGAAATATAATGGATCTATGTGGATCTATGTTAGAGCTTTCAAATCTAAAACTATCCATATAATATACATGAATGTATGTATTATCATATTCATAAACATATACATATAAGCAGTTATTTTGCACTGCTTTACAAAGGATAAGTAATTACATACAATAATTTCCATGAAAGAGTTAAATATCCACATTCAATAACAATGAAACCCATAATCTAAGGCATGTTTCTCAATGGGAACAGTATTTTCCACAAAGATGAATTTTGGAAATGATGCAAGTGTTTTCAGTTTTCAAAATGATTGTGTAAAGATAGGCTGGAGCTATTAATGACTTATCTTTAAAAAAATATGTGTTGATGCAATACAATGAAGAGTTCTGTGTTCTCAGTTTTTGAAAGTCCCATAGAGAATTATGAGATCCAAAATGTCTGTAATTGTCTAATTTTAGCATCCAATTATGTACTTTGTAAAGAGATAGTATTTTTGCACTGTTTTAATATATACTGATTTTTTTCCCCAAGAATACAGTACTGTAGAAATGTAGACAATGCCTGCTTTTTTTGGAATTTTAATCAAGGTTATCCATCCTTTCAGAAAATAATATGAATGAAGGCAACATACCACTTGAAATATTTGGTCATTGATAAAACATACCTGCATTAGTTGGCATTTATAACTTTAGTATTCAAAAATCATACACACATACATACATACATACAAAATTCTTACATCAAAATGTCAAATACAAAGAAAAACATCCTTACATCAAAATGTCAAATATAAAGAAAAAGTCCAATCAGTTGAATAGTTTAATCAATACTTTTTTGAACATTAAATTTGCATTTTAAAATGTAATGGGATTCTGTCTAACCATAGTAATTGTAACGTAATTGTAACTTTGCAGATACTACTTAAAATGTTCCAGTATGACATTTCTAATTAGTATTTTATATCTTTACTTTCTATTTTTCCTGCACTTTGGCTATTTATGGATTAGTAGACTAATGTTAATAATATTTTTTCAGGAAAAATCAGGAATTGTCATCTTTAACAGAGTTTCCACTGATGTTTGTCATGTGAGTATATTTAGATCCTGCAGTTTTTCAGAATGGTTTCAATAAAGAAATAGTATACTATGATACATATGAGGCTACATTAATATCAAACTAAACCTGGCTTTTGATTTTGTAATTCTTAATAACATCTTTTAAAAAACAGTTTTCTTGATAAACAATCTCCCAATAATTGCATTGAATAAATTTAATTAAACTTTTTATTTATGTGAAAATATATAAGTAATTAAGCAATAAAGTGTTATTTTGGATTTGAACAATGGAGATTTCCTTCAAATGGGTAAGATTTTAGAACTGAGCTTTGTAAACTACAATCTGCAATATATAAGGATGTCATCAAACATTTTGAGAACTTTGAATAGCAATGCTGCTTCAAAAGTAATTATTAATGGTTAAAATAAAATAAGTCAAAGGAAGAATAATATTTTGTGTCAGGTGAAAATAGTTAAATTTAAATTTCAGTGTCCATATAGTTTCATTGGGCCACAGACATCATTCTTTTATAAAGTGGCTATAGCTTGCCTTGATACTACAAGGGCAGATTTGAGCAAATACAACAGAGAAGGTAGGTCCAGCAAAGTCTAAACATTCACTATCTGGAACCTTACAGAAAAAAAAATAATGGCCCCTGAACTAAGTAAATGAGCTAACAACATTTCAAGTATTTTAAGAGAAAATGTGCAAAGGATCTGAAAAGATAATTTTTCCAAAGACATACAAATGGCCAACAGATAATGAAGAAGTTTCTACATCACTAATCATCAGTGAAATGCAAATCAAAAACACAGTGAGATATAATCTCATGCCTGTTAAGATGTCCATTATCAAAAAGAAAAGAGATAACAGATGCTGGTCAGGATGTGGACAAAAGGAATCCCTTCGACACTGTTGATGGGAATGTAAACTCATGCAGCCACTGAAGAAAACAGTATGGGGATTCTTCAAAAAGTTAATTTCTTCTTTGGAAAAACGTCTATTCAGATCCTTTGCCCATTTTTTAATTGGGCTTTTTGTTCACTGCTCTGAGTTTTTAGTTCCTTATATGTTTTGATAATTAAGCCATTATTGGATATGTGGTTTGAAAATATTTTCTCCCATTCCATAGGGTGTATTTTAACTTGTTGATTGTTTCATTTACTATACAGAAGCTTTTTAGCTTGCTTTCACCGTTAATATAAAAAAAAATTGCCAAGACCAATGTGTCAAGTGGCATACACATCACTTTTTCTTCTAGGAGTTTTTGGTTTTGGGTCTTACAGTCAAGTTTCTAATCCATTTTGAGTAGATTTTTCTGTGTGGTGTAAGATACTGGTCCAGTTTCATTCCTTTATATGTGGTTATCCAGTTATTTCAATATCACTTATTGAAAAGACTATCATTTCCCCATTGTTGGCTCCTTTATCAAAAAATAATTGATCATTTATTTCCAAACTCTCTGTTCTGTTAATCTGTTTGTTTTTATGCCAGTACCATACTGCTTTGTTTATTATAGTTCTGTAACATAGCTTGAAATCAGGAAGCAGATGCATCCAACTTTGTTCTTTCTCAAGATTACTTTGGCTATTCTGTATTTTATTGTTTTTGATGATATTGTAAATAGGACTGTTTACTTAATTTCTCTGATAGTTCATTGCTGTTGTAAAGAAACACAAGTTTTGTATATTGATTTTATATCCTGCAACTTCATTGAATTGTTTATTATTTCTAACAATTTGTGATGGAATATTTTGAGTTTTCTATTTATGTCATCTGCAAATTAAGACAATTTTAATTCCTTTCCCATTTGTTTGTTTGTCTTGCCTAACTACTCTAGTTAGGAAACAAGAGTGGAAATTTCTGTCTTGTTTCTGAGTTTAAAGAGAAAGCTTCCAGCTTCCCACTGTTGTCTGGTATCAGCTATGGGCATGCTGTATTTGGCCTTATTTATGTTGATGTGCATTTATTCTACATTAAATTGTTGAGAGTTTTTATCATGAAAGTTAATTTTATCAACTTCTTTTTCTGCATCTGTTGTGAGGATCATATGATTTTTGTTTCATTCTATTAATGTGGTATATCACATGCTTTATTTGCTTATGTTGAACCATCCTTACATCACAGGAATAAATCCCACTTGATCATGGTGTATGATCATTTGATATATTGAATTTGGTTTGCTAATATTTTATTGGGAATTTTTGCATCTATGTTCATGAGGGATTTTGGCCTGTAATTTTCTTTTCTTGTAATGTCCTTGTCTAGTTTTGGTATGGGTAATGCTGGTCTTACAAAAGAAAATGAGTTTTTAATACTTCTTCATTTTTTGGAGAGTTAAAGAAAAATTGGTATTAATTTATCTATAAATGTTTGGTAGAATTCATCAGTCAAGTTATCTAATCCTTAGTTCTTTGATTAGAAATTTCTGATTACTAATTAAATCTTACTAGCAACTGGCCTGTGCCAATTTCTATTTCCTTTATGATTAAGTCTTGGTAAGCTATATGTTTCTAGGGATTTACTATTTATTATTAAGTTTTCTAATTTGTTTGTGTATTTGTTCATTGTAGTTTCTTATGATCCTCTGTATTTCTTGTTATCAGTTATAATGTATTTTTTTTCATTTTTGATTTATTTCTTTGAGACCTCTCTCTTTTTCTCTTGGTCTTAGACACAAGCTAATTAGAAGATTGACCCTCAGGCAGCAGCAAGTAAAATATGCAGTCAAACCCCTTGCAGGAAAATACTAGGAGAATGGTATCTGCAATCTCTGCACTGAGCAGGGTGGTGGACATAATAGCTGCAGGGAATACTCTTACACTGTTGACCACTTCTTTCTTTGTTATAATGTTATAGCCCCGTGGGACTCATGAAACCAGCCCCACTAGCTCTCAGAGCTAGCTGATTTGGGGGCTCATCCCTCCAGTGGCAGTCTTCAAAGTTGGGATAGTATAGTTGTAGTCCAAATCCTCCATTCCTCAGGGAGAAGCTGGGAGTTGCAAGTTCCTTCCCAGTTGCAGTATGATGGTGTTGGGGCTGGTGGTTATGGCGATAGTGTACTCAGCCTTTCCTACCCATTTCAATGAGGGCATTTTCTCAGTCACCAAACATGGAGGAGTCACTCAACTAGTTTCTGGATATCTCTCAGAGGGAATTGATCTTTGTGTAGTTGTATATTTGGTGCATCCATGGTAGAATGGAAATCTAGGAACCTCCTATGTCACCATCTTGACTACATCCTGGAATTTATTCTTGGTTCTCCACTTCTCTCAACACTACAACAAACTATCTATTAAGTCCTGAAAACTCAATTTCTAGGAATTTCTGCAACTGATTATTATCTCTCCATCTTCTCTGTGTATATATTAATTCTATTCTTCTTCATGGGTAACTGATTTACTTTTTGCCCCATCAGTTTCATTCTTCATATAATTACCATTGTTGTCTCTGAACTTAAATTATTTAAATTCCATTTGAAATCATTCAGCTGTTTTCAAAACTATAAAAATAACATGAGATTTCATTCATAGCCTGGATTATGCTTTATATTTCAGTCTTATGTCAATAATGTCTTAATATTATACCTCTTCCTCCAGGTATAATCATAGGTATGTATTAGGATTAAATTAGATACTGTATACAAAATGATGTTCAATTGTAATTACTGCCAGGCATTGGTTTAATTGTAGCTATTTTGAAATTAATGAAATATATTTAGGATCTATCCAGGATCTGATATCAAGTGGCCATTTGTGATTCTGGTGTAGGAAAAACGCAATTTTTTTTTTGTCATGAAATGCCACTGAATTTCTGTGGTTATAAATTTCAGTACATTGTACTTCCAACCAAACTGTTATATCCTTTCTTTTTTCTTTATGGATCTTTTACCATATTGGTTTTCTCTATTATATTAAGAATACTGAAATTATACAGAGATTGATCTAGAAAAAACTGTACAACTTTTTGCATAGCATTTTATCCAAGTAATTGTTTATTACTGTTCATTTATTTACTTGAAATATATGTACCTTCCTTTAAAGCTAGATTCTATATGGATTTTCTGGAGATCTTTAAAAAATTTCAACTAAATCAAGAACATAGTGTACTATTTGTTGCGATAAGTAGCTGTTGTGCTCGACACATTGTAAGTGCTCTTAGCTAACTTATGGATTATTAATATTATGAAGAGATATTCAGTGTTTGATTGGTCTATAAGGGTTAATGAAGGCTCCAAATATTATTAATAATATTATTAGGAAATAATGGATACTGGGAAAACCATTCCTCAGCTTTTATAATCCTAAAATATCTTAGGACATGTTTGATGGTTAAGATATTTCTGCCTAGAAACAAGAAGTTGTTTTTGCTGGCTATGAAAAACCTTTCATCCCTATTTCTAGGTTAAAAAAAATCTTGAAAATTGATCCTTTGGGATGCAAAGGTGAGCTAGCTGAAAAATAAAGGAATGTTGATATCACTATTGCTTGTAGTGGAAATGTCACAGAACAGCTACAACTCTGCTATATAAATTGACCTTTCTGTACACTGGCTATTTATTTTTTTAATTTCTTGACAGTAAAATTGTGCACTTTTCTTATTTAATTTAGAAATGTCTCATAGACATTTGCCTCCATTGTGAACTCCAGTATAAAGTTCAGAGATTTTGTTGCTCAAATAGTTAAAAGACACTCTTAATGTCTTAACAATATAGAACATACAGATATAGTGGTGTTAAACATGATATAATAATTTCCATTTAAAAGCATATTTCTGTTTTGAAGTTATGCATGGTACACTGTAAAAATATGTGTTGAAATTATAACTCCTAGAGTGAGTTATTATATGCAGTGTTAGCCATGTTAAGTGTGTCTATACAAAATAAAGCAAACAAAAAAACCCACTCCTTTGTCAAATCATGCATACTATTGAACAATGAAAATATTTATTATATGTCCATCTGAGCAAATTTGAATGAAATTCACCTTAGGAAAAAATTTTGAAGTCCATCTTTTTTACAAAAAATATTAGAACATTCATCTTTTTTCATAGACCACTAAGCATAGCTAATGTCTATGCTCTGTTCCTCCTTTTTCTGGTGCATTTTACCTAACTAAAACATATTGTTCTGTAGGTTGCAGAAAGCAGACATTACCATCTGAATCATTTTACACTATAATTTTAAATAAAATTATTTATGTCTTGATAAACAGAATTTTGGGCTTCAACTAGGTACAAGGTAGTGAGGTCAGGTAGTAATAGATTTAAAATTGCAGTAGATTTAAAGTAAACGAGGGTTGCTTCTTTTTCTTCCAGTGATTTGAAAAAAAGTGGCTATAAGCTTAAGTATCTCCATTTTAAATGTCCCTTTGAATCAATAGCTATATGTACTGAGATCCAGTTGGTGAAGACAAAATATTTTGTACACTTTATCACTGACTTCTTCTAATGTTAAATATGATTCCTTATATTTAATGTTGCATTGAGAAGTACTGAAACATATCACTATGCCTATTTCCACTACTGACTTATAGAGTTTCCTAGAAAGAGATGCAGTGTTATTCTACACTTTATTTTCAAATATAATAATACTATATTTCTTATTCCATTCAATGAAGTCATAATCCATTTTCTTCTTCAAATCCATGAAGTTCAAATAGGAAAATCACATTACAAGAAATTACAAGAAAGTTGATGTATTTGATTTACATGTGCTGTTTATTCTTTATAGAATAAATAAATTATAGTTAAAAGGACTTTCCAGATTTTTTAAATTTATTGGTGAAGTGATAAGTACCTGAAAACTAAAATAAATGTGATTTCTATTTCTATTTTTCTTATCCTTTTGAAAGAAAAACTGTATTCTTCATTAGAACACATGAAACAGCTCCTAGAGTATAAAATTATAGTTTGTTTTCTATTATGATTAAAAATAGCTAGGAATGTAATTCATAGAAGATAAGAAATCTTATTTTGCCTTTAAAATTTCTAAATACAACAGATGTTGCATTAGCCTATATGACAAATAAGTTCCCTAAATAAACTCAATAGAAATAAAATGTATAGGGACAGCTTTCAGAAACACTGTCTTAGGTATTTTATAACTTAGGGCAAAGCTGTAAAGAACTAAGAAAAAAATAAGTGTTTTGTAACATAAAAGAGTTACCAGGCTAGGAGTTTGAAAGTAGTACAAATTAATAGCTTTGATAATTTTAAGTGATATAAGGGAATATATAAGTGATTGTAGGGTAAACGGCAGAATTCCCAGACTCTCCAGTTTAGCCTTAGTCCTTTTATGTAGCAATGGGTATTTCAGAGCCTCTGCTCCATCTGGGGAAAGGGGAGGAGAGAAAATGGCCAGCCTCTCCTCTCCTCCATTCCTGGTTCCTAATTAGTCTGGTGTCAGCCAGTCACCAAGGACCCGCTCATGAAGTTCCTTCCGGAAGGGGCAGGTAGTGGAGAGTAGAGACTGCAGCCTGAGGGGATTGTCGGTCTGGAGTCTCACTAGCGATCCTGACCAACTCCAAGAAAAACCCTTTATCTCAACCTGCCTTTCCCCTTGCCCTCCTCCAGTTTCACTGTCTTCATAGAAAACTCGCTCCAGGCCGGAACCACCCTTCTACACTGGAGCTACAGTGACATAAGCTATATATGATAAATCTAATTATTAATAATTTCAACTTTTAAGTTACATCACTATATAAAAATCAATATATATGCTGATATAAATAAAAACCTGTAAACATATGTTTATATTTCAAGTGAATGAGTTACTAAGTGCTCCAGAAGAAAAATTTTATGAAGAAATAGATGAAATGTCAATATTTTACAAATTTTAAATGCAAGAAAATTATTCTCAATTTAGGTTTGATAGAAAATGTTCTAAATCTTAAATGAAAACTTATGTATAATCATGTTTATATTACCTGTGGGGCTATTACTTTAAATTACTACTGTGTTTGATTTAGTTGTTGTTATTTCTTCTCATAGACTCCTCTCATTACTTGGTTTTGTTTTTCCATTTATTTTTTTTCTGATGTCAGAAGAAAACTAAATATGAACTTATTCTGCTTTTCTGTATATATGAGAAGAATATCCAGGTTGATAAAAGGCACACACATATACACATACTAATTATATTTCTTACAGTCTGTAAGGACTGTTTATACATATTTATTCATATGAACTTACCTATATGAACACAAGTTCCTTCCCATCAAGACTATAGTCTATATTTGAGTCAGTCCACAGTTCCTTGATTCTAAGCTTTGGGGACATTGTAGTTCCCTTGTTGGAAGTCAACGTTTGTAATTATGATCTTGTAACCCAACCATTCTAACTTTCTGAAAAAAGATATGTACTTGTTTTATTTATTTTTCAAATTCTAACATACCTTAACTATGTATTCCTGCCCAGTTCAGTGCTGGTAAAAATAATTTTCACTTAGTGGTACATAAGTCTTAAAAATTGTTCCCTATTTCAATATATTTTCAACTTATTTAATGTACATGCTTTCATATTTTATATACACATAAATTACTTATCACCTGAAACTATTTTGTTTCTTTGTGGGCCATCAGAAGAAAATCAAAGCATTTCCATAATTTTAGGATTAATTGACAGACTAAAATACTATTGTGCCTAAGTTATAAAAAGTACAAAATACGTACACATCATAAAAGATAACTATAAGATAAATGTCATAAAGAACAAGAGCTAAAATATTAAAGTATTCAAATATGTATCCTTATGTCATAAAGTTACTTTGGAAAGATTGTGCAGTAACAGTCATTTTGAGTAAATGCTCCAGACACATTACAATAAGCATTTTCATCATCTTCTTCCCATATGACCTTGATTTAAGGTAACTGTTTTATTTCATTTTTTTGCAGTTAAATAATTTAAAGTTGTTTTTACTTGAAGTATAGTTGATTCACAATGTTACATTGGTTTCATGTACACGCATAGTGATTCAACAGTTATCTACACTATTAAATGCTTATCCCAACTAATGTAGTTACTATCTGCCAACAGAGAAATATATTACAAAACTATTGACTGTATTCTTTATGCTGTATTTTCATCCCCATAACTAATTTATGTTATGACTGAGATTTTGTGCCTCTTTATCCCCTTCACCTATCTCACCCACCCACCCACCCAAAACCTCCCCTATGGCCACCAGTCACTTTTCAGTGCCTTATGAGTCTATTGCTGTTTTTCTCATTTTGTTTTTGTTTTCATATTCCATGTATAAGTGAAATCATATAGTATTTGTCTTTTTCTGCCTGGCTTAGTTCACTTTAGCATAATACCCTCTTATTTACCCATTTGTCTATTGATGAACACTTTGGTTTCTTCCATATCTTGACTATTATAAATAATGTGCCAGTAAACATAAGAGTGTATACATCTTTTCAAATCAGAGATTTTGTTTTCTTCAGATAAATTCCCAGAAGTGGAATTACTGGATCATATGGTATTTCTATTTTTACTCTTTGAGGAACCTCCATACTGCTTTCCACAGTGGCTGCACAAACTTACATTCCCGCCAACAGTGTAGGATAGTTACCTTTTCTTCACACCCTAGTTGACACTTATTATTTCTTATCTTTTGGATAGTGACCATTCTGACTGATATGACATGGTATTTCACTATGGTTTTGATTTGCATTTCCCTGATGATTAGCATTGTAGCATCTTTTCATGTGTCTGTTGGCCATTGGTATGTCTTTTTGAAAAAATGTCTATTCAGGTCCTCTGCCCAATTTTTAATTGGGTTATTTGTTTTTTGTTGTTGACTTGTACAAGTTATTTATATATTTTGGATCTTAGCCTCTTATTGGATGTATCCTTTGCAAATATATTGTCCCATACTGTAGGCTTTGTTGTGTTGATGTTTTCCTTTGCTGTACAGAAGGTTTTAAGTTTGATGTAGTCCCACTTGTTTATATTTGCTTTCATTTCCCTTGCCTGTGGAGATTTATCCAGAAAAAAAATTGCTCAAGATTATGTTCAAGAGATTTTTTGCTTACATTTTCTTCTGGGAGTTTTATGGTTTCATGTCTTATATTTAAGTCTTTAATCCATTTTGAATTTACCTTTGTCTATGGGGTTAGACAGGAATCCAGTTTCATTCTCTTGCATGTAGCTATCCATTGAATATTGTTTCATTTGGAGTTGTCACATAACTCTTAGCACCCTCTCATTTTTAGAAATTCTTTTTTTTCAGTGTTCCTCAGCTTGGTTACTCCACAGTTCTCTATCTTACACCACACTGATTCATTCCTTTGCCTCCTTTATCCTGCTTTTCATTCCCTGTATTGTGTTTTTCATTTCAGTTTTGTATTCTTCAGCTCTGAGTGACTCTTTGCATATTTTCTCTTTGTTTAAATTCTCTTTGAGCTCCTGGATTGATTTCCCATTTTAGTGAGCATCTTCATGATTGTTACTTTGAATTCTGTATCAGGAAGACTGCTCATCTCCATCTCGTTTAGTCTTTTTCTGGTGCTTTATCTTCTTCTTTTGTTTGGAATGTATTCCTCTGCCTCATTTTGTCCAGGTTTTTGTGTTTCTTCCTTTGTATTAGATCAGCTGTGCCTCATGGTCTTAAAAGTAATGACTTTATGACATGACATGGGCATCCTGTGGTGCCCAGAATTTCAAGCCCCTCTTCTCACCAGGTCCTGGGTCTTTTGTGGCTGAGCCATGGATGCTGCTTGTGGGCTGTGTGCAGGGGCTGTCTTTCTGCTTGTCTGCCAGCAACTGCTGATCCCCATACCTAGCCCCTGCATGCCTTTTCCATGACAGGAACTGTTTCCGGTGGGATTAACTGTGGGCAGAACTGTCCTCTGCCTGCCAGTCAGCAATGGCAGACTATTGCTGGATCGAGTATGCCAGGTGAAGCAGGTACCCAGTGGAATGTTGGAGCTGAGCCAGTGGGGTAGATGGAGAATTTCAGAGATGGCTCTGGCAAGCATTTGTCCAGTTGAGATCAGTGAGAGCCGGGAAAGCTGGGAGAGTATCATCTGCCCTCTGCCTGTCAGCCAAATCAGACTGCTGCTAGGATGACTGTGCTGGGTGAGGGCAAACCCGCAGGTGAGCACTACTCTTGGTCTGAGCCTCAAGAATGGAAAATGGGAGCATTTTGGAGCTGGCTCCTGCACGTGCCTGACCAGTTGGCCTGAGGGAGGGCTGGTAAAGTGCTGTCTGCTGGCCCTTTTCTTCTTCAGAGATTGTGCCCTCTGACCCCTGCCCCTTTGGCACATTTCCTGCTGCTGGCAAATCTTTCAAACTGCCATATCTTTGTTGGGTATCAGCAGGACCAGCAGAATACACCAGTCCTCCACAAGCCAAAGGGGTCTCATTCCCCACAGCGCTGCAAGACTCCATAGTGTCCAGACCCATTAATCATCAAAGCTCAGTGCAATACAGACTCATATTCCCTGGGCAGACCTCCAGGGATAGGTGTACCACAAAGCCAGATTTCTGAAGATATATCCCCGCCCCACTCTGTTCCTCTCCCTCCCACTTGTGGGCTACAGTGGGAAAAGGGCTTCGGTCCTTATCATTCATGGCTCTGTCCCTTTACCCTTCTCAGTGTGGTCTTCTCTTCTTCACCAGGTGTGGATGGTCTGTTCTGCAGCCTTCAAGTCATTTTCAGGATTAATTGTGTTTGCTGTAGTTGCTTCAGGTAACTATTTTAAAGATTTAAAATTGCATGTTGTTTACGTGGCACTCAAATAATTTGTTTGCTATCCACCAAATGGTTACTAGTTGCATTTCTATAAAATTACTTATCTTAATAGCACACATATGGGATAAATGGATCTTATTAATTTTCTTCACATAGATCCAGTTAGTGTCATAGTGCTGCATGAGAAAATTACAAAATTACAGATATATTATGCTTTTGCAAATTTTGCATGGTTTCATATTTAAATACAAAGAAGCTATTCTAACAACAAAAGTTTTCTATCTTCTTCTTTTAGCAGGTTTTTTGAGACCTGTTCTGGAGCCAAATCTGGTTGATTACTGATTAAATAAATGTATCCAATCCGAAAGTATGCAAGATAAATAAAGTATTAGAAGTTTATAGATGTTTGTTCTTTAAAATTAAACAATTATTCATTTAATCCATCATTTTTGTTAAGCACATAAACAACAAAGTCAAGACCAACACCAAGGCCTGACGGATTTAACCTGGTAAAGATAAAATGAGCCAATTTTAGATGTACATAGTTTAGTACTTACAAAAACAAAGGAAAGAATAATATGCCAATGGTGCCACCTCCCATGATTCTAAGAATCTCACAAACTGAAAAACATGGTGCTGAAACAAAAGGGTCTGGATGATAGCAATACAAGTTCTGGGAAACCCTATTGCTGCGTATGTAATTCTAGGCTGCAGTTAAATAGCCATTTTCTTCACGTCTAAGCTAAGGCAGGCAATTCTTGTTAATTGTTATTGACTGTTTCTTACTAAAGTGTCTTATCACAGTCTAATTATCTGAGAATTACAAAATTAAAAATTTTTAAAAGCACTACTTTAAAATTTAATTTTAGTCATAAATGTATTAGTTTCCTTATAAATCAGATTGAATTTGTTAACCTTCAATGAGATCACTATTGCAACAAAAAGGCAACAATTTTTAGTTGCTATAATAATAGTTCTAAATGTTAATTGTTTTTCAGCATTATAAAGACCTGAAATTTCTCCCAATAATCCAAATAACTGTTCAAATAGCTAACTCAAATGAAAAATAATTAACTAAAACAGAAATACTTTTGAGCATTCCTGCCTATATGTTATGTAGTCCTTGTTTTTACAAGTTACCGAAACTGAAACTGAAAAGAAATCCTTGTGGTTTACCCTTTGATCTTTTTCCTTCTATTCAGCTACATTAATAAACTGATAAGAGAGTTAAATAATGAAATATAAAAAAATGTAAATCTTAGATGAGTGCTGAATAGTATTTTATAACAATGGAAAGAGTCATGATCTAAAATTTTATTCTAAAGCAGAAGCAATGAGTACATTCCTAAAGATTTTTAAATATTAAGTATTTGATTTAGGAATTCAGCTAAGGATTTAATGATAATATGATACAAGTAATCCAATTAAATAGATAAGTATTTAATTATTTTATACAGATTAGTACCTGCAGTAATGAATTTTTAAGCTAAGGCCTTAAATCCAATGCAATTATGTTCCTGTATAGGTTCTTATTTTATTAATAGCTGTTGCCTGTGATAAAGGTCAACTTGGCTTACATTCTCAATTTTCCTCTCTCATATCACTAGGAAATGAATCTAGAATAATACTGTTTTTTCAAGGAAAAGGAACATCGTGTTATTATTAGAAATGTATTTTTTGCCAATGCTTTGATTTCTACAAATAAGTGGAAGAAGTTCCATTTCTAGAGAGATTCTTACTACATAAAGGAGGTGTTAAATATATGACTGAAGTAAGATATTTTGGTTGTAGTACAGAGAAAAATGCAATATTGTAGCAACCTGATTTTAAGTGACCAATGAGTAGGAAATTAGATAAGCAGAGACTCATTCTTGAAATTCTCTTTGCATAAATTACTTAATCTAGAAAATAATTTTGGTTAGAAAGCTCACACTTATATATTTGATATTGTGCAGTTACTACCTAGAATTTGTATCAAAGCAATGGGAACTATGGAAGAAGATTCTTTTTGTAGTTATATATCTGCAATACAGATTAAGTTTTATAGAATCATTTATATTTTCTTGTCAGCTTCCCAGCTCCTTAATTTTGGGCACTTTGGTTTTATTCCATTGTTTTTATACCATAAAAAACTCTTCAGTAAATGTTTTGACCAGATTTAAAGGATAGTGTTTTTTATTTGACAAATTACCACAACCTTAGTGGCTTAAAACAACACAAATGTATTATCTCACAGTTCTTGTCAGTAAGAAGTTTGAGCACATCACAGTTCAAGTCTCTATTCAGACTCTCACTAGGCTGAAATCAGTGTCGAGTGGAGCTGTTCTTCTCATGTTGGACTCAAATCTCATTAGCTGTTGATAGAATTCATTTTCTTCCAACTATAGGAATGAGATCCCTGTTCAGCTGCCTCCTGTGTGCCAGGGACTGCTTTCAGCTCCTCAGGTTACCCAGAGCTCCTGGCCAGGCAGCCCCACAGGAAATTCACAACACGGATATTTTCAGTTTCAGGCTAATTTGAACATGTTCCTCAGACTTTCTCTTCTCCAATCACAGAAGATTGCCATTTAACCTAACATAATCACAGGAGTAATATCCCCAAATAGTCACATTTCTACCAAGACTCAAAGGAGGGGTTTATATAAGTATTAGCAGGGTCACTGGGATCATCTAAGAAAGATACTTACCACAGTGGGCAAGAGAAACTGGTGCAGACATAAAGTTATATAGTTTACCATGCAGTATTTTTTTAATTTTAATTTTAATTAATTAATTAATTATATTTATTTTTTGGCATTTTTTTAAATTAAGGTATTATTGATATACACTCTTATGAAGGTTTCACATGAAAAAAAAAGGGGTTACTACATTTACTCATCAAGTTTCCACTCATACCCCAATTCAGTCACTGTCCATCAGCATAGTAAGATGACACAGATTCACTGTTTGCCTTCTCTGTGCTACACTGTTTTCCCTGTGATTCCCCACACCATGTGTACTAAACATAATACCCCACAATCCCCTTCTCCCACCTTCCCCATCCGCCCTCCCACACCCCTCCCCTTTGGTAACCACTAGTTCCTTCTTGGAGTCTCTGAGTCTGCTAGTATTTTGTTCCTTCAGTTTTGCTTCGTTGTTATACTCCACAAATGAGGAAAATCCTTTGGCACTTGTCTTTCTCCGCCTGGCTTATTTCACTGAGCATAATATTCTCCAGCTCCATCCATGTTGTTGCAAATGGCAGGATTTGTTTCCTTCTTATGGCTGAATAATATTCCATTGTGTATATGTACCACCTCTTCTTTATCCATTCATCTACTGATGGACACTAAGGTTGCTTCCATATCTTGGCTATTGTAAAAAGTGCTGTGATAAACATAGAAGTGCATATGTCTTTTTGAATCTGAGAAGTTGTATTCTTTTGGTAAATTCCAAGGAGTGGGATTCCCAGGTCAAATGGTATTTGTATTTTTAGTTTTGTGAGGAACCTCCATATTGCTTTCCACAATGGTTGAACTAGCTTACATTCCCACCAGCAGTGTAGGAGGGTTCCCCTTTCTCTGCATCCTTGCCAGCATTTGTTGTTCTTAGTTTGCAGTAAGTATTATAAAGCCCTTCATTTTTGAGACAGGAATCTTGTAGCTTCTGCTAATACCCATGAAACAATATTAGTCTAACTTCTTTGCTTAAAATTAGGGTAATATCACAGACAATTCACATTTCTTGACAACTGACTTCACCAAAGCAATAGTTAATACACTGCATGGAAAGATGCAAAATATCTTTGAGAAGCTCATTGTTTCTTTCTGCTTTAGGCATGATAATAGTAAGAGTTGCTTCTTTGAGACTGAGCAACCTGACATAAACAGTGATGATAGGCAGGATGGCAGAGGTTATATGGTAACACTTAACTTTCAGAGGTATGACAGATGCAATTATCATTGGTATAAGAATATAGACTATCTTGCAGAACACTCATAGTGGTTTACTAAAATGTGAAATGAGAGTAGATATTATAGTAGAAAGGCAAAAATGGAAGCCTCTGAATATGTTCTCCTGCTTCAACTGTATCAGATGTCTTGCTGAATCCCATTAGGAAATGCAGAGACTAGTAGTTCCATCAATCATTTTCTATCATATCCTCAGACCACTTGTCTGGATTCTGAAAAACTATATGGAATATGGAGAATGATGTCGAACTACCAGAAAGTACCAAAAACTAGATTACCCCAGAAACAGCTGCTGTGTCACTACCACATTATAAACAGGAAAATGTATTCTTTACTATGCCCATAAATAAAGAGATCAAAACCCATTATTTTTTATGTAAGAAAGATAGCAGTATACATTCATTGTCTAATTCAGGATTATGATAACACTTCTTTCATGCAAAAACATAGTCTTCAAGGAATTTGGTAATCTTAAATATTCCTGAGAACATCATGCTTATCCATTATATTGATTACATTATGCTATTATGCAACAGGTTCTAATAAGCAGAAAGTGGTAAGTACTGCCCTAGAAAGATACATGTAGACAAAAGGGTTGGAGATAAAACCCATGTAGAGGGAAAGATCTGACACATGAATGAAATAATCATGATTTTGGTCCTGCTAGAATTTCTGCTTTAAATCAAAGGTCATGTTGCCACACCCATTATAGATTAAATGTTTGTGTTCTCCCCAAATTCATATTGTGAGATCCTAATGCCCAGTGTGATGGTATGAGGAGGTAAGGCCCTGGGAGTGCCCAGGTCATGAAGGGAATCTCTCATAAATGAGATTAATGCCCCTATAAAAGAGATCCCAGAGAGCTCCATCACCCTCTTCTGCATGTAAAGGACACAGCAAGAAGATGGCAATCTATGAGCCGCGAAATTGATGCTCACCTGACACTGAATCTGCCAACACCTTGACCTTGGACTTCCCAGACCCAGCACCGTGTGAAATAATTTTCTGTTCTTATAAGCTATATTGTTTATGACACTATACAGTAGCCTGAATGAACTGATACCCATCAAGTCAGTCATGTAAGTGAAACAGCAATCTATCATACTGCAGAAATGGTGTATTTGGGATGGGTCCCAGCATGTACAATTTTTTATTTCGGTAACCTCTATTGCACCAATACCTCCTTTTCAAATTTCATCTAGGAACTAATGTGTGGGAAGTGTTGTCTTCCCTGGAACCAACTGACAGAGAAAGAAAAAAAGCTCAGATGGGTTGATGCAATGTGATACATTAAGTGAAGATTGAAGGTGAACTGCTACAGAACTACAAAACCAACTCAGGTATGACTCAGGAGGATATTGATGAAGACAGTCCTCCCAGAGGAAGAAATGTGAGCAGAACACTTGGTCAGTCATTTTTGTGGATGTTGAAATGGCCCAGATTAAGAATATTCAAAGACTGTTGGTATGAGAAATGGCTTGACTGGTTGGTTAAGGATTACAAGTAGAAAATTTAGAAGACTAAATGCAGGAAAATTTTTGGAGAAGTACTGTGGATAAAACTGTGTAGTAATAAAGTGGCAGATCTTCATATTTGGTATTCATATCCACTGGAGTGCATCACCACAAAAGATATTCTCATGCATTTAGACAAGATAATTTTTCCTATGACTGACAGTATTTCTCCTTGGATATTTCAATGCTGTTATAATGACTGATGTCAAAGAGGAATGCCCGACTTAACATTTATGAGCACTCCAAAAACATTGTTGCTGATCATGAGACTAATTTTGCAGAGATATAATAGAGATATAATCTATGGACTCACGATCATGAAATCAAGTTTTTCTACTCTAGTTTTAATCACCCATAAGCAGCAGATTTAACAGAACAATGGCATGCAGTACTAAACATTGAACTATGATGCCAGCTCAGAGAAATATTTCTGATGGGTTTGTGTAATATTCTTGAAGATACAATAACTTCAGACAAGCAGGAGGTAATATATCATATTCAAGTACATGGAATCAAAAGATAGAAGTATGCTGGGTCTCTTTAGTGATCATTTCTAGTGAATCACTTGGAGAACTTTTGTTTCAAATTCCTGGATCCTTAGGCTCTGCTGGTTCACAGGTCTGGAGTCCTGGTACTAGTGGTAGAGCTGATGAAAATGCTTCCACAAGGGGGTACAGACAAATGTAGCTATTACTACCTTGCAATGAGTTTGGGCTCTATATATGGGAATAGCAGGCAGAGTTATTTTACTTGCAGGGATCATTGGCTCTGACTACAATGAGAAGCTAGGTTTACTGCTACACTATGGATGCAGGAAAATGTAATGATAGAACATGTGGGATCTACTGTGATGTCGCTGCATTCTTCCGTGCTTGCTGATAGTGGTAAATGGGCAGTTGCAACAACCATGGCGGCCAAAGTAAAGCAAACAGGAGTTCTGACTTCTTCAGGATAAAGTATATGATCAACCAACCTGGAATTTCAGAGATACTAGTCAAGGATGATAACAACCTATGATCATTACTGGAGGCAGAAAATTTCAGCTTTAGAAAAGTTGCAACAACAGGAATTTAGCTTTTTCCAGTAACACTCATGAATTGTCTTTTGTAGATAGTGCAGCCTGTATTCCTAGACCACTCCAGGATTTATTACAGTTTAGCTTCTTTCTGATCTAAACAAGATTTTGTTTTGTTTTGGTCACTTAAACTCCAACTGAATACTGATAGAAGACTATGTGTAAAAGAGATTAGCCCAGAAAAGTTTTTTCAGTTGAAAGAGCAAACATGGAATGGAACCCTGGGGAATACCAATATTTAAAGTTTGTGTAGAGCATGAAGTCTCTAAAGAGAATAAGATTGTTGGATCAGAAGGTAGTAGAAAAGTAATGATGTTTAAGGTGATAAGCGAAGAATAAGATTTCAAATAGGAAGAACTTGTCAATAATGTCAGTTATTGTAAAGAAGCAAGAAGATAAAGATAGAAATACTCGTTTTTCTTTTGTTTTTTAGCAATTACTAGTTATTCAGTTAGTAGGGTAGCTTTCTGATTTTAAAACAGCAATAGGTGCTTCTGTTGCATAGATTTTGCTATTTATTTACTGGATTTTCATATTAATAATAATTTTTACACTCACTATTTTCAAGTGGTTCATATTTCTAATATCTTTTCCTACACTTTTTGGGAAATGTTTAGGCTTACTTAAAATTTTTGTCTTGCTCTTCTATTAACACCTTTGAAAAAAAATTGAAGAGATAAAAAATATAAAAGAAAAGAGATGTAAGCAAACAAAAAATCTGTTAACATCTACATAGTAAGAATCCAAAATGAAGGAAAATAAAAATAATAAAGGGGAGAAAACATTTGAAGAAATAATAATTAAGTTTTCTCATATTCAAGGGTGAGAGACTTTCTACTTGTTATCTTCATATAGTGAAAAATCACAATATTTAAACAATATATTCACAACCAGATATAGAGTAGTGAAATTTATGAAAACAACATATATCAAAGTATGTACATTCTTTTTAGCTAACCATAAAAAATATATGCAAACATGTATTTTCATATACCAGCAATTAATAACAAAAATATTTATAGCTACTATTTAAAATTCTATCCAAATAAATACTTGGGGACAAATTTAACAATATATGTGAGGAATTGGGCTCCTGATCCAAAAAAACTACTCTGGTTTTTGGGACCATAGGCAAAATTACAAAGGCTTTATTTGGCAGGCCTCATGGGGAAGATTTGCCTACCCTGCACCAGATTTGGTGCATAGACAGTGCATGGCAGTCTCCAAAGGGAATCAAGGCATGCTTCTCTGGAAGGGTATGTTCATTTCTGCATTCCTAGTCCAAGTGCCTCCATTTGGAGCTCTCCTTATAAGGGAAACTTGAAGACATTTTCTCAACTCTCAGTTCCCAGTACTTTTGCACTCCTACTCCTTTCCTCTTCCCTCCCCCCATCCTAGGGCCCTAAAATTGTGGAAGCCTTTGTTCAGGACTCTCTCTACAGTGTAATGACACCCCCTGCCCCTTTATGTGCCAGTTGACTTGAGTGCTCTTCTATGATGGAAAATGAACTGGAAGCAGCCTGCACCTTCCCTGCTTTTGGACTCTTGCCTATACTATGGCAGCAGTGATTAAAGTCTTGACTATTGCTTTCATTTTTGGTTTGTTGCTTTCATTGCCAGTTCTGACACCTGGCAACTCCACTTTCTCTCCAGCTCAGCTGAGCCCTGACAGCATGTTTAAGACTTGTATGCTGAAAACTATAAACATTCTTGAGAGAAATTAAAGAAGGGACATGTTCAAATATTGGAAGAATCAACATTTTTAAGATATCAGTTCTTACAACCTATAAAGCAGAGTAATTTCAAAATCTCAGTCAGATTTTTTTTAAACATTGACAAATTCTAAAAGTCTATGGAAATGAAAATGACATAAAATAGCCACAGTGATTTGAAATGGATGAACAAAGTTGAAAGATTTATATCTGACTTAGCTACAGTATCCAAGAGAATGTGATATTTAAATAAGGTAAGCATAATATTAATGGAATGGAATATAGAGTCCAGATAAACACATAGTCAAGTAATTGTAAGTTTTTCTCCATGTTTTTTTAATGTTCCATGTTGAAATGATTTTAACTTCCAGAAGAGTTGAAAATAGAGCACTGACATTTCCCAAATACCTTCCATTCAGCTTTCCATAATGTTAACATTTTACATAACCATGGCAAATTTTTCAAAACCAATAAATTAATATTTGTAATATACTATTAACTATTGACTTTACTTAAATTTCACCAGTTTTATTATTTTCTGTTCCAGGATGCAAACCACGATACTACAATGCATTTAGTTTTCATGTCTCCTTATTCTGCAATCTGACTGTGCCTGTCTTTCCTTGTTTTTCATTATCTTGACACTTTTGAAGAGTGCCCTAGTCTCCCTCTGCTCTCCTGAGAAACCACAGGAAAATTCAGTCTTTCAATCTACCTAAGACATAGTTTTGTTCTACTATTGAAGGCAATGTATTTTGAGATATTTTTCCCATAATAACTAAATTTGGCATCATCTCATTAAAATATGTTGACCAACATAATATCTCATGATTTATAAAATGTCCTTTATCCCTTGCCAGGAAGTTATCATTTTGGGATCTCAAATCAGAGTACAGAATATTAAATCCTTTTCATCCTCACCATCTAATTAACCAACTGTTCAATTGAACATTTCCATTTTTCTTCCAAAATCTCAAATTTCAACTAGAATAAGAATTAAAACCATAGCCTATGTCCTCAAATCTTCTCATTTCACTGTATCTTTTTCTCTTGTTCTTCATTTTCAAAATGTTTTGGATATGCAGATATGAAAATTATATAGTTACATAACTAGCAGCTGGTTAATTTGCATAAAATCATTGTTGGATTACTTTCTCTTCCATGGTAGTAGTCACTATTCTATTGCCATAAACAGGTACTTTTTTTTTTTTTTTTTTGCTTATAGGTAGTAGAGTTTCTGGGTATAGAAAATGATGTAAATATTTATTCCAGTGGGATGATAAGAAAGGATGCACTTTTATACAGTGACTCAACTCTCTTGAATTGGAGAGTATCAGAAGAAATTTTACATCTGGCTACAGAAAATTTATTTTTGGTTCTCCATTTTATACTACTGATTTTATTTCTTTTTACTTTAAGAAAAGAAATGTGGGTACAAGGTTGACTAAAATGAGGTTAAAAATACAGGGTTACTTTAAGCAAAGTTAAAAAATATACTCAATTAAATAATCTAGTTTGTTCTACAAAGATTACCTTCTCTGTGTATTGAAATCTCTAAACAAAGCTATTGAAATGTTTCATTCATGTTTTTGGCATTAAAATCAATACCGGATTCAAATTAAAGCCTCCAATAAACAAGATTCTAATTTATTATTTTACCTGACTGTATATTCAAGGAATACTAGTATTAATAAATTTCACCACCCCATTTTTCTATTTCATTTTGTAACTCATATAGATACTGACATAAAAGAAAATCAATAGATTAGGAAAAAATATAGTTTATTCATGCTATTTTGATTTGTTTAAATATAAACCTCATAATACAGATACAGCTATTTCCAATTGACCAAAGTGGAGTTGCCACATCTTTCCAAAAGAGTATTTTTGTTAACTTTGCTTTTATGGATTAGTAATTTTATTCACCCCTCATTTATAATGCTGGTTATACTAAACACAAAAAAATAGTATAAAATAGGATGTATTTTAGACCACTCTTGCCTAAGGGCAATGGAAATGTATGTTGTCTGTTTCAATTGGTAAATTATGAGTTCTCAAAATATTTAAGTAAAGATAATTATTTACAATTTGTTCTGGTACTTGAATATAAAGCCTTCTTCAATCTTTTTACATTGAAACATACTAAATGACCACCTTATTTATTAATCATTTCTTAGAGAAACTATTGTGAGCCTACAGTTTTAGGTATTATAAAGATGGACATTGCTGTCTACAAACATTTAAATACATAAAACACTGAAAAGACAAAAGATACTGTTTTGTGCAATTTAAGTGGATGATACAACACTCAATGTTTAGGTTTTTATGGAAAATTTAAGGTACAATTATTTATTGAATTTTTACTCCATCATTGACTGGTACTTATTAATCATTTTACTATGCAAGTCTACATCATTTATTAGGTCTCTCGGACAATTTTATTTCCAAAACTCCCTCTTGCTGATATTTTTGTATAATATTTAAATCAATTTATACAGACAATTCAATATATAACTATTTTGGAGCATATTAGAAAGCTCAATTTTATTATTAAATAAAATTCTAGATTCCTAATTATACACAAGAAAAAGAAAATCTAATGTAAATCTGTAACACAAAAGTAAATATACAAGAAATTTGTTATATACCAATACTATATTCTATACTTAAACACTGTTGTTAACATATTTCAAATTTCCATACATGTATCCACCTGTATTTTCCTCTTTAAGCTATATATTTTTCTGTAATGTTTTCTTTTTTTAATTGATTCTAACACTATATGTTTTCCCATTAGTGAGATTATAACTATACTTTTTCTTAGATTTTCTATTTTAATCTAAATAAAATTATACAAAATAAGAAGTTGGCATTTATATTATTGTTCCGTGACTGTTTTTTCTCTGATCAAAATGAATAGGCAATGAAATAGAATCATTTAACATTTTCTAGGACCATTTCAAAATAACCCTAATTCTGACATATTTTTAAACAATGAGTGAAATTGTTTTCCCACAAAGAACTAAGCAATGATTTCCTAAAATAAAAATATTTTTTGCTAAAATTATTAAAGTCATATTAAAAATGTGACATAGTGTCAGGTTTTTATTTAATGTGTTGCAATCTATCACTGTACTTTTCTTTTTTAGAAGCATCAGTTTTTGTCTTGCTGATGAAGTTAAGCCTAACTTATTTGCATCGAATTGTTTACTTCCTATTCTTACCCATTTTCTTTCTCCATGAATTGCTTTTCTTTCCTCCACCTTTTCTTTGAATTAGGTGTTATCATAAAAATAAAATAATTATTATTTTCACACTGGTTTGCTAGGGCTGCCATAAAATATCACAGACTGGGTGGCTTAAACAATAGAAACTAGTTTTTTTACAGTTCTGAAGATTAGAAGTCAAGATCATTACAGTTTGTGATATAGTTTGAAATCAGGAAGTGTACACCTCCAGGGGTGTATTTTTTTCAAGACTGCATTGACTAAGTCCTTTGTGGTTCCATACAAAGTTTAGGACTGTTTGATCTATTTATATGAAAAATACCTTTGCAATTTTGACAGGAATTGCATTTATTCTGTAGACTGCTTTGGATAGTATAGACACTTTAACAATATTAATTCTAATCCATGAGCATGAGATATCTTTCTATTCATTTGTATGTATAATTTTATTTATCAGTGTTTTAGTTTTCAGTGTATGGGTCTTTCACCTCTTGGTTAAATTTATCCCTAGGCATTTTATTCTTTTTAAAGCATTTGTAAAGGGGATTGTTTTCTAAATATTGCCTTCTGATAGTTTGTTATTAGAGTAGAGTATGCTAGTTGTGGGCTTGTGATATATAGACTTTATTAAGTCAAAGTATGTTCTCCTATATTCGCTTTGTTGAGAATTTTTATCATAAGTGATGTTTTTTGTGTATTAGTTGCGATTATCATGTGATCTTTATTCTTCATTTTGTTAATGTGGTGTATAACATTAATTAATTTGTAAATGTCAAACCATCCCTGCATCCCAACGATAAATCTAACTCAATCATAGTGCATTAACTTTTTAGTGTTGTTGAATTTGGTGTGCTAATATGTTGTTGACTAGATTTGCATCTGTGTTCATCAGGGATACTGGACTGTAATCTTATTTTCTTGCAATATTCTTGTCTGATTTTGTTATCAGCATAATGGTAGCCTCATAAAATGAATTAAGAGGTAATCGTACATCTTCTATTTTTTGGAAGAGTTTGAGTAGATTTGATATTAGTTCTTTAAATGTTTGCTAGAATTCACCAGTGAAGCCATCTTTCCCAGGCTTTTGTTTGTCTTTTAATTATAGCCATTCTGGTGGAAATGAGCCATACATTACTGTGGTTTGGTTTGAATTGCACAAATGACTAATGATACTGAGAATCTTTCCATGTGTTTATTCACCATTTCCATATTTTCTACAGCCTTAAAACTGGCTTTCCAGTATGTTAGGAGAAAAACAGTAAGGCAGGGATTTGGGGCAGCTGAAGAAGGTTAGTTGCAGAAGACTTTTAAAAAACTTTCTTAATCTCAAATTATCTGATTTACATTTATTCAACAAAAGAATTTAATCAATATGAAGAAACAATAACAATAAAGACAACTAAGAGCTATCTATTTTATACTCCATTATTTTCCTAGGAAAGAATTTAGATATTGTGTCTAGATGAATACTTGTTGTGAAGGAGATTGAATCACAGGTAAAATATTCCGATTATTTAACTTCAAGAGTCTTTTCAACCAAAACAATTTTTATTCTTTCCACATTCATCATTTTTATTCTTTCTGTATTCATCTGAACAATTTCATGATTTAAACAATGTTATTTCTTACGCCTGTTTTTGTCATGTTGAATGATTAAAATATATAGAGGAAAATAATAAATCTAATTACTAAACCAAAACAACTCTAATGAAGGGGTCAAGGTTTTACATAGAAGGGGAGTGGAAGCAGAAGAAATTTAACCAGTAAGTCATACAATAAAATACTTTAAAAAATGTTTGCTTGAATATAGTAATGAAAACCTCAAGATACTGAACATCAAAAATGAAAAAGTTATTTATCTATCTTTCCTCTAAGGTTTCAAGAGCTTCCATGTAAAGTACATTTGGAAATATTTTAAATAATCTCTAAAGAATAAAATGATTTTAAAGCACATAGAAACAAGGAACATGTATAAAGTTTTTATGATTCTTTGAAATAAATTGTTCTAACACATGCAGATGTTTTGGTATGGTGCATGTAAAGGCACTTTTGGAGTATTATGGGCATAAATTGGAACTGTACCACTCATAATCTATGAGGATCTACACCAAAATAGCTAATCTCATGGTTTTTAGTTTTCTAATCTATAAAATTTCGTGATGTTTCATGGGCTAAAGAATATGAAGTAAATTCAAAAACAAGATTATTCAAATTTGAAAGATGATGTTGCCAACATTTAATACCTAGACTTTACTAATAGTAAAAGAATGTTTTAAGTCATACAAAGCATTAATTGCCCTGAGAGTTTTCATCTTTGTTTCATAAAAAATATTCCAGCCATAGATCAATTTATTTTAGTTTGCTTGGCCCTTAGTGGTATGGTTAAAACTACATTGGAAAGCATATTCAAGCTGTGTGTTAGGGCACATATTTCATATAAGTGAATTTCCTGTGCTTAATTATGAATATTTTGGTTTTGCTAGTGTAATCATAATCATCTTTGCTAATTAAGATTTTTGTGACTGAATGCATGATGACATATTCCTATAAGAACCTTCATGTATCTCTGTATTTTTTCTGTTATATTCCTTACAAAAACTAGCCTGTAGAGAATGCTCAAATATTGGAAAATGCAGTGCATAACAGTAGGTAGTAATCAAATAAGGTAATCTAATTTCAAAGCAGGTTAATAGCACTCCACAGAATCACATGCCAAGCCTGCCAATTTTAAGACTTATTTTGCTTTCTAATTGTTTGTTTTTCTGGGCCTTCCACTCATAAGATTTGTGCAAAGTATACTGTTCATATAAAATTCTTATTTTTTATTTGCAATTATAACTTGTTATCAGCAGAAAGGGCCACACACACACACACAAACACTTAGCACATGACAACAGCTGCAAGGAAGATTGGTTAGACTGTGGTAGCTTCTTTCCTATATGCTCCTAACGCACTTCCCTAGAAAGCTGACCTTACCCTTCAACTCCACATGATGGGGTTTGTTTTTATCACTATTGTTTTCTACTTGACCTCGGGTAGGATTTTTTAGAACCAGCAATCTATCTATGTTGGTTATTAAACAAGAGTTTTTGTAGGAGAAATACAATACTTTCTTGTTTCCTGCTTTCCAAATTTTTGTACTCGATCAACATTAAGCCTAGTTCTCCAGTCCTCCCCACAAGATTCTATTAGCATCCCTTCTAGACCAATAACATTTCAGCCAGTCATTTTCTGTGATCTAAAACATAAGAATAAACAGCAGGTTTTCTAAAGGAGGTAAACCTAATACAGTCTTTCCAGATGATGAAAGCCTTCTAGGAAAAGGTGATCTAAGATGATGAGATAAAATTAGCTATTAAAATGTTTTCACAGTAGAAAGAAAGCATTTTCATTGTAAGGGTCATTTCTCTCATAACAAATATAAATACCAAAGTGATTATCATTTTCTGAATTGTGTGTTAAACAACTACCTCATCACCGGGTAATTACCTTCAGAGTAGGCAGTATTTTTCATACACAGAAAAACAAAAAACAAAAAAAGTAGGAACAGATAGAGTCTATGTTTGTCCTTCTTAGTAAGAAAGAGTTTTTCAAATCCAAAAATATCATTTATTAGAGATACATCTTTATGGGTGAGTGGTTAAATTTTCTTTTATGACTTTTCCAAATTATTTCATAATTATAAAAATATATAATAAAATTAAAATTATACTGTTTATCAGTTATTTACATCTAAATATGCCATGAAGAAAGGCAAAAATATGATTTTTTATTAGTCTGTTCATCTGTTATAATCAGAAGTCTTCAGAAAATTAGGGGAATTATTAAGAATGTACTTTTATTCTAATATTCTAGAAAAGCAAGAGGTCCAGTAGTATAATCCAGTGTCTCTTTATAGCAGTTCTTCTAATATGATGGAAGTGAGCACTGGGATGCAGCAATAGCAACATCGACTGGCACTGCTCATCAAGTTGAAAGCAGTGAATAAATGTTATTTATTTAGAGGTCACTTATCAAATGCAATGTATCTAAATTTGACTTGGTACTTATATATGTGCTCCCTAAATATTCAGACAGCATTATTGCTAATTATATAAATAATTGCAATGAAACTGAATACTAAGTATCCCTAGGTAACATCTACAACTTTAATTTACAGTTAAATTTATTAAGTGGAGGTTTAGAATTTGACTTACTAAGAGACTGATTTGTGTAAAATATGATTAAGTTCTTGAATATTAAATGTACAATATTTTTTCTAATCACTATTTCCCATATATTTTCCAGGAAACGGCAGAAAATATATGAAGAATGAGACATATACTGAATCTTGATGAAGTGTTTTAAATCACTTCCACCATAGTCATATGTATTTTTAATATCCTTAAAAATGTTTACTAATTTTTTAACCAAATTCTAATCCTTCTCCTGTCCACATTTCTTCCTGCCTGTGCACTGGGGTGAGGGAGGGCTTGGGTCCCACCAAATCATGGCTTTTTTACTTTACCATTTTCTGTGAGGTCTTCTCTTTTCCCCACATGAAGCCAGTCTGTTCTGCAGTCTTTGGGTGGCTTTTTCAGGATTAGTTGTAGTTGCTGTATTTTCATGTTTTATGTGATTTTGGGAGGATGTTTCTGCCTCACATCTCATTCCACCATATTTTTCAACCTCTGGATTATTATTTTTGAAATATTCAGTACTCTCTATTGTAAAAGAGTTGGTGCAGGTGTATTAGTTCCACATTTGGCAGGGCCATGGTTCTTGTGAAGACTCTCGAAGAATTTTCAATGCCCCTGTAGCTTCCATGACTCCCAGCAGTCCTTGGCATTGCTTGGCTTGTAGCTACATCTTTCCAAGTTCTTCCTAATCTTCACATAGCCTTATTTTTGTGGTTTTGCTTTTTTCTCCTTTTTGTAAGGACGTCAGTCCCTGAATTTGGAGCTTACCCTAGATCCAGTATGATATTCTCTTGAGATCTTTAACTAATTACATTTCAAAGACCCTAATGAAAAATAAAGTAACCTTGTGGCATGCAACGTGGACATGAAATTTGAGGGAAAAAAGAGGGATTCCTACTATAGTAGTATTAAAATAATTTTTTCTTAAATGTTTGATAGAATTCTTCAGTGAATATGAATATATTTGGGGGAATATTTTCTTTGTTTATGACTTTAATTTTGAGTAGTATTAGGTTCACAGGAAAATTGAGAGGAAGGTAGAGATTTCCCTCCCATACCCCTTACTCCCACAAAGATAAAGCCTTCTTCATTATCAACAACCCTAGCCAAAATTGTACATTTCTTAGAGTTGATGAACCTATAGTGATGCATCTTAATCACCCAAAGTCCATATTTTACATTAGGGTTCACTCTAACTGGTGTTGTACATTCTGTGGATTTGGACAAATTTATAATAACATGTATCCACATTATAGTATCACACAGAGTATATTGAGTATCCTAAATATTCTCTGTGCTCTGTCTATTCATCCCTTCCATACACCAAACCCTGACAGTCACTGATTATTTTACCATCTCCATTGTTCTGCTTTTTCCATAATGTCATATAGTTGGAATCAAAGAGTATTGTAGCCTTTTCAGATTGATTTATCTTATATAGTAATATGAATTTGTGTTCTCATGCTTGAAGATTTTAAATAACCAATTCAATATATGTAATTGGAAAAGAGCTATACATATTTTCTATTTCTTATGAGGCAGTTTTGGTAATGTGTGCTATTCAAGGGATTTTTCCATGTTATCTACCTTTTCACATTTATTGACCTTTTTGTAACAAATAGATTAGGAACTCCAGATGTCCCAATCTCTTTCTTCATCATTTCATAACTTCTGAGATACCCTAATCACTCAATCTCAATTAATAGGTGTTTATTATTCAAGATTTCTGTCATGAACTACAGGAACCACATAAGATTTTTATCATAAATGGATGTTAATTTTCATCAAAGACTTAATTGGTTTCTAATAAAATATTATTATATATAATATAATATATAATATAACACAATATTATTATTATTTGATATATATATTAATATATCATCAGTTTTTTAAGGTTTGCATTCTTAGAAAAATACAATTAGTTGAGTTTTGTAATATCCAGATGACCTATGCTTTAAAAGTTAAGCAGATTTGGCTCCCCTGCGACCCCCGACATTGCTTCAGGGGCTGAGCAGCTCCAGAGAGTAGAGCTTCTGTGCACTAGAGGGCGCCATATACAAATATGAAACGGCAAAGGAAACTGGTTCAAAATAAAATTATAAACACAACCCCTGAGGAAGGTTCAAATGAAATCGACCTCATGAATCAGCCTGAAAGGGATTTTAAAATAAAAATCATTAACATGCTCATGGAGATACAGAAAAATATTCAAGAACTCAGGAATGAATTCCGGTCAGAGATCCAATCATTATTGAATATATTGCAAAAATTCTTTAAGTAATCTCTTGAATAAAAATGGTGAATTGAATTGCTTATAATTTACACCTCAATATTAAACTGCTTAAAAAATCTCATGAGATTCTTATGAAACATTTAACGCAGAGTTGTTTATTCATACAAATGGATTCTAGATACCATAAACAGGAAAATCTAGCAAGTGAAAGGGGAATTTACCAACTACCACTTTACTTTTTTATATGGTAAAGGTAATCATTGCCAAGCCTACCATGTAGAAAAGAGTTTTCAAAGTTCAAGTATGATTATGCCTCTCCTAATGGCTTGTGATTGTGAATGCTTCATAGACTTTTTTTTTGGTAAAAGTGAGGTGATTTAAAGTTGATAATGAACCTGTCAGTTATGAATTTCTTTATTTCATGATTCTTTCACCATTTCTATGAGAATGATCTCAGTTTATATTATATCATTTAATTGAACTTTGTCAAAGATGCTTCCTTTATCTTGAAAACTGTTTTTATTTGTCCCAGTATAAACTCATGGGAAGATTTGGTGCACAGTTGTTTGGATGGTTAGGTGTGAGATTTGTGAAAGGACACTGAAATCCAGAGAAGTATAGTAATATGATAATTATTATTCCTTTTGTTTCAGTCATAATACTTCATTACAACATATTTCATCTGGAAAATTAACCAGAGATGCTATACATGCCAAACCTGCATTTTTTCTAAAATTTATTTAATCAAGCTTTGGCTACTTGAGCCAGTAACGGATTTCCTTTAGGGCTAAGTGGGCTCCACTGATACCAGAAATATCTGTGCTAGTGATTCTTCATATTCCATTCAGTATTTGGTGCTTTTGAACTAGTATGAGCATATGCCTGCATGGATTACATTTTTTGAGACTTTAGAAAGAAGAAATCCCTCACAAACAAGAACTATGCATTTTTATCAGCTTGCTAGAGAAATAGTCTGTCACAATTTATATTCATTTTGTGACTCTCAAGGGTAAGAAAAGAAAGGGAGCAAATATTTCCCTGAATTGATAGACATGACATTTGTGCAAGTGGGTAGATGGAATCATTCACAAAAATGATCTAGAAAGGAAGAAAGGTGAAAAAAAGATGGAACTAATGTTATCAACCCAATCTGTTATCTGAATTCACAAGTTAAACATAGTATTGCAATGTCAGCATTTCTCCAGGAAAGTAAAACGCTATAAATATCCATCCACTATTTGGAAAAGGTGTTTGACCTATAAAGAACCACCATCCCAACAGTACATGCTGAGAAATTGGATAATGGTTGTCTGCAAAGTGGCAGACTTTGGAGTCTGATCTCAACAGAGAAGTCATGTATAAAATAACAATGAAATATATCGCAAATTTTCAAGTTTGGACTGATACATTTTGTTCATTATATATTTTCAAGATTTACCGAATTTAGCCCAGCATGCTGAGCACTATCTTAACAGAAACTGTGATATTTTGATTCAAACTATACTAAAGTTATAATTGGATGGTACAATTCTACAAAAACTCTAGTCATAATTAATGAAAAGGCACTGTTATTTCTTCTTTTAAAGTATATATTCATGTTTTAGTGTTAATCACTTAGAAATGTTTGCATGTTTTTGGAAATTGATAAGCTTATCTTCATTTTGGTGGTGTTTTATTTGTTTGTATTTTATTTTTCTGACTGGTCAGAGAAATGTTAATGGAACAAACTCTAATATATTTCCCCTTGCAAAAATATTTGTTGACTTTTTTTTATACAGAAATACTGTTCTCATACTTTTCACAGAACAATATAACATTTGTATTAGGCATCATTCTAAGGGCAACAGATTTATTCAATGTTTATTTACAATGCTTATTTTTGAAACAATTCCTGCTGATTTTCTGTTAGTAGCACTGTGACTGCTGATAACTCTAACTTTTGATTTTAATATATTTTACTTCGGTCCAACCTGAAAAAAGTATGTTTTAGCTATGTACACTTTGACAAATGTCCATTTTCTCAAATTTTGGTTATTTTCTTTTATGTAGAAATGTTTTACAATTAAGGAAAACAATCAAAATCATTATTTAAAGATATGTCATAGTTCCTCCATAGATATCATGATAAATAGGTTAGTTTTGTGTTTTTTATTAATGGAGGTGTTGACTATAATAACAATAAAAGATAAAATACATATCATTATTAATGCCAAAGATCAGAGAGAACAAATGTTCACATTTGATGAATGCATTCCATGTTTTTATAATATAATTTTATAACATGTTTATTCTAATTATAATATATTTGAACTTGAATCACTTTGAAAATATAAATGAGAACCCACTATAAGAATAATTTTAACAGATATACTTGATTCTATATTAGGCATTACAACATTTTAAATACCTTGTTGGAAACTAAGTTATTTCTATTCATCTCCACAAATATTCGCACTATTAATTTTTCTTATTATTTACTATTCAACATAAATTCCTAGAAGCTAAATGTATTAGTCATATGAGGGATATTTTTTACAGATTTGGCAAAATAGAATAAAACTGCCTGCTGGAAAATCTGTAACATTTTAAGCTTTCACTAGCTTTGGCTGAGCGTGCTCATTTATCTAGATCCTTATCTATACTGGCTAGTGCCACATTTTGCTATACATATAGAGGAAAACATATCCTTCTAAATTTCATTTTAATGATTTCTAATGAAGATTTTTGAAATGTAATAATTGGATACATTCATGTTTTCTCTAACAAGCTGTCTAATCAAACTTTGATCCTGTTTCAATGTGTATACTCATTTGCTTTTCCTTTGTGATTTGAAAGATTACAAGAAAGGCAATTAACTTTCATATTTATCATATTTTCCTTAGTAATAAAAAGGCTTATTTAGTTAAATCTATTTTTGCCCTCCTTCCACTTCCTTTTAAGGCCATGTAACAAAGTAATTTCCTTTATATATTCTATTAACTTTCTTTTTCTGTAAGTTTCTCTCAATTTTGTGTTTTACTTTTAAATCTTGAATATGTTTGTAATTTGTTGGCAGTAAATGAGATTAGTTATTTAGTTCTGTTGTCTTTTTAATAAATCCCAAGTAGCTACCTATTTGAAAGAGAATTTGTTTACTGTTTATTGAATCCTCCTTTCCTTTGATAATTTTGTGGTTGGTTTATGAATTAAATTTTTTACTTTTATAAATGTTTTTGGGGTTTCTTTTCTATTTTATTTTATTATTTTGTTAATATTTAGGGTCACATTAAGTACCATGGCTTTATTGTATTTAAAATGACTCTCACAATTTTAAAATCCATAGTGTTAATGCGCAGTAATGAGAATTTTGAGAGACATAAGGATCCCTATATAAGATTAATCTGGATTGTATCCATCTCCATGAATTAGAAAGGTTGAATTCTAAACTCTACTTACTGACATGGTTAAATACAAGTAGAAGTTTATTTAAAGTCAGGTAAATATTGAATACTTCTAAATTATCTGGAATTTTAAATATAAAAATGTGGATATATCTTTTTCCCAATTTTTCCTTCTTACCATACAGATTTTTTGAAACTATTAGGAAATATATGTCATATGTAATAAAACACAATTGATGGTCTGTCTGTGAAAATACAGCAAGTTAATAAAATTAATAGTTTCCCAAGGAAATATGAGCTTAGATATTTGTAAGATATTTTCAAATTTCATATCTGGATTTAATAAAATTATTGCAAATAATAAAGCAAAACATTTGGAAAAATCATCAAGAAAAGAGAGAATGGTAGCCAAACTTATTGAATACCTACTATAAAATGGACAGCGTGATACATGCTTTGCCTGTATTATATAGCATGGAAACTTGGTATATATGGCATTTGTTAATAGGTGTGATAAAGAAGTAAATGCTCAGACATAGCTTACTAGAGGTCAATATTTTCAAATTGGACAATTGGCGGTGAGTTCAAATTTAGAGTTCAATGAACATACTCCTCCCAAAATTAATCTGCAAGGTAACCATACAGGAAATAACCAATTTAACTGTTCACCATAGACCAAACATTGAACCAAATAGTTTATTGTCTTTCCCTGCTCCATCTTAGTTCAGGATATTTCCCAAATTGTACCAATGATTTGACTCTTTTCTTCCCTCTCCATAATTCCATTTGTTTATCAAAGCAAACATATCTCTTCCTCCAAATGCCTACACTTCCTTTATATTTCAAGTACAATTTCACTTCTTACAAAAGTTTTCCTAAGATTAGTTTAAGTTGAATCTGTTTCTAGAGCTATCCTTTATTAATGCTATAGTAATTTTCCTTCACATATATTTACATAGTTTAATTAAATGTTTGTTTATACAATGGTTAATTATCTATCTTTACAATGGGGGGGCAGAGGCCATGCAGTTTTGTTAATATTGCCACAATGACTGAAATATTTTATAGTAAAAAATACTGGCAATATATGTTTTTTTAATGTGTGGAGGCAATTTTATGCGAAAAAATGCTTTACCATTTAAAATTTTTTCATGTTTATATAGCTATTAAGATTGGGAACTAGGATATATACATACATACACATATATACGTGCATATGTTTGTAATATGTATATTTGTAATTTCTATTGTGTCCACATTAAAAGTATAATTCACAAGAATCAGTCTATATTTTCATTTTAAACATATCCAACTATAATTTCATATCAAAAAAGACCTTTGGTAATCATTGTCTTTCCTGTAGTCCATATCAATACCAGCAACATAGTCCCTTTTCACTCACCCTAGAATTTCTCATTGCTTAATCTTCTATTTTTTTACTGATTTATACTTCTAATATTACTTGAGATTTGTATTATGCCATTGCTGGTCCCATTTAAAAAAATTATAGACCTCTTCCTTTAAGCCTCTTTCTGTTCTTAAAAAATATTTAAAACATTGATATCCTCCCAATTTGTTCAGAGCAATTAAGTTTTAATAAGAGTGTTAAATATCTAACCCATTTTTAAAAAGTCCAGAGATAACATTTTATTAGGAAATATATTTTAAAACCAGATCATGATTTTCATTGTATTGATGAAAAACTATTAGCAAAGTGGGTCATGGAAACACAGTTGAATAAAATGTACTCAGGAGAAACTAATTTTAACAATTTACATTAAGGATGTTAATGAAAATATTATATTTAGATTTAAAAATGTTCATGTTTCCTTTATTTTTCACATTGTTAATATTTCAAATGTGAAAGCACACAAGCAATGAATTGTGATTATGAAAGATTTTTTTTCTGTACATCACTTAAAAGCTATTTAACAAGTTTATACTTATGAGACCAAAGTTTTCAATAACAAAATGGAATATTACCATGATGATTGTTTCTGTTTCTCTTTAAAGGTAAATATGAATCAGGATGAAACCTTCAAAATAATTATTTTATTGCTTGAATATTCAAGTTTAACTCATTTTAATGAAAATTGATTTTTATTTTGGATATCTCCAATCATTCTTCTCTCCATATCTGTTGCAACTAGAGCAGTATCATTTACTATTATCTACATGACATTTACAACATTATTCACATGAATGTGAATTTATTTATAATGTCTCACCTGATTACTGGGTCATAGACTGTCTTCTTGAGTCAATTCTCCATCTTTGATCATTAAAGTCAGTTCTTTGTAAATGGTAGAGCTCAGATTAGTCCAGTCATCTCTTATGTGCATCTTTCCCAAGCAATTTAACCTGATGGAGGATAAATAAATAAATAAATAAATAAATAAATAAATAAATAAATCTGACTGGTCTCAATTTGAAGGCATGGCCAAATAGTTAAACCCCTATATGGAAATTATCCTGCCTTTCAACTTTCCCAGAAATGTATTTCATATTTTTTCTTTAACCTCAAAACTTCATCAAGCACTTCCCTAACAAGGTGACAAACTTTTCGAATTTCATCCAGAAAAATGACAACTGTTAGGCAAGAACTACCACATTTCACAACTGCCAAATCAAGCTATCCGCACTGTATACATCATCAGTTTCTTCCCCTTGGAGAAACTGAAAATAACAATGCTGATTACTTGGTGGTATCTCTTGTTTTCTCATCAATTTTACTCTTAGAATTGTTCTTCCTTCTGTTTATCATACCTATCAGTATAGTCCTATTACGCCCCTTAAGAAAAATATGTATTTATAATCACTTTGCTCCCCTCAGACTATTTTACCCCCACCAACATTTCACAGAAAAACCATCTCCATACTTGTGCATGCTAAGTGCCTCCAACACTCACCGCTTATTCTCTCATTAATCTGATAGGACAAATGTCTCCTCTCCACAGAAATTACTACTATCAAATTACCAAAGGTCATAACTGTGTCAAATCTAATGCTTATTTCTTATTGATCAACTGAATATTTTAGAAGATACCTTTCCTTACTCTCTGTTCTCTGAAGGCCACAGTTAGCTTTTAAAGGTTACCTATACTTCTTGCCAAGACTTTTCTTTGAATTCCAAACTTATACATTTCCCTCCCTAAAATCCCACTTGGTATCTAATAAGCACCTCAAAATTAAGAAATGGAAAAGAGTTCTTGGAATTTTCAATAATTCAATAATTCACTTTTCCTTCCCTAAAACAAAAGAAAAAATCAACAAATGAGATACATCAGACTAAAAAGTTCTGAACAGCAAAAGACACCATCAGCAGAACAAAAAGGCATCCTACAGTATGGGAGAATATACTCATAAATGACATATATGACAAGGGGTTAACATCCAAAATATATAAAGAATTCACATGCTTCAACAACAGAAGAGCAAATAACCCAATTAAAAAATGGGTGGAGGATAAGAACAGACACTTCTCCAAACAAGAAATTCAGATGGCCAACAGGCACATGAAAAGATGCTCCACATCACTAATTATAAGGGAAATGCAAATTAAAACCACGATGAGATATCACCTCATACCAGTTAGGATGGCCAACATCCAAAAGACAAGCAACAACAAACGCTGGTGAGGATGCGGAGAAAGGGGAACCCTCCTACACTGTCAGTCAAAATGTAAATTAGTTCAACCATTGTGGAAATCAATATGGAGGTTCCTCACATACCTCAACAAACAAAAAGCAATTAATCCAATTTAAAAAATGGGGAGAGGAACTGAACAGACACTTCTCCAAAGAAGAAATTCAGATGGTCAACAGGCACCTGAAAAGATGCTCCATATAGCTAATAATCAGAGAAATGCAAATTAAAACCACAATGAGATATCACTTCACACCAGTTAGGATGGCCACCATCCAAAAGACAAACAACAACAAATGCTGGTGAGGATGTGGAGAAAGGGGAACCCTCCTACACTGCTGGTGGGAATGTAAATTAGTTCAACCATTGTGGAAAGCGGTATGAAGGTTCCTCAAAACACTGAAAATAGAAATATCATTTGACCCAGGAATTTCACTCCTAGGAATTTACCCTAAGAAAACAAGATCACAGATTCAAAAATACATATGCACCCCTATGTTTATCACAGCACTATTTACAATAGCCAAGAAATGGAAGCAACCTAAGTGTCCATCAGTAGATGAATGGATAAAGAAGATGTGGTAAATACACACAATGGAATATTATTCAGCCATAAGAAGAAAACAAATCCTACCATTTGCAACAACATGGATGGAGCTAGAGGGTACTATGCTCAGTGAAATAAGCCAGGTGGCGAAAGACAAGTATCAAATGATTTCACTCATCTGTGGAGTTTAAGAACAAAGGAAAAACTGAAGGAACAAAACAGCAGCAGACTCACAGAACCCAAGAATGGACTAACAGTTACCAAAGGGAAAGGGACTGGGGAGGATAGATGGGAAGGGAGGGATAAGGGGACAAAAGGCTATTATGGTTAGCACACATACACATAATGTAGGGGGGGTGGATATGGGGAAGGCAGTAAAGCACAGAGGAGATAAGTAGTGATTCTATAGCATCTTACTACACTGATGGACAGTGACTGTAATGGGGTATGTGGTGGGGACTTGATAATGGGGGGATTCTAGTAATCACAATGTTGCTCATGTAATTGTATGTTAATGATACTAAAATAAAAAAGATATGGAGGTTCCTCAAAAAACTAAAAATAGAAATACCATTTGACCCGGGAATTCCACAGCTAGGAGTTTACCCAAAGAAAGCATGATCCCAGATTAAAAAAGACATATGCACCCCTATGTTTATTGTAGCACTATTTACAATAGTCAAGATATGGAAGCAATCTAAGTGTCCATCAGAAGATGAATGGATAAAGAAGATGTGGTACATATGCACAATGGAATATTATTCAGCCATAAGAAGAAAACAAATCCCACCATTTGCAACAAAATGGATGAAGCTAGAGGGTATTATGCTTGGTGAACTAAGCCAGGCAGAGAAAGACAAGTACCAAATGATTTCCCTCATTTGTGGAGTATAACAATGAAGAAAAACTGAAGGAACAAAACAGCAGTAGACCCACAGACTCCAAGAAGGGACTAGTTGTTACCCAAGAGGAGGGGTGGGGGAGCGTGGGTGGGGAAGGTGGGAAAAGGGAATTGAGGGGTATTATAATTGGCACACATAGTGTGTGAGGGGGTCATGGGGACGACAGTGTAGCACAGAGAAGACAAGTAGTGACTCTGTGGCATCTTACTATACTAATGGACAGTGACTGCAATGGGGTGTGGGGGGGATTTGATAATATGGGCGAATGTAGTAATCAAAATGTTTGTCATGTGAAAACTTAATTAAAAAAACTATATAAAAACACTTTTCCTCCCCTAGACTTTACCATATTGAATATCATATAACATATACCCATAAACTTAAAATCTAAGCCTTCTTGGATTACTCTTATTTTCCTTCTTGTCTATTTCATCATTATAACTTTTTTTTACAATTAAAATGTTATCTCAGAGATAACCAATTCTGACCATTCTCTCAAAACTTCCTTAAGACTCTCTTATTTAGTTCATGAACTCTAGCAACAGCTTATAACAGATATTCTTGTTTCAATTCTTGCTCACCTACAATATACAATAGTCAGAAGTATCTTTAACAATCTAACTTATACTATCATTCTTGCCTATAAGTGCTCAAAAACTTCTCATACTATTAGCATAAATCCCAACTCCTTTTGCTTAACTCAAAGACTCTGACTTCTTCCTCAACTTGGTTTTACGTGATTACTTTCCTAGTTAACCAGCACTACATCGGCATTCTTTGCGTTGAATCTGCTTGCCAAATCTCTCAAATCAAAATTTCATCTGCAGAAAGGCCTTCTCATTATTCTATCCAAAGTACACCAAGTATCATAAGGTACTACTGCATATTACTCTACCTTAATTTCTTCAAATTACATTTTAAAATATCTCATACATTTATTTTATTATTTAGAATATCTCTGAGAATATAAGCCCCATGAGAGTAGATCATGAATCAGTTATTGATCTTTTGAAAGAGACAAGAAAAACTTTATATGACAAGAGAATATTACCTGCAAAGGAAAGTATATTTAAAAAACGTCTTCAAATAGCAAATAGGATTTAAAACAAAAAGGTGTATTAATGTTCATTTTCCCCATGCCCATACTTTTTTTGCATTGTCTACTCCAAATGTAGTATCACCCACCCTGTATCTGTACAAGTCCAAATTGTCCCAAATTTTCTAAGCTCAAATATCATTCCCCAAGTGATAATTTCCAGTATGCCTAGGACCAAAGTAATTCCTTCTACATTTAAGCACCCAAAACATTTTCTCTCTACTTTATTTATACTGCTTAGCATTGTTTATCATGCATTTAATCATCAGTGCACATTAATATTGTTCCTACTCTGTTTAAGTTCCAGTACAAGGCATATCTCTGATTTATATTTCCATATCTGTACTGTCCATTATATGATGACTTTCATATTATTATTAACATATAATGGACAGGGATCAAACATAGATTTACTGGATAAACAATTTATGTTCCATGATTGCCAAATCCGATTCACGATGCATTAGCAATTTAGATTTGTGTCTTGTGTGTCTTACACGTTTTTAAACCATTGAAGTTTATTTGAAAAAGTGGAGATTAAATATTTAACAATATATATTATTTTCTTTCATCCCCAATTTTTTTGTTTGTCAATTGTTTACCTTTTATATTTCTTTCTGATAGTCTTGTTTCTGAATTAAGTATAGCAATTCTCCATGGCCACCATCTAGAATTTGAAAAACAATAATCTCTCACCAAGTTTGGCCATAATTTATGAATAATTTATTTAGTGAAATGACTCTTCCGGGGATGTTATTTCAATATTAAGGGCCGTTTTTTTCCTTTTTGCTTTGTTTGTTTTTGTTTTTTGTATTATTGAGCACCAATCAAGTACAGGTGACTATGTTAATAGTGATGTGCTATATAGATGTAGATATATGCTTCTATATACATACATGTGTATTTATATAGATATGCATTTATATTGATAGCTAGATAAAGATATATTTCCCTAATATTTATAGAACAAGATAGGAACATGATAAGCTTTGTTTTTTTCCTTTTACATCTTAGCCTTAAAGTGTATAAGCTCCTTGATTAGGATTACTAAGAGAACGAGTATCTTCCCCTGGATTCTCTCTGTTTCCCAGGAAGGTAAGTTCTATCTACTTTGGGACTATCATCTACATTTTCTTTCTGGCTCAGAATCCTGGCATAATACCTCATTACATGTTAATTTTCTTATTGTCATCTAGTAAGTTGTTAAATGACATGTGGACTACATGCAAATCATCAATCTCTGTTATCAATAAACTATGCTGACAAACTGTTCTTTGTACCAATGATAATAAGGTAACACTATTAATTGGTAAGTTCATGCCTTGGATAGGGGTTAAAATAACAAAGGTACCACCCATATTTCTGAGTAAATGTCTCAGCAAGTAAATGTATAAATAGATTATTGCAGAGTGGTAGGTGCTATCAATAATACATAAGAGTATATCACTGGAACTGCATACTTCTAGGACTTGAACATGATGTTTTGGAAAGGACTTCTAAGAAGCACAAATTTTGAGCTAAAATATGGAAAACAAGAAGCAACAAAAAATATAAAGATCTGAGGGCACAATTTTCTAGAAAGGTATACAGAAAATCCAAAGACTGGAAAGCAGGCATGGGGTTATTAGTAGAACAAATACAAAGTTAGTAAGCTTGGCATGTGATGAAGTATGAAAGCAATGGAAGAGATGTTTGGAGAGGTGGGAGATGTCAAATTAACGTCAAGCCTTTAGAGGCTCAGGAAGGGGTGTGCATTCTACACTCAGTCAAGTCTGTAATAGTCAATCCAAACCTGTAACATGCTTTCCAAACATATCAATGATATTGATATAATACACTCTATCATTAATTTTATTCCATTGAATTCTTGTTTCCTGACCTGTTTGTTATCACTTAATTTCACTGTCACCTTCGGTCCTTATCCCTTAGATTATGCCAGTGGTATGGACTTGAGGATTCCTCTTACGCTACACTACACTTTCATCCCTCTAACAATATCCCTTTTGTTACTTAACACTTCAGTTAAGTGTAACTCCACCTCCAAGGACAGTCTTTGGTGCCAATCCCCATGTTTGACTAGTATGACTAATGAGTCTGCCCTCATCTTCTAAGAAGGAAATACAAAATCTGTTCTTTTTTCTCTTTTAATTACATGTTCTCAGTCAACTTTGTGATTTTATTCAGAAAGATATTTTCTCCATGGATACTGGAGAATCAACATCTACATTAGTTTCAGGATCAGCTATTAAAAAATAACCACTGTCTTCAGCATATAATTACTATAAATTAAAATATTTTTTCTAAAGCATGTTTTTAAAAATAAGAAATCAATTTCCTGTTAGTTTATGGAATAAACATTGTTAAAACTAAGATGACAGTTACTCAATTAATTTCAAAAGGAAAAGAAACATTTTTTTAGTAAAAAAATACCTGGATTTAGAATAAAAACTACTGTGTCTTTATGTGTATCCTTTGGTAACTTATTTAAGTCTTAAGTACCCATTCTTCCCCATGTATAATTTTGATATCTAATATTATTGTGAGTGTCATTTAAGAATATATGTACTAGAAACTAAAAATTCAAGACCAAAGGATATTTATGTGGAAAAGCAGAATGAGATTAGTGTATTGCTTTCGACATGAAGAACATATGTTACTGACATTAAGACATATCTCTGATTCTGAGTTTCCCAGAAGTATCTAATTTTGAAAATTATTGTATATAATGATAAGAGAACAAATGAAGGTGAAAAGCTCAGCACAGCACCTGACTTATTATTATTAAAAATAATTAAATAACAATTGTTCTTGCCTACTTTAGAATATTTCTTATGGTACTGAATACCTCTAAGAATTCATCAGATTGTGATTTTATATTTCATGTGAAGATGTAAGTGGGAATTAACACTGAATTACAAAAATATTTTGGCCACAAAAATATATATTGGCTAACAGATCTAATGTGTTGGTTCAAATACTCTCAAATACATTTTCCAAAAATTTTCAACGATTAGGTGTAAAATCGGATAGAAATTTCCATCTAGTTTGTGATCCTAATGAGGATGTGCTGTTCACATTATGGCCTGTTCCTCTAGCTAAACCCCTTCTGCTAGCAAGATATACAGGACAGACTGCAGATATGCCCAAATTAGAATTTCCAACTGCTGGCAGGAAATGTTCAGTATCTGGCAACTGGGCTTTTAGGATTTGCCACTTCCTCTTTTCAGTTTAATTTGCAATATTCTAAATCACTAGGTGTCTTTTACTCATATGTTTCTATTTACCTTAAACAATTCACTTTACCTGAAATACATCTTATTCTAAGCAATGATAATTTTTTGAGACATAGAAGCATTTCTTGAAGATTATAATAAAAAATATACTCTGAACATGAAGGAATTAGTACAAACTCCAAGCTTATTGGCAGACTATGCCTGACTCAGGAAAGCAAATTCGTGCAAGAGGAATTCGATTCAATTTGGATAAAGGAGGAACTTTTGTTATTATCTATAAAAACATGTTTGCTAGGTAATCCCTCCTGATGGAGGTGGGGTGGTAATTAGTGATTTGAGAAAAAAAATTGTAGTAAGCAGGTAAAAAAACAAGACACAATTCATTTTTGAAGTTTGTGGGCAACCCAAGGCTTTTTAGGTCATAGATTCTTGTGGGTTATTAGTGCATTCCGGTTAATATATTATTTTACAAATGCATCATTGTGTGAATATCTTGGTCGCTTTTGAATTCTATGTACTGCAGAGAAATAGAAAACATTTTAACACAATATGCTTTTTAATTCTACCTGACTTTGGTAACTGATTCAAAATTTATAGTTCTAAATGTAGTCCATTAAAATATATATAGTCATATCTGAATTCAAATTTTGGCTTGTTAAAATGAAAAACAGACCAGCCTTGAAAATTTCTTGAGGAGCCAAAACCAATTCAGTCATATAAAGCTTGATTTAGCTTATTTTGCAAGACTAAGTTGAACTGGGTCATTTCTTGCATATGCCTCTGGAATTGATATGTGAAATTTAAATTGTTCCCCAAAACTGATATGAGATAACCTATTATCACTTCCCTAGCATTTAAGAAAACTCTAATATTATAACCAATCATTGTGAAGAAGAAACAGTCATTCTTTCCTTAATATAAGCTGGTTTATAACAATGTACTGCTAAGCCTCATACCAGGTTTGTTGTGCACACAATAACATTTTACTAATTACTACTCTCATGATTCATTGGTTTTACTCCTGTTATTTCTGAACTTTCAGCAGAATTTATTACTAAAATATTACGAAATTAGGCAATTTATCATATTTTTGTGATAATACCTACTTCATCATTAGCCATAAGGTTCAAGTGAGATAGCATGAAATATTAGGGCATGCAAAGCATACAATAAACATTCAGTAAATTTTGGCTTTTATTAGTAATCATGATAAAACTAGTTCTAAGTCAAACAATTTAAAAGGATGAATTCTAGTTGAAATAAAATCTATTATAGCTCTTGATCCTGGACGAGAATTCCATGTGATAGACACCAGGCATATTTTCAATGTGACATCTAGAAACATTTTACCAATAAAGTTACATTTCTGATTATAATTTATCCCCAAATAAAGACTAGAAAGACTTGATTTTTGGAAAACAGCTTAACAATGTAGTTTTGTAATTTTATGAGTATGAGTATGTAGATACAAATGCAATAATATTTTGAGAAATACATGAGTATCTGATCAGGGATTAATACAAGGGTTCAACAGTTGTCTGTTAACATGTTTAGACTGAAGCAAAATATGAAAGGAGATTAGGCAGAATTATATTCAATAACATTTTGAGATACTTTTGAATGGGCAAAAGATGGAGTTAAAACATAATCTTGGTTCTCCCAGGCATTCAAGTTATGTGATAAGGTCAACTCAATTTAAGATTGTTCTTTATATTGATTTGTCGTTATTTATTTGAAATTTATTAATCATGATTGACTTTTGTAAATCACTTTATTACAGAGAACTCCACTTAATTTTTTAAGAGCTAAATTTTGGAAACAACTGTATATGAAGGAGAGTTGCAAGTTGCATTTGTCAATGACATTTAATTGTTGAGGATTTAATTTTACCATTTATCATACAAAAATATTGCACAAGAAATTGTATACTTTTTAAAAGAATCTTATCAATTCCCAAAGTTAGAGATCAATAGGATTTGAAAATATTATAGGAATTTTAATGCCTGCCAAACTATAATACACAAACACTGTAATATGCAAATTGTGTCACACTTATGAATCATTTATTTGACAAATCATTTTACATGTAATGTTTATTAGAAAAAATGTCTAGAATATTTATCAATGGATAGAAGTTATCATTCCTAGGGCATGTTTTACAAAATTGAGTTGATATGGCATTGTCAAAGTTTATAAGGAAGACTGAATTTTGAGGAATAATGCCAAGACATCTTTGAAATATTTTGAATAATTTTAAGATATCAAAAGTCACATTACTTGTTTTGGTTATTTTAGATGGCCTCAAAAAAAAAACCCATTCAGTTACACATTTAACTGCATAAACATTTTGTTTTTGCTATCATTAATGTACAATTACATGAACAACATTATGGTTACTAGACTCCCCCTATTATCAAATCCCCACCACATACCCCATTACAGTCAATGTACATCAGCATAGTAAGATGATATAGAATCACTACTTGTCTTCTCTGTGTTATACTGCCTTCCCCACGTGCCCCCCCCAACATTATACGTGCTAATCATAATGCCCCTTTTTCCCACTTATCCCACCCTTCCCACCCACCCTCCCCAGTCCCTTTCCCTTTGGTAACTGTTAGTCCATTCTTGAGTTCTGTGAATCTGCTGCTGTTTTCTTCCTTCAGTTTTTGCTTTGTTCTTATGTTCCACATATGAGTGAAATCATTTGATACTTGTCTTTCTCCACCTGGCTTATTTCACTGAGCATAATACCCTCTAGCTCCATCCATGTTGTTACAAATGGTAGTATTTGTTTTCTTCTTATGGCTGAATAATATTGCATTGTTTTTATGTACCACATCTTCTTCATCCATTCATATGCTGATGGATACTTAGGTTGCTTCCATTTCTTGGCTATTGTAAATAGTGCTGTGATAAACATAGGGGTGCATATGTATTTTTGAAACTGGGATCATGCATTCTTAGGGTAAATTCCTAGGAGTGAAATTCTTGGGTCTAATAGTATTTCTATTTTTAGTTGTTTGAGGAACTTCCATACTGCTTTCCACAATGGTTGAACTAATTTACATTCCCACCAGCAGTGTAGGAGGGTTCTACTTTCTCCACATCCTCACCAACAATTGTTGTTGTTTGTCTTTTGGATGTTGGCCATCTTCACTGGTGTGAAATGATATCTCACTGTGGTTTTAATTTGCATTTCTCTGATGATAAGGGATGTGTAGCATCTTGTCATGTGCCTGTTGACCATCTGAATTTCTTCTATGGAGAAGTGTTTGTTCAGCTCCTCTGCCCATTTTTTAATTGGCTTATTTTTTTGTTTGTTCGTTGAGGTGTGTGAGCTCTTTATATAATTTGGATGTTGACCCCTTATCAGATATGTCATTTATGAATATATTCTCCCATACTGTAGGATATCTTTTTGTTCTACTGATGGTATCCTTTGCTGTACAAAGATTTTTAGTTTGATATAGTCCCACTTGTTCATTTATCCTTTCATTTTTCTTGCCTGGGGAGATATATTCATGAAAAAGTTGCTCATGTTTATGCCCAAGAGATTTTTGCCATTGTTATTTTCTAAGAGTTTTATGATTTCATGACTCACATTCAGGTCTTTAATCTATTTTGAGTTTACTTTTGTGTATGGGATCAGACAGTAATCCAGTTTCATTCTCTTACATGTAGCTGTCAAGTTTTGTCAAAACCAGTAGTTGAAGAGGCTGTCATTTCCCCATTGTATATCCATGGCTCCTTTATCATATTTTAATTGACCATATATGCTTGGGTTTATATCTGGGCTCTCTAGTTTGTTCAATTGGTCTATGGGTCTGTTCTTGTGCCATTACCATATTGTCCTGATTACTGTGGCTTTGTAGTAGAGCTTGAAGTCAGGGAGCATAATTCTCCCCACTTTATTCTTCCTTCTCACAATTGCTTTGGCTATTTTGGGTGTTTTGTCTCTGGTTCATTAAAGAATGCTGTTGGTATTTTGATTGGGATTGCATTGAAGCTGTAGATTGCTTTACGGAGGATGGCCATTTTGACAATATTAATTTTCCCTATCCATGAGCATGGAATGTGTTTCTATTTATTGGTACCTTCTTTAATTTCTCTCATGAGTGTCTTGTAGTTTTCAGAGTATAAGTCTCTCACTTCCTTGGTTAGGGTTATTCCTAAGTATTTTTTTTGTTTTGATAAAATTGTGAATGGAATTGTTTTCCTGATTTCTCTTTCTGTTAGTTCATCATTAGTGCACAGGAATGCAACAGATTTCTGTGTATTAATTTGTACCCGCAACTTTAGTCAATTCAGATATTAGATCTAGTAGTTTTGGAGTGGATTCTTTAGGGATTTTTATGTACAATATCATGTCATCTGCAATCAGGGACAGTTTGACTTCTCTCTGACCAATCTCGATGCCTTTTATTTCTTTGTGTTGTCTGGTTTCTGTGGCTAGGAACTCCAGTACTATGTTGAATAAAAGTGTGGAGAGTGGGCATCCTTGTCTTGTTCCCAATCTTAAAGGAAAAGCTTTCAGCTTCTTGCTGTTAAGTATAATGTTAGCTGTGGGTTTGTCATATATAGCCTTTATAATGTTGAGGTACTTGCCCTCTATACTCATTTTGTTGAGAATTTTTATCATGAATGGATGTTGAATTTTGTCAAACGCTTTTTCAGCATCTATGGAGATGATCATGTGGTTTTTGTCCTTTTTGTTAACGTGATGGATGATGTTGATGGATTTTAGAATGTTGTACCATCCTTGCATCTCTGGGATAAATCCCACTTGATTATGATGGATGGTCTTTTTGATGTATTTTTGAATTCTGTTTGCTAATATTTTGTTGAATATTTTTGCATCTGTGTTCATCAGGGATATTAGTCTGTAATTTTCTTTTTTTGGTGTGTCTTTGCCTGGTTTTGGTATTAGAGTGATGTTTTGGCCTTGTAGAATGAGTTTGGGAGTATTCCCTCCTCTTCTACTTTTGGAAAACTTTAAGGAGGACAGGTATTAGGTCTTCACTAAATGTTTGATAAAATTCAGCAGTGAAACCATCTGTTCCAGGGGTCTCTTCTTAGGTAGTTATTTGATTACCAATTCAATTTCGTTGGTGGTAATTGGCCTATTCAGATTTTCTGTTTCTTCCTGGGTCAGCCTTGGAAGGTTGTATTTTTCTAGAAAGTGTCCATTTCTTCTAGGTTATCCAGTTATTAGCATATAATTTTTCATAGTATTCTCTCATAATTCTTTGTATTGCTGTGGTGTCTGTAGTGATTTTTCCTTTCTGATTTCTGATTCAGTTTATGTGTGTAGACTCTATTTTTTCCTTGATAAGTCTGGCTAGGGGTTTATCTATTTTGTTTATTTTCTCAAAGAACCAGCTCCTGCTTTAATTGATTCTTTATATTCTTTTATTCTTTTATTCTTCTCAATTTTATTTATTTCTGCTCTTATATTTATTATGTCCCTACTTCTACTGACTTTGGGCCTCATTTATTCTACCTTTTCTACTTTTGTTAATTGTTAGTTTAGACTGTTCATATAGGACTGTTCTTCTTTCCTGAAGTGGGCCTGTATTGTAATATACTTCCATCTTAGGATGGCCTTCACTGTGTCCCACAGATTTTGCAGTGTTGAATTATTGTTGTCATTTGTCTCCATATATTGCTTGATCTCTGTTTTTATTTGGTCATTGATCCATTGATTATTTAAGAGCATGTTATTAAGCCTCCATGTGTTTGTGGACTTTTTCATTTTCTTTGTGTAATTTATTTATAGTTTCATATCTTTATGATCTGAGAAGCTGGTTGGGACAATTTCAATGTTTTTTGAATTTACTAAGGTTCTGTTTGTGGCCTAGTATATGAACTATTCTTGAAAATTTCCATGTGTACTTGAGAAGAACGTGTATTGTGTTCCTTTTGAATAAAAGTTCTGTAGATAGCTGTTAGGTCCATCTGCTCCAATACTTTGTTCAATGCCTCTGTCTCTTTAATTATTTTCTGTCTGGTTGTTCAGTCCTTTGGAGTGAGTGGTGTTTTGAAGTCTCCTAAAATGAGTGCAGTGTATTCTATTTCCCCCTTTAATTCTGTTTGTGTTTGTTGCACATATGTAGGTAATCCTGTGTTGGGTACATAGATATTTATAATAGTTATATCCTCTTGTTGCACTGACCCTTCATCATGTAATGCCCTTCTTTGTCTCGTTACTTTCTTTGTTTTGATGTCTCATTTGTCTGAAATGAGTACTGCAACTCCTGCTTTTTAATCCTATTAGTTGCATGAAATATCTTTTTCTATTCCTTTACTTTCAGTCTGTATATGTCTTTGTGTTTGAAGTGAGTCTCTTGTAGGCAGCATACAGATGGGTCTTGTTTTTTTGTCCATTCAGTGACTCTATGTCTTTTGATCAGTGCATTCATACCATTTACATTTAGGGAGATTATTGATAGGTATGTACTTATTGCCATTAGGTTGATTATCGATAGGTATGTACTTATTGCCATTGCAGGCCATAGATTCTTCATTACCAATGGTTCTAGGATAATTCCCTTACTATCTAACAGTCTAATTTAACTCACTTAGTATGCTCTTACAAACACAACTTAAAAGTTATTTTTTTTTCCTCCTTTTCCTTCCTCCTCCATTCTTTATATGTTAGGTACTATATTTTATACTCTTTGTCTATCCCTTGATTGACTTTGGTGATGGTTGATTTGATTTGCATCTGCTTAGTAATTAATTGTTCTACTTTGCTGTGGTTTTATTTCCCATGGTGACATCTATTTAGCCTTAGAATACTTCCATCTAGAGCAGTCCCTCCAAAATGCACTGTAGAGGTGGTTTGTGGGTGGTAAATTCTCTTAGCTTTGATTATCTGAAAGTTGTTTAATGCCTCCTTCATATTTAAATGATTACGTTGCTGGGTAGAGTATTCTTGGTTTGAGGCCCTTCTGCTTCATTGCATTAAATATATCATGCCACTCCCTTCTGGCCTGTAAGATTTTTGTTGAGAAATCTGACGATAGCTTGATGGGTTTTCCTTTGTATGTGATCTTTTTTCTCTCTCTAGTTGCTTTTAAAAGTCTGTCTTTATCCTTGATCTTTGCCATTTTATTTATAATATGTGTTGATATTGTCTTCCTTGGGTCCCTTGTGTTGGGAGATCTGTGCACCTCCATGGCTTAAGAGACTATCTCCTTCCCCAGACTGGGGATGTTTTCAGCAATTACCTCCTCAAAGACACTTTCTATCCCTTTTTCTCTCTCTTCTTCTTAGGGTACCACTTTAATGCAGATATTTTTCTGTTTGGATTGGTCACACTGTTCTCTCAATACTCTTTCATTCTTACAGATCCTTTTTTCTCTCTATGTCTCAGCTTCTTTGTATTCTTCTTCTCTAGTTTCTATTCCATTTACTGTCTCTTCTACTACATCTAATCTGCTTTTAAATCCCTCCATTATATGTTAAATTTCAGATATGGAATTTCTTAATTATCGAATCTCTGTCTTAAATTCGTCCCTGAGTTCTTGCATATTTTTCTGTACCTCTATGAGCATGTTTATGATTTTTATTTTAAACTCTCTTTCAGGAAGACTGGTGAGCTCAGTTTCATTTGGCCCTTTTTCTGGGGTTTGTGAGATTTTTGTCTGAACCAAGTTCCTTTGACGTTTCATAATTCTATGTGGTGCCCTGGTGCCCTTTACTGCCCAGAAGCTCTAGTGTCTGGAGCTACTCAGCCCCTAGAATGAGGTTGGGGAACATAGGGCAATGACACTGGTGCCTTCAGGGAGGGAAGAGCTGTTTCCTGATTCCCGGCTGCAGTGCCTGTCTCCAGTATCAGAGCCAGTGGGCTGAGCACACAGGCATAAGCCTGTGTGCTTGGAATCTATAGCTGTTGTAGGCGAGGCCTCCCTCTGGCTGGCCTGATGCCAGTGCAGTGACTGCCGGTTTGCAGGCAGGTTCTCGCAGACCAGGAGGAAGGCACAGCAGGCTGCATGTCACACTGGTGGGCCTCCGAGCTGAGTAGTCAGCCCGGGGGATGGAGCACCTGAAGCTCCTCAAAGTTCATAACCTGGTGGGCAGAGTGTGCCCAGACAACCTTGTCCACCTATCCCTTCTCCCGCTTAGCAAGTTCTGTGCAAATCCCGCCCTTTCAGCAACCCTCTCACTACTAAGAAGCCTGTCAGATTGTCTGCCTTTCCTTTGTCCCAGAGTTGCCGGATGTTGATTCCCATCCTCCACAAATGGCCAGAATCTCAGTCTCTCAGGCACTCCACCTGTCCCAGCTCCCCAATCCCACCAACCTCCAGAGCACCACACAATGGAGGTTTGTGCTCCAAAGCAGACCTCCAGTGCTGGGTGTTCAGCAGTTCTAGGTTTCATTCCCTCCCCGCTCTGTTTCTCTTCATTCCACCAGTGAACGGGGGTGGGGGAAGGGCTCGGGTCTCACCAGATCAAGGCTTTCCTAGGTTACCCTTTTTCGTGAGGTCTGCTCTGTTCATGAGGTCTGTATGACGTCTGGTGCAGCCTTCTTTCCTGTTGCTGTCTTAGGGCTAGTTGTATTAACTATATTTTCACACTATATGTGGTTTTGGGAGGAATTCTCTGTCTTACCTCTCACGCTGCCATCTTGAATCCTCTAACTCCATAAACTTTTAAGTACATTCCTGCTTACTAACTTAGGTGGGTTCATAGTTTTTGAGACTTATTTTTGGTTGATGTTTTAATGTAATTTTGTGTTATTAATAAATGTTGATTTTAAGACCAATTTTTAAATTACTCTTTTTCCCCAAAATCTTGACTAGAGATAATCACAGAAAGAAAATTCAGGATATCTATGTAAATCTATTGTATCTTGACTATATTGCTTGCTTCATATAACCATAGAAATAAGAGTCTGTTATATATTAAATCAGATCAGTTATGTCAATTAAGGAAAGGTACCTTTAGAAACCTGTCCTGGAACCTTTTTCTCATAACGTCTTATTTATATCACATTATAAAGAAGGAAGGAGTGGTTTGGAAAGTCCCCAACAAGTGTTTAGTGAAATATTGCAGTTTACAGTAAGTAGGTAAAGTTTTGCAAGTTATCTATTTAGTTTTGTTCATTTTTAAGACATATAATCTTATTTATGTCCATGCATGTTATTCAAATCCTGGTAATTGGAACACTTGTAGTATAATCATGTTTAAAATGCAGTTTCATGAATCACTCCTCATCTGCTAACCTAGAATCTCTATGGAAAAGCCATGGGAATCTTAACAATTTTCTCAGGGTTTTCTAAATTACCCTGAAAATGAAGTTTGAGAATCAAGGATTTCAATAGGATATTCTAATTAGAGATCTTTGTAATGATAGTTGACTGCATGCTTCTCATTCTTCTTTCCTTTTCCTTTTTTGATAAAGCTACTATTCATATAAACACAATTTGCATATGCTTTTGTTCATACTCAGAGGTATTTTCTATGTAAGATATTTTGACATTCTACACTATTTGCCTTGGTCAGGGCATGGGAATGATCAACTTTATTTTCTCATTGTATCAGTCAGGGTTCAATATTAAAAAAAAATGGTAAAGAAAAATTTGAATAACTCAATAGTTTATCACAAAAAAAAATTTGAAAAGTTTGGGTGGTATAGAGGAGAACCGTAATCAATAGTGCTTGAACTTGAGGTTAACATCATCAGTACAAGTGTCATCATCTCTAGGTCCAAAAGTTAGTGGGGAGGTAGAGGCTTCAAGTTCCAAAAGAAAAGAGAATTCTGTGGAGCAGGCCACTTTGGGAGAAGCAGTGACCTTCTATGAAGGGCTGTAATAAGCACAGGTAGGCTGATAGGGTGGGAAGCAGGGAATGACATATCTTGACCTCTCTTTCCTCAAACCCTCCAATCCTCTGCCATGATTCTTCATAATTGAACCCAAGAGCAAGTCATGTAAACTCATTGATGTGATCCATACAGGTCAGGTCCCTGGGCGAACATATTGATAGGGAAGGGTGGCCTTGGAAAGACACAGAATGTATCTAGCATATTTATCCTGAACATATGCAGATATCATTGTTTTATATTTCTGAGTTTGGTGATGATAATATCTCTGAAATAGCATTTTCTATGTGAAATGTTTTGTTATGAAATAGTGAAATAGTGTTGAGAAATGATTTGTAGCTAATACAATGCTGTTGTATTTACACGTATTGTGTTTACGTGGACATCTGGTCTGTCAGTAAAATACACATATCGGCTGTCTATGTGGTCATATGTGAAAAGAGGGGACTAAAGAAGAGAAAAACATCACCTCTCACTGTGGACACTAGTTTGTCACTGAAGTATTACCTGGTTTTCCATACTTTCTTCTCATAATATTTAGTTTAATTTTTCTTAATGTGTTTATCTCCTTTGGCAAATTCCAAACTTAACAACCCTTCTGTTTTTCTATACACATATATACATATAGGATATCAAAATATATGGTGTATATATCATGCATTGTTTTTGTTTCTTATTTACACAAGGTCGCATACATACACACTGAGTGTGTATTCATGTGACTGATTTGGTATTATTATTTATTTCTTATGTAAATACTAGCTAATAAACAAATTCGTAATTACTTCCAATGACATTTAACTTTTGAATAGTTTGTATATTAATATAAATACATTTCAATTTTGTTTGTTCTCTATGTTAACTGGAAGATTGCAGAATTAATTTCAAACACAGGTTTTATTTCAACAAGTATTTCTTCCTTCTATTTGCACTGTTTGTACATAGGATGCTTACATTATTTACATAGTCCAAATTCACCGCCTTATTTCATTTAAAATGTTATGATCCCCCATCAATTGAAATAGGAACCTAGCAAATGTTGGCTTTAACACTGACAAGCACAAGTAATTTTCCACTTGCTCCAAACCAAGAGCAAGTATTTTCCTTAGATTATTGTTACTTGCTCTTAGCTTATGATTGGATCATCTCTGCCACTTTTCTGACAACTAATATACCTAGCTATAAGATTTAGCTTTACCAAAGAATCAACAATGTCATTTTAAAGTCTAGGAAAAGTATAATTGAAATATTTTATGCACTTACCAATCTCCAAGGACTAAGCACTTAAGTTGTCAGACAAACAAAAGAAATAGTAAGGAAGGATTTTGAAATATCTGCCCCAGAAGGTATGTAAGAATAGCATAGAATTACAACTATCACTGGTGTAGGTATATTCATGCTTGAAAATATACGTACTAATTTTCATTCCCTATAAGATAGTGTATATATTTTTTGTTAGTTGTTTATAATTTTTTAAAGTAATAATAATTTAGGAGGAAGATATATATAGGGAACTAGTATGTAAACATAAATATAGTGAAAAATTTAGGTGATTGCATATTTGTTTGATCAGTGTTGGGATAGTACTGACAAACTCAAATGTCATTTGGAATTTAGAAGCTATTCAGAGGTAAGCAACATTATAAAAATTTAAATTATTTCATACTGTTTATTTCTTAGATATTGATCTCTGTAAATTGTCTTTGGATCATATTCAGATTTCTCAGAAAAAAGTTTGAAATGGTTATGATATACAATATTAGCAAGTAGTACTGCTCAAAGTGCACCAAATACCATGTCTATTATTGAAATTCTCTTTCCACTCACAAAGCAACAATAAATAATGGGAGAGGGTATGCAGGTGTGAGGGTAGGGGATATATCATGGGATACATCTGTACTTTCCTTTCCATTTTGCTGTGAACTTAACACATTTCTAAAAATATTTAGCCTTTAAAAATAAAAAAAAGTTAAATATATATTTAAAATTTGCAAAATATATAGTTAAAATAAAAATTATTTTTTTTCTCATAGTAATAAATAAGAACTGAGACAGCTGCAACCTTGTTACAGCCTTGTCTCTGCTGTTGCGCTAGGTCTGAAATTGGGCAAGTGGATGGGAATCTAGCACTTGCAGCAATAATAATAAAAAAACTGACAGAGCACCTAATTCATGATACTATGCAACATATTAAATGTTGTCTCAGTTAAAATGACAACAAATATGCCCTTGATTTATGTGGAATTTCTACAGATTGTAGAATTGATTTCTTTAATATTACATATAAAGAGTTTAAACCAAGCAGTAATAAAAGACAAATTGCTCACTACAAAATGGACATAAGAATTGAAAGTGCAATTTATGATTTTGATTTGTTTCTACAAAACAACAGGAGAAAATATCTAGAATAATAAACATAACTGGCCAGTTCTACCAGATAGTAAAACATACTATGAATTTGTGATAATTACGATTATTGAATTTTGGAGAATTGATATTTAATATAAATTAAATGCATGACATTCCAAAAATAGACACACATGCAAGAACTTCAGTTTATGATAAAGGTAGTGAATGAGTAAAAGAGGGCTTATTCGGTGTAGTTTATGATCAACACCATTCCCACAAAAATATATATGGGGAGAGAGAGAGCTCTAAGTTATTCTACATAACAAAAGATATTCCACATGAATCAAACATTTGAGCAAAATATAACCCACAAATTTCACAAAGTATAAATAAATGTTTTTGGAATGAAAAATCATTTCCAAGCAACACATAAAATCCAGAAGGCTTACAAACAATTTCTGATAAAATCGACCATTTAAATATTTAACATTTTGAATGAGAATAAGAAAATACAAGTCAAAATGAAAACTGTATTATTGAGTAAAAATATTTGTAATACATATGACAGAAAAGGATTTGATTTCTTTAATATTACATATAAAGATTTAGACCAAACAATAAAGACAAATTGCACTTTATAAAGTGGACATAAAAATTGAAAATGCAATTTATAAAAAAAGAATCATACATGACTACATGAAAAATAGTAAAACACATTCAGGATACAATTGTTTTAAATATGTAGCTCTGAATGCACAGCATATAAGAATTAGAAGACAAATACATTTGAAGTATTCTATGTACACCTTTCCTCACACTGCCTCTTTCCCATAACATGATCCTAGATTTGTCTTTCTCTTTATTTTCTTTAAAATTTTACCATATCTGTGCATATTTTTCACTCAGTGTTTTCTTAATGGGTTTTATCCACACTGATATGAAGCTGGAATTATTCATTAACTGCTGCACTGACTCTGATTTACTGTGAAATTGAGCACATTTAGACTTGAAGGATAAACTGAATGGGCCTGTCACGGCCATGGGAGGGTTCTTGGTAATGTGTTACAAGGCCATTTGCTTTAAAAATTGCTACAATGTGTTACTTTTACTATAGAAAATGTGTTTATTTTTTAAAGTGTTTCCTCTTTCCACATAAAGTTCCCCTCTGTCATACTTAATTTCATGTTGAATGGTTTCATTGTGACTGTAGGAATTTGTTTTTTGTGTGTGTATTTTTTGTTTTTTTGTTCAGTTAGGTAGAAATTTATATACTAATAAATACATGTAACTTTGGAAGAATTTAAAAGATATTATAAAGACAGTAACTTTGGCTATAGTGATTAGAGTGAGGAGAGCACACTTTTACTTTTCATATTCCTCTATCCTTTGAATTTTTAAAACATGTGAATATATTACTATTATTATTTTATATTTTATTAACACTATTTTTGAGCAGAGAGTTTCCATGTACCCACTAAGTACCCCTGTGTTTCCCCTATAATTCACATCTTTTATTATCATGGTACATGTTATAATTAATGAGCCAATACTGATAATTATTATTAACAAAATTTCATATTTATATTAATACATACTTTTCTCTTTCCATTGTACAAAATGTGGAGTTTTGACAAATGTGTAATGACATATACCCACCATTACAGAATAATAGTGAAGTAGTTTCACTATGTTAAAAATCTCCTGTGCTTTGTTCATCCATCCTTTCACCTGCCCTCTACCCCTGAACTGGCATTGATTACTATTTCTGTAGTTCTGCCTTTTTCAGAAGGTTGTATAGTGGGAATCATAGATGTGCCCTTTTCTGACTGACCTCTTTCACTTAGTAATAAGCATTTAAGTTTCACTGTCTTTTCTTGCCTTGATAGCTCATTTCACTGTACAGCTCTACAATTGTTTGTTTATCCCTTCACTCATTGAAGGGCCTATTAGTTGTTTCCAATTTTTGGCAGTTATGAATAAAGCTGCTATAAACATTCCTACATAGGTTTTTGTGTGGACTTAATTTTTCAACTCACCTGCATAAAAAACAAGGTGTGCAATTGCTGTATCATATGTTAAGAATACTTTACTTTGTAAGAAGCTGCCACACTGTCTTCTAAAGTGACCATACTGTTTTGCCTTCTCATCAACAATGAATGTGTATTCCTGTTGCTCCCTCTTTGTATGCATTTATTATTGTCAGTGTTTTGGTTTCAGCTATTTTAATAGGTGTATAGTGGTATCTCACTGCTTTTTTTTATTACAATTCCCTAATGACATATGATATTGAGCATCTTTTCACATGATTATTTGCCATTTGTATGTCTTCTTTGCATGGTATCTGTTCATATCTTTTTGCTTATTTTTGTAATTTATTGTTTGCTTTCATATTGTTGAATTTAAGTGTTCTTTGTATATTTTGGATAACAATTTTTTATCAGGTATATGTTTTACAAAGATTTTCTCCCAGTCTGTAATTTGTGTTTTCATTTTCCTAACAGAGTCTTTGGAGAACAGTTTTTAAATTGAATAAAATACAACAAATTTTTTTTCATTGCCTGTGATTAGGTATTGCATATAAAAATTCATCATCAACCTAATGTTAGCCACATATTCTGCTACGTTATATTCTAGGATTTTAGTAGTTTTCCATTGTTAGGTAGACCAATGATCAATTTTGAGTTAATTTTTGATATGAGTGTAAAACCTGTGTCCAGGTTCATATTTTTGCATGTGGATGTCTGGTTGTTCCAACACCATTTATTGAAAAGACTGCCTTTGTTCCATTATATTGCCTCTGCTCCTTGGTTAAAGATCAGTTGACTATATTTGTTTGGGTCTGTTTCTGGACTTTCTATCCTGTTCCATTGATCTTTTTGTCTATTATTTTGCCAATATCACAGTCTTGATTACTGTAGTTTTATAATATGTCTTGAAGTCAGATACTATCATCCTCCAGTTTTGTTCTCCTTTAATATTGTGTTGATCATTCTTGTTCTCTTGCCTTTTATATAAATTTAGAAGCAGTTTGTATATCCACAATATAACTTACTGGAATTTTTTAGAGGGATTGTATTGACTTTACAGATCATGTTGGTAAGATCTGACATTTGACAATATTGGGTCTATACATATCCACAGAACATCTTTCCACTTAATTAGATATTCCTTGATTTCTATCAGAAGAGTTTTGTTTTCCATATATATATCCATATGTATAAATATATATCTCTTTTATTTTTTTATTATATATCTATCTTATATCCTGAAATCTTGCTATAATTGTTTATTAGTTTGAAGAGATTTTTGTTATTGTTTTTGCTTCTCTGAGATTTTCTGCATAGACGAAAAAAGAGATTCCTTCTCAATATGTATAACTTTTATTTCCTTTTCTTATTAGATTATCTGTAACTTCAAGTATGACATTGCATAGAAGGTGGGAGGGAACATCCTTGCTTTGTTCTTGTTTAGCAGAAAACTTTCCAATTTCCCACCATTGACTGTGAGGTTAGTTGTAGTTATGTCCATGAGTGATATAGATGTGTAGTTTTTCAAGCAATGTCTTTCTGGTTTTGGTATTAAGGTAATGTGAATTTACAGATTTAGTTTATTCACTCTGCTTCTATTTTATGGAAGATATTACAGAGAATTGGTGTAAGTTTTTCCTTAAAAGTTTGGTAGAATTCACCAATAAACCCATCCTGGCTTGGCGCTTTCTGTTTTGGAATGTTGTTAACAATTAATTAAATTTATTTGATAGAAATTTACTTATTCAAGTTGTCTATTTCTCCTTGTGTGATTTGGGTCGAGAGTGTCTTTTCAAGGAATTGGTCCATTTCAAATTTGCACATATAGAATTTTATTATTATTTTAAAATACTTTCTGTAGAAATTACTGGATACAAAAATTATGTATGTTTTACTTTTCATAATCTCCTTAAAAATAAGGAATAAAATTATTTTTTGTCTTCAACAAGCTAAAGAACAGGCATAAATTATATTGTTTTTTTCATGAAAACAATGTTTTTAAATTTCACTTGTAGTGCAATAAAACTAAATTGAACTTTTAATTTTCTGCATAGTTAGTGGTTGAAATGGATGACAAAACCCATGTTGCTTATTAAGATACATATTATATTGCCCATTAAGATCATTAATAATATCTGGATACCCAAGAATAATAATTTGCAAAAATATAAGATGATATTTTACTGTATTTTTGAAAGTCAGACCACATTTCTAATATTATCAGTTCTGGATAATAAAGATCCACCAAATTGCATAATGAAAAAAGTCTGAATTGCATAATGAAAAAAGTCTGTTCTAGAATAGGATAGAGATTTCTATTTCAAAGATGGAGAATAAATAGATTAATCCTTCTGCTTTAAACATATAGAAAAAATATATATACTCAGCCATGTATGTCATATATCTGAAAACAGGCTATAAATGCCAATAAACTCAGAAAGAAAAGAACATGAGAGAATCTTTAGGATTATACCAGCTTACTGATTAGATATAGTTTTCAGGAGAAAGAACTAGAAATTCAGCTGGAAGAGTACTGGAGGGGAAGGAGATGAAAAGAAGGACATCTCTAAGAGAGGTCTCCTAGAGTCTTTATCTTAATATTAGCATGTTCATTAGGGTGAAGTCCCCAAGATTCAATTGAGAACCATCATAAAGGAGTAGTACAGAGCTCTGGAAATAGTTTGTTGGTAGATGAGGAAGCCATTGAAATGCATAGGACATAAACTATAACATTTACAGAAGTATCTCTTTGGTAAAATAGCTAAAGTGACCATAGATTATAAGCTTTTCTAGATCAACACTAAATGAAATTTATAAACAAGACTGCAATATATCCTATGATTCTGAGCGCTTAATGACACACCCAAACAAAATGCAATATTACTTAAAGGAATTACAACAAAATCCACAAAGCTACAATGTCAGATATATAGTCTACCATCTTATAAAAAATTACTAGTTATACAAAGAGGTAGGGAAATATGGCCTATAAACTAGAGATAAATTTATCTATAGGAAGAAATTTATATTAAATTAATGATAGAATCTGGAAAAGGAAGTTGAAACAATTATTATGAATAGGCTACTCATGTTCAAGAAAGTAGATATAAAAATGACACACATGAGGCTCAAATATTTTTACTAACTTTCTCTTTGTTCTAATAATTATTGGTAGAGGGCAGTATAGTCTGATAATGCCTGTATATATGTCTATTTCTCTTTGCCATTTTATAGGCTGTTATCTTTGTTACATATATATATATATATATATATAGATAGATAGATAGATAGATAGATAGATAGATAGATAGATACTCTTATTCAATGCATAAATTATTAGGACTTTTTTGTCCTCTTACTTAATCGACCACTTTGTCATTGGGAAATGACCATCTTCATTCCTGATGACCATCTTTACTTTGAAATCAGTTATCCTGATATTAACATAACCACTTCAATTTCCTTGTTTGCATAACATAGCAGGTTAAATTTTTTCCATCTTATTATCAAATTACTTCTTTAATTTTTAGTTAGCATATAGTTGGATCTTGCTTACATTTTTTACCCAATCTGAAAAAATATTCACCTTTAATTGGGTTATTTAGGATATTTACGTCTAATGTGTTATATAAATATTGTGAATATTGGTATGGTTGGAATTATATCTACCATCTTGATACTGTTTTTTTATTAGTCCCAATTTTTTTTCTTTCTTATATCTTTCTATCTTTTTTTGTATTGGGTTTAAAGCAATCTGCAACTAAGTTACTACAACCCATAAAATAATTTAGCAAGGTTAGAAGGATACACTTTATACATATATACACCCCCCCACACACACACACAGTGTCAATGAACATTTGGAAAATAACATAAACTTAATGCCTTATAGTACAAGGTATTGATTATGTATAATAATTAGTATTGTATAAGATATAATAGATATAATTAGTATTATTGGTATAATGTGATATTAGTATAAGGTATAAAACATATTACAGCATTAAAACAGTATGTCCTCATGTTTAATTCTAACTAAGTATGTGCAAGATTTCTAGGCTGAAATTACACACATATATATATACACACACACACACATGAAATTTTAAAAGACCTATATGGATGGAAAAATTCTTACAAATAACATGATAAAGATTTTTGAATGAACATTAAAAACATGTTTGAACCAATTACTAAGGAAAGGTACGTATAACACATAAATCATCATAATTCAAATAATCACCACAACACACCACCTTTATACATGTACTAGCATGGCTAAATTTAAAATAGTAGACAATACCATACATTAGAATTCTTTACTTGTTCAGTACCTTTTCACACACCATATTTTGTCTATCCAGACATGTAGTTAGCATGCTGCACATATCATCTTTCCAATTTTCATCTAAAATTAGCACCATGATATAAATTTAGAGGTTTAAAAATAAACCATCAAATACTGATATCTAATGTATCATTAGAGGTGAAAAACTCATAAGCTTTAGTTACCAGGTTCTATTTCATGTATTCATTAACTTATTTAATAAATATCTCTCAAAACACTCATTATATTCCAAGCAGTGTTCCAGCACTAAGAATGTATCAGTGAATACAACAGACAAAATGACCCTCATTAGGTTGAGTTTCCTGTTTAGTCAGGTGAGAGAGATAATGAAGGAAAAAAAAATAAATGATGCAGTATGTCGTATACTGGTAAGTGGTAAGCTGGAGGAAAAGTAAAGCAGTGAAAGAATGTTGCAGTCTTGAGCAGAAGTTTCCAGAAAGCCTCACTGAGAAGATGGAATTTGAAGGATAGCCAGGAGAGCGATCAGTACAGGTGTCTGCAGTTCCAGTCAGAGCTCCCTACTGTTGAAAAACTTCATTGACAATGATGGCTGACATCTGATAAAATTCATGATTGTCTAAGTGTAGAAATATTGAAATTGAATACTTGATTTTACCAACATTAATGTAATTCACTGTGTATATGTGATATGTTCATACTACAGATTGGGGATACTCTCTTCAACTACCACCTCATTCTACAAATTAGACGGCTAACTATTTTAGTAGATTTTCCTATTCTCATTTTAACATAGTAATCATAATTATTACTAATATGAATTCATTCTGAGGGTAATGAGCAAAATACCATGCAAAATGTTTAAATTCTCTCATTTTTAAGTTCAACTAGATGGTAGAAATGGCCAACTATTCCATTAAACCCCTGTAACCTAAGGCACTCTGTTTCTAGAAAATCACTTGAGTAGTTAACTACCAAAATAAAAGTGAAGACCTTTTAGCCACATTTTATTAGACACACATGAATACATTTTTCAGAATTAACACTAACTTCTGTAACTGCTGAGCCTAGGCAATAAAACTGCATGGGTCTTCATTTATCATTTCAGCAACAGTAAATTTCTAAGTGTGTCACTTCATTACATTTCCTATGTAATTCATACATTATAAAATTCTACATATATGTTTAGAGATGGGATCTATTGTAAATTTCTGAGCATTTCTTCTTCAGATGTTATATATTAGGATTTGCCATGAATTTTTGTGATAAAATACTAGAATTTTTGAGTCCCAGCTTGTTATAAATTTTAATTATATATTTTAAATTAATATATTTAAAATAGTGTATGACTGACAGGATTTTCAGTTTTCACTGAAATGTAAATTTTCAGTTTTACACTGCAATCTTTTATAGAAGTAAAGTGAAATTGAACAATCAACTCAGAAAAATTAACCTAAATGGGATTTATTAAGTATTAACCTTTCAGTCCTGTGTTAAGTATTTACATGTACTAGGATAACAGACAAAGCTATGCGTCAGACCCTGACTGTGCTTGAGCATTAACTTACTGAATGCCCTCTCTTCATTTCTAGGGTTTTGTTTGGGTTATCATAATCATTGTTACTTGTTATTAGCAGTAGCAGTAGCAGTAGTAGTAGTCATAGTAGCAGTAGTAGTAGTAGTCATAGTGGCAGTAGTAGTAGTATTTTGGTTCCTTTTAGGCTTCTGTTACAAAGTAGGAAATTCCTGTTAGGCTTTCCTACCTTTTAAGATAATGGAAAAAAGCTAGTATGGAAGGCAACCTGAAATGTCAACAATATGTAACCTCAATTATAAAGACACTTGTTTCAATACTTAATTTTCTTCATATTGATAAGGTCCAAATTTCCCTTTTCTTTAACTGTCAATGCATATGTATAATCAAAGAGAAAGCTGAAAATTCAGATGTGTTTTTTCCTTTATTTTAAAGAGAATACAATGCTAAAGCAACACAGAAGTTGAACAGAAATAAGAATAAGTAATCAAACAAAAAGAATATAATTTCCTAAGAAAATTTATGTCTGAAGTACAGGCACCTGATCTTTTTAGGCTTGAGGGAAAAGCAGGAAGGAGCAGACTCCATCTATCATGTGTGCCAAGAAAGAATTTAACTTTACTGGTTTCTAGAGGCAGGAGTGATTCTAACACTTAAAATACCTAGTATTATCATTAGGTGATTCTAGCTGCCAACTAGGGTCCGACTATAGGGGAAAGGGTTATTGTGCAAACTCAGTGTCCTAGGCTACTGGCTGTGACAGTGGTATATGTGTCTGACTAGTTTTGCAACACTGTCTGAAGGTAGTATTCCTGGCTGTGTCATCTTAAACCCAAATCTCTGGATCTCTCACTGATCCTATGAACTTTCACGCACCCTTAAATAAATTACCTTGTTTTATAAGTTAGCCAAATTCCATTCCAATTGCTTTTGTTAAGAAGTATTAAATATCTATATTATAAATCAGTATTCCCTAACTTTGGTACTGTTAATGTCAGACTAGATAATTCTCTGTTGGGAACCAGGTGATGGTTTTCTGCATTGTGGGATGTTTATCAGCATTTGCTCACTGGGGCCGGTAGCACATTCCCATTTGTGACAATCAAAATGTCTCAAGATATTGCCACATATCTGAGTGTCCCAATCTCAACTGATAATTACTGCTACAAATATCTTGATAGCTATCAGAAGGGAAAATTGGGTGCTATGACATAAACTGTTATATTTTCTCATCAAAGAGATGTCTACTTCAGTAAATAAGTGAAAATTTACCCTTCAGAATCACATAATCATAAAAGTAATTGAAAATGATTATAATATTTAATATAAAATATGTATTTTATTAAAAGAAAAAGGGGCAACACATTTTATCTCTTAGAGTAAAACTGAAACTGAAATTCTGCAGTGAGTACATCAGAGAGAAAGTTAATATTCTTTGGAATGCTTAGTATTACTGTTAGAGATTAAACAACAACAATATATGCTAAGAAGATTAAATCAATATTTTCTGTTGTAAATTCTGTGCCTTTTTATACAAAATAACTTTCAGTTTATTATCAATTCCTAAATATATTATATAATTGCTGTGGTTATATAACAGTTCATTGATTAATCCTCCATTAGTGACAACCATGACATATATTTGGACATTTAATTTCCATTTTTTTCACTATTATAACATTACGTGGAAAACTTCATTCATAGTGCTTTTCTATACTTTCTACTCTTAAGCTCACTTCTTTACTATGGACTACCCAAAGTGAATTTTCCAGATTAAAAAAATATAGTATATTTACAGCTCTTAATACATCTGTGTTAAGTATACATTAGTAATAGTGTTATTCCAGTTTTGGTCTACCAATAATATGTAGGAACTTCTATGTCACTGTGATTCTAGTATAATTGGATTGATATCTACTGTTTACAACTGTTGATTCTTTATGAAAACTGTTTCTGTTTTAACATGAGAATAAAACAGTATGATAAAATTATTGGGTTCAGCAGACACTTTAAGAGATTAAGAGATTATCACTTGTGGGACTTCAAGCCTTCAATATCTCTAACTACCTATCAATATATTTTATATGGATAAATTCTATGTATTGATATACATAACATATATGTACACACACAGACACACATACATATGCAGCCATCTGAATGGGTTTTTAGTTTGCTCCTAAAGTGAAGTATTGCACTTTAAATATAGAATCCAAAAAATAAAAACTATTTTATTGATTTAGGATGAAAGATTGTGAAGTAAACAAGAGTAAACAATATGTTGATAGCTTCATTCAGAGAGTTGTTGAGTAATTTACTATTATTTCTATACAGAGCAAGGACATAAACCATGGCATTTCACTTTCAGAAAAATGCTTGGCAAAAGATTGATAATATTTTATGAAAAGAAATGAGTATATTTAATTTATTGTCACTTTGGACTTTTGGTCCTCAGGCTTGCAGTTAAAAATTATTTTTTATATACCCACTTAGAAATTAGTATATCTCAATGAAGTGTCCTTCCTTAAAAAGTAAATTTACATGAGACCAATGAGTTAATGCAAAATAGGAGGATATATCTTTCCAGTGGCTTGAATACTCAAATTCCTCATTGAGAAGAGCATCCCATGCCTTAAAATAAGGATATATTGCAAATGTATTAGTAATCATGTGCTTTTGCATATGAGTAGACAACCAGTAATTGTTATTCTTGATTCATTTTTTCTAAGCCATGTATAGAACTTATTTCTTGTACTTATTTACTTTATCTCAATATTATCATATATTCATTGATAAATTTTTCCAATATTACTAATCAATCTCAAATTCAAACAAATAATTTATCAGATATTTTCATATAATTCTCCTTTTATTTGACAATCAGAATTCTAGATATATCAGTAGTTGTTATCACTATTATTACTATTTTCCTCATTAAATATATGGTATGATACATACTGAAGATAGGTAACAGTGAAGCCTGGAAATAGTTCAGAACCTCTAGGACTAAAACAGAAAGAAAAAAATAGTACAATGGTATTCAACCCAGAATCCTTAACACATTTTAAGTATATTACAATGCAGCTCTTGAGAGAACTGAAGGTTAGGCTATTTTCCTTCATCATGTAACACCTTGACATCTCTTTGGGTAGTCAAACCAACAGAAAAGAATTTCTGTATTTGGCCCTCTTCTGGAAACTTCACAGACTACATTACCTTTGAACTAAAAAAAAGAAGCTGTAATCAGCACAATATCAACAGCAAAAGAAACCCAGACTCCCTCTATAAATGGAAGACCTTCATGATTTGATATGAGTTGTAAACATCTGAGGAATAATCTTCACTATTCAAACTGCTTTTTAAGTCAGTCTGTATTAGCATCAGAGGCTCTAACATCTTGAAATATGTTTTGCCTACTGACATGAGAATTGGCAGCTTAGCCAGAAACATTCCTTTTTATTTACAGTGGTAAAATGTACATAACATTAAATTTACATTTTAACTATTTTTACTATTTTGCCACACAGTTTTGTGGCATTAAGTACATTCACATTATTATACAACCATTACCATCATTCATCTCCAGAATGTTTTCATCTTTCCAACTGAAACTCTGCACATGTTAGATGCTAACTCCACATGCAGTCCTTCCTCTACCCTCTGGCAACTACTACTCTACTTTCCATCTCTATGATTTTCCTACTCTAGAAATCTTTTTTAAGGTAATCATACAATATTTTTCCTTTTGTGTCTGATTTATTTTACTTAGTATAATGTCTTCAATGTTGTACTATGTGTAAAATTCCCTTCCTTTTTAAGGCTGAACAATGTATATACAAATACCACAGTTTGTTTATCCATTCCACTGTGTATGGACAATTGGCTTGCTTCTAGTATTTGGCTATTGTGAATAAAGATGCTATGAATATGAATGTACAAATATCTGTTTGATTCCCTGCCTTCATTTATTTTGAGTATATGCTCAGAAGTAGAATTGCTGGGTAATATAGAGACACAATCTTAATTCATCTTTCAAGCTACTTTGCCAAGTAAAAAGAGCACAATAATTCTCTCTTTTCTACTACAGAGAAGTTTACCACTTTTTCTAGAGTCAGCTCAAAGTAGTTGACTAAATATGGGTGGAAAGGTATTTACTTATTTATTTAGCTAACTTGTTAATTAGCTGCTTAGCCAGTAATGCAAAGTACACTTTCAAAAGAATTTGACAGCAAGGTGTCCATTCATACCCTAACTTACTAAGAATACATTTAATTAGGTTATTCTCTTAGTTCAACATCCTAGCTTTTTGGGTAAAAATAACTCTTAGTTTAGGTATCTTTTTGACTGGCGTTAAAAAGCTACAACTTTATTTAGCCAATCTACTATTATGGAAGATCAGAAATGGGTAATCATGAACAATTTCCAATAAAGGCTTAGTGTTGGAAGGGAATAACAAAGCATGACCAACCCTGCAGTAACTAGCAATAACTTGAAAATATTAAAAGTTATTTTAAAATCATACTGATTACTTTAACATATATTTCTTTTGGAAAATAAAAAAGATATGTATAAAGAAGAAAATGGTAATTATCAATACATCCATTGCCCAGAGTATTAACTGTTTGGCATGTTTTCTTCTAGTTGTATTTATATAAATTTTACAAAAACTAAATTAACTCAAGTGGGCAAAACATGTGTACTTATTATATTATTATATGTCAGTCAAAAAAGTAGTAAGGGACACAGTTAAAATTATAAAGTAATATATTATTCTATAATCCTTTTCATACTTTACTGATCCTCTTTAGATCTTTCTATGCATATATATATAAATGCATATATATATATAAATGCGTGTGTGTGTATGTGTAGTTACATATGTTACAATGATATTTTACTTTAAAATGCTAATTACATCTTCCAAATAATACTATGTTGAATTTTCTCTATAATTCCTAAAGAAAAGGAATAAAATTGAAAGATTTTTTTGTGGGAGATGAAGTTAGTTTCTTAGCCATATGATTTAATTTACAGTAGAATTGACTGACTTCTAGTTTTTTTAAATAAGGACATCATCATTCTTATACGTGATACAATTTCCTCTGCTTTCAAATCTCAATTGTCTTCTTTTTAACATTTCTGTTTGATAACAAAAATTATCATATCATATCATATCTAACATCTATATCTAATCAATACTAATTCATAACTGATTTATCGAATCAATATATCAGTACTTTTACCCCATTTTTTCTATTTTTCTCAGTTCAACTATAATTAGTTAAATATTTTAAGTTTATTTTTAAAAAGAGATTTAATAGAAAGTATGGATATACAGCTTGTATATGTGGTGATTTAGTAAATAATGAGGTATTTTAATTCAATTTATATAAATATAACTATTTAACTACCTGAGCATTTTAGTAGACATTTTCAAAATAAATTTAGATTCATCCCTTCCACCTTATACTAATGTAAAATCAACATTTGTGGAGGATTTTGATGTAAAAAATGAATCTATAAAGGACAAATGGAACATACATTTTTAACCTTGGAGTAGTGAAGATCTTTTCAACAGTAACTCGGAAATCAGAAACTATTACATAATGATTATAAAATAGTTTCACATGCAGAGAAAATACAATTTGTTAAATGAAAAAGATGAATGACTGAATTTAAATAAGTATTTATAACTCATATAGCAACAAAATGTATTCAACTTATGAGAAATTTAAAAAATCTTTAGAAAAACAACCAATACACTATGTTTAATCACTGACCCTATTCACCAAATATTCATCCATATTTTGACTCTTTCAGGAATGCACTTTATTGTCCACTTGGATTAAATGAGATTATGTAATCTGTTTCAGACAATAAAATGTGAACAGACGTGATGTGTAATCATTTCTGAGCTGAAACTTTGAGAACAACTGCATCCTTATCATTCCATGTCAATGTTCATGAAAGTACATCTGAAGATTAAACCTTTCCAGGCTGGATTCCTTATAGACTATGATCAGCAGAGTTCCCAACTAATTTGTGATAGACATCTGGCACAGTCAATAAACAAATATTTCTTTCTATAGCTATTTGTATGATAAACCAGAGGTTGTTTGTTTTTGTTACTAGAATATAAACAGTGTTTACTGACTGGTACACAGTATCTAATAGGATATTCAACAAATGACAAGCCATCTGAAGTGCATTACATGTATTTTAGAACATTCTGAAATCAGTCCAGATTCAAGTATATTCTGTATCTAGTACAGGGATAGATGTACTAACTGTAGAGCAAAAGCTAGAATTATTTTTAATAATATTTCAACACAAATGAACCTAGAGGGTGTTATGCTAAGTGAAATAAGCCAAGGAGAGAAAGACACCACCATATCATTTCACTTATATGTGGAATCTAAAAACAAAACAAAACAAAATGATCAAAACAGCAGTAAACTCACAGACACTGATAAGTGACCAGTGGATATCATGAAGGTGGGGTTGGGGTGGATGGGAAGGGTGGGTGAGGAAAATAGAGGCACAAAAATTTCAATCATAATATAAATTGTCATGGGGATGGAAGTGAATCATGGAGAATATAGTCAGTGGTTCTGTAACATCTTTCTATGTTGGCAGATAGTAACAGCACTAGTTGCTGAATCACTGTATTGTATACTTGAAACCAATATAATATTGTGTATCAACTAGACTTCAGCTTTAAAAAATTGAAAAAAAAGAAAGAAGATCTTTATGATAACTCTGATGGATAATTATAATATTCCTTTATCCCTTTCCTAAATGTCAGAGCTATATGAAAATAACCTGATGTTCTGAGACAAGTAAATCCTCTTTTGAGGATATTTTTCCTCATTTATATTACTCACAGGAAACCCATGTATGTTGTGTTTCAGAGTAATAGTTAATTAAAAATTCCCTGATTCAGCCAGGGGTCTTTGCTAGGTGATATATCACTGAAATATACTTTGCACTATGCTTCCTTTTCAGGTTAAAAGTCCTTTAAGCTGCAAAAGAATGAAACCACTGCCAAATTAGGAGGAGGGTATTTCATCCAATCTCATATTTTTTCTTTCACAGCTGAAAAAACAAGTGATAAATGTACCTACCATATACACAAAAGGTGAATATCTAATTTATATTGTTTTCCACCATATTTTATTGACTACTTAGAAATAACAATAGGTATACTACTATACACATATATATTTGCCATATAGATATAAATTACTCTAATTAATTGTAATTATGAACACTTCACTGCTTAATTTAAGTATTATATACTTTTAAAACATTTATGGAATCTTAAAAGCAAAAAAAGATAATCAAGTCAAAACATACCAGTTAGAGTCATCTCTGATTTTGACTTTTTGATGAGATTTCATCTTGAGCTAAGTATGAAATGGGTGCATATAGAAATAAGAAGCTATAGATAAAAACAAGCATTTTTCTACCTTGCAAATAATATAATCAAATGAGTTCTTCAAGAAAATAGCATACCCGTCATTCCCATTATCAGATATAAATCATTAATTACATTATTTTCTCTTCTCTTTTTTCCTCATTTTCTTTCTTTGTTCCTCCTTATTTAATCCTTTCTTATTGAATGTTGAAAGTTTTATTTTCTTACTTTCTGCTTGCATTAACTATATGAAATTCTAGACAAAAATATGAGACTAGAGGATTACTTTGGCTTCCTGTTTTATGGTAGTTATCTTCTCAAGATCCATCCTCTCAGCTTTCACTTTTTACTAAAATTTATGATTCAACTGTGTATTTGTAATAATTTGCACTGAAATATCACATATTCTGACATCTGAATTCCTCAGTTTTGAATCCCAACCTCCTTACTTATTTGAATGTTGACTTAGAAATACCCCTTTACCAGAAATGAACCTCAACTTACTTTTTTGTGAAATAGAAATATTTTTACCTCACTCAGAGTATAACTGTGGAGATTAAAGAAAAGACATGTAAATACAAGTACAGTAATTGAATATAGGTAGATATTAAATTAATGTTACCTATCTTGGTTCCTTTTAAAAAAATTAATCTGTGCTAATAGAAACACTGAAGACTTAAAGTCAGGCTGACAAAACTACATGCAACTGTTGTTGACTTGGGGTACTGGAATTCATTTTAGCTAAGAAACCTAGAGATGTTTGAAGGAGTAAATAATACATGGCAGGTGTGATTTTGATCTTGCACAACTCAAAATGAAAAGACATTTACTTTTATCACCTAAAAGGTCAGTCAAGAGTGCTGTACAATTAGTGATCATAAAACAGTCAAACAAACTCTCTCAAGGATAATTGATTTGTGCCTTATATTCTCTGCAATTTAGAAGTTATTTTTAGACATGTTAGCTCTCTGGATAATTGAACATTGAGTTTATAATAATGAACTATTGTGATAATCACAATATTTTAGTTAAAACATAAAATAAAATTTTTGTTGAAATGTGCATATTAAGGAGCTGTGTAGCCAAAAAGAGTTGTATTTCTATAAATTTCTTTAATAGCAAAGTTATACTGTGACATCTGTTCATTTGAGTACATGTCCAAAGTAATTAATATCTGGAGTCACGTTTACCTCTACTTGTAAGCTAGAGAGATGATGATCTCATGGTTGACAGACCTATGTACAGAAGGTGACATGGCACATTGGGTTTACTTTGAAGTAAAATTCTGACATTTATTTTGAAAATACCAGTAGTAATGAGAGGTCACACAGCCATAATTTAATTTTCAAGAACAACAGAGGTGTATACACTGTGACTCTTTTTTAATGAACAGCCACTTTTCTTATTTCGTTTCTGAAATAAGTGTTGGTAATTTGTTGTTTGTTATTGATTTTCTTTTGAAAATTAGTTTCCATACTTCCTAAGGAGTAATATCTTTAAGACCTCAATGTTAGGTCCATCTTCAAATTCAGTGTTTTCTAGGGGATACCATTTATTCAGTTCTTTGAAAAATCTTGCAAAGAACATTTTTATATCTTTTATGTAAGTGAAATTTAAAACTTGGATGGATTTCTAACATAAGTATGAACTTATAGACAATCATTGATATTACCAAAAACATATAAAAAGAAAAATGAAAGCATGCTTGAACTAACAGTAAGAGAAATGTGGCAGTGTATTTTTTAAACAAAGCATACAATTAGTATTTGTGATTTTAGATGTGTTGTTCCTAGACTCTGATAAAGGAGACAGGAAATAACACTAGTAATGCCTAATATTTGTCAAAATGCAGCCTTTAAATATTTAAAGGAAAATTAGATATTTTCCTTTAAATATTGACAATGTGTAGCATTTCACTCTAAATTTACATGTTATTGCCAATATAAAATTTTTAATTTCTGAGACCACAGAGAAAATGAGGCATCATTTAAAGACTGTGAGAAGCCATATATATATGATGGCGAGAAGCTTGTCTTTTATTGGGAAAGCTCGCCTATGATGTATGCGTTATGGGCTAACCTATACAGAAAGGTCTGAGGCAGGTATGGGATCTTGGATTGGCATGTTTTGAATGAAGCAAAGGATACATATATTTATAAAAATACTTAAATAATAGAAATTAAAAAATGAATAAATTTAAAACTTCATTAGAAACCCAAAGGTTCTTCTTGGTGACTTGAGCAGGTTACATAGCCTTTCTGAGAGTTAGATTTTTCATCTGTAAAATGTAGATGAAGATAATATCTACTGTATGTAATTGTGAGGGATACATTTTAAGAAGAATAGCATTAATGGTATCAAAGGTCTGAATCCTTCAAGAGGTTCCAGGGGAAAATCTGTTCATTCCTTGCCTTTTTCAACTTCTGGTGGCTATTGGCTTTCTTTGACTTTTGGCTGCATTGCTTCAATTTATTTTCCCTTCTCTTCTTCTCTACACAAATATTTATCTCTTTCTGATGAGTTATTATTACATTTAGAGTTTATCTGGATAATCCATGATAATCTCCCCATTTTGACAACTTTAATTTAATCACATATGGAAAGTCCTTTTTGCCATGTAAGGTAACATTCAGAGCTTTCAGTTATAGTACCTGTATGTATTTGGGGATCATCTTTCAGTCTACCACCCACACATATGTATATATATATAGTGTCAATGATTTTCTGAACATCCATATCCAGGAGGGAGTCTAATTATCCATTTCATAGGTGAGGAAATTGAGAAACAAAGAGATTAAATAGGAGTAAACTGTGAAGCTAGGATTAGATCCTCAAATATCTGATTGTACTAATCACTCCTAAACATACACAGTGACCAACTAAAAGAAACTCATTAGACAAATAAAGGATCCCAAAAAGTATGTAACAAGAATGTCATAATGGATGTGAAGCAAAATATATATGAAAGAACATAAAGGCATAAAAAATTATTGCTTTTCAATTTTTAGAATCAGCAATCTATACATAATATGCCAAAGACATTTATGGCAGCAGAACAGAATGTAAATGTTATCAGACCTGATTGTTTATAAAGGAAATGCGAATAGAAATGGAGAGGAAAACTAGATGAAAATGTAAGAGTGACAATTGCTTCCTTTATAAAAGAAGGGACAGGAAATTCTACAAATACTATTAGAACAAGAGATACTGGTAATTTGTTATGAAGTCAGCCAGATAATAAAAGAAGTAAAATTAATAATGTAACTATATCTAATGCAAACACAAAGGCCACATGGAAAACAAACAGGAGGGCACTTTGATCCCAGTTAAATATTTAATGTTAGGTCAATATCCCAGGGGTCGCAAGAAAAAAAATTTCAGAAGGGCCCGTTTAATTGTAGGAAATGTTGTGACCTTCAGTAAATTTCATATCATTATTTAAAAAGTTTAAATTCAGTATTGCAGTAGTTTATTACATGACAAAATAAAGGGGAAGGAAAATGTTCTCTTGTGTAAATGTATGAGACACTTACTGTGACAGAGCTAATTAGGCTCTTGGGAGAATTTATGCACAACTAATAAGAAACAGAGCTAAATGTTGTCTTAATTTACCCTCAAGCTCCCAGAAAAAGTTGTCCATTCAAGTCACACTAATTGAGCCAACAACCATTAACCTCTCTTTTCTAGATATATTCATTCGCATGCTAACATACAGAAACTGAGCTATATCTTTCCCAAAGAACAAAATTTTGTTTTGTTTTGTTTTCCATGCATGTTTGAACATGTATCCAAAGTATACTGTATTTAAAAATAAAGCAGATGCACAGAATTCAGAAATTTAATTTTCTTTGGCACTTTGATTGATTTTATGTTTTAATATAGCATAGCAGAGAGTAAAAATTATTAGTAATTACCAGTTTTAACAAGTGGGGTAAAACAAATACTCTCAAATAATGTTTCTGAGAGTGTGAATGTAGGGCAATCTCTTTATTACTTAAAGTTTTTAATAATCCTTGATCACTTCTAAATATCTCTCTTTTAATAACAAGTAATGAAACATGCAATGATAATATATACAAATAAATTCATTAAAATATCATAAAACAGATTTAGTGTAAATGACCCTAAACTGGATACTGGTTTATATGTTATATTACATCAACAAAAGTTGATGTAGCTCTGTGAATACCAACTGAGGATAATGTTTTCAAAATTAGGCATGATATGTATGTATGGGCAGATTTATATCAAACTTCTATGACCATCTTTTTGATGATGAGACTGTATAGATTATTACTTTCCAGTTTATAGACTGCCTTATCGTTTGAAGGGTTTAGTATGAGTATATGTTACTTTGGAGATAAGAAAAGCATTTTAATTTCATGTGATAAGCCCAATTAATGGAACAATTTAAATTATTTTAAAGGACATACATGACCATTGAAATCTAAACAAATAAACATATCAAGGGAATTGGCAAAACTGACATATGCGATAAAAGTTGAGTTACACTCTTGATGTTAAAAAATAAGCACATCAAACAATAATAATTTTAGGAATACTTGATGAATTAAAGGAACATAAAAAGAAAATGGATTGATAACAATAGGATTCAGGAAAGGTATCGATAAACAGGAGTGGAATGATGTAGATCTATAGGGCTAGATTCGATTTATTGTCAAAGTCATAAATTATGTTGGATGGTGAATTCAAAATTACTTATTGCATTACTAAAATAGATATAGAGAGGGAGGGGAGCATCCATGAACCAATAATTTTGATTATTTCATTTCCTTGGACCTTAGTCACATAAGAAGAAAAAATTGGAAAAACAAATCATTATATGAAGCTAGTATCCTAAACATTCTCAAACCCTTTTTAGTTCTTAATATTAAAGATTGCCTATTAAATCCCACAATGTATACACAGAATAGAAATGAGAAAAAATACTACAAAATGTTAGTAGTAAGTTTCTACAGATTTTGTGCTTAGACAAGTCTTGACTCATCTTCTTTTCTATAATTTTTAAACTTTCTATAACATGATACTTTCTCAAATTTTAAATATTAAATGAAATATATTTTGTACTAAAAATCTTTAAAAATGTAAACTACAAGGAGTTTTTCTAGACATAGTTGAAGAAGGTCATTGCAACTTATCTGCAGTTCTCTTCTGCTCTTTTTGATAGTGCACAATAGAGACTAATGACGGAAAATGATTCTGTTTGCCACAAATTTTAGTTACAATTAAAATAAGTGTTTAATAATGTGTGCTGAATGTCTCTTCCATTAACCACATGCCAAGGTCATTAGAAGCATTTTTATTTCTGTTCAGGGATTTCACTCAAGTTATAATAATAATAAAAAAAACCCACAAAACTATTTTGACCTCTGATTTACCAGCACCATGATCTTCCAATATTAAATAAGTTTCATGAAACAATGCTATATTGTACTTACTAAAAACTACCAGACAATCTGACTGTCTGAACCCTGAGGTGATCAGCAGATGCACTTGACATATTTGTATGTACGCAGATTCCCTAAGGTTTGGTGATACAAATGCGTGTAACAAAAAATAGATGGCTTTTTGCCTTTGGATAATTCATAGCCTAGGGAAATAAGACATGTGACCAGATATAGCACCCCATAACTGAGTGCTACAACTCTCTATAAAGGTGAATGGAATTGCTGTGAAGCTGATGTGGTTAAGCAGCCTTCACAGAAACAAGGACAATAAATTTGGTTGTTCAAAAATGAGAAACAAAACTTTTCCAGATTGACTCAAGAAGAAATGATATGTTTGTAAAAAAATTTACCACATGCACAGCCACAATACCAGCATTTAAACATTCATAAATTAATTAAACAAATACATATGTATTTTAAGAACTTAACATATGTGAAACACATTTTTAGGTTTCAGTGAATGTGATTTAGGTTCCATATGAATGTGGTTTTAGGTTTCATAAAATGTAATCCATAGTGTCTAAAAATAATGAGTCTGTGAGAGGACATAGAAAAATACACACAGTATAATTTTATAAATTTCTATGACCACACTATGCTCTATGAAGTCTAGTAGAGCAGAGAGGAGAGAGAGATGACTTCTCTTTTGGGGAACCTGTACTCTTTTTCTGAGGAACTGTCCTTGTGTTGTACCTTGAAAGAAATATCGGACTATAAAATATCACACCAGCCACAAAAAGGAAGGAGGAGAGGAGGATTTTCTTAACGGAAAAGTAGGGATAAATGTATGAAGTCCACTGCCTGACTGGTTTTTCACCTCCATTGATCATGCATCCATAGTCTTTGTATTGCACAATTCTAAGGGATGTATTCACATTATAACTAATGCTCGCATCCTGAAGCCCTAAATGCACTCATACAAGCAAAAAAAAAAGACAAAAAGAACATGAAACCTCAATATAGGTATATATATTTATCTTATTTTGCTATTATTAATATACAATTAAATGAGCAACATTATGGTTACTAGACTCCCCCTATTATCAAGTCCCCACCACATACCCCCATTGCAGTCACTGTCCATCAGCATAGAAGGATGTTATAGTATCACTACTTGACTTCTCTGTGTTATACTGCCTTCCCCATTTCCCCTACCCCATCTCCACCCCCACTACATTATGTGTGCTAATTGTAATAGCCCTTTTTCCCCCTTATCCCTCCCTTTCCACCCATCTTTCCCAGTCCCTTTCCCTTTGGTAACTGTTAGTCCATTCTTGGGTTCTGTGAGTCCGCTCCTGTTTTCTTCCTTCAGTGTTTTCTTTGTTCTTATACTCCACAGATGAGTGAAATCATTTGGTACTTGTCTTTCTCTGCCTGGCTTATTTCACTGAGCATAATACCCTCTAGCTCCATCCATGCTGTTGCAAATGGTAGTATTTGTTTTCTTCTTATGGCTGAACAATATTCCATTGTGTATATGTACCACACCTTCTTTATCCATTCATCTACTGATGGACACTTAGGTTGCTTCCACTTCTTGACTATTGTAAATAGTGCTGCGATAAACATAGAGGTGCATATATCTTTTTCAAATGGGTTGTTGCATTCTTAGGGTAAATTCCTAGGAGTGGAATTCCTGGGTCAAATGGTGTTTCTATTTTGAGTTTTTTGAGGAACCTCCATACTGCTTTCCACAATGGTTGTACTAGGTATATTTTTATATTTATAAATAACATACATCTACTATTATATATCTAGTAATACACTACAGAACATTTTTAAAAAGATAAGTATATATGAAATACATTATATATTGTAATTTTTGTTCTACTATAAAGTTTTTTGGTTGTTTTGGGTTTTAGTTTATAAACGTTTGTAATTATTCTTTAATAATAGTATTAGTACACTTATTCTTAAGAGTTTTTTTTAAACAATAATAAATACAAATCTTTATTCCAAATTGTCCTTTTTTGGTAATTACAATGCTTTTTGGCAATTTCTTGTCAAATTTGATTCAATAGTATTGATTCAGGCCTATAATATAGCTAATAACTTATTTGTGTCTTATTTAGAATTCTTCCTTGGATTATATGCATTATATTCTTTCTGGAGTTTTCTTTTCATATACTTGATCTCATGAGTGTTAAAATTATATAATTTTTTTATGGATTCATATACTGAAGACATATAAACTAAAAAATACTGTATTAAAATAGGTAGAGAATACTAAAACCCTCTATATTGGGGCTTCTACTCTTCTCATCTATAGGTAACATACGAAAGCTGTTAAAAGGACTAATTATTTTTACTATTAAGTATCAGCATACTAAATATCTCTTAAACTTGCTTTTTTATTTTTAGTAAAATATTGTAAAGAGATATCCTCATTCTTCATAGTATTGCACTGAAGTATGTAGAATCAATTGCAAAGAAATCTGATCAAATCTTGGAAAGACATGCATGATATGTTTAATAGCTTTGAAATTATTAGCAATCAATAAGAGTCAATAGAATAATATTCTTTAAAAAATCCACATGACCAGAATCTTTTGGTTGGATGGGCAATTCTGGCACAAAGGAGGGTGGAATGGAAAAAAGATGCACTTATGTGTTCCTGAATGTTCTCCTCTCATGTTCCCCAACTGCATTGTAGGGTCCCAATTCCAAATCTGTGTCATATATTTCACTATTTAAGATCCTATTGAGTGAAACAGTAATACCAATTATTCATTAACATCAGTCTGTCAATTTACCTAGAAAATTATTGAGAAACTGAGTCACTTAAACTATGAAGAAGTGAAAAGCAGAATGCCACAATGGTTAGACAAGAAGTCTCGAATGCCTGGAACATGTTGAAATATGAAAGGACAGACCTTGAACACAGGCTGCTTGAGTTGTCCTATTTAACAGCAGAGCCCATTTTGAAGGAAACTGCTAAGATATTGTCTCACCAAGTTCGGAGAGACATCATACCAATTAAACTAGTAGGGATAAACTTCCCCAAAAGGCTTCTCATAAGTATGACCATAGAAAAGTAGAAAATTCACACAATATGGGGGCTGAATCCCAGAGCTCTCTCTTTTGGCTCTATTGACCAGGAACATCTACTTTCTTGCCTCTCATGAGGATCTATAGTTTAAAGAATGAACCTGCTGGAAATGGATGTCCAGTTCACAGCTTAATATGTAACTGAAGTCATCAAAGGGATCAGAGTCCCATTTCACAGTTCTTCACTGAAAGGGAAATATAGACAAAATGGGCCACAAACACAAAGCAAACTAAGAAAACGCCCAGGAAATAATCAAGCCCAGTTCTGTGAACAAGTATGCACAGTGAGGACTGTGGCACCTCAGCACGTGTGAATTTGCTGGAGTTTGTACTGCTTTAATTTTCTTTAATTTAAAAAGTTGATCTAGCCCAGTTTTCTTTCTTAATCATTTCATTTACATCATAGAATATTCTGAGGGGGGGGGTTCTGGGAAGATGGCGACGTGAACAGGGCGGTGGAAATCTCCTCCCAAAACCATATATATCTATGAAAATACAGCAAATACAACTATTCCTAAAAGAGAGATGAGAATATACAGGACAGCGCACAGCCTGCATCTGCATCTGCATCTGAGAGGAATCGGCACCCCGCGATGAGGACAAGATATGGAGCCGCGTCCCGGCGAGACCTGAGCGCACTGGCAGGAAGAGAAGATGGAGAGCTGGGAGGGAGTGGAAGCACAGGCCCGCGAAATAACCAGCCCTGATGATCTGCGCTGGGAGCACTGACACACATCACGCGGTGTATCGGATATTGGAGAGGCAGAAGGTGCAAGTTTTGAGCGGGGAACGTGCCGGGTCCTTGCAGCCGGCTCCCCAGGACAAAAGAAAAGTGTGTGCTTTTTTTAGCGATCTTAAAGAGACAGGGGCCTAAAGGAGGAACATGATCGTTCCAGCACACAGCCCAGCAGGCTGGGAGTCCTGAGGAATTTTGGACCCCTTGGCTGGCGACTGGGAAAAAGTAGCCGCCCTGAGACTTCACACAGAGAACAACAGCCTCCCATTCGTTCCCACCCCGGCCAGAGCTACAAACAGCCCTGCAGAACATAGTTGAGCAACAGCGCTACCTACAGCATCCTTACAGAATCCACTTCCAGTGGACAGTTTTTTTTTTCTTTTCTTTTCCTTCTTTCTTTTTTTACTCTTTTCTTTCTCTTTCTTTTTTTTTTTTTTTTTTTAAGTCTTAAAGAGCCCAGCTGATATACGTGGCACCTACCAGCAACCACTTCTATAGCCAAGAAAAGACAGAGGAATATGGTACAGACAAAGTTCACCCAGACCCAGACAACACCAGAGAGGGAGCCTGAGGTATGGAAATGCAAAATCTTCCTGAAAAATAATTCAGAATAAAAGTCATAACCATGCTGATGGATCTACAGAAAAATATGCAAGAGCTGAGGAAGGAAATCAGGAAAGACAATGCAGAAATGAGACAAGCCATCGATGGGCTTAGCAGCAGACTGGACGAGATACAAGAGATTGTTAATGGAATAGAAATCAGAGAACAGGAATACAGAGAAGCTGAGGCAGAGAGAGATAAAAGGATCTCTAGGAAAGAAAGAATATTAAGAGAACTGTGTGACCAATCCAAACAGAACAATATTCGCGTTATAGGCATAGCAGGGACGAGGAGAGAGAAAAAGGGATAGAAAGTGTCTGTGAAGAAATAATTTCTGAAAACTTCCCCACACTGGGGAAGGAAATAGTCTCACAGTCCACGGAAGCCCACAGATCTCCCAACACAAGGGACCCAAGGAAGACAACACCAAGACACATAATAACTAAAATGGCAAAGATCAAAGATAAGGAAAGAGCATTAAAGGCACCTAGAGAGACAAAAAAGATCACCTACAAAGGAAAACCCATCAGACTATCATCAGACTTCTCAACAGAAACCGTTCAGGCCAGAAGAGAATGGCATGATATATTTAATGTAATGAAACAGAAGGGCTTGAACCAAGAATATTGTATCTGGTACGATTATCATTTAAATATGATGGAGGGGTTAAACAATTTCCAGACAAGTGAAAGCTGAGAGAATTTGCCCCCCATAAATGACCTCTACAGGACATCTTAAAGGAACTGCTCTAGAGGGAAGCACTCCTAAGGCTAAAAAGGTGTCAACAGAGAAAGGAAAACCATAGCAAAGAAACCAGACGATCCAAATACTAACTAAAGGCAAAGAATAAAACACCTAGTATATAAATAATGGAGGAGGAAGAATAAGAAGGGAGAGACATAAAGAAACATCAGACTGTGTTTGCAATAACTTAACGAGAATGTTAAGTTAGATTCTAAAATAGTAAAGAAGCAACCCTTGAACCTTTGGTAACCACGAATCTAAAGCCAGCAATGGCAATAAGTACATATCTATCGATAATCATCCTAAATGTAAATGGACTGAATGCACCAATCAAAAGACACAGAGTAACAGAATGGATAAAAAAGCAAGACCCATCTATATGCTGCTTACAAGAGACTCACCTCAAACGCAAAGACATACACAGAGTAAAAGTGAAGGGATGAAAAAAGATATTTCATGCAAACAACAAGGAGAAAAAATCAGGTGTTGCAGTACTTGTATCAGACAAAATTGACTTCAAAACGAAGAAAGTAGCAAGAGATAAAGAAGGACATTACATAATGATAAAGGGGTCAATCCAACAAGAGGATATAACCATTATAAATATATATGCACCCAACACGGGAGTGCTGGCATATGTGAAACAAATACTAACAGAATTAAAGGAGGAAATAGACAGCAATGCATTAATTTTGGGTGACTTAACACACCACTCACTCCAAAGAACAGATCAACGAGAGAGAAAATAAGTAAAGACACAGAGGCACAGAACAACACACTAGAACAGATGGACCTAACAGACACCACAGAACTCTACACCCAAAAGCAACAGGATACACATTCTCCTCAAGTGCACATGGAACACTTTCCAGAATAGACCACATACTAGGCTACAAAAAGAACCTCAGTCAAGTCAAAAATATTGAAATTCTACCAACCAACTTCTAAGATCACAAAGGTATAAAACTAGAAATGAATTTTAAAAAGCAAACAAAAAGGCTCACAAATACATGGAGGCTTAACAACAGTCTCCTAATTAATCAGTGGGTTAACAACCAAATCAAAACAGAAATCAAAGAATATATGGAGACTAATGACAACAACAACACAAAGCCACAACTTCTGTGGGACACAGCAAAGGCAGTTCTAAGAAGAAAGTATATCATGCCTATTTAAAGAAGGAAGAACATTCCCAAATGAGTAGTCTAAAGACACAATTACTGAAATTGGAAAAAAGAAGAACAAATGAGAACCAGTCACCAGAAGGAGGGACATAATAAAGATCAGAGAAGAAATAAATAAAATGGAGAAGAATAAAACAATAGAAAAAAATCAATGAAACCAAAAGCTGGTTCTTTGAAAAAATAAACAAAATAGATAAACACCTAGCCAGACATATTAAGAGAAAAAAGAGAATATACACACATAAACAGAATCAGAAATGAGAAAGGAAAAATAATGACAGATCCCACAGAAATACAAAGAATTATAAGAGAATATTATGAGAATCTATATGCTGACAAGCTGGAAAACCTAGAAGAAATGGACAACTTCTTAAAAAATACAATCTTCCAAAACTGACCAAACAAGAAACAGAAAAACTAAACAGACCAATCACCAGCAACAAAATTGAAGCGGTAATCAAAAACCTACCCAAGAACAAAACCCCCGGACCAGATGGATTCACCTCTGAATTCTACCAGACATATAGAGAAAAAATAACACCCATTCTCCTTAAAGTTTTCCAAAAAATAGAAGAGGAGGGAATACTTCCAAACTCATTCTATTAAGCCATCATCACTCTAATACCAAAACCTGGCAAAGATCTCACCAGACAAGAAAATTACAGACCAATATCCCTGATGAACGTAGATGCAAAAATATTCAACAAAATATTAGCAAACCGAATTCAAAAATACATCAAGAGGATCATACACCATGATCAAGTGGGATTCATCCCAGGGATGCAAGGATGGTACAACATTCGAAAATCCATCAACATCATCCACCACATCAACAAAAAGAAGAACAAAAACCACATGATCATCTCCATAGATGCTGAAAATCCATTTGACAAAATTCAGCTTCCATCCATGATTAGAACTCTCAACAAAATGGTATAGATGGCAACTACCTCAACATCATAAAGGCTATATATGACAAACCCACAACTAACATCATAGTCAACAGCGAGAATATGAAAGCTTTTCATCTAAGATCAGGAACAAGACAGGGGTGCCCACTCTCCCCACTGTTATTCAACATAGTACTGGAGGTCCTAGCCACAGCAATCAGACAAAACAAAGAAATGCAAGGCATCCAGATTGGTAAAGAAGATGTCAAATTGTCACTATTTGCAGATGACATGATACTATACATAAAAAACCCTAAAGACTCCACTCCAAAACTACCAGAACTAATATCTGAATTCAGCAAAGTTGCAGGATACAAAATTAACACACAGAAATCTGTTGCTTTCCTATACACTAACGATGAGCTAACAGAAAAGAAACCAGAAAAACAATTCCATTCTCAATTGTATCCAAAAGAATAAAATACCTAGGAATAAACCTAACGAAGGAAGTGAAAGACCTATAGTCTGAAAACTACAAGACACTCCTAAGAGAAATTAAAGAGGACACTAACAAATGGAAATTCATTCCATGTTCTTGGCTAGGTAGAATAAATATTGTCAAAATGGCTATACTACCTAAAGCAATGTACAGATACAATGCAATCCCTATCAGAATACCAACAGCTTTCTTCAATGAACTCGAACAAATAATTCTCAAATTCATATGGAACCACAAAAGACCCCGAATAGCCAAAGCAATCCTAAGAAGGAGGAATAAAATGGGGAATTACACTCCCTGACTTCAAGCTCTACTACAAAGCCACAGTAATCAAGACAATTTGGTATTGGCAAAAAAACAGACCCACAGACGAGTGGAACAGAATAGAAAATCCAAACATTAACCCAAACATATACCGTCAATTAATATTTGATAAAGGAGCCTTGGATATACAATGGGGAGATGACAGCGTCTTCAGCAGCTGGTGTTGGAAAAACTGGACAGCTACATGTAAGAGAATGAAACTGGACTACTGTCTAACCCCATACACAAAAGTCAACTCAAAATGGATCAAAGACCTGAATGTAAGTCATGAAACCATAAAACTCTTAGAAAAAAACATAGGAAAAAATTTCTTGGACGTAAACATAAGCAACTTCTTTATGAACATATCTACATGAGCAATGGAAACAAAAGCAACAATGAACAAGTGGGACTATATCAAGCTAAAAAGCTTCTGTACAACAAAGGACACCATCAGTAGAACAAAAAGACATCCTACAGTATGGGAGAATATATTCATAAATGATGTAGTATCCGATAAGGGGTTGATATCCAAAATGTATAAAGAACTCACGCACCTCAACAAACATAAAGTAAATAATCTAATTAAGAAATGGGCAGAGGACATGAATAGACACGTCTCCAAAGAAGAAACTCAGATAGCCAACAGGCACATGAAAAGATACTCCACATCACTAATCATCAGAGAAATGCAGATTAAAACCACAATGAGATATCACCTCACACCAGTGAGGATGGCCAATATCCAAAACACAAACAACAACAAATGTTGGCGAGGATGTGGAGAAAAGGGAACCCTCCTACACTGCTGTAAAGCAGTATGGAGGTTCCTCAAAAACCTCAAAATAGAAATACTATTTGACCCAGGAATCCCACTCCTAGGAATTTACCCTAAGAATGCCGCAGCCCAGTTTTAAAAAGACATATGCACCCCTATGTTTATCACAGCACTATTTACAATAGGCAAGAAATGGAAGCAACCTAAGTGTCCATCAGTAGATGAATGGATAAAGAAGAGGTGGTACATATACACAATGGAATATTATACAGCCATAAGAAGAAAACAAATCCTACCATTTGCAACAATATGGATGGAGCTAGAGAGTATTACGCTCAGTGGAATAAGCCAAGCCGAAAAAGACAAGTATCAAATGATTTCACTCATATGTGGAGTATAATAAAGAAAAAAACTGAAGGAACAAAACATCAGCAGACTCACAGAACCCAAGAATGGACTAATAGTTACCAAAGGGAAAGGGACTGGGGAGGATGGGTGGGAAGAGAGGGAGAAGGGGGAAAAAGGGGCATTACAATTAGCAGATATGATATTGGGGGCATGGGGAGGGCTATACAACTCAGAGAAGACAAGTAGCGACTCTATAGTATCTCACTACGCTGATGGACAGTGACTGTAATGGGGTTGGTGGAGGGGACCTGATGAAGGGGGTAGTTTAATCACCATAATATTGCACATGTAATTGTAGATTAATGATACCAAAATAAATTATATAAAAAAAACAATAAATAACAACAAAAAAAAACTGAACCAAATTTCATGAGTTCACAACACATAGAAGACACTGAAAATTTAGAATGAATCGTCTCCTTGTAGATGAAACTGATTCAACATTTATCGAAACTACCAATGACAGCCACATTATTAAAAGCAGGGAGCAAGACCAAATGCAAATGTTAAGAGCAAATGTAAATATGAAAAGGACAATAGAAATGGGGTAATATACAAAGTATATAATTATATTTATAAAGTGTATATAAAAGCCCTTACTCAATGTTTCTGTGGACCTATACTAGCTTTATTGTACCTCAGAGAGCTTTCACTTTGCTGAGTCTTGGACCAAGAGGGAGCTTTACAATGCAGCTGGAGACGGCAACTGCCGACAAAGGAAGAACTCTAGGCACTCTTAATCTGTCCTAACCAGATCACCAATGCCATGTCTATTAACAAATCTAATGAGTATTTGAGTTCCTGAAAGAATTTGACATGTTTTATGATTCCTTTAATCCTAGATTTCTTTTTTTCCCTTGAATTCTGAAATAAACTTTCCCAATGTTTGACCAATGCTGAAACTATTTTTATTTTGGGAACAGTTACTCTGTTCAGTAAATGTCAGTTTCCCTTAAGTTTCAAGCCTTGCTATTTTGTAGATTTTGAATTCTAATTTTTGTGAAAATCCCTCTACACAGACTGCTACCAGTTTTGCTTATAAGTTTATATTCTTGCTCTGAAGGGCTGGACATGTTTCATACATTATTTCAAGGTTATATACTCTCTTCTCTTTCTTTAACATCTTCGCAGGTTACCTAGGATGGATGATGCTCCCATTTTGTTGATAAATTAATGTGTAGAGTTATCAACAATTCATTTTGATGAATTTAAAAATGACATATATGTTAAGCAAGGTGGCCTTGAGGATACACTTGTCAGTAGATATGTTCCAAATAGGCCAAGGAATGATACAAAACCCTAATAATCCATGTGGACCTTAGATATTATCTAATTAATTATCTAAACCTTTTCTAATATTAAGGACATTGGAGTCCAACAAGATTAAATGACAAAGGTAAGGCCCAGCATTCAATTAATATTATAGCTGAGAGAAGAATGTTTTTAGAATCATATTCTTGTACTCTGTCACTCAGCAACTGGCTTCCTGGGAAACAGTGGCACATTAGGAGTCTAAGATGGTCACGAGAGATCTGTAGGAGTCACCTTTAATCATCTGTTACTTCCTGTTGTCAATTCCCAGACACTGATCTCTCTGTGAATAATAAATACCAAATGAAATATTAAGCATAGTCGTTGAAGTAAAAATCTTACAGCTCTCCTCTCAAACAAATGAATTAAGCTGTTTTGGAAAACAGTAATTATCTGTGTATAGTCATCACAGGAGAAACATTTGTTCAATAAATTCTTGTCCTAACTATATTCTCACTCTTCCCACCTATTACTTTAAATATTCAGGTTTTAAAATATACATAAACATATTTCAATATTGGTTAGAGAAGAATTATTTTTAGTGATATTCCAGATATGATTAGATCATGACATTATATTCACAGTTTCAAGTTGGAAATAACCCAGAAATAATGATTAACATTTGGAAATAATAATTAGCCATTCGTTATGGATTCAGAGAAGAACTTTTGCTGAGTGAATCATAAAGGATGCTAATCATGTTAATTTTACTACATTTGGGATGTCACAAAAGCAGAAGGGCTGGTAAAACATGTTGCGGGCTGGTAAATATTTTTCATCTATTTACGTGGTTGACTGATAACATTTAATAAATTTGTTTTAAAAGACCCCCATGCCAAAGGCAATAAAACATAATATGAGGGGATACTAAGCCAATTAATGCAAAGTAATGCCATGAAAGGTAATTATATTTAGGCTTAAATACATTTTATATAAAGAATGTATTACTATATCATATTATTACAGGTTAATCAAATGTAGTATAAACACTAAGAAAATAAAGAACTTATGCCTGAGGTTTAACTTGCTTGACAATATGATTGAACTGATGGAAGGAAATACTTTCTTAAATAAAATGTATTATCATAACAATCTATGTTTTGACAATATAAAATACAGCTGCTTTTCAAAGCAATATATTGAATTTGTTTATGGATATTACAGTGTAAATGTGCATTTTCATATACTGTATCATTTGCTATTTACATTTATTCAAGACTTTGGTATTTATTGAAAACTGTTTTTTAACTCTAATAGGAACAGACTCAGAGAAGTTATGTGATTTTCATTTTATCGTGTCATCTTAAGATATATCCAGGCTTTATACCTATTTACCTACTTACCTACGTACCTTCATACCTGGCTATACACACATACTCTTAGGAATAATTTAAAACAAAAAAATAGTTTAAGGACTAAGAAAATCAACTCACTAATTTAAGGTAGATCTGGGCCTATTACTGGGGAAAGCTATACTAACTGAATGTTTTACTTAGTGTTTGTGATTATGATTTCATTTCTTTAAAAACAAAAAATACAGAAATTGGTTCATACCCTTTTCTCATACATAATGAACTCTCCTCCTCTGACCCTATGATATTAAATCCATAGTACACTGTAATCTTATTATGAACTTCATTCATTATTTTTTGGATTAGTTTTCTCTAAGAAATCATATCATTTATAGTGAAACTCATTTTTCATGACATGGAACATTTACAATTATTAATGTCTATTCTGACACTTCTTAAAATGACAATTTGAGATATTTAAATATAAAATTACTATGTTTTTAAAACCCAGTATCAATTCTTTGAAAATGATGCTGAGTTAGGTGTGACCTAACGTCTCTTTCCGAGTATCAATAATATTTGTTGGCAATCAACTAGAAATTCTTGTCATGTGAACTATTATTTTTAATTAATTAAAATACTTCATGTGGGACTTGCATATTAATTTTTCAAGATTATATGCCCTCTTATGTAAAATGAAGGGAATATCTGGCCTGGTACAATTTTGCTTCTCCTTTTTTTTTAATACTCTTCTAACTCAAAGGCCAATCTTTTAAGTTTCTTTTGCTGGTTTCTCTTCATTTCATCTATGTCTATTTGGAGTGTACCAGGGCTCATTTCTTGGTCTTATTTCCTTTTAATGTGTGTTTACTCTCTTGGTGTTGTCATATTCACGACTCTTGAATTTAGATCCTAATTCTGCCTATCCTCTGAACTTCAAGGCCAGGTACCATTACAACTTGTTCTGTATTGAAATCTTCAGTCTAATTTATCCAAACCAAATTATTCATTTTTCCTTCAAACATACTTCCTCACATTGTTTATCCTAACCCAGTAAACTGCAACACCATCCACCCAGGTGCTCAGGGCAAAAACTATGAAGTCATCCTCAAGTTCTTTCTTTCCCTCTTTCTTTCACAGTATATCTAGCAAATTGTGTCAGCTGTAACTTCAAAATCAAAATATTTCTACCTAACATTTCCATAACTAAGACCTTGAATCAAGACTGGGTTTTTGCAAGAGCTTCCTAGCGAATCTTCCTCTTTGTGATCTTGCCTGGTAATCCCCTCTCCCACTTAAGTGTTTTCAATGCAGTAAGTAGAGTGACTTTTCCCATGAGCAATTCAGATAATATCACTACTTTGATAAAAGACACCTAATGGATTCCCATCTCACTCAGAGTTGGTGCCAGCAATTCCCTGTTATAAATGACTTAATTTTCTGTGGCTCTCCCTGTTCTCAGTTGATCCCAGCTACACTGGCCTCCTGATGCTTCTCTAGCATTCTAGGCACGCTCTCACTTTAGGGCCCTTAGGGCTGCTGTAGCCCTTGCTTGAAATGACCTTTCCGGATGTCTACAGAGTTTACCCCACTTCCTACATGCTCTTCAAACTGGCAATTCAGAGCCCCACTCTCTGCTTTACTTTGCTGAATATACACACACACACAGATACACACATTTATACATATATACATAACATTCAATTAATATTTGTAAATGAATGTATATGTTCCTCTTCATAAATATATGTAACTTTAAAGAAATTAAACATTGGGTGAATTTGCCTATATTTGAAATAAAAAAAATCAAAGGTAGAAAATTAAACATTTTATTTGGTGATTATTTAAAAAAATGAGGTGCCTTCATATATTTGTCTTATGCATGGTTACAACTGAATCATGTATCTAAACTCCATTATATTGACTCTTTAACAACACATGGGTTAGGGGTGCAGTTGAAAATACATGGTTAACTTTTTACTTCCCCCAAAATTAACTACAAGAGCCTACTGTTGACAGGAAGCCTTAATGATAACATAAACAGCTGATTAAGGCATTTTTTTTTTTTTACAATTTATTTTATTTTAGTATCATTAACCTACAATTACATGAGCAATATTGTGATGATTAAACTACCCCCTTCATCATATTTTATATATGTATTATATACATATTCTTAAATAAACTAGAGAAAAGACATTTTTTTTTTCAAATTGTCAAGAATTTCCAAAATTTTTTCCAATATGTTTATTGAAAAACATCTGCATATAGTGGACTGGTGCAGTTCAAATCCATGTTGTTGAAGAGTCAACTATGTAACTGATTCTACTAATTGCAGTTACAAACATTTAACATTGCAAGTATCACATGCCTTCAAGCAATTTTATAAGCGAGGTTAGACCATGGAAGATCTGTAATTATCTTAAGATATTGAGGAAGAAAAGAGATTTAAAGTTTTACGATTAATAAATTTAGCATTTAGGGAGATTATATGATTCTCATACCAGTGTATTTTCTACTTTTCTTAAAAACAGTAAGAGCAAAAGTATTTGACTATCTCAGTTTCCATCGGTTCATATGTAATATTCTGGAAATGATATTTACTCCAAAATGGAATTGTTAAGAATAATTCACTGATATAAAATGAAAGAGATAATGGTAGTAAGAGTAATGAGAATTATTAAATTTGGTCACTATGTGATAGGCAATGTTTTAACAATTTTAAATAATTTTCTATATTAGACCTTCAAATAAACTGATGAGGATTGGTATTATTCCTAATAACAGATAAAAATATTGAGAATTCATTGAATTTAAGAAGTTTGGTCATGTTCACCAAATGAGTCTCAGAGGAGAATTCAAGCTATCTTGTTCCCAAATGCCACCCTTATTACTGCACACTATCTATACATTGTTCAAACTGCATAGTCAGATTTGAAAATACAAATTTTGAGGATAAAATTGATTGTTACATCTTTCAGATGAATGAATAGCAAATTCTTATCAATGTTTTTATAATAATTTATATTCTATGCATAGAATGAAATTTTGAAATATACATATACCTAAATACAATATAATCCAAAATTGAGAAAATGAGAAAGTAATCTATCTATATTGGTATTAACATAGAATTCTGTCACTGTCTATGAGAATGCTCTAGCTGTGACTATTATGCTCATTTTCTTTATGCCATAATCCTCCATACTTCCATATACATAAAATTACACTTTCCTAACCCATAAAACTTTGATGTTAAGGGTGAGAAGAAACTGGTATGATCATAAACTAATAATGGAGGGTGAATCTTTAACATTTCAGAATTGTAATTTATCAATACGTATTAAAAACTTTTAAATGTGCCTACTCTCTGAAATTGTACTCAATATTCAGTCTCCAACCTAGACAAATAGTGACACAGGAACAAAATGATATATGGGGGAAAAAAGGTACTTCAGAGTGTTGTTTATAGGATTAAAAAACACAGAAAAGAAAAATAAATGATTGATTAAATAGATTATGATAATACACGAGGCCATTAATAACGAAATACTATTCTTCCTTTTGATAACAACACGTCATGTCATTGTCAAGAATGTGCTGACATTGGAGGAGAGCACCTTAAATTATTTTTTTAATGTAAGCAAACCAAAGAGATAATATTGAACGTGTGTCTCTTCTAATTGCTGAAATAATATTACTAATTGTGTGTACATTTTATTTAGGTCCTGTTCATTTATGACATGAAAACATGCTTACAGTGTAAAATTAGGTTAAAAAACTTACAAAACAGAGAAAATTACACTTCCCTGTGAGAATTTTGTAGCAGAAATAATTTTCTATTTCCAAAATTAAAAATGAATTATATACTTGAAATATAAACTGAATTATGAATTGTGGGTTTATCATTGTTTATCATAGATTGTAAATTTAACCCAAAACTTCCAATGCTCACACTCTTTTAAATGGTAAGCTGGAATTTTCATAACTTTTGTTTTTGCTTTATATTTGTATTTTAAAAAGTGTATTGAAATAGCACTATTCTAAATAACAAAATAGTGACATTTATTCTTCTTAATTTTTAACTGGTTTCCTTTTACAGTTTTAATTTGCAGCTTGTAAATTCTGTCTATACATGTGGATGTGCCCATTCCTTGAGTAATTGAAATTTTCAAGATTCTATTTGGTGACTGTTTTCTACTATTGTCATCCTTTTTACGACATAGATTGTTCTTTGTTATAGTAGAAGCAGATCAATTTTAGAAATTTGCTTAAAACTAAGGGAGCTATTTTAGATGAATATAGATAAAGAAGAAGTGGTACACATACACAGTGGAATATTACTCAGCCATAAAAAGGTACATCTTGCCATTTGCAACACATGGATCACATTAAGGGGTATCACGCTAAGTGAAATAAGTCAGAGAAAGACAAATACCATATGAGTTCATTTATATATATAATCTAAAGAACAAAACAAAAAAGAAATAGACACATAGATACTGACAATAGTGTGTTCGTTACATAGGGGAGGGAGCTGATGGGATGAGTGAAATATATGAAGGGGAATAAAGAGGTACAAATCTCAAATTATAAAATCAGTCACAGGAATGGAGGTACAGCATAGAGAATATAACCAATAATATTGTAATATCTTGGTATGGTAATAGGGGATAATTACATTTACCATGGTGAACATTTAGAAATGTATATAATTATCAAATCATTATGCTGCACATCTGATATCAATATAATATTGTATATCAACAATATTTCAATTAAAAAAGATTAAGAGGGACTTTTTACATATAACATTCACTTTTATATAAAATTTTCACTTCTCCAAATTTCAATAGCTTCTTTATTTAATTAGTTCCTGGGTTTTTTATGCCACTATTCATCTAACGAACAGCTACTGAGCACCAATAAAGTGGCCAGTATCTTCATGTTTACCTTATCCTTGTTCTTATTTATCTTATGCCCTTTAGTTAACCTATTTTTGAAGAGATTGAATTATTAATAGATATTCTTTTGAGAAACTTCAGGTGAAAAGATACAAAAAAACTAGAAATTGGCTTTATTGTCTTTTCAAGATGTTTGTCAAAGAACAAATAGGAATTCAGATTCAATTATTGATAAAATTGTGTATAAGATCTCCAGAATTTATTCATCTTGCATAACTGAAACCTTATATACATTGAATTACAACTTATTTCCTTCCTTTCTTAGTTCCTGGAAACCATTATTTACTCTCTGCTTCTATGATGGGCTATTTAGGTACCTCTTATAAGTGAAAACATGCAGTATTTGTCCTACTTTGACTGCTTATATCATTTAGCATAACATCCTCCAGGTTCATTCACGCTATTGCCAATGGCAGGATTTCCTTCATTTTGAGGTTGAATAATATTCCATTGTGTGTATATACCATATTTTTCTTAATCCATTTATCCATCAATGGACACTTAGATTGTTTCCATACCTTGGGTATTATGAATAATGCTTCAGTGAATATGAGAGTGCTGGTATCTCTTAAAGATCCTGATTTTAATTCTTTTGGTTAGGTTAAAAAAAGATATTGCCAGATCTTACAGTTCTATTTTTAATATTTTGAGGAACTTCCATACTGTTTTCTAGAGTTGCTGCATCATTTTACATTTCTACTAACTGTGTAGAAGGGTGCTGATTTCTACATTCTCACTAACACTTATTATCTTTTGTGTTTTTAATAACAATCCTACAGGTAAAATCTCATTGTAGTTTTGATTTTCATTTCCCTGATAACTAGTGATATTGAGCACCTTTTTATATGCTTATTGGCCATTTGTATCTCCTTTGGGGAAATGTCTATTCAAATTGTTTGACAATTTTTAAGCCAAATTATTTGAGGGTTCTTGTTTTGTTGTTGATAATTGTGTTGTAGGAGTTCCTTATATATTTTGGACATCAACCCCTTATCACATATGAGGTTTATGTTCTTTTCTATTCAACCCTATTAAAAGCTTATTCAGGAATAGATTACATGAATTCCTTTTAATAAATTTCTTATTAACATGGAATATAACAGTTATGACTAACAAATTTAATTCAATAATTTTTAATTAAAAAGAGGTTTTTAATTTTAATTTTTTAAATTTATTTAATAATCTAATTAAAAATTAATGATGGAAAGCATGATCCCAAGGTTTATAAAGCTTTTCTAACTCCTAGAAAGCCAGAAGTTTTAAAAGGTAGGGAAAGGAAAAGAAAATCATTCATCATTCACTATTATGAAGGCGATGATGGAATAAAATAATAAGAGAA
>JAQQAC010026072.1:57788467-57920040 GCA_029783875.1 Phataginus tricuspis | reverse complement strand
ATATAAATGATATATCATATCTACAAATATGCTCACATATTTAGAATATTTGTACATACATTTACAAATGAGTATTATAATTCTGATTATAAAATTTTAGCTAGTATATAATGCCTTTTATTTATTCATGGATCTTTATATTTTCAACATTTTGTTTTGTGAAAGGACTACTGCCAATGATAGGGAAAATATGCCTATCATACACATACAATGTTTCTTTGTAAATATTAGTAAACATCAGCCTTGTGCAATTATACAGCCAAAAGATAAATAGTGGTCAGAACTAAGACTACCATATTTGTAAGAACAGTAAAAATGCAAATGCATGTAAATGAAAATGAGCTTGTCTACCTGCACAACCCCTCTAATGTCTACCCTCTCATTTTCACAACACAAACACACAAACACACATGCACACTCACCCCACACATCTCTACATACTTGAACATACAATTTGACAACTGAAAGAGGACACCGGGGCTTTAAAAACTAAGAGAAACCAATCTAAGGAATGATGACATTTAACTGAATAAGAGCATGTAAGGGCAAGAAGGCTGATAAGATCTAAGATGGAAAAAAGGAATGAGATTAGAGAGCAAAAAGATGTCCTCAGTGAACATAAACCAGGCAGCCAGTCTCATTAACCAGGAAACACAGATATATAACTGGAATTTCACCATTGCTCCTATCTCAAACCCTGATGAAGGGAACAGTATGAGTCTGCCCTTAAAATATTTGAAGATGCTGATTAACTGGATCAAACTAAACTTCAACAAAGTCCAGACATTACTTAATTGCAAATCAGAATGACTTAGCCATACTCGTGACCTGTAAGAAAAAGGGGTGCCCCCCCTTTCTAGAACTAAATATTATTTATTTCAGTCTTTGCTATTAATTTATAAATATCTCTGGCAAAAAAAAATTGACAACACATGAAACATATAAGCATATGTGATTCAGGAACATGAGAAGAAATAATCACTAGGAAAGCTAAATATCTGGGTATATATAAAATATTTGGGATACTTTCTTTTTATAAATATATTTTTATATATTCTTCAAAGGACCATAGACTGCTTAAAGCAATAATTATAACACTGAAGTGTAGGGACTATTGTATATTCAGAAATAAAATGTAAAGCAAAATATAAGCAGAGAGAACATCAAGTATGGTAGAGGAATAAATGGAATCACATTGTTGTAAGATTCATATATTATTCATGAAATATATTATTTAATTGTTAATGGTGATAATTTAAAGATGCATATTGTAATATATAGATTAAACACTAAAATATGGAATATTAAAAAATATGTAATAAATTTGAGAAAAATGGAGGAAAGGAGAAACAGCTAGGCAAAAATAAATGGGGAAAATAAAATAATAATTACAAATATAAATTACCTAAACTTGACCACATCAATAATTATCACAAAAGTAAATTAAGGAAACCCTCCAATTAAAAGACACATAATGTCAAATTAGATTTTAAAAAAGCATAACATAGCTATATGATGTTGGTAGGTAGCATACTTCAAAAAGATGGAAGTCACTCAAAAGCAAAAATGCGAAAAAAGATGTACCATAAAAAGAGAAAAAAAACAAATGAAAGTGGATGTGGCTCTATTAAAATTAGACATATATATGTATTATGTGACCAGCAATTCTATTATATTCCTAGGTATTTATTAAAAGAAATGAACTAATGTGTCCATATTGTGTATGAATTTTGTAACATTTACATGAAAATAAAAAAGTGGAAAAAAATTCCACGAAAGGGGAGTAGGTAAACACACTAAGTTATTCATACAATGACTACCCAGCAATGAAAATGAACCAATTAATGATAAAAACAACAATATGAATCTTTAAAAATGTACATTAAGGGAAAGATGCTAGGTGCAAAAGAAAACATACTGCATTATTTCATTTATATGAATTCCAGGAAAAAGCATAACTATTCCAGAGAGATAGATATAATGGTTGCTGGTGGTTGGGGGGACTGTTTGGGAAATAGTGGAGGGAAACACTCTGGGCACCATTTTATGTCTTCTTTTAGATGGTGTTTTGTGGGTATATATAATTGTCAAAACTTAAACTGAATACTTAAGATACCAGTGTTTAAAAATGTTTCTAGTGTTCTAAAAATATGACAAAGCATATTTTAAAGTTATATAGCTACTAATACTGGTGTCAGTAGGTGATAGATTCAGATTTATAATATACTGAGTTTACCTACACATGTTGATATATTTCTATCCTTTCTATTACTTTCCCTTGATACAGATTGAAAAATTAAATTCAAAGTAGCTTATAAGTGTTAACATCTCATAAAGCCTATGTATCCTTAAGAAATAAATTCAAAATTTAACTAGCTATTCTCAGACACTTATATTTTATATAAAGTTTTAAAATATTTGTCTATTTCTGTATTAGGGATCTCCAGAAAAACAGAATGAACAGTATAGAAGATAAATGTAGATAAATGATAGATAGACAGATACATAGATACATAGATAGAGAAATGATAGATTTATTGTAAATAATTATGTAGGCTGAGAAGTAGCAAGACCTAGTCAGCAAGCTGGAGACCCAGGAGAGCTGATGAGAGAGTTCCAGTCCTGTTCAAAAGCCTGAAAATTGTGAGAGCCAATGTTACAGTGCAATTCCAAGTCTAAAGGCAGAAGACTATTGTACTAACTAGCTCAAAATTAGGCAAAGAAAGTGAATTCTCCATTATTCAGCCTTTTGTTCTAGTCAGGCTTTTAACAGATTGGATGAGCTCACTCACACTGGGAAGAACAATCTGCTTTCCTTAGTCTACCAATCAAATGTTAATTTCATCCAGAAACACTCTCACAGACACACCTGAAATAACATTTAATCAAATATTTGGGCACCCTGTGGCCCAGTCAACTTGACACATAGAATTAATGATACATTCAAAAAATAAAAGTATGATTGGGATCTACTATTTTATATATTGACTTTGGAATAACTAATTCTAAATTATAAATGGCCCAATACTAGAAAGTGGTATAATCGTCATTTTTATATATTAATTTAAATTGATCTCCTAAGGAAAAAATACTCCTCAGCTATCTAGGATAATATTTATATGTTCTTTTTCACTTAAGTTATTGAAATGCTTAATCATATTATTAGATTTTATACTGTTAAACTACCTTCCAGTCCTATAATAAATCTCAATTGTGTTGTAATATTCTTATAATACTCATAATTCAGTTTGTTCATCTTTATAGTTTGCCCACTCCACACACACAGGTACAAATTCTCACGGAGAAGAGAAGAAAACATATAAAAGATGGAAAAAACATATGGGAGCTGGAAAAAACGGATCAGAATTCAATGACTAATCAGAGTATGAGAAGTGGAAACCAAGTGGAAGGGGTCAACTAGAAGTGAGAAAAACTCTACCCAGGCTAAGAATTTGGAAAAATCTGATACTTCCAAAAAAGGGATTTTTCTATATTTGGATAAATAGTAACAGAATGAATTTTGGACTTAAGAAACTTGTATGAGTTGTAATGTGAAGGAGGCATAATAATGAGAATATATATATAATGAATTTGAGAAGATGATGTCTTAAAAAAGAATTGTCAGGTGGTTTGATGCTCCAAAAATCCCTTACTCCTTATAGTGTAGTAGAACAAAACTTTATCTTACAAGCTTTATTTTATAAGCTCTCCTAATTAGTAATGGCAAATCTAGAATTTTCTTAAAACATCATGGATCAGTAGCACTTAACCATCATAAATTTCATTTATCAGTGCCAATAGATAAAGACATACTGAAATACTGAAATAAACATTCTTTTTTTTTTCCTTAGGACTTTAAATTTTCAGATTAACATTCAGTTCACAATAAAACTGAGAGGAAGACAGATTTTCCATATGTCCCTTGTCCCTACACATGCATAGCCTTCCGCATTACCAACATCCTCCACTTGAATTATATATTTGTTATAAATGATAAACCTACATTAACACATCACAATTACTCAAAGTCCAGGGTTTACATTTGAGTTTACTCTTGGTGTACATCCTATGGGTTTTGAAAAATGTGTAATGACATATTCATTATTATAGTGTCATACAGAGCATTTTTACTGCCTAAAATCTTATGTACTATGCCTGTTTATCCTTCTCCCTACCCCAGGCAACACTTACCTTTTTACCATCTCCAGAGTTTTACTTTTTCCAGAATGTCATGTAGTTGGGTATAAAGGCCACAGTATTTACCCTTTTCAGATTGGCTTCTTTCATGTAGTAATATGCATTTAAAGTTCCTACATTCTCTTCATGGCTTTATAGCTTCATAGCTTATTTTCTGACACTGAATAATAATCCATTGTCTAGATGTACCACAGTTTATTAACCCACTCACCTATTAAAGCACATGCTGGTTGCTTCCCAGTTTTGGTAAATATGAATAAAGCTATAATACCCAGGTGCAGGTTTCTGTGTGGACATCAATTTTCAACTCCTTTGGTAAATACCAAGGAGACTCATTGCTGAAACATATGGTAAGAATTTGTTGAGTTTTGTAAGAACCACTAAACTGTTTTCCAAAACAACTGTAGAATTTTGCATTCCCACCAGCAATGTATGAGAATTCCTGTTGCTCCACATCCTGGACAGCAGTTAGTGCTGTCAGTTTTCTGGATTTTCACCACTCTAACAGGTGTGTAGTGGTTTCTCATTGTTTTAATTTGCATTTCTCTGATGACATGTGATGTTAAGTATCTTTTCACAGGCTTATTTTACATCTGTTTTTCTCCTTCGGTAAAGAGCCTGTTAAGGTCTTTACAAATACTGTGTGCTTTCATATGTAAATGTTTTAAACTCAAGTATTAACTTTTAAATTTTAAATATCAACAAGAAATACTTTACCTAATAAATTATACAAAGTTCTAGATATATTGGACATATTGCTAAATAGCATGTGTGTGTGTGTGTTTTAAGAGCCATAATAATTTAATTAATTGGATTTACTGTTTAAACCTTGGTGGAATGTTCATTATTGCCATAGATTATTACTTTAATTTTTAGATTTGGGTATTTGTTATGAAAGTATTACATATTGTGAAACTACCACCTTAAATACAAAGTCTATCTAATTACTCAATAGTAAATAGATCTAAAAACATCAGACCCAAAACATCTTATTTTAGAAAGTGCAATTGGGAAACATCTGCCTTAACTAAAGGTAATTAAGTAAGCAGCTAATCTTGAGTTAATAAGTATCTTATATTGAGAATATTTGCATTAATCCTCTAATCACTTGTGTAGTATTAAATTCTGTGAAGTCTGACATGGCATATAAAAACAAAATTATTTTTAGATTTAACAAAATGATTAAGTTCTCTAAAATATATCTTTAAAAGATTCAGCAAATTCATGAAAATACTATAATTTAGTCAACATATCTTAGGACTTCCCCATGCTTATAAGAACATTCCCTGCCTAGCAAACCCCACAAAATTTCCATGTCAGTTAAAGAGTAGCTTGGTGTCTTTTCCTTTTTTTTCTTTCCCGTTTTTCTCTTTATTTTTGTATGGAATACAAAAGCCATGATATTAATTGCAATACGATATTACAGCCACAAACTATCTTTGAAAGACCTATCTCCTACTGAGACAGTATTTCAGTCTACAAAACCAATTCCTTGACCCTCCTCTATCATTCATGGTCAAATTTTAATCTACATTGTAAGTATTTCAAAGCCATTTGCCTACAGATGCCATAAATCTTGTTTCCACAACTATGGTTCACGTTCAAGTCTTAACTAATTCTTACTTAAAATGGTTTCCTTATCATAGATATGTCATTCTCTTCTCTCACCATTCCCAGTTACCTTAAAGTTTAAATGAGTTCTTCACCAGGTTTTTTAAATGTCTTTCATTATAATTAATGAGTTTAAAATCAACTTATTTCTTCTAATATTGTATCACCATGCTATTAAAAAAATTAATGTGTGCACTTAATATCAAACATTCAAAATATATAATAAGCTGTAAAGAGAACTAGATTCACAATCACAGATTTCAACAAATTTTCAATTATTAATAAAATACATAGAATATGAATAAGCTTGTAAAAGTAAAACAATACTGAAAATCAGATTGAAATAACTACTTCATATATAATTTTCTGCAAAAACATTAGAATGCATATTCTTTAAAATGCATAGAAATTATTCATCAACATAACACGTATACTGGCTTGTAAGTAAATTTTAAGAATTCAAATAATACAAAGTATACTCTCTGACCACAATGAAATTGCATTAAAAATTAATAACACAAAAGTATGTGAACTATCTTCCAAAACTTTCATACTAAGAAATCTAGTTCTAAATAATACATGGGTTAATGGAGAAATTACAAGAGAAATTAAAAAGTATTTTGAAGTGAATTAAAATGAAAACATAGCATTTTAATATTTATGGAATTCTCATGTATTTTATAGCACTAAATGATTATGTTAGAGAAGAGGAAAAGTCTCAGATCAATGGCATAAGTTCACACCTTAAAAAAATAGGATATGAAATTAAATATAAGACAAGCAGTATAAAACATATAAAGAGTAAGAATCAGTGAAATAGAAACAAAATACAATTGACCACTGAACAACATGGGTTTGAAATGTATGGGACCACAGATAGGCAAATTTTTTTCAATAAAGGTATTGGATAATTTTTCAATTTGTGACTATTTGAAAAAGATTTTTCCTTTCTTAGCTTACTTTATTGCAAAAATATAATATATAATACATATATAGAATGTGTGTTAATCAACTGTTTATGTTATTGGTAAGGCTTTTGGTCAACAGTAAGCTATTAGTAGTTGTTTTGGGGGAGTCAAAAGCTATACATTGATTTTTAACAGCAGAGGCCGTCAGTGCCCGTAATCGCCATGTTATTCAAGAGTCAACCGTATATTGAAAATCTATAATGCCAAACGCTTGCTCATTGATCTGATTAGTAACACTGAAAAATAAAGAGAAAAGATAATATTAAGCAAAGTCAAGAATGAGATGAGCAAAACTTTTTTTATGAGGACAAAACACTACCCAATTTCAAGATAATTCATAAAGCAATAGGCATTTAGACAGTATGGTGTTGACATAAAGATAGAAATTTGAACCAATAAAACAGAATAAAATGAAGTTTCATTTTTACATGGTCAAAAGATTTTTTGATGAAGATGCTAGTACAATTCAATGACAAAAATACTTTCAACAAATAGTTGTTACAATTAACTGTATATACATGTGCAGAAAAAAAATGAACAACTATTATATTATAATATTACACTAATACCAACATTAACTCAGATTGATCATAAAGTGGAATGTACAAGGTAAATCTACCAAATACTTATAAGAAAATCCAGGAAAAATCATAGTAAACTTGGATCTATGCAAATATTTTTAAATGACACAAAACCACAAACTATAAAAGAATAAAAAAACACTTTTTAATATTTCATTTCTATAGCTTATAACAAACCATAAAAAGAGGAATTAAGAAACAATATAATTAATAATTGGATCAAAATCAAATACATTAAAAAGAATAAAATATCTAGGAATAAATTTAACCATGAAGGTGAAAAACCTGTACACTGAAAGCTACAAGACATTGATGAAATAAATTTGGGAAGACACAAAAAAATGGAAATATATTCCATGATCAAGGACTGAAGAATTAATAGTGTTAAAATGTCCATACTACCCAAAGCAATCCACATGTTTAATGTAATCCCTTAAAAATGGCATTTTTCACAATATAAGGAGCCTAAAATTTGTAAGGAACCACAAAGTCACTGAATAGCTCAAGGAATCTTTAGAAAGAAAACAAAGATGGAGGAATCACCCTCTCTGAGTTAAAGCTATATTATAAAACTATAGTAATCATAAAAATATACACATAAAAACATTGCTGTCGGTATGAAAACAGATACACACATCAATGGAACAGAACAGAGTTCAGAAACAAATCTATGTATACATGGTAATTAATGTATATTAATTAATACATTGCAAACAATGTAGCCAAGAATATACAATAGGGAAAGGACAGTATCTTCAATAAATGATGGTGGGAAAACTCGACAGCTAATGCAAAAGAATGAAACTGGACCACTATCTTATACCATACACAAAAATCAAATCAAAATGGATTAAAGACTTGAACATAATACCTTAAGCCATAAAACTCTTACAAGAGGGAGAATATATTTGTAAATGACATATCTGACAAGGGGTTAACATCCAAAGTATATAAAGAACTCACATGACTCAATACCCAAAAAGTAAATAACCCTATTAAAAAATGGGCGGAGGATATGAACAGACAATTCTCCAAAGAATAAATTCAGGTGGACGGCACATGAAAAGATGCTCCACATCACTAATTACCAGGGAAATGCAAATTAAAACCACAACGAGATATCACTTCATACCAGTTAGGATGGCCAACATCGAAAAGGCTAGGAACAACATATACTGGCAAGGATGCGGAGAGAGGGGAACCCTCCTACATTGCTAGTGGGAATGTAAATTAGTTCAACCATTGCAGAAAGCAATATGAATGTTCCTCAAAAAACTAAAAATTGAAATACCATTTGACCTGGGAACTCCACTCCAAGGAATTTACCCAAAGAAAACAACTTCTCAGATTAAGAAGACATATGCACCCCTATGTTTATTGCAGCACTATTTACTATAGCCAAGATTTGGAAGCAACCTAAGTGTCCTTCAGTAGATGAATGTATAAAGAAGATGTGGTACATATACACAATGGAATACTATTCAGCCATACGAAAGAAACAAATCCTACCATTTACAACAACATGGATGGAGCTAGAGGGTATTATGCTCAGTGAAATAAGTCAGGCAGAGGAAGACAAATACCAAATGATTTCCCTCATTTGTGGAGTATAATACGAAGCAAAACTGAAGGAACAAAATAACAGCAGACTCACAGACTCCAAGAAGGAACTAGTGGTTACCAAAGTGGGGTGGTGGGGGAGGGCAGCTGGGGAGGGAGAAGGAGATTGTGGGATATCATGACTGATGCACATGGTGTGTGTGGGGTCACAGGGAAGACAGTGTAGCTCAGAGAAGAAAAGTAGGGACTCTGTGGCATCTTAGTACACTGATGGACAGTGACTGCAATGCGGTATGGGGGGGGGACCCGATAATAAGGGTGAATGTAATAACTACATCGTTTTTCTTGTGAAACAATCATAAGAGTGTATATCAATGAAACCTTAATAAAAGAAAAAAACAACGCTTAGAAGACAAAATAGGCAGAAAGCACTTTAATATCAGTCTTGGCAATAGTTTTTTGGATTTGACACCAAAAGCAAAGGCAACAAAAACAAAAATAAACAAGCGGGACTGTATCAAACTAAAAACCTCTGCACTGCAAAGGAAATCATCACAAAATGAAAATGCAACCTACACAATAGAAGAAAATATTTTCAAATCAAATCTGAAAAGCATTTAATAGCAGAAATATATAAAGAACTCATGCAACTCAATAGCAAGAAATCAATCTGATTTAAAAATATGACTCAACGCCAAAAAGCAAATGACCCAATTAAAAAGGAGGCAGAAGACCTGAACAGACATTTTTCCAAAGAAAAATACAGATGGCAAACAGATGCTCCAATTCACTAATCATAAGGGAAATGAAAATCAAAATCACAATACACAGCACCTCACACTAGTTGGAATAGTCCCTATAGAAAAAGACAACAACTGTTGGATAGGATGTGGAGAAAAGGAAACCCTTCTACACTGTTGGTGGAAATGTAAATTGGTCTGGCCACTTTGGAAAACAATTGGAGATCCCCCCAAAATAAATATAGAACTATCATATGATCCTGCAATTCCACCCCTAGGTATTTATCCAAAGAAAACAAAAACACTAACTCAGAAAGATTATCTGCATCTCCATGTTCAATGAAGCACTGTTTGAACAGCCAAGATAAGGAAACAACCTAAGTGTTCACTCATGGGTAAAAAAAAATGTGGCACACAGATATAGATATAGAGGTAGAGATCCAGATATCTATAGACATAGATACAGTATTCTTCAGTCATAAAAAAAGGAAATTTCATTTGTGACAACATGGATGGACTTTGAGGGCATTAAGTGAAATAAATCAGAAATAAAAAGAAATACCAAATGATCTCATTTACATGTGGAATCTAAAACAAAACAAGAAACCAACACTGAGCTCACAGATACAGAGAATTCATTGGTATTTTTGAGAGGTAGAGGTAGGGGGTGAATGAAATGGGTGAAAGGGGTCAAAATATACAAAATTTCATTCATAAAATAAGTAAGTCATGGGGATATAATATACAATGTGCTAACTATTGCTAATATTGTATTGCATAGTTGAAAGTTGCTAAGAGAGTAAATCTTAAAAGTTTTCATCACACATACACACACAATTTTGTAACTGATGTAACAGATGTCAACTAGACATTGAGGTGATCATTTCACAATATATACAAGTATCAAATCAGGTTGTACTATATAAACTAATATAATGTTATGTTACATTAGGTTGAAACTGATATAATTTATGTTTAAATTAAACCTCAATAAAAAATATAGCATAGAAAATAAACAAATAAATTTAAAAGGATTATGTTTTTTGTAGTGTTCATATGTATGTTTCCTCCTGCTGAAACACTAATTCTTGCTTTTTGTTGAAATAACTCTATTACTTATATATTTTCAGTTTATGACTTGCAGAATAGAGCTTTGCCTAAGCTTTAGACTAAGTAGAGACTCACTTGTGCATCATTTAAACTCCTATCATAGAACACGTGTATTTATAGTGACATAAGACTGTGAGATCCATAAGGACAAATTGTGTGTCTACCTTATCCTACTACAAGTTCCTGGAGCACAATACAGTAAACATTGATTGATAAAGTGCATATATACCTAATAAACTTCCAAGATCATACAGATGAAGAAACTGAGGTCTAAAGTTCACAATGTTTTTGGCTAGAGGCCAGAGCTATTAGTAATAACCAAGCCTCTAGATTCTCAGGTAGTGCTTTTTCAACTAATACAGTCCATCAGTTAAAAATGAAATTAACTAAAGAAAGAAATTCATCTCTGATACTTAGATAATTAACACATTTATCTACTTTACCTAACAATGCAATGTTGATGTTACCGTTTGAACAACATTCTTTTTACTTGTGATACAAGTGACCCAGGCTCCTTCTGTTTTGGAGCTTTCCATTTTTTACTATATGGCTACTGAATTTATCCTAGAAGCTGTCTCTATTCCATTCACCTAGAAGGGAAAATGAGCAAGAATGTTATCTATGGGTATGGCCTGGACCTGAAAATGGTGCACATTACTTCCTCTCACATTTTGTTTGCCAATATAGTTACATAGACTCATCTAATAGCAAGAGGAGAGCCTAGCTGTGTGCCAACAAAATGAAGATAATAGTTAATCTCTGCTAAAGACAGTGCACTGGAACTAATATCTAGATTCTAGAATGTCAAGACATACTCTATTTTAAAGCAGTACCTCTTAAGTGTAGTTTAGCAAAATTAGGGATAACCCAGTATTTAAAAGACCAGGTTTAAATGTGATAGGAAAAATTTAAAACATACGACAGACTAAAGGCATTTCTATATAATTGAAAGGCAATAAAACTGTAAACATTCTTCCAAGTAAAACATCCTCATCAGTATCTGAATTATATTTCCAATTTTGTTAGATGAAAATTATTGCAGTTAGTCTGCTTCATAGTTTCACACACATTTTCAACATTGAAGTGGTCAGAGAAATTCTTTTATTTGTTTAAAAAGGAATTATCTTCAAGATTATTGAGGTCCATCTGCTCTAGAAGCAAATAAGGGAGAATCTGTACTGGATGTGAAAAGAATATTTATTTCACTTAACATCAAAATCAAATTTCCTGTCAATTCCCTGCACTGAGGAATGCACTATATGGAGTTCAGGATTAAAATGTTACTGTAAATAATGCACATAGAGCACAACGGTTGTAAGTTGAATTGACTGAAATTGCGTGTACTATACAGGAAACTAGAGAAAAAAATTAAAATACATTGTCAATGGAGAAGGAATAAAAATTAGAAGTCATTTTGAAAGCAATCTAATTTTTAACTCTATCACTATTGTTTTCTTTCAAAAGTAACTTTTGTAAAAAATCTTAACAACAATATATTGTCATGTAAATTCATTTACATATGGTTTGTTCTCTATATTTTACTATGTGGAGATAAAGTTCCAGAAGAAAAATATTCAATTTAGGTTGATGTAATTGTAAAGAGCAATTTAGAGATGACAGTGATTTGTACTTATTCTCAGTTTCAATTTGTATTGTATCTGAAGAAAAAAAACAATTCAGTTTCACTAGGTCTATGTTCCATGCTAATTTTTTTGGCTGTGTTTCTGTATATTTTGAAACCTCTAGTCAATATTATACTGGCATCACCACCAAAAAATGAGACAGTAAGCAAAAAAATATAAAACATCTCTTTAAAAGATAATGTTACACAAATTAACAGCAATTTATATAATTATATGATTTTATTTTTATTTATCTAACATCTGTTATTAGATTGCTTCATTATTATATACTATTTTTAAAAATTTTTCAATCATACCAAATTTAACATCTTGTGTGTATTATAGAAGCCACCAAGATACCAATGTATTTCTACCTCCGCTAATTTATCAAATTAAAAAATAAAACAAATATTCAAATTCAGTGGTAACTTGTGTAATACATGTGATATATCTGTACTATATATATGTATACATAGATATATGTATTGGGTTTTCAAGAAAAGAATTTTTAATGCTTTGATAGGGATAGTTTTCACATTACAACTATAAGCATAACCAAATTGAAATAGAATACTATATATATAGATATACTGGTCTGTCAAAAGGACACTAGAGCGTATGGGATGATCCTGGAAAAAAATATATAAATATACACTTACATTTACATTTAATACATATATACATTCATATATATAGGTTCTGTCCACATAAACAATCTTATTTAAATGTAGAATTAATGGGTCCACGCAAATTGTAGTGATTTATCAATGACTATTAAGAATAATTGATACAGGAGGTTATTTCAGTATTGACCAACAGTATATATGAACTTTCTTCATAAAGCTCAGCACCAACCCTTATTTAGTGCTAGGAACCATCTCTGTCTGTTCCTTATTATCAAATATGCTATTCTTAGCACCACCATGGAAACACTGACTAGAAAGAGCTGACACATGAGTAAATAATGAGCATTTAGGACTCAAACCAAAGGTGGGGATGGTAGATCTTAGGTTGTCCAGAACCCTGAAGAATCCCTGAGTCTGTCACCCAAAATCAGTATATCAGCACCTTTTTTGTAGACAATCTAAAATGATATCATCAAATAATTACAGGCCAGCAGGATTAATCCCCAGTCCCACAAAAGGGATCCTCTGCAGCCCAGGCACTTGTGACTGAGTTCTGGTCAATGGGTCCCAAGTCGACTTAATCAGCACAAGGTCCACAGCTCCTGGGGCCATCTGGTTGAACACAGTCATGGGAAAGAGGGGTAGAGGTATGATAAACTATGCTAACACTAGAAAAAATGCAGATGTTTATACATATTTATAATTCATGCATTTTATTTTAAAGGAAATAAGATCAGAAGTTACCCTGTACATAAAGTATAGAAAACACAGAGTTGCAGTTGAGTATGAGAATAAAATTTAGTATTAGGATAAATAATAACACAAGACAGAGATTGCAATGGACTAGAGGTAGATGGAGGGATGGACTGTAAATGAGGGTAATGGAGATAGATGTTTTGCATCTAGATTGTGATGGTAGTTTCACAGGATAATGCATCTATAGAAACTCATTTGTACCCTTTAAACAGGTGAGGTTTATTATACCTCAATAAGGCTGTTTTAAAAGTCCAATGATTGATAAGATCGTTAACAAAAGTGATAAGCATAGAAATGGAGGAAAATACACACATATACAGAATTTTTCTATTCTCTCTCTCTCTCTGAGTTAGAGTAAAAATACATATCTATATCTATATCTATATTTATCTATATCTATACATATATATACTGAGTTAATTCTAGTTTATAAAATTGTCCTGAAAATAATTAATATTTATTAATTCATATACTGAACTGTGATCATATTTATAATGCAAATTAAATTCTCACGGTGATGAATTAATAAGTGACTGGGCCACATTTGAACTCAAATATCTCTCTCTGAAATTTGTAAATTGCCCTAGACTTCACTATCTGGTTAATTATATTGGTTATATATACTTTCTCCCTGACTTACATGAATCAGCTTTCTATATCTCTGATTATGAATGCATTGGAAAAAAAATGTTTTATTAGACAATGCAAATAATCTTTACCTGAGGGACACATGCTATTTTTTTATTTTGTCATTTTTTGGCTATTTGTTATTACAGAAGAAGTTTTGAAGGTTTGTTATTTTTAATGGAACAATAACTATCAGACTTAAACCCATGCATATATGGTCAATTAATATAAAGGGGCAATGAATACACAGTGGGGAAAAGACAGCCTATTTGACAACTGCTGTTGACAAAATTGGACAGCTACATGTAAGAGAATTAAACTAGATTATTGTCTAACTCCACATACAAAATTAAACTTGAAATGGATAAAAGACCTGAATGTAATTCATGAAACCATAAAACTCTTAGTAGAAAACATAGGCAAATATCTCTTGAATATAAATATGAGCAATTTTTTCCTGGACAAATTTCCTCAGGCAAGGAAAACAAAATAAAAAATGAACAAGTGGTACAACATCAAACTAAAGCTTCTGTACAACAAAGGACACCATCAGCAGAACAAAAAGGCACTCTACTGTATGGGAAAATATATTCGTAAGTGACTCATCTGATAAGGGGTTAATATCCAAAATATATAAAGAACTCACATGCTTCAAAACCCAAAAAACAAATAACCCAATTAAGAAATGGGAAGAGGACCTGAACAGACACTTCAAAGAAGAAATTAAAATGGCCAACAGGCAAATGAAAAGATGTTTCACATCACCAATCATCAGGGAAATGCAAGTTAAAACCACTATGAGATATCACCTCACACTAGCTAGAATGGCCACTATCCAAAAGATAAGGAAGAACAAATACAGGTGTGGCTGCAGAGAAAGAGGAAGTCTCCTACATGATAGATGGGAATGTCAACTATTGCAAGCCCTCTGAAAAGCAGTATGGAGTTTCCACAAAAAAGCTAAAACTAGTAATACCATTTGACCAAGTAATTGCACTCCTAGGAATTTATCCAAAGGAAAAAAAATCCCTCCTTCAAAAAGATACATGCATCCCTATATTTATCACCGCACTATTTGCAATAGCCGAGATATGGAAGCAACCTGAGTGTCTATCAACAGATGAATGGATAAAGAAGATGTTGTACATATACACAATGGAATATTATTCAGCCATAAAAAGAAAGGAAATCCTGCCGACAGAGAGGAAAAGATGGCAATGTGAAAAGTGAGGCAGAAACCTCCTCCTAAAATCACAGAAAACACAAAAATACAGCAAATACAACTAACCTTAAAAAGGCGACCTTAAGACTTCAGGAAAGACTGCCTACATCTGGGGAAAAGAGAAGATCTCACAGAAAAAGGTAAATTAGAAAAGCCATGATCCAGTGAACACAAGCACTAACCCCACTACAACCCCCAGGAGGAAGAAAGAGAAAGAGTGGGTAGTGAGTAGAAGCCCAGGACTGCTGAACTCCCAACCCTGGAAATACACTCAGGAGCATGAACCCCTACTAAATGGTGCTTAGATTAGTGGGGTTAGAAAGTAAAGACAGGTGGATACTTGGAGAGACTGAGATTCCAGCCACTTGAGGAAAATAGGTACACAAAACTGGCCCCCCAGAGACAAAACAGAGGCAGGTAGATTGAAAGATTTTTACAGCAGCAAGAGGGGCACTAAAGGGGCAAAGATTACACAGAACTCACTGTTCAAGAGACAGGGCAGGTGGACAAAATCATCCTGGAAAGCTCAGTCCAGTAGGTTGGAAATTCTCAGGAGTGTCAGACACTCCATTCCCCTGGCTGACAATGAAGCCCTGAGGCAACCCACTGCTGTATGCAGCCTGCCTCTAATTCCACAGAGCAGAGCAGATTCCAGTCCCACTCAGCTGCTGCCCCCACCATCACATTAGGTCAGCCAGAGGGTGACCCTGCCCATGGCAGCTACAGGGGCTGTTAGCACAGAAATACCTCCCTGTGCACTCAGCCCACTGGACCTGGCAGTGGAGGTAAGCATTACAGCGAGGAAGGCAGGAAAGAGGACTTTCCTAACAGGAGGTGCTGGTTCTGCTCACTTGAGATGCCCAAAATTTCTGGAGGTGCTTGGCAGCTCCAGAGAGTAGAGCTTCTGGGCATGAGCAGGTGCTGCCTACACAAAGTTATTATTCCATAGGAAACACCAACAAAATGAAACAGCAAAACAATTTGACCAAACAAAAATGAAAGAAAAATCCCCAAAGAGAAGGCTCAGTGAAACTGAAATCACCAATCTTCTTGATAAAGATTTCAAAATAAAAGTCATAAATATGCTAACAGAACTATAGAAAAATATTCAAGATCTCAGGGAGGACTTCGACAAACAGAATGTTGGGAAAACACAGTATCTGAAATTAAACATACAATGGAGGGATTTAAAAGTAGATTAGATGAGCTGGAGGAGATGGTAAATGAAATAGAAATTAGAGAACAGGAAAAAAAAGCTGAATCACAGAGGGAAAAAAATATCCCTAGGAATGAAATAATAAGAGAGCTGTGCAACCAATCCAAATGGAACAATATTTGCATTATAGGAGTACCAGAGAAGAAGAGAGAGAAGAAGGGATAGAAAGTCTCTTTGAAGAAATAATTGCTGAAAACGTCCCCAATCTAGGAAAGGAAATAGTCTCTTAGGTCATCGAAGTGCAGAAACCTCCCAACACAAGGGACCCTAGGAAAACAACAACAAGATATATAATAATTAAAATGGAAAAGATCAAGGACAAGGAGAGAGTGTTAAAAGCAGCCAAAGAGAGAAAAAAAGATCACTTATAAAGAAAATCCCATCAAGCTATCAGTCGACTTCTCAGCAGAAACCTGACAGGCCAGAAGAGAGTAGCATAACATATTTAATGCAATGAAACACAAGGGCCTCCAACCAAGAATACCCAACCTGGCAAGATTATCCTTTAAATTTGAAGCAAGGATTAAAAAATTTAAAGATAAGCAAAAGTTGAGGGAATTTGCCACCCACAAACCATCTCTATAGTGTGTGTTAAAGCAACAGCTATAGATGGAAGTCTCCTAAGGCTAAATAGCTGTCAACAGAGGAAATAAAATCACAGTAAAGGAAGTAGACCAATAAATTACTAAGCAAATACAATATTAAATCAACTACTCACAAAGTTAGTCAACTAATAACAAAGAATACAGAATATGACACCTAATATTTAAAAAGTAGAGGAAGAAGAAAAGAAGGGGAGATAAATAAAAAAGGACCTTTAGATTGTGCTTGAAATAGCATAATGAGTGAGTTAAGACAGACTGTTAAATAGTAAGTAAGCAGCACTTGAACTTTTGGAAACCACAAATCTAAAGCCTACAAGGACAATAAGTACATATCTATCAATAATCATCCTAAATGTAAATAGACTGAATACACCAATCAAAAAACAGAGAGTTACAGAATGGGTATAGAAACAAAACTCATCTATATGCTGCCTACAAGAGACTCACTTCAAACCCAAAGACATATATAGACTAAAAGTGAAGGGATGGGAAAAGATACTTCATGCAAATAATATGGAGAAAAAAGCAAGGGTTGCAGTACTTGTATCAGACAAAACAGACTTCAAAACAAAGAAAGTAGCAAGAGATAAAGAAGGACATTACATAATGATAAAGGGGTCAGTCCAACAAGAGGATATAACTATTATAAATATCTATGCACCCAATATAGGAGCACCTACATATGAAAAACAAATACTAATGGAATTAAATGGGGAAATATAATGCAATGCATTCATTTTAGAAGACTTCAACACATCACTCACTGCAAAGGACAGATCAGCCAGACATAAAATAAGGAAACAGAGGCATTGAACAGTGTCTTGGAACAGATGGACCTAACAGACATCTACAGAACACTTCACCCAAAAGCAGCAGTATACACATTCTTCTCAAGTGCACATGGAACATTTTCCAGACTAGAGCACATACTAGTCCAGAAAAAGAGTCTCAGTATATTCAGTCAGACTGAAATTGTGTCAACCAGCCTCTCAGAAAAACAAAAATATGAAACTAGAAATAAATTATGCATAGAAAACAAAAAACCCCACAAACACATGGAGGCTTAAGAACATTATCCTAAATAATCAATGGATCAATGACCAAATTAAAACAGAGGTCAGGCAATATATGGAGACAAATGAAAACAAAAACTCAATAGCCCAAAACCTGTGGGATGCAGCAAAGGCAGTTTTAAGAGGAAAGTGTACTGCAATACAGGCTTACTTCACAAAGGAAGAACAATCGCAAATGATCAGTCTAAACTCACAATTAGTGAAACTAGATAAAGAACAAATGAGGCCCAAAGTCAGCAGAAGGAAGGATACAATAATGACCACAGCAGAAATAAAATTGAGAAGAATAAAACTAGAGAATGAATCAATGAAATTAGGAGCTAGTTCTTTGACTAAATAAACAAAATAGATAAATGCCTGGCTAGACTTATCAAGAACAAGGAGTGTGCACGCATATAAACAGAATCAGAAATGAGAAAGGAAAATCACTACAGACAGCATGGAAACACAAGGAATTATTAGAGAATACTATGAAAAATTACATGCTAACAAATTAGATAACCTAGAAGAAATAGACAATTTTCTAGAAAAATACAACCTTCTAAGAATGACCCAGGAAGAAACAGAAAATCTGAACAGATCATTTACCAGAAATGAAATTGAATTGGTAATCAGAAAACTACCTAGGAACAAAACTCCTGCCCCAGATGGCTTCACCACTGAATTTTATCAAACATTTAGAGAAGACCTAATCTCCATCTTCCTTAAAGTTTTCCAAAAAGTAGAAGAGGAGGGAATACTTCCAAACTCATTCTATGCGGCCAGCATTGCTCTAATACCAAAACCAGACAAAGATATGACACAAAAAGAAAATTACAAACAATACCATTGATGAACATAGATGCTAAAACCCTGAACAAAATATTAGCAAACTGAATTCAAAATACATCAAAAAGATCATCCATCATGATCAAGTAGGATTTATCCCAGGGATGCAAGGATGGGAAAACACTAAAAAATCCATTAACATCATACACCACAGCAACAAGAAGGAGAAAAATCACATGATCATTTCAACAGATGCTGAAAAAGCATTTGACAAATTTCACCCTCCATTCATGATAAAAACTCTCAACACGATGAGAATAAAGAGTATGTACCTCAACAAAATAATGGCCATTGACAGCAGATCCACAGACAACATCATACATAACAGTGAAAAGCTGAAAGCTTTTCCTCTAAGATCGGTAACATGACAAGGATGTCCACATTTTACCACTTTTATTCAACATAGTACTGGAGGTCCTGGCTATGGCAATTAGACAACACAATGAAATAAAAGGCATCCATATTGGTAAGGAAGAAGTTAAACTGTCATTGCAAATGACATGATATTGTACATAAAAACGCCTAAATAATTCAACAAAAAAACTACTAAAAGTAATAACTGATTCAGCAAAATTGCAGGATACAAAATACAGAAATCTGGTGCATTCCTATATACTAACAGTAAACTAGCAGAGAAATCAGGAAAACTCCATTAACAATTGCATCAAAAAGAATAAAATACCTAGGAATAAATTTAACCAAGGAGGTTAAAGACCTATACCCTGAAAACTACAAGACACATGAGAGAAATTAAAGAAGATACCAATAAATGGGAATACATCCTATGTTCATGGATAGGAAGAGTTAATACTGTGAAAATGGCCATCTTTCCTAAAGCAATCTACAGATTCAATGCAATTCCTATCAAAACACCAACAGCATTCTTCAATGAACTAGAGCAAACGGTTCTAAAATTCATATGGAACCAAAAAGGACCCCAAATACCCCAAAAAATCCTGAGAAGGAAGAACAAAGCTAGGGGATTATGCTCCCTAATTTCAAGCTCTACTACAAAGCCACAGTAATCAAAACAATTTGATACTGGCACAAGAACAGACCCATAGATCAATGGAACAGAATAGAGAGCCCAGATATAAACCCATGAATATATGGCCAATTAATATAAGATAAAGGAGCCATGGATATATAATGGAGAAGTGACAGCCTATTCAATAAATAGTGTTGGCAAAACTGGACAGCTACATGTAAGAGAAGGAAACTTGATTATTGTCTAACTCCATACACAAAAGTAAACTCAAAATGGATCCAAGTCATGAAGTCATAAAACTCTTAGAAGAAAATATAGGCAAAAATCTCCTGAATATAAACACAAGAAACTTTTTCCTTAATGCATCTCCTCGGGCAAGGGAAACAGAAGGAAAAATGAACAGAAGGTACAACATCAAACTAAAAAGCTTCTGTACAGCAAAGGACACCATCAGCAGAACAAAAAGGCATCCTACAGTTTGGGAGAATATATTTGGAAACAACTTATCCAATAAGGGGTTAACATCCAAATATATAAAGAACTAACATACCTCAACACCCAAAAATCAAATAACCCAATTAAAAATGGGTGGAGGTTCTGAACAGACACTTGAAAAGATGCTCCACATAACTAATCATCAGGGAATTGCAAATCCACAATGAGCTATCAATTTATATGAGTTAAGATGGAGAACATCCAACAGACAAGAAAGAACAAATGCTGATGAGGATCCAGAAAAAAGGGAACCCTCCTACACTGAGGTAAATTAGTTCAACCATTGTGGAAAGCAGTATGGAGGGTCCTCAAAAACCTGAAAAGAGAAATATCGTATGATCAAGTAATTCCACTCCTAGGAATTTACCCGAAGAAAACAAGATCCCTGATTCAAAAAGACATATGTACCCCTATGTTTATCGCAGCACTATTTACAATGGTCAAGATTTAGGAGCAACCTAAGTGTCCATCAATAGATGAATGGATAAAGAAGATGTGGTCCATATACACAGTGGAATATTATTCAGCCATAAGAAGAAAACAAATCCTATCATTTGTAACAACATGGATAGAATTAGAGTGTATTATGCTCAATGAAATAAGCCAGGTGGAGAAAGACAAGTACCAAATGACTTCACTTATTTGTGGAATTTAAAAACAACAAAAATGAAGGAACAAAACAGCGGCAGACTCACAGACTCCAAGCAGGGACTAGCAATTATCAAAGGGAAGGTATTGGTGAGGGTGGGTGGGGAGGGATGGAGAAGGGGATTAAACGGCACTATAATTATCAATCACAATAACGGTAGGTCATGGGGAAGGCAGTATAGGACAGAGAAGACAAGTAATGACTCTATAGCATCTTACTATGCTAAAGGAAAGTGATTGCAAATGGGGGTGCAGACTTGGTAATATGGGAAATGTTGAAACCACAAGCTTTTTCATGTGAAACCTTCATAAGATTGTATATCAATTATACTTCAATTAAAAAGAAAAAGTAATCCTGCCATTTGCAGCAACATGGATGGACCTATAGGGTTATAATGCTCAGTGAAATAAGACAGGCAGAGAATATGAAATACCAGAGAAATACCGTATGATTTCACTTACTGTGGAATATAAAAGCAAAGGAAAACAGAGGAACAAAACAACAGTAGACTCATAGACACTGAGAAATGACTAGTGGCTACCAAGGGGCAGGGGTTGGGATGGGTACAGGGTGGGAAGAGGAGGGGGATAAAGGGGCCCAATAATCTGCAATCACAATGTAAACTGATCACAGGGACTGTTGAACAACTGTGATGTACATTTGAAACCAACATAAGATTGTGTATTAACACTTTAATAAAAAATAAAGAACATACTGTCATTCAGCAATTTATTGCTCATCAATTATGTGACAGGCACTCTAAGAAATATAAAGAATTAAGATGCGGCTCTCAGCCTTAAGTACTCACTGCCTTGTGAAGATGGACACGTGTGTTTATTACTGCATTACAGCAACTCTATGTTGCCATTGATTATAAAACAATTATTTTATGTACCATTAGCAAAGAATAAAATACTGTGAATTAAAATTGATCTAATCCTCTCATCACATCAATTATAACACATATCCAGATTTTAGAGGTATTATAATAGAGAAAATATGCATTTAGAATATTTGAAATATGATACTGGCATCAGTGTGATAAATGCTTTTATTAATGTATAAACAGAAGAAAGTGAGAATAAAAGTAGCTAATGCTGATTTTTCTTGGGAGAATGAAGGAAAGGATTTTTAAACTATGTCATAAATAATAGGTGGGGATTTTATGGCATCACATTTAAGTAAAAAAAAAATGACACTTTTGTGTCTAAATTCCATAATCCTACAGTGACACAGTACTAAAAATATTGTCATAATCATGACTTGCCCCCATGTATTTGATGTTACTGAGTGCTACTCTCTGTGCTTGTCATTATCTTAATAGTTTTAATCTCTGTCTCTTCAGACCATAGTTTTTAATGTGAGTGGGATAATTTCATGTCTTTCTAATCTGTGCTGTAACAGTTTGCAAACTATCATAAGCTACTAGCTTTCAAAGTCAATCTTTCAGACTTTCCTTTTTACTGTTATTATTATGGCATTGAAGTATTTCTCTAGGAAATGTGAAGTGCCGTAATTTTATTCTTATGCCAGAGCTTCTTTGAAAGCTTTCATGCATTCTGTTTCTGTAACATACAACCATTTTACTCGAGGAGTAGTACAAAAAAATGTATCTTAGATGTGTGATTCCCCAAACTCCTCTATCCTCTGTGCCTCAGTTGAAGATTTTCTGCTATAGTTTGATGTGGAACACATTACTTTTACTGGTGAAATAAATTCTACACGTTCTTTTGATAATCCACAATTAGATTCATTAGCAGTATCTAATTTCTTATGGTCATCTATATCTTTTCACCTATAGCAAAGGCTGACAACTTATTTGCAAGAAAAAAATCACATTTTAAAAATATGAGTTAATTTATTTTTAAAATAACTTTCCCAAAAATATCTTACTGAACTTTATTAAGAACTGCTAATGTGAACAACTAATAATGTATAACATATATAAAGAGAAAGTATTTAATAGAGTATTTATTTTTCCTTCTGTCTATATATTAATATCAAAACAGGAAGAAATATTTATAGATATATATTATCTCTATGCCTTTGAAGACATTTTCTATGAACATAAAAATCTGATTTCAGAATCAATAAAGCAGTTCTGAAGAAACATTTTCAAATCATATAATGCTAACAGTGCAAAGTTATTTCACTGAAAACCTCCTTCAAAATCTTTAACAAGGATTTTTTTCCAATTCTCATGGAGAAGATAATGACTAATTTTCATGTTAATCCTATGACCCTGATAGAGGGCAATTATCTCTGAAAACCAATCAAATATTCATTAGAGCTGAATAAATTTGTTATTTAACTGAACTGCCTTTTTAGAAACTCGAATGCCAATTTTAAAATGAAACTTAAGAGTATCTGACTGCTGGCCCATGTTTTAAAGTGTTCTCTATATATTCTACTATATCATCTTAAACACTGCTATTCTTATTTGTAGATAAAATTTACATTAAATGATCATACTCAATATGATGTATGAGAGCTTAATAATCCAAAATGACACTATAGTAATAGCAGTGAAGTGAAATTTGATGCTTTCCCTCCTGGCTGGTCATGTGCCAAGAAAGATGATATTTAAGCAACTGCTAGTAAAGTCAGCTGAAGCAGGTGCTCAGGAAGGCAGCTCGCACTTCGTGGTAGCTGGTAAAATGAAAGGAGTAAACCAAACCCACATGTATTGTATGCTTGTAATCACATAATAACACATCCAAAGAATCACAGAAAGGAGAAATACTGTCATGATATCCCCACCCCAAATGCACAGTTCATATATATTTAAATTTTCTTTTTAAAGAATATCAAATATAGGATTTCTTACTTAAAAGTAAACTGAGTTCCCAAGTCCAATTTTTGTTTCGAAAATAAAAAAGTGGCTGCTTTAAAGTCATACATTGTTGACATATTAGTTTGGTTTTATTTTTTCAATTTTTTTCCTTTAAAATATATAGCCTTGCCCATCATCCAACATAAAAAGTAGAACATTACCTGTACTTTGCATCTCCTTATATTCTGCTTTATTTGCCCATCTTCCCATCTTCTACGCAGAGATAAACAGCAGCCTGAATTGTGCATATATTGTTTTTTGAAAAAGTTTTACTACACATATCTTTAAATAAGAGGTTATTCATGTGTGCTTATTTACAAATTTCAGATAAAGGTATTTTAGAAGTTTCTTTTTTACAGAAAATTAAACTTTGAATATTCATCTATATTAAATATACTCTCCCACATAGCTGCCTTCTAATATATCTCAATATTTAACATAATAAATTTGTGTAAGTTGTGCTATCTATATTTCTCATTTCCTTAAAACTGTGTGGTAATTATAAATAGAAGAGTAAGGTTTTTAAAAACTTTTACCAATATAGACAAATATTAATTCTATATGATTTTTTATCCAATAATCAATTTTCCAAAATTTTAAAATTTTGTATTAAAATATACATAACATAAAATTTGCCATCTTATCATTTTAAGTGTACAGTTTTATAGTGTTAAGTACATTCATAATGTTGTACAGTCAATCTCCAGAATTTTTTCATCTTGCAAAACTGAAACTCTACACACATTAAACCATTCTCCATTCCTCTATCCCTTCTTAGCCCCTGGCAACCACTTTAAGTCTACTTTCTACTTTCTGCCTCAATGAATTTGATTTCTTTAGGTACTTTACGTAAGTGGAATTATATAGAAGCTTTTTTAAGTGGTTTGTTTCATTTAGAATAATGTCTTCAAGCTTCATTCATGTTGTAGCACATAACAGAATTTCTTTCATTTTTAAGGCTAATATCTCATTGTATGTATATACTACATTTTGCTTACCCATTCATCTGTCAGTTAGGAGGAAGTCACTTAGATTGCTTCCTCTTTTTGGCTATTGTGAATAGCACTGCTATCAACATGGGTATACAAATATCTCTTCAAGAGTACAATTCTTTGGGGTATGTACCCAGAAGTAAAATTGCTGGATCATATGGCAATTTTACTGTTAATTTTTTGAGAAACTGACTATAATGTTTTCCATAGCAATTACACCACTTTACAGTCTCACCAGGTTTTCCACTTTCATCATATCCTTGCCAATAGATGTTACTGTATATTTTTTAAATAATAACCATCCTAATGAATGTGAGGTGGTATGTCATTGTGGTTTTGATCTACTTTTCTCTAATGATTAATGATACTGAGCATCTTTTCATATGCTTGTTGGCCATTTGTGTATCTTCCTTGGAGAAATGTCTACCTAAACCCTTTGTCTATTTTTTTTTATTGAGTTTTTTTTCTTTGTTACTGAAAGTTGTAAGAGTTATTTATATATTATGAATATTAACTCCTAATCACATACAAGATTTGCAAGTATTATCTTCCAATTCATAGGTGCTTTTTCACTCTAGCCAACTGTCTTTTAATACTCACTTAAAAAATTCTAATTGTTGCATTTTAAATTTGTTTTAATTTCTAGAAATCTGGGCATGTGCATATATGACAGTGCTACTTTTTAATTTCAAGTTGTTACATATTTTCATTAGATTTTGTGTACAATTGTGCTACCTAAATCCCCTGAATAATAATGGCTAGAAGTATTAATAATAGGAAACATTTTATTACTGATTGAAAAGAAGTGTTTTAAATATTTCCCTACTTATAATAATATTTACCATAGTATTTTTACAAGAGTTTTAGATTTACAGAAAAATTACAAGTTTGGTACAGAGGTTTCCCATTTATACTGAATCTATTTTCCCTTACTAATAACACTTTTCATTACTATGGTAAATTTATTAGAATTAATGAGCCAATGTTAACACATTGTTATCACCAAGTCCATACTTTATTACGATTTTTCTTAGTTTTTTGCTATTATCGTTTTTTCCACTTCAGGGAATCACCCAAGATACCACATTATATTTAGTTGTCATGTCTCATTTGGCTTCTCTCATCTGTGCCAGTTTCTTAGACTTTCCTTGTTTCTGATGAATGTTTTGAGGGATGCTGGTCAGGTGTGTTAAAATATAAACTGTGGCATATTAAAAATTTTAAAGTTTGAGCAAAAATCAGTTAGGATCAGGAAACACCAAACTGGAATTGGTTAGGAGCACTCCACTGATGGGAGCTGGAGGAAGGACTTATACAATTCTTCCTTGATTTACAGTGGGGTTAAATCTCAATAAACTCATCATAACCTGAAAATATTTTAAGTAAAAAATGCATTTAATACACCTAATCTACCAAACATCATAGCTTAGTGTGACCTATAGCCTACATTACACATGCTCAGAACACTCATAGTAGCCTATATTTGGGCAAATACATCTAACATATAAAGCCTATGATATAATAAAGTATTAAGCAGCTCATGTAATTTATTGAATACTATACTGGAAGTAAAAAAACAGAATGGTTGTATGGGTACAGCATGGTTGTTTACTTTCTTGATCACTTCATTGTTTGGGAGCTGAGGCTTGCTGCAGCCACATAGTACCAGGAGAGAGTATCATATCATGTGTCGCTAGGCCAGGAAAAGAGCAAAATTCTAAATTCAAAATGCACTTTCTGCTGGATGTGTATCACTTTCATGCCATCATAAAGTTGAAAAGCCGTAAGTGGAACCACCATAAGTCAGGGGCCATATGTAATGAGAAGTTGCAGAAGCAGAGAAAGAAAATTATTTGATTGACTGACTATAGCTTAAAGCCTAGTTGGCATTTGTGATGACTGTTCTTAGGTTTCAATTCTTAGCCTTGAGGCATTACAAGCTTAGGTTTGGGTTTGCTTAATGGTCTACCATAGAGTTAGAGCCACTTCAGTCTAATGGAATGCTTGTTATTAATTTCATAGCTATTTTTTAGACTCTCTCTCTGTTGGGATTTGTCTGTTTTCTTCATAGTTAAACTAGAGATGCTGTTTTTGAGAGGAAGACCACACAAGTAAGGTGTCATTTTTATCACTTCATATCAAGGGTACATAGCATCAGCTAGACTTAACACTGTTAATACTGGCATTGATTACCTGGCTAAGTTAGTGTAAGGTTTTTCCACTGTGAAGTTACTTTCCACTCCATTTCCACACTACTTTTTAAACAAATTACTTAGTACAACCCACACTTATGTAGTGAGGAGTTATTATCTATCATCTTGAGGGTGAACTGTCTACATAAATTATTTTGAATACATCTTCATGGAAGATTTACCTTTTTTCCCCTATTTATTTACTTATTTGATCATTTATTTACATCAGTATAGACTTACGGATATTTTTAATTTTGAAATATAATCCAATAGTAATGCATTCATTTTGTTTTTCAATTTGCTACAGTTTGGGCCTTGAGAATGTTTTTCATTTGATGTCTATGTTCCTTTGATATACCAACATCATTGTTTGCATGCATGCACGTGTGATTTTGCTCATTCTACTGGGTGTTTACTAGTACCTGGATGTTTTAATTTCTTATCCTTAATGATATTTGATGTCAATAACTATGGTTATTTGCCATCTTATTTGGTGAGGTGCTGACCATTATTTTGTTTTTTTTCTTATTTAGCTTTATGAGTGTTTTCTATGTTTTGATAACAAGAATTTTATTATATATGTATTTTTCAACTATTTTTCCCCAGTGTATGGCTTCTCTCTATTTTCTTAACAGTAACGTTAGGAAAGCAAAATTTTATTAATGAAGCCCTCTATATCAACTTTTTCTTTCATGGATTTTGCATTGATGTTGCATCTGAAAACTCATCACGGAGGTTTTCTTCCAAGTTTTCTACTAGAAATTTACATTTACATTTAACTATATGATCATTTTGAGTCAATTGTCTAAAAGGTGCAAGGCCCATGTCTAGGTTGTTGCCATGATTTTGTATATTTTGTGGGACAACATTCCTTTCTATAGTTAACTAAGAGTGATGAGACTAAACCTCATCATTTCTAAAGGATGTGTTTTTAACTACCATTTTATTCATACTGGATAGGAAGGAATATGTTGAATTTTTGCAGCTACATTTTTGAAACTACATTTATGTATACTTTAAATTTTTAAATTTTATTCCAAGGTTATGTAAACCAAACTGACACCTATCAGCTACCCACCTTAGAAATATTTCTATTTCTTCTTTGTCCCTCCATTTTCCTATATATAAAATTGATGCAAAATCATGGATTATATTGCTACAGAAATGGGCCCTTGGTTTCACTGCAAGAAAGAATTCAAGAAGGGATGTAGAAAAGCCATCGAGTATTAAGGGTTTATTGGGGAATTTACAATTTAAAAAGAGACAAGAATACATACCTGAGAGTTGGGCTGTAGGCAGACCGAGAGGGGGTTGCACCAAGGGAACAATATGGAGACTTTTTATATGAAGAGGGATGAATATTTACTAAGTGAGATTAGATTTTTAAGGGAACTAGTGGAGTCTTCCAGAAGTTCAGCCATGTTTCACCCTCATATCAAGCAGGGTTTGTTTGTTTTTTTAACTATATTTGATTCTCCTCAGAACTGTCATGGTGTGGGGAGGCAAGATTTTTATGATGGTAATGCCAGAAGGGTGTAATTTTTACTATGTTAACGGACTTGGGGGTGAAGTTTGGGTCAATTTCTCTCCATGTTGGAACTAGACAGCTTTGGCTGGTCTGTTATCTATATTCTTATTTCACATCCTGTGGGAATAGCTTGTACAGAATGGGTAGAATATAAGCAAGCATCCAAATTCCCTCTCCCTCTCCCAGCTCATGTCTAGCCATCTACCTATTCTAAAAATATAGTTTAGAACCATGTTTTAGGATTGGGGGATTGGTTAGCTGTGAGTCCTTGAGTCCTGGAGTCCTGGAGTAGAGTCACCATTATAACTTTTGACACCTTGACTCCAATTAATTTAACGATAAAAATAATCAAAACAAACTTCTACACTGATCACAACATTGTTTTGTATGAATCTGTTATTCATAGCCAACCCCATTCTAAAATTTTAGGAATAATTGAAGGTAATTATTACTTCAAGAAATAAGGGAAAATAAATGAACTTCTTAAAGCTAAAATACCAGAATTACATAATGAATTTTAGTCCAGACTAAATGTTAATGGAGATTACCTATTAAAACTGGAATTTTAGGAAAAGGAAAGTGATAGGGGCAACTATTGCCATGACTAGGGAGAATCTAGCAAAATAATAGACAGGGATGCAGAGTGATCTAAAGCCTAGATTATATATATGTGTGTGTGCATATATAGAGAGAGTAAAGGACAAATCTACCATTCAATAAATCATTTATTCTTAAGAAAGATGTTTAAAATTTTCAACCACAGTTGTGTGACTGGTGTAACAGGGTTATATACAAATTATCTATTTCTATTTATCATCTATTTCCTGTAACACAACTGTAGGAATATAAAAGCACTTTATATGTATTGCTGTTATTTGCTTTACTTCATATTATTTTGTGTTCTTTTTTTTAATTAACAGTACAAGATTCATGATTTTATCTGATAGGCCACTTCAAGCTCTTAGTGTAGTGGCTTATATATTTGAATGATCAAAATAATTATTATGAAATTTAAGTTCTTCCTTCTTCAAACTTTTTTCTCCTAATAGTACTAGGGAATGTCTTTATCTTAATGCAATTAAGGTGATTTTTAAAAACCATATGATACTATTTTGTAGAATACTTTTATTTATAAAAGTGCCAAGCTTAGTTACATTTCTAGCCTAAAAACACATGGCAATTTGACTCAGAATTATAATTATAGGCTACAAATAGTTTAATTGTAGTCAAGTCTATGTATTCCATATTACACACTGCTTTTTTATTTTGACATATTTTGACATATTTTAACAACCTTTTTAACATATTTTGAGAAGACATTAACATATTTTCTTCTATGTCATAAGAAAATACAAAATTATTGAGTCTTATTTTAGTAAGAGGGTTTACAAATTAGTTTTTATTTAACTTTTTTATTCTTAAAGCCTTAAGTCATGTATAAAAAAGGGACGAGGTATGTAAATATAACAAGACTCCTGTAAATAAATGTCCTTCCTGTTTCCTGCATATGGTTTGCCACAGGGATTACTTCTAAGATAAAGAGGGGTAGTGAATAACAGTGACAGTTTAAATTTTGTACCAATTTCACCTTCCATTAAAACTCTATTATTATATTTATATGATTTAGTGGAATTGTCTTGCTGTAAAGAGACAAACACTCTTTGATGGTTAGACTCTGGCTGTGGTTGTCAGTTTTAACAACCACTGAGATGAATATAGGTTGTCTAGAAGCCAATATATCAGGATCTGTTTAAATCACTATTATTTCCATAGTATTTCTACTTCAAGAGTCTGCTGAAGCTTGGGAAACAGAGAACTTATATAAGTTGGGAACATGTTAAAAAGAGTTGAAAGTTTTTTGAAGTCTTCTTTCAGTTAGCAAACCAAGTAATATAGATATCCCAAATCTAATATTCTGATTGAAGACACTTGGTGTTTATTCTTTCTTTTGCCACATAGAGAAAAATGAACTGAAATTGCAAAGAAATATTCTCTTGCTACTTATTGTTATTGGATATGGCATTGGCTAGAAGCTAATGTTTAGCAAGTCTGAGGTGGAGAAAATCAACTTTATGAAATATAAGTTGTAGTTGGTGAATAACCTAAAGCCATTTCATGTGATTTTTCACTGTGATGCTAGTATCTCTGACATTGTTACTAGTCCAGAATATACATGTTTACTTTACCTTCTCCCTTTAAACAGATAATACAGATCCAAGCAAAGATATGGTAATAATCATAAAGCATGTCACAAATGTTTGAAAAATGTATCTTCCAAATATACTTTTATATTTTATATACTTTTTAAAATACACCTTCCAAATATCTTGCTAGATATTTACTAATGTAGCTCACAGAATTGACTAAATATTTATGGCCTAAGTCATTTATTCATTTAGCAAATTTCATGTATATATATATATATATACTGAGAATTATGGCAGTGAATAATAAAAGGAATTTGTATAAATCTTGCTAGTTGGCAAGAAAGATAATACATAAACAGCCAAGTAAGATAAATTTATGTACTCAGAATTGTTATGACAAATAAAATAAGGGGGTGGGAAATAAAGGCCATGCTAGTGTTTTTATGTGTGTGTGAGAGAGAGACACAGAGAGAGAGAGATATTGAAAGATAGATTTCAGGGAAATCTCTGAGAAATTATCAGAGAAATCTTCTCTGAGAAAGTTTATAAACTATATTCTGAATGCTGTGAAGAAGGAAGCCAAGTGGTGATAGGTTCAAATAATATTCTTCATTTTTTCCCAAAATTATAGAGATATAATTGCCATATAACCCTGTATAAATTTAAGGCATGCAAGGTGTAATTTGATACACATATATATTGCAAAATTATTACCACCATAGCATTAGCTAACATCTCCATCTCTTTATTTATTTTTTGGGGTGAGCCCATTTTAGATCTACTTTGGCCATAGAGGAAACACATGCCAAATTTTTATATGAGAGAAATATTGGTGTGACTGTGGAGCAGAGGAAGTAGAATAGAAAATACAAAATACCAGAATTCATACTATGGAGTAAAGTGTGTGTAAGAATTTCTTTTTATTATACACAAGAGTTTTAAAATTTTTTCTAAGTATTTTAATTTATATATAAACAGATCTAGAGACTATGTATATGTACAGACTTACAATAAAAAATGCACATCTTTATTTAGCATGGGTCATGGTAAAATTAAAAAAAAAGCACTTTCCTAAAAGGACTGACATATAGATTTTAATAGATTTAATGTGTTATTTTCAATAATGTACTGAATTACAAGTATTGTTACAATTCTTAGAAATGATATTATTCATCTTAAATGAATACATAATCACTCAGTATATATTGTTATATAATAGTTATCCCAGTTTTCTGTATATTAGGTTGCCTATTTAATCAATGGAAACATATTAAAGTTTATTGATGAAAAGAGCAAAGGAATGTGATCCTTTAATGACAGTGGAATAGTTGCTTACATTATTCCCCTCTATAATATAATGTTTGTGAAAAATTTACATGTATTTGACTTAAGGAGTTTTCTTTGGGACAGGACAATTATTCCTCTAGGAATTGTCACCTCATCTGTGTTACAATTTGAGTTTAACTAATTGCCTTTTTCTGAAAATTCAAACTGGAAAATAGAGAAAACCAAATGGTTAAATATGAAATATTGGAATTTTTGAGTTCATAACTCATATTTTTAAATATCTAAATTTGTTTACATCTTATCTTTCTTTGTCACAGAAAGAACATCATTGACCTATTTTTATAATAAATGTATAAAGGAATAATTACTACTTAGGATTTTTTTTTTAATATGAATAGATCAATTTCAGAATAGCATACAAAATATATTCTAAATTCTCAGTGAAAACTTTACAGGCCAGAAGGAAGTGGCATGATATTTTAATGTATTGAGAAAGGACAATGTACCACAATGAATCCTCTACCCAGCAAGGTTATCAATCAGAGTTGAAGGAGAGATTAAAAGTGTCCCAGATAAATTAAAGTTTAAGGAATTCACCAGTAAACCCACCTTACAGTATATATTAAAGGAACTTATATATAGATGAAGATGTTTTTAAGCCTAAATATTTTTCATTAGTGAAAAGAAATGTACAGTAAAGGTAACAGACAAATTACTAACTAAACAAGTATGAAGTTAAAAACAAACAAAAGTAGAAAAATCAACTATAAACAAAATCAGTCAAGGGATACACAAAAGATGTAGATTATGACATCCTACACATAAAGTGTGGAAGAGGAAGAAGAATAAAAATGTAGTATTTTAGAATGCATTTGAAATAGAGCAACAGTCAACTTAATATAGACTTATATATTTAGGAAACTATCATGAACCTTACAATAACCACAAAGCCTGTAATAGACATATACAAAATTTAAAAAAGAATTCCTAGCATAACATTAAGGAAAACCACCAAATAACAAGAGAAGAATATAAGAGAGAAATCAAGGAACAGAGAATAATTTCAAAAACAACCAGAAAATAATTAATAAAATAGCAGTAAGTAAATACTTATAAATAATCACCTTAAGACTAAATTCATCAATCAAAAGCCATAAGGTGGCAGAATTGACAAAGAAACAAGCCCCATCTAGACGCTGCCTTCAAGAGACTCATTTCAGACCTAAGGACACACATAAACTGAAAGTGAAGGAATGGGAAAAGATATTTCATGCAAATAAGAGACAAAAAAGCAGGAATAACAGCACTTACATCAGACAAAATAGTCGTCAAAACAGAGAAAGTAACAAGAGACAAGGGACATTACATAATGATAAAGGAGCCAGTCCAACAAGAGGATGTAACCGTTGTAAATATCTATTCACCCAACATAGGGGCACCTAAATATATAAAGCAAATGCTAATAGTCCTAATAGGGGAAACTGATAGTAACACAGTCAGATTAGGAGACTTTAACACTCTGCTTACATCAATAGATAGGTCATCCAGACTGAAAATGAATAAGGAAAGAGAGGCACTGAGCAACACATTAGGCCAGGTGGACTTAACAGATATATACAGAATATTTCACCCCAAAGTAGCAGAATACATGTTTTCTTCAAGTGCGAATGGAACATTCCCCAGAAAAGATCACATATTAGGACACAAAAAGAGCCTCAACGAATTCAAAAAGCCTGAAATTGTATCAAGCAACTTCTTAAATTATAATGGCATGAAATAGAAATATACTACATGAAGAAAACAAAAAACTCTATAAACACATGCAGGCTAAACAACAAATTTCTAAATAACCAATGGATCAAAGAAAAATCAAAATGGAAATCAAACAATATATGGAGACAAATGAAAACAAAAAGAAAACAGTTCAAAATAAGTGGGATGCAGAAAAAATTGGCTGTTATAGGGAAGTACACGTATAGAGCTATACAGGCCTACCTCAAGAAACAAGAACAATCCCAAATAAACAGTCTAAACTCAAACTAAAGAAAATAGAAAAAGAATAACAAATGAAACCCAAAGTTAGTAGAAGGAGGGACATAAAAAAGATCAGAGCAGAAATAAAATTAATTTAAAAAAAGAATAAAACAATAGGAAAAAAACAATAAAACAAAGAGCTGGTTCTTTGAAAAGATAAACAAAATAGACAAACCTTAGCCACCAAGAAAAAAAGAAAGGATACAAAATAGAAATGAAAAATAAGTTACAACTGATGCTACAGAAATACAAAAAGTTACTAGAGAATTCTATGAAAAATTATATGCCAATAAACTGGACAGCCTAGAAGAAATGGACAAATTCCTACAAAAGTATAACCTTCCAAGACTGACCCAAGAAGAAAAAGAAAATCTGAACAGACGAATTGCTAGTAATGAAATTGAATTGGTAATCAAAAAACTCACAACAAAAAAAGTCCAGGATCAGTTGGCTTCTGAGTTCTACCAAATTCAGAATTTGGTAGGTGAATTCTACAAAACACTTAAAGAAGAGCTAATACCTATCCTTCTTAAAGTATTCCAAAAAATAGATGATAAGAGAATACTTCCAAACTCATTCTATGAAGCCAACATCACTCTAATACCAAAACCAGACAAAGATACTGCAAAAAAGAAAATTACAGACCAATATCCTTGATGAACATAGATTCAAAATCCTCAACAAAATATTACAAGCAAATTAAAAAGTACATCAAAAAGATCATCCAACATGATGAAGTGGAATTTATACCAGGGAAACAAGGATGGCACAAGATTTGTAAATCAATGTTAAACAGCACATTAAAAATAGGAAGGATAAAAACATATGATCATCTCAATAGATGCTGAAAAAGTCTTTGAAATCAACATCCTTTCATGATTAAAACTCTCAACAAAATGGGTATAGACAGAACCTACCTCAACATAATAAAGGCTATATAAAACAAACTCACAACTAACATCACATTCAAGGGATCCTATTATTTAGTAGGTATTAAAAACATTATTTCTAGTCTTACAAGAAATGAAATTTCTAAGACATTTGCATAAATTCAGTCAGGAATATAATACTTAACTAGTATTAGCACTATTTGATAATTAGTACTTAGAAACTCAATAATGAATAAAATGAGAAGGCATCTCCTTTATTCATTTCGGATATAGAGTTAACTTCACCTTTGCTGATCCTAGGTATTAATGAGCAACTTAAAGGATAGAAATGATGTCAGGACAATACTAGCAAGAGAATGTTATTTCTTTCTTAGGGAGTATATAGATACCTATACAACTTAAAGAGACAAATATGACTGGGAATATGGTAGGCAGAATTCTGGTTCTCATCATTTGTGCCACCTGGGGTATGCAATAAATATGTTGCATAGTAAAAGGGATGTTACAGATATAATTATGTTGAACTTAAGTTCACTAATCACTTGATCTTAAGATGGGGAATCTATTTTGGATTTCTGGTGGGCCCAGTATAAATTCTTGATCCATTAAAATCAGAGAGTCAGGAGAAGAGAGATTTAAAGTATGAAAAAGAAAGATTCACCATATAATTGCTGACTTGAAATGAGGAGAGCTTCTGTTAAAGAAAGGGATGCTGTTGGTTCTATAAATGTGAGGACCTGAATTCTGCCAACAACCAGAAATCATGAAAGATGACATGAGTTCCAGATGAGAACTGCAGCCTTGGGTCATTCCTTGAGAATCCAGTCACAGAGTGTCAGACTTATTATATACATTAACTGAATGATAATAAATGGATGTTGTAAGCTATTGTTTGTGGTAATTTGTTACAGAAGCAATCGAAAGCTAATTTAGTTATGTGTGATTTAGACTAGAAAGAAATGAGGGTTAGAAATCAGTGTAAAGAAAAGAACTTGAAATAATCTGAGTCTCTTTGAGAAGAGATTCTGAAAAAACTATTTCAAAGAAAAAAATACAATGTAAGAGCTAAGCAATGGTAATAATGACATTGTAGTTTCAACATGGAGAATTTGGAACAAGGAAATAATATTTTTCCAACATGGCTGTAAGGGAAATGGGAAGCAACCACATGATGTGAAGAATGTACTTTATAAAATCAGAGAGAAAAGAAGACAATTTTATATTATACTAAATAGTACATATGATACATCGAAATTGGAATTGACCTTTTATCATTGTATATGGGTGGAGTTCATTTTATCTAAACTTTCTAAACAACAAACTTGGTATATCAGGTTAGTACCCTCAGTTCAAATACTACTGTAGAGTACTGGAAGTAATTTTAACCTAAACTTATATAAAAATCTCAATATAACTATTTGAGACTGAAATATCTCATTATATAGAAGGGAAAAATATGCTATATGATAAAATTTAGTCGAAGGATATATATATATATTGCATATACATGCAATACACACATGCATACATGGATAGCAGAATAAATATATAAAAGTATCTTTAAGTTACTATATACCCAACATTTGGGAGCACATATATTTTCATATCTTTATTTTTTGAATTTTTAATTATTTGCTAGATCTATTAGAAAAAATAAATTTAGACTCTTATTATGGAGGTCTTCCTCCACCTTAAAGTTTCCACAAATTTTCATCTGCTATTGTACAAATTATCTTTGAATACTAACAGTTCTCCAGGGATTGTTTAGATTGCATGAACAATGAAACTAAACATAAGGCTTCAAGTATGGAAGAAACTTCCTCCTGAAACTTACAGTCTACTGGAAGAAAAAGACATTACTCAAGTAATTTCACAAATTAATGTAAAATTATAATTGTAAATAATGTTGCAAATGAGAGGAATATAAAAGAATGGCATAAGGGGATCTTACCTACTTGAAGGAGATTCTGTAAAGTTAATATTAGAGATTAAATTTAAATATATATAGGAAATAATGAAGTGAAGATAGGGGGAAGTGAGGGGATCTCAGGCAGAGCAACAAGACTGTCACTGTAGTGGGAGGAAGGATCAGTACACTGCCTTGAAAGAAAGCCCTGTGATTGGTATAAAGAAAGTCAGAGAGAACATAATTCAGGACAATCCAAGTGAGTAAATTAGACACAAATCATGCAAAGTCTTACAGATCATGTGGTTTGCTTTTTAATCAGATTTAACAGGAGTTTGAAGAATAGACTAGAAGAAAGGATAGAAGCAAGTGTTGCCCAAAGAGTCTAGTATGTATTTCTAACATCATGTGGAGAAATAACCACAAAAATCTAGTCAATCTCCTTCTACAGTTGATCTTGACTTTTCATAAAGTGATTTAATGATACTTCAGAATTTATGCACTATTCTTAACCACAGTAGAGAAAGGATTTTGCTGAATTATTCTTTGAGGGAGGAGGTTTTACCTCACTTTATTCTAATCTTGGTCCAGTGATCTCTGTACTAGGTTTCTCACAGTGCTGTTTAAATATTTACATGCAAAGCCATTCTAATCTTAAACAAAGTGATATATTTCTGAGCAAACACACATAGTTCATATATATGCATGTACATGTATATGATAACAGAATTATATGTACATGATAATATAGAATTATGCATGCAAGTATATGCATATGATAACATAGAAATAATGTAAAAGAGGAAGGCAAAGACAAAAGAATAAATTAGAAAAACAGCTCTAAAAATTAAGCCATAGACACATTTCCATATTAATACTGCAAACAGTTTGTCTTTTAGCCTCTATGATTTACTTTACTGCAATTTCTACTTTTACCAAATGCTTACTGATTAACACACTGATTTTATTTTATCCCTATTAAGCCTTCATTCTATAGAGCAGAAAACTCCAATCTAGAATCTCAGATATAAATTTAAATTCAACTTGGCTTGGCTGTACCTTGGATATATAATATACTAATGCAAGAGATTCTACATGTTTATTGAGCTATTTCATGCTATTTTGCTGAAGTCATGAAGAAATCAATTGCATCACAGCTGTGATACTTGACCCTAAATGTGTGGATGATAGCAAATAGCTTCAAACTGGCTTTGCAAAGAATACTAACATAGTACCATAAAAGTCTTAATCTATATTGAATGTTTAACTGGCAGATGTTGTAAGACTTAACACTATCTGTACTTAATTGTAGTCTCATTTCATATATTTTCAGTTACATACCTAAAAGCAATTACATTAGTGACAATGATTACATTAAATTACTTATCTTGGATTAAAAATATAAGCCTGTTTCAATTTTTAATAATGACTATCTGAAGTTAGAAGATAAAAAATAGCTTTACTCAACTTGATGTATGGTAATGTTTGCTAATTAAGTATTTTTGAAAGGGAGGTATTTTCTTCAATGAGATAGCATTAGAGGAAAAAACATGGTGGTTTCTTAGAAATATTTCATGATAATGTAGATTGATCTATTTTTTTTTAATTCAGATATATCTGCCTAAAATAAGAATTGCTCATAATCTGGCCCCCTAGATAATCACTGTTGAAATATAAGAGTGGTAATTTCTAGGGCTTTGATTGCTTTGTTTACAGTTTGGAGAACATATGTAAGATATAATCATTATCCCAACTTTTACTTAAATAACGATTACCCCTAATGCATCTTTCTGGAAGTGTTAAAATTAGATCAGATTTCAAGAAATTAATTTTTCATCCTAAGATGGTAATGTCACTGCAGACTTGTATTCTGGATTTTCCATTCACTCATCATATGTAAAATATATTATCCAAGGCTTTTTACTGAATACTAATCCTACAATTGTCAAAGAGAGAAACTGGAAGAATTTTTTTTTTCACAGAGATGTCATATCAGCTATGTCAGGTGTAATAATGTTGATAGATCCCTATAACTCCAGGGAGAAAATCCCAGAACAAAATACCTTTGAAACCAAAATCAGTCAAAGGGAGAAACATGTGGGAGAAACACGTTTATTGCCCACAGCAGTCATCCACTTCTGCTTGCCCATGTCTCTCGCAACCCTACTGAAGAGGAAGGGACCCAAACTAACCTCTTCAGTCCAGATACGCTCTCCCTTCCCATTGTAATTACATATAGATATGGAGAAGGACTACTTCTCTTCACCCCTTGGAAACACCTATTGATAAGGAGATACACTAAGGCCAGGTGAGAGATTCTGGAAATATTGTAATTTTGCACACAGCCCATCCCTCCTGAAATCTCACCTCATAATCTGCTCATTCCCTATCTTCCACAATGGCTCCTGTACAAGAAAACTGGAGCACTGTAACCGGACTAATAGCATACAATAACAACAGCAATGGATGATATTCCATTGATATTCCTCTAGCCAGAAAATTCAGCTAAATTCAATGGCTTATGCAGATTTAGTCAATAGCTTTCCCATTCCATGGGTGATCAGTAGCTAAATGGGTAGGGTGTTCACAGCAATCATCATGTAGTAGCTACAGTCAGGGGAACATCCAGGCCACAAAGATAGTAGAAGAAAATAACCTTAAGGATACCATCAGGTAGGGTACAAGCAAGAGAGTGGTCCTGTGATAGGACAGTGGTAGGAATGGGATCTCATCCTGGTCTAGTGTACCAGACTTTCACCACCGTCTCTGTGGGAGTTACTGATGGATAAATATATAGAGCTAAGGGAGGTACATGCACCAGCCATAAAGATAAACAAAACTTACCCATAAGATGCTCTTACCTCCTGGACATTTTGGGTACACTTCTGTGATCTTTGGGGGTCACTCTGCTGTTACTCCAGAAACACACAGGAGGACAGCTTCCAGGCCTTTTCCCCAAGGTGTGAGAAGTACCAACCATTGTTGGTCCAAGTGTCAAAATATCCAAGGCCAAGAACACTCAACAGAGTCTCCAGGGTTTAATGCAGTTGGGGCTGGCAGCAGGATGTTGCTCTGTTGGCCGTATCCTGGCTTCAATAACTCCTCTTTGATTTGCACAGACAGTTGTATAGGAGAGGGAGCAATGTGTGCTAGCATGCCCAAGGGATTTAAGGCTCCTTTTCAGGGATTCTCATTCAAATGGATAGCACTGTCCATAAGCTAACTGATTAGCCCTGTAGACTGTTGGTGTATGACTTCAGGACAGATTTCAACAAACCATTGTACTTCTCTATCATGCTTTCTATATGGTACATGAAACTTCCATCTTATTCCTAATTGCTGCACCCATTCTTGTAACGCATGTCTAGTAAAGTAGGTGCCTTGATCACTCTCAGTCACCTGCAGGTAGCCATAGGGTGCAAAGAGATGCTCTAGGCCCCTTTTGGTGGTTTACTGATCTGCATGATGTGCACGAAAAGCAACCAACAGTCCAGTAGCTGTATCCACACAAGTGATGGCATACCAATATCCTACCAATATGGGCAGAGGCCCAATATAGTCTACCTGCCACCTCACAAGGGGTATTGGCCCCTTTACTATTGTCCTATGTTGCTCTGGGACTCAGTGTAAGTCCATCTTAGAGCACACAAGGCACTCTTTCTGGGCTCCGCTGACTTCCTCTAAGGTGAACGACAAGCCACACTGATGGGCTACAGCCCACATTGTCTTTTGACCCATGTGCAACAAATGCTGATGTAACCATTGGGCTACATCAGAGGAAGGCTTTCCTTCTAGTCAATGCATGTGGGCCAACGTGTCCACTTCATCATTCCCTGGGGATGCCAAAGGCAAATGGCCAGTTAGATGATATATGGTAACTGTCTTAGTCTGACCAGAGGCCCATAGGTATGCCACAAATATTGCCCCCAAAGGGGCCAGTGACCAACCATCCAGTTGGCATGGTATCCTATCAGTAGCCACAGGGTCAAGCCCTGACAGACGGCCCAGCTGTCAGTGTAGACAAATATAAGGGAGAGTTCCTGGGTGATCATGAGCCATACTGCCTACAAACCAGCCCACTGACTGCTCTTCCCTTCTCTGTCTTCCATCCTTATTGTCTCAGTCTTAGGATGGAAAGCTATAGCCCTCCACTGTGGAGGCTACCCATGACTGGAGCTGTCTATATACCAAGCATCTTCAGGTATAGGGGCTCTTCCCTCCTGATAAGGACTCTTGGCTACCAATGGTTCAAAAGCAACTTCTTGATTTCCACTGGTATACGTCACTGGCCCCAGTAAGCATTGGAATTCTCTATTTAAGGGGCTAGTGGAGAGGGTGCTACCTGCTGTAAATATGCATCTGTGCAACACAACTCTGTGGTCTTTGGGTCCATTCTTGCACCTACCCTGCAATGGAACAGGTGGTTGCAACCTTGGTTGGAGCTGTTACAGTGATGGGCTCCATAGCCAGCAAGGTGTGGTAAACAGCAGCCAGTTGCTCCTCTGTAAAGTCGTACCAGAGCTCTGCTCCTTTCCATGCTTGTGACCAGATTCCAATAGGTTGGCATGTCCATCCAAGCCACTGCCAAAGGTCCCATCCTTAGCCATATTCAGTTACATGAACATCTATCTCACAGGGCCTTGATGAGTCCATTACATTTAGCAGCAGTAAAAGCAGCTACACATGTTTCCACCCAGTCCCAATTGATGCCCTTTCATACCAACAGGTAAAAGAGCTTCAGAATTTGTGCCATGTGCATGATAAACACTCTGTAATAGCCCAAAAGACCCCAAAACTCTTGTAATACTGCCACAGTTGTAGGGGTAGGGAAAGCCTGGACCTTGTCTATGACTGCTCAGGGATAACTTTAGTTTTACCCAACCTGATAACGCCCAAAACTTTACAGACAAACCAGGTCCTAAAACCTTGGTGCTGTTCACAGCCCAGCCTTTCTCCTATAGATGTTACAGCAGTCTAGGAACTGCCCCTTCTAAATCTGCAAGAGAATCATACATGAGCATGATATCATCAATGTAGTGATACAGCTGCACCATTTGCAGTTCCTAACTTTCCTATGCTACCAGTGGAGAAGGAAGCATTAGCAAGGTCCACAGCATAATGATACATTCCTAGTTCATGGCTGAGGACATCCATTAGGGACAGCAGCATGCAAAGGCGGTGTGACTTTATTCAACTCTCTGTAGTCCATGGTCACACACCAGGAGTCATTTGGCTTTTTCACTGGCCACACAGGGAATTAAAGGACAATGAGTGTGTTTTCTTATGCCCACGTTCTCTAGTTCCTGTAGAGTTTCTCTAATTTCCTTTTGCACCCAAGGAAATTTATACTGCTTAGTATTTGTCACTCACCAAAGTACAGGAAGAGCTACAGGGGGTTAACATGTCCCCTCAGAACTGCCTTTACCACACGTATCCTCATTCTGAACTCACCTGCAGTGGTCTCTAACCACAGGTCCTGCAGGATATCTGTGCCTAGAAAATAGTCAGGGATGGGAGAAATGTACACAGTAAACTTCTTTGGGGGTAAACACCCTATGCCCTACTGGTTTTGGGCTTTCTTCACTCTAATTGCCTTACCCCCATAGCCATCTATCACAGCAGGTTTCCCAAAAAAATGCTCAGGGTTGCAAGAAATCAGAGAACGTTCAGCTCCTGTGTCTTTCAGTGCCAGCACATGTTGTACATTCATGGAGGACCAGTGAACTGCTGATTCTACAGGTGGCCTACAGTCCCCACCACATTTCCCCAAAATGGGGGGCCTTGACAACCCCTCAGTTGAACTGTGATGCCAATCATCCCCCTGTGGGGGTGAGGGCCCAGTTGGAGCCTCAATACTCTCCTCCAGGAAGTCTTGCAGGGACACAGGCTGGACATGGGGCTTTGCCTCTGGCTTCCGTGTTCTGGACCTTAGTGGCTGGAACTGCTGCTCTGGCTTTAATTGGTGCCATAGTTCTAACAAGATCCTATTGGGCTGCCCATCACGTTTTTCTTTCACTACTCCAGCTTTTATCAAATCAGCCCACATCTGGGTCCTTGTGATCTTCACGGGGCCCTCTGCAACTCTCCTTTCAGTTGTAGCCTGTACTTTCTCCATGCTGTTTCAACCTCCCCAAGATGTGCTAAAGTACCAGTATCCTCACTTATGGGCTGCCCTATGTAGGGGGCAAGAATAGTTACTAGGGACCCAAAGAGAGATGTGGGAGCTGTATGGAGCACCACATTTCTCATTCCTAGAGTGAACAACTCATTGGGTCCCTGGGGATCCATATTATGGATATTTTTAATGTCCAACTCCTGTAACACCTGCTGGAGCTCTACATACATTTTCTAGCTACTGCTTAAGTATGGTAAATCACCCTGATTAGGCCAAGCTGCCCTGATGGCTGATTCCTAGTGTGATGGGCACTTTGCAACCATTGCCAGAGGGAAGGGTGAGTCATCATGGAAGCCAGTCTACCCATTTCAGAACCCGACATAACAATGTTTTCCACCCCCATATCCCAGAGACATAAAAGCCATGTAGGCAGAGGTTCCAAAGGCTTCTTCCAAAACCAGATGCTCATGTCCACCAGCTCATCCTGGGTACAGGGGCGGAGCATGGAATGCTCCACACCTGGGGAGGGGGTGGGTCCTCCCCTTGAGGAGCCCATGGTTGTTGTGTTTTTATTTTCTTAATTACAACAGGGCAGGCCTTTAATAAGGGAGAGGCTGGTGCCTCAGGTGATGGACTCAGCAACAGACCAGCCCTCAGTCATACTCCCTCATCTCTCCTGACATCTCCTCTACTATCTTGGGTCTGAAGGCATCACTCTTTCCTCCCCCTCCTCAATAGCCTCCTGCAATGTGGATTCTCCTGCTGTCTCCTTTCTTGCTGCCAATGACCTGTCTTCTTAATATTTGCCTCTCTTTCTTAAGGATATCCTATAGGTCACCGTCCAGCTCCTCCAAGTGATGCTGAAGTGTTCCTCTCTCCTGTCAAAATCTCTCTCCTTCATAACCCTTTGCAGTATCTCGAGGAAAACACATCCCACAATCCCAGCTGCTACATGGCCACTCAGGGCATCTAAGCAGTCTTCTATCACATGGACAGCTAATTCCACACCTTCCAGTGTTTTCACCCTTCCCCAGTTCTGGGGAAGGCCCCATCCCTCTACAAGGTGCTTTACTCTAGACCAGTTCCCCACTAGGGGCTTCCCATTTGGAAGCCCCACAGATAGGGGGCTTCTGGTGAAGCTGCACCCTCCATCACTGCAGCCACTAGGGCCTCCCCACCATCCATGGAGGGGGAAGGGGTCCTGGGCATCTGCCCACCATCTTTAGGGGCAGCCCACACAAGGGTCACACTGATGAAGACAGATTTAAGGTTCAGTGGTCCTGGTGACTACTGCCAGATATAACTCCAGGGGGAAAATTCCAGGGCAAAATACCTTTGAAACCAAAATCAGTCAAAGGGAGAAATAAAGTGTGAGAAACCTGTGTATTACATACCAACAGTCATCCACTTCTGCTCACCCATGTCTCTTGTGACAAGCCGCAGAAGAAGGGACCCTACCCCTGGTACAGATATGCTCTCGCTTCCCTTTGTAATTACCTATTGATATAGAGATGGACTACTTCTCTCCACCCCTTGGAAACACCTATTGATATAGAGATTCACTAAGGCCAAGAGATAGATTCTGGATATGTTGCAATTTTACCCACAATCTCTAATGGTAGCAAAGGAGATGATACTAAACAAATAAGATAATTCCTGAATTTCCTCATTTTCCCTTTCTATAGTAACTTCGAATGCAGTGTTTGGTAATAGTCTTAAACAAAATAAAAGTTTTAAAGACATATATAATGTATAATGATGGTTAGTTTTATGTACCAACTTGGCTGGGCCACAGTGCCCAAATATACAGTCAAACATTTTTCTATGAAGGTGTTTTTTAAGTGAGTTTTAATTTAAATCAATGGACCTGAGTAAACCAAATTACTTTCCATAATTTTGGTGGACTTCATTCAATCAGCTTAAGGCCTCAACAGAACAAAGCCTGACCTCACCTGAAAAAGCAAGAATCCTGAGAGCAGGTTGCATTTGAATTGGAACAAAAATTTTTCCCTAGATCTCCAAGTCTATAGGCCAATCTTGCAGATTTTGGACTTTTATTTCCAAAATCATGTGAGCTAATTTCAGAAAATAAATCTGTCTCTGTCTTTTTCTCTGTATATGTGTGTGTGTGTGTGTGTGTATTTACATATACATATATATACACACACACATACACACACATTCATATATATACATACATACACAAACATCCTATTTGCTTTGTTTCTCTAGAGAACCATTGCTAATACATTTAGTATGTGCATTTAGTAAATAAAATTTAGCTCAGAGGGAAGTTATCAATTGGAAATTGAACAGACGTACATGTTTAAACACAGTTTGTTAAAATAATTCTTACCTTTCTTTAGTCTCTCCACATATTTTAGTTATATTTCTACAATTGCTTCTCTTTCTTCAACTTAGTATAAAAGCATTTAGATTTCGGCACTTCATCGGGTCTTCCTTCTGAAGGCTTCATATAAAATTTAAATTTGTATGCTTTTCTCATGCTAATTTGTCTTATAACAGAGTTCCAGCCTGAGGCCTAAGATTGGTAGAGGAAGGAATTTACCTCCTTGTATGTATACTCTCATATAGTAAATCCAACTCTTGAATGTTGAACTATACCTTGCATTTCTGATCTTTTCATTAAATTCTTTCATTTTGATATTTCAACCTGTCTTAGGTCTTTCATTATTATATACAGTTTAATGACTCATTTTTTAAATCTCATATGGAAGGGCCTATGCAGCTCTGCATTCAATTATTTGGGTAATATTTGCATTTGGGGTCCCTCTAGCACATATCATTCAGAATATCCAAAGCATAGTTTGTTATTTACTTCAGTTTATCAATTTGGTTTTTCTTCAGAAATGTCTGTGAAGGAAATCACCCTCCGATTGCTCAAGTTAAAAAAAATCTTTGAATTTTACTTGACCCTTCCTCCCCTCATTGTCTATTCAAAATTCAATCACTAAATCTGACATTGTTTCATTTAGTGCCTTTTATCTCTTCTGCCAGCATTGAGGCCTGAGTTCATGCTAGAGCAACAAATACTCTCCCTTCTCATTTTATTGTCTCCTTTGCATGTGTTCTTCAGAATGCTATCAGTGAATTTCATCAAATAAAAATGTGATAAAGTAACTGCTTAGCAGAAAACCCTTCATGTTTCTGTTTTCATTAGGCAAAATTTGTAAAATATTTACAAGGCAATATTATTGCACTTTTCTTACATTACTTATTCCATTTCATATTTATGCACTAGCTGTGATAGTTTTCTCTTTTCTTATCTCATCTCTTACTCTACATTCGTCTGACTAAACCATTCTTCCCCTACACTGCATTTTTCTCCTTCCCTAGTTGTCATTTTCATCTTCATTATAAAATCACTTTTCATGAAAATATAATATAAATACATTTAACTTCTTATGTTATGCATACTTATAAGTCTTTCCCTTTCTAACCTGTACACTCAAAATGCATGTAAGTCCTGTAATGTTCTTTTTTCCTTCATTTAAGTCAGCTCTGTAGAGAGAAGTAAAGTGACTATTCTGTTCAAAGCTATAACTCAAGCAACTATAACACAGTACCTGACACAGAAAGCACTAAACATACATTTTGTAAGAAAAATTAAATACTATTCAGGAGAGAATCATGTTAGCAAAACCTGTAGTTATTTTAACTCCTTCTATTTTATATATTGTTTTATAATGAGTACTAAATGATTTATGGGGAAACTCATAAATCTTTATAACTTCTTCTTTAAGGCAAACCAAAAATGAAAAAAAATCTAATACTGTATGATTTCACTTACATGACAAATCTAAATGTCATACACAGAACCAGAGAGCAGAAGATAGTGCAAGGGGCTAGGGAGTGGGGGGAATGGGGAGATGTTGGTCAAGAGTATAAACTCTCAGTTACAAGGTGTATACCTTCTGATAATCTAATGTATACCATGGTGACTATAGTTAATACTGAATCTTATACTTGAAATTTAATAAAAGAGTAGATCTTAAGTGTTCCTACCACAAAAAAGAATCATATGAGGTGGCGAACCTGTTAATTAACTAACTGTAGCAATCATTTTACAATGTACATATATATTAAATCACTGTTTTGTACCCTGTATAAATTTATACAATTTTTATTTGTCCATTTATACCTCTATAGAGCTGGGAAGGAACTATAAGACGGTGCTAAAATGTATTTCAACTTACTCAGAGGTAACCTCCCTCTACTGGTCTAGTTTCTATCCCAGGAGTTTTCTCAAATAATAGAACACTCAAAGGTCTTTAAATTAGATTAATTCACTTTTGGGAGGAAATTATGAGATGAATAGAGTTTAATGCTTATCAAATATTATTTTAATCATCTGTTTCATACAATGGTTCATTGATCTTTTTTTCCTAAGGGAAAGAGGAAGCATGAGAGGATGAATTGTGTCTTACCAATTGAATCCCTACTACTTTGAATAGTGATGACTTAGTAGGTTATAAGCACTCAATAATTATATGTTAATGAATCAATTTTTAACCGTAAGAACAGTAATAGAAATAACAAGTACTGCATATAATACCCAGGTTTCCTTAAATAAAACAATCCAATTCACTTACAGAAAAAGTTTTAAAAACTTACTTAAATTATGTTTCTATTTTCATTGGACCAAGACCATACTGACTATCATTTCAGCCCCATTAGCCTAATTATGTAATGAGTTTTGAGAAGACAATTTATTGAAAAACACTTAACCTGTAACTCATACAAAACTAAATTACATACATTCTTAAAGGAATAAATTACCATCTCTTCACTCTTTCTAAGGGCTACAGTGTTTGTGATTAAGACAATTTTGAAGAGAAAATGATGTGATGCTGAATAATTACAGGCTATGAATTATGTGGTTTACATTCCATTGCTTATTCAAAAGAATATTTAAAATCATATCAGCAGACGGAACTTCTGGGAAGATGGTGGCATGAGCAGGGCAGTGGAAATCTCCTCCCAAAACCATACTTATTTGTGAAAATACAACAAATACAACTATTCCTAAAAGAGATCTGCAGATACAGTACAAAAGCCAGGCTACGGCTACATCTGAGAGAACTCATGCTTCACGAAGCTGGTAAGATACAAAGATACGACCCGGCGGGACCCGAGCACTCCTCCACCCCAGTGCACCGGCAGGAGGAAAAGAATCAAAGTGGGGAGGGAGTGGAAGCATAGGCCTGTTAAATAACCAGCCCTGCTGATCTGCGCTGGGAGCACAGACACACATCGCATGGTGTATCGGAGATTAGAGAAACAAAAGGGCAGGATCTGAGACAGAGATGACAAGCAGGTCCCCTCAGATGGATACGCGGGACAAAAGAAAAGCGGGCGCTTTTTTAAAAGTCTTAAAGAGACAAGGGCCCAAAAGCGGAACAAAATCATCGCAGCGCACTCAGCACAGCAGGCTGGGAGTCTTGGGGAATTTCATACCTGCTGGCAGGTGGTTGGGCAAAGCAGCCGTGCTGAGGCTTCTCACAGAGATCAACAGCCTGTCAGTCATTCCCCACCCCCATCCCCCGGACAACAGAGCAAGGGGTCAGGCAGATCCGCCACAGCTGCGGAACAGAAGAGTAGTGGCTCCGCTCACTGAAACCTCACAGAATCTACTCCCGGCTGGCGCACAGCTAAGCGGGAAGGGGCCCAGAACCCAGAAGAAGGTCTGGAAAGCACCAAGGGAACCAGAACGCACCCAGTGAGACAGTAAACCCCTACAGTGATTTAGGCTAGGCTGAGGCAGCCCCGCACACAGGCAACTCAGGGTATTAACACAGAGTCTGCTTCCCAGTATGCAGGAAACCAGCTCAGGCCCTGGAGAAAGGCAAGGAGAACAACAAGCAAGAAGGGATTTTGTTCTCCCAGCTGACAAACGTGTCACCTACCAGCGACCACTTCTATCACCATGAAAAGACAGAGGAATATGGTCCAGACAAAGATCACCCAGACAACCGCAGATAGAGGGCCTGAAGGGATATATATATAAACAATCTTCCTGAAAAAAAATTCAGAATAAAAGTCATAGCCATGCTGATGGATCCACAGAGAAATATACAAGAGCTAAAGTAGGAAGTGAGGAGAGATATTACAGAAACAAAACAGTTGATTGATGGGCTGAACAGCAGACAGGATGAGGTACAAGAGAATGTTAATGGAATAGAAATCAGAGAACAGGAATACAGAGAAGCTGAGGCAGAGAGAGATAAAAGGATCTCTAGGATGAAAGAATATTAAGAGAATTGTGGGACCAATGCAAATGGAACAATATTCGCATTATAGGGGTACAAGAAGAAGAGAGAGAAAAAGGGATAGAAAATGTCTTTGAAGAAATAATTGCTGAAAACTTCCCCAAGTTGGGGAAGGAAATAGTTTCTCAGATCATGGAAGCCCACAGATCTCCCAACACAAGGGACCCAAGGAAGACAACACCAAGACACATAATAATTAAAATGGTAAAGATCAAAAACAAGGACAGAGTATTAAAGGCAGCTAGAGAGAGAAAAAAGATCACCTACAAAGGAAAACCCATCAGACTATCATCAGACTTCTCAACAGAAACCTTACAGGTGAGAAGAGAAAGGCATGATATATTTAATGTAATGAAACAGAAGGGCCTTGAACCAAGAATACTGTAACCAGCACGATTATTATTTAAATTTGAGGGAGGGATTAAACAATTCCCAGACAAGCGAAAGTTGAGGGAGATTGCCTCCCATAAACCACCTCTACAGGATATATAAAGAGACTGCTCTAGATGGAAGCACTCCTAAGGCTAAAAAGATGTGACCAGAGAAAATAAAATCATAGCAAAGAAAGCAGACCATCCAAATACTAACTAAAGGAAAAAAGGAAAATCAATAATCCACAAAGAGTCAAAGGAAACGTAAAAGAGCACAGAATAAAACACCTAGTATATAAAGAATGGAGGAGGAAGAATAAGAAGGGAGAGAAAGAATCAACAGACTGTGTTTATAATAGCTTAATAAGAGAGTTAAGTTAGACTGTTATATAGTAAAGAAGGTACCCTTAAACCTTTGGTAACCACAAATCTAAAGCCAGCAATGGCAATGAGTACATATCTATTGATAATCAGCCTAAATGTAAATGGACTGAATGCACCAATCAAAAGGCACAGAGTAATAGAATAGTTAAAAAAGCAAGACCATCTATATGCTGCTTACAAGAGACTCACCTCAAACCTAAAGGTATACACAGACTAAAGGTAAAGGGATAGAAAAAGATATTTCAAGCAAACAACAAAGAGAAAAAAGCAGGTGTTGCAGTACATGTATCAGAAAAAATAGACTTCAAAACGAAGAAAGTAGTAAGAGATAAAGGAGGACACTACATAATGATAAAGGGGTCAGTCCAACAAGAGGATATAACCATTATAAATATATATGCACCCAACACAGGAGCGCAAACATATGTGAAACAAATACAAACAGAAATAAAGGAGGAAATAGAAAGCAATGCACTCATTTTAGGAGACTTCAACACATCACTCACTCCAAAGGACAGATCAACCAGACAGAAAATAAGTAAAGACACAGAGGCACTAACACACTAGAACAGATGGACATAACAGACATCTACAGAACTCTACACCCAAAAGCAGCAGGATACACAATCTTCTCAAGTGCACATGGAACATTTTCCAGAATAGACCACATGCTAGGCCACAAAAAGAACCTGTAAACTCAAAAATATTGAAATTCTACCAACCAACTTCTCAGATCACAAAGGTATAAAACTAGAAATAAATTGTACAAAGAAAACAAAAGGGCTCCCAAATACATGGAGGCTTAACAACATTCTCCTAAATAATCAATGAATCAACAACCAAATTAAAACAGAGATCAAACAATACATGGAGATAAATGACAACAACAACACAAAGCCACATCCTCTGAGGGACACAGCAAAGGCAGTTCTAAGAGGAAAGTATATTGCAATCCAGGCCTACTTAAAGAAGGAAGCACAATCCCAAATGAATAGTCTAAAGACACAATTACTGAAATTGGAAAAAGAAGAGCAAATGAGACCCAAAGTCAGCAGAAGGGGGGAAATAATAAAGATCAGAGAAGAAATAAATAAAACTGAAAAGAATAAAACAACAGAAAAAATCAATGAAACCAAGAGCTGGTTCTCTGAAAAAATAAACAAAATAGATAAACCCCTCGTCAGACTTATTAAGAGAAAAAGAGAATCTACACACATAAACAGAATCAGAAATGAGAAAGGAAAAATCACGACGGACACCACAGAAATACAAAGAATTATAAGAGAATACTATGAAAATCTATATGCTAACTAGCTGGAAAACTTAGAAGAAATGGACAACTTTTTAGAAAAATACAATCTTCCAAGACTGACCAAGCAAGAAACAGAAAACCTAAACAGAACAATTACCAGCAACAAAATTGAATTGGTAATCAAAAAACTACCCAAGAACATAACCCCTGGGACAGGTGGATTCACCTCTGAATTTTACCAGACATATAGAGAAGAAATAATACCTATTATCCTTAAAGTTTTCCAAAAAAATAGGAGACGAGGGAATACTTCCAAACTTATTATGAAGCCAGCATCACTCTAATACCAAAACCAAGCAAAGACCTCACCAAAAAAGAAAACTACAGACCAATACCCCTGATGAACACAGACTCAAAAATACTCAATAAAATATTAGCAATCCACATTCAAAAATACATCAAAAGGATCATACACCATGATCAAGGGGGATTCATCTCAGGGATGCAAGGATGGTACAACATTCGAAAATCCATCAACGTCATCCACCATATCAACAAAAAGAAGGACAAAAACCACATGATCATCTCCATAGATGCTGAAAAAGCATTTGAAAAAATTCAACATCAATTCATGATTAAAACTCTCAACAAAATGGGTATTGAGGGCAAGGGCCTCAACATAATAAAGGCCATATATGATAAACCCACATTCAACATCATACTGAACAATAAGAAGCTGAAAGCTTTTCATCTAAGATCAGGAACAAGAAAGGGATGCCCACTCTCCCCACTGTTACTCAACATAGTACTGGAGGTCCAAGCCACGGCAACCAGACAAAACAAAGAAATACAAGGTATCCAGATTGGTAAAGAAGAAGTCAAATTGTCACTATTTGCAGATGACCTGATATTGTACATAAAAATCCTTAAAGAATCCACTCCAAAACTATTAGAACTAATATCTGAATTCAGCAAAGTTGCAGGATACAAAATTAACACACAGAAATCTGTTGCTTTCCCATACACTAATGACAAGCTAACAGAAAGAGAAATCAGAAAAACAATTCCATTCACAATTGTATCAAAAAGAATAAAATACCTAGGAATAATCCTGAAGAGGGAAGTGAAAGACCTATACCCTGAAAACTATAAGACACTCCTAAGAGAAATTAAAGAGGACACTAACAAATGGAAATTCATCCCATGCTCTTGGCTAGGAAGAATAAATATTGTCAAAATGGCTATACTACCTAAAGCAATCTACAGATTCAATGCTATCCCTATCAAAGTACCAACAACATTCTTCAATGATCTAGAACAAATAGTTCTAAAATTTATATGGAACCACAAAAGACCCCGAATAGCCAAAGCAATCCTAAGAAGGAAGAGTAAAACAGGGGAATTACGCTTCCAGACTTCAAGCTCTACTACAAAGCCACAGTAATCAAGACAATTTGGTATTGGCACAAGAACAAACCCACAGACCAGTGGAACAGAATAGAAAATCTAAACATTAACCCAAAAATATACAGTCAATTAATATATGATAAAGGAGCCTTGGATATAGAATGGGGAGATGACAGCCTCTTCAGAGGCTGGTGTTGGCAAAACTGGACAGCTACATGTAAGAGAATGAAACTGGACAACTGTCTAACCCCATACACAAAAGTAAACTCAAAATGGATTAAAGACCTGAATGTAAGTCATGAAACCATAAAACTCTTAGGAAAATACATAGGCAAAAATCTCTTGGACATGAACACGAGCAACTTCTTCATGAACATATCTCCCCAGGCAAGGGAAACAAAAGCAAAAATCAATAAGTGGGAGTATATCAAGCTGAAAAGCTTCTGTACAGCAAAGGACACTATCAGTAGAACAAAAAGACATCCTACAGAATGGGAGAATATATTCATAAATGACATATCTGATAAGTGGTTGACATCCAAAATATATAAAGAACTCATGCACCTCAACAAACAAAAAGCAAATAATCCAATTAAAAATGGGCAGAGGATTTGAATAGACACTTCTTCAAAGAAGAAATTCAGATGGCCAACAGGCACATGAAAAGATGCTCCACATTGCTAATCATCAGAGAAATGCAAATTAAAACCACAATGAGATATCACCTCACAGCAGTTAGGATGGCCAACATCCAAAAGACAAACAACAACAAATTTTGGCAAGAATGTGGAGAAAGGGGAACCCTCCAACACTGCTGGTGGGAATGCAAATTAGCTCAACCATTGTGGAAAGCAGTATGGAGGTTCCTCAAAAAACTCAAAATAGAAATACTATTTGACCCAGAAATCCCACTCTTAGGAATTTATCCTAAGAATACTGCAGCCCAGTTTGAAAAAGATGGATGCACCCCTATGTTTATCACAGCACTGTTTACAGTAGCCAAGGAATGGAAGCAACCTAAGTGTCGATCAGTAGATGAATGGATAAAGAAGAGGTGGTACATATACACAATGGAATATTATTCAGCCATAAGAAGAAAGGAAATCCTACTATTTGCAAAAACATGGATGGAGCTAGAGGGTATTATGCTCAGTGAAATAAGCCAGGTGGATAAAGACAAGTATCAAATGATTTCACTCATATGTGGAACATAAGAGCAAAGAAAAAAACTGAAAGAACAAAACAGCAGCAGACTGATAGAACATAAGAATGGACTAATAGTTACCAAAGTGAAAGGGACTGGGGAGGATGGGTGGGAAGGGAGGGCCAAGGGGGAAAAGGCGCATTACAATTAGGAGACATAATGTTGGTGGGGCACAGGGTGCACTGTACAATTCGAAGAGAACAAGTAGTGATTCTATAGCATTTCACTACACTGATGGACAGTGACTATAATGGGGTAGGTGGGGGGACTTAATGAAATGGGGAGTTTAGTAACCATAATGTTGCGCATGTAATTGTAGATTAATGATACCAAAAATAAAATCATATCAGCATATTAACATTTAACTGTATTTAATTTGCTTCCTTTTAAATATTAGTACCAAACAACAGGAATATGAGCACAAAAAAGTTGTTTTGACTAAGTTATTCAAGCATATGCAATGTTACTTTTGTCTGTTTTATTGTTATTACTTCTGTATGGGCTTGTTTGTTATCCGTTTATACAATATAATTCAGAAATGAGAAGGCAGTATTTTGTATCTGACTATTAAAGTTCAGAAATAAAATTTCTCAGTTCTGTTCAATGATTAGCTAGACTAAATTGACAAAACATAGCCTAGTGCAAACACACACTGAGTTTAAATTCTTTCTAGTTTCAAGGGAATAAGTAGGTGACATATCATGATAAGGATCACCCTGTCTATGTTTAAAAAGTACAATCTGTGGAATTTGAATATCACTGATCCTCTGTGTATCTTATCATGAGAATAATTATAAATGAGTCTTAATCTAAATTCATTCTGAAGATATCTTAACCTCACCAATTCTTCTTTATAATTGGTCCTCTTACACTCTGTTCTAAACTTACAAATTCATAAATTCAGCAAATGTGTTTTGAGCAGTTCTAATATCTAAGGCACAATTTTAAGTGATGGAAAGGAATTTGCTACCTTTCTACAGGTTATATTTTTGATATTTTCTGCTAGTTCTTGGTTTGATAATGCAGTTAAGCCCATTTGTGGCTTACAAACTTGCTGTTCCCACACATTTTTAAATTTTCCACTTTTTTGATTTTTACCTTCAACATACAGCAGTGGCCCTCAACACTGCCACATCCATAAACTGAGTCAGAGTCAAACACATAATGAAAATAACTAACCACTCTCAGTAGACCCTGAATCTCCTTGATGAAAAGACTTATTTTTCATATGTCTCTTGCTGATCAAGGACATAGAAATTTAAAACATATTTCATGGTTACTACTTTCCAACACTGAATTTTAGAAAATTAATATGGAGGAACACCATGTAATAAATACTTGTTACAGTTAAAATACTAAATTTGTGGTTGTAGTTATTGGTATTTCATTTCTACCCTCAATTAGTTTAAAACAGAAAAGCACTTAATTAAATGCAGACTCAATACCTATTTAGAGCTTATAATTATTATAGTTTAGGGGAATAGAGACAATGATAAACAACAGATAAATAATATTCTAGGTAGTAAGTGTATTGGGGAACATAAAGCAAGTGAAGTTTAAAATGATAGTTTAGGTGGACTGCTAAGAAAAGTTGCATTTACATAAAGACCTAAATGCTATGACAGAGTGAACCATGAAGTTAACATGAGAGATAGTGGTCCATGCAGAAGGAAAAATAAGTGCATAGGCCATGAATGAATTTCTGTGATTTGGTGTTTAAAGAATAGTAAAAAGAGAGTGAAAGCCCACCTTGTATTAAAAGAATCAGAAAGAGAAGCAGGAATATGAGAAGGAAAAGAAAAAGAGGAAGAAGGAAAAATAATAAGCAGAAACTTGGAAAGAGGAGAAAGAGAAATGAAAGTAGCTAAAACAAGAATCTGGAGAACCACATGGCAGATGCAGTTACATATTACAATAAAGTCAATTGAATTTTTCAGTTTCCCAATGCTTACAAAAGTTATGTGTGTGCTCTAATGTAATCTGTTAAGTGTGCAATAGCATCATGTAAAAATCAATGTTTAAGTTTTTTAAAAAATACTTTATTGCTGAAAAGATGTTAGACATCATCTGAGCTTTCATTGAGTCATAATGTGAGTATTCAGTGAGTTTTTTTGCTGGTGGAGGGACTTGCCTCAGTGTTGATGGCTTCTGGCTGATAAGGGCAGGATGATGGTTGCTGAAGTTTGGGTGTCTGTGACAATCCCTTAAAATAACAAAATAATGATATCTGACATATTGATTGACTCTTCCTTTCATAAAGGATTTCTTGGTAGAATGAGATGCTGTTTGATAGCATCTTACCCACAGTAAAATTTGTTTTAAAATTGGAGTCAATACTCTTAAATGCTTCTGTTATTTTATCAACTAAGTTTATATTTCAAAATCTTTGTTGTCATTTCAACAATCTTCACAACATTTTCATCAGAAGTCATTTCCATCTCAACAAACCACTTTCTTTGCTCATCCATAGAGGCAACCCCTCATCCATTCAAGTTTTATCATGAGATCACAGCAGCTATTCAGTCACATCTTCATGTTCCAATTCTAATTTTAATTTTCTTTCAATTTCTACCACACCTGCAGTATTTTCCTGCATTGAAGTCTAAAACCCCTCAAAGTCATCCACAAGGGTTGGAATCAACTTTTTCCAAATTCTTGTTAATGCTGACATTTGGACCTCTTTTCATGAATTACAAATGTCCTTAATGACATCTAGAATGGTGAATCCTTTCCAGAAGGTCTTAAACTGAGCTCAGATCCATCAGAGGAATCACTATCTATGACAGCTATATATTTATGAAATGTATTTCTTAAGTAATGGGACTTGAAAATTGGAATTACTCCTTGATCTATGGACTGCAGAATGGATGCTGTGTTAGTAGGCATGAAAATAACATTCATCTTGTTGTATATCTCCTTCATAGCTCTTGTGTAACCAGGTGCATTGTCAAGGAACAGTAATAGTTTGAAAGGTGTCTTTTTTTTCTGAGCAGTGGGTCTCAACAGTGGGCTTAAAATATTCAATAAGCCATGTTGTAAAAAGATGTGCTGTCACACAGGCTTTGTTGTTCCGTTTATAGAGCATAAGCAGAGTACCTTTAGCACAATTCTTAAGGGCATAGAATTTTCAGAATGGTCAATGAGTATTGGTTTCAACTTAAAGTTACCAGCTGCATTAGATCCTAATAAGAGAGTCAGCTTTTCCTTCAAAGCTTTGAAGCCAAGCAGTGACTTCTCTTTAACTGTGAAAGTCCTAGATGGCATTTTCTTCCAGTATAAGGCTGTTTCATCTATAATCTGTTGTTTAATGTAGCCTTTTTCATTAATTATCTAAGCTGGATCTTCTGAATAACGTGCTGGACCTTCTACATCACTACTTGCTGCTTCACCTTACACTTTGATGTTAGGGACATAGCTTTGTTCCTGAAACCTCATAAACCAACCTCTGCTACCTTCAAACTTCTCTTCTGCAGCTTCCTCACCTCACAGCCTTCATAAAAATGAAGAGAGTTAGGACCTTGTTCTGGATTGGGCTTTGGATCAAGGGAATGTTGTAGCTGGTTTTATCTTCTATTCAGACCACTGCACCTTTCTCCATATCAGCAACAAGTCTGTTTTGTTTTCTTATCATTCACTGGAGTAGCACTTTTAATTTCCTTCAAGAATTTTTCCTTTGCATTTACAGCTTGGCCAACTGTGGTGCAAGAGGCCTAGATTTCAGCCTATTTTTGGCCTTTGACATGCTTCCTCTTTAATTTTAATCATTCCAGTTTTTGACTTAAAGTAAGAGATATGTGGCTCTTCCATTCACTTGAACACTTAGAGGCCATTGAAGGGTTATTACTTGGTTTCTTTTTAGTTATTGTGTGTCAGGAAACTGGAGGCCCAAGAGAATGAGACAGTCAGTGGAGCAGAAAGAATACACACAACATTTATCAATTTAATTTGCTGCCTTAAAAGGGTATGGTTTATGGCACCTCCAAATAATTAAATAGTAACATCAAAGATCACTGATCACACAGTTCACCATAACAAACATAATATTGATGAAAAAGTTTGAAATAATGAAAGAACTACCAAAATGTGACCAGAGACATGAAGTAAGCATATGCAGTTAGAAAAATGGGGCCAATAGACAATGGTTGCAGGGTGCCACAAACCTTCAATTTATTTAAAAAAAAAACCCACAATATCTGCAAAGAGCAATAACACAAAGTACTATGAAACAAGGTGTGCCAGTAGTTTCTATATCTTTATTGAAATCCCCAACTGGTCACTCATGTTGTCCACTTTTCACAAAAAAGCCCTTAACATATTAATCATGGTTACTTTCTATTTCATCTGATATTTGCAACAGCGGGGTCATCTCTAATTCTAGTGCTTTCGATTATTTTTGTCTCTTTATAATGTGTATATTTGTTCATGTTTGCATGTGTGTGTGTGTGTGTGTTCATGCTGCTTTTTGTCTTGCACTCTTATTTGATTTTGCAAAAATTTGTGTAGGAAAGTAACGGCTGAGGTAAATGACATTGATACTGGGAAATGAGCATGCCTCTTCTTTGCCAGAACTTTAGTGTGTGTGCGAGTGGGTTAAGAAGTGCATTGGATTTGGGTGTTGTGGTCATGGTTCCCTCTGACGCACTTAAAATTGGCCTCAAATTTCTCTATAGCGTTACCTTTTGTTTAGTGTTGGGGCTGGATTGCTGGAGGAATTTTCTCAATGTTTATGTTCTATTCTCAGATTTAGACTTTTCCTATGTGCCTGTGTCTCACAGAAAGTCTCTCTCTCTACCCTATTGCTTCTCCCCGGAGGGGTATATTCTTTACTTGTTATTCAACATTATGGGCGAAATGTGTGCCCCATTATTCACAGGCTGAAACCCTAACCCCCTGTACCTCAGAATGTGCCTGTTTGGAGATAGGCCCTTTAAAGAGGTGACTTAATTAAAATGAGGCCCTGTGGTGGGCCCTAATGTAATCTGCCTGGCAACATTATAAGAAGAGGAAATTAGGACATGTGAAGAATGTGCATATACAGAGGAAAAACCAGATGAGATACATCTGGTTTTCTTCTTAGGACATCAAGTTCTGGGCAGAGTTTTTGTTATTCCTATCATGGTGGCTGCTCTCCTACCCAGGCTTAATACTGTATCTTTGCCCCTAATCTTTTTCAGATGCATGTAATGATACCTATGGTGAAAAGCCTACAAATTGGAAAACAAATTGCTTTGTTTCTGTAACTTGTAAAGACTATTAAAAGGGACTCAAAAAGTTAACCAGATAAAACCAGAGAGCCAGAAAGGACTTACAGAGTTAACTAGTTGAATCTCAAAGGCCAGGAGTTACTTGGAATGGCCAGATATTCCCCAGATGAAAAACAATTCTCTAGATAAAGAAAAACATCAGAGTGCAGCCCATGTCTTCATTGCATCAATTAGATCAGTCCTCCAAAGCCAAAGATTGTCAATCAAGGACTTTTCTGCCTACCACAGGGAAATGGGACAAGAGTCATGCCATTGCAAAATCAACATAGCCTGTGAAAAAGGCCCAGCTTGTTCTTTAAATAATCTTTAGACTGTTCTTTCTCTTCTTTCAGCCCCTTAATCAATTAAGTAACTTTTCAACCAGTACAAGAGGTAGATAAAGAATGCTGAGATCCGGACCAAGACAGTCATTTAAATAACCCTATTCTTAAGACAAAACTTTGAAGGAATTATAAATCACCTGTATACATTATGCCTTATGCTGACCTCTACCACAAAGGCCTTATAAAACCCCAAACCCTAAACCTTTAAGGGCGCTTCTTCTGTGAGGTTGCCCACACTTCCCTTTCTTTGAGTATCTATCTTTTGCCTTAAATGAACACTTCTTACTGCTCAAATTACTACAATTTTTCTCTGTGCTCTTCCACTGATAAGCTTCTTTGTCACTTTGCTATTTCATTATATTCTCCAGACTCAAGTACAAGTCTTCAGTCTGTCTCAATTCTATTCCAGATAAGTAGGGAAGGGCTACTGAGAGCTCCAATTGGGGCTTGCAAGTTCCTGTCACCTGGGTGACTTGGACAGGACTCAAGCTGTACAATTGTGCTCTTTAGAAGCCTGCCCGAGCTAAGAACATAATCTCACTCCATCCACCACTCTTCAGCTCCCTCAAATCCTGGAGTGGTATGGACTTAGTTCTCACACTATGCAGATTCAAGCAATCACTGGACATCAGGTGACACTGGCTTTAGGAGTTAGCAAGGGATCTGCCTTATGCAAAGCAGGAGTTCAGTGAGCTTCCCTTTCCTACCTCTGTTCTTCCTTGCTCTCTGCTGCCTGCAACACAGCTGCCATTCCCTGCTATTCTCACTTTAATGAATTCCTTCCTCACCTTTCACTCTGACTTCCCTGCATTTCCAAACCAAATTCCTTCCTCACAGTGGCATCTCTCTTTCCTTGGATTTCAAGCTGGTTGGACACACTGCAAACTTAATTTTATGATGGTTTCAAGAGAGTTGTGAATTTGCATTTTACCTATCTTTTACTTGTCGTTAGATTGAGAAATTTGAACTCTTTTCTGTTTTCTAATGAGTAGACATAATTAATAGATGGAAATTCAATAACTTTTTGTTAAAAGATTTAATTAAAAAATGTAAAGAAAGTAATGAAGGTTGAATTTCCTGATATATTTCAAATCATAGCAAAATGCAACAGCCTACAGGTGAGGCCTGAAGAAACAGCAAAATTTGTGTGTACCATGTTGTTTATGCAAATTAGTTTATTCTGCATTACCCAGCAAATGAGATATTTTGAAATTTATCAGAAATTGCCCTCCTAGATTATTCACCATTGTGTATTTTTACAGCTATAAACTATATTATCTGTGGGAGTTCTTTATAATATTAGATTCACCCAAAGCTTGTAACTACCTGACTTGTGTTATAATAAACAAGATGCAAAGTTTTAAAAATACTCCAATTTTCTAAGTTAATGAGTTCCAAACATTTGCATTCATAATAAATCTATTCCCCTCTATTGTACCTTCGAAAGATGCATCAACATTAAATTTCTTTAAATTTTGCTTCAGTTAAATGGGGTTATACCCACTATCAATTAGGTAAAACCCAAACAATAACTCATACTAGGTTAGGACTAGGCAGAACGATGAGATTTTTTTTTCTAACCTCATTTTTAATATTCAAATGCCCAGTTCAGTGCCTCCAAATTTATCCTTCAAATGTCTAGGATATTCTTCAACTATGCTCCTTAACTTAGATGTTTCCTCAGCTTCTTAAAATAGCTTAGTTTTTCTCTACCCCATTTTCTTGGATTCATTCTATTTCAATTACTCTTTATCAGAATGAATTTATTATCCAAATGTAGTCTTGACAATAAAACTACTTAAAAGAAAATCAGTTACCGGAAAGTATCACAAAACTGACAAACGGCCTCACCTTTGCTTCTTCCTCCATTTTACTGTCTTAAATATGGGTCTTTTTCAAAAGCAAAGCTCGGTATGTTAGGCAAGAAAATAGATATGAGCAGGGAGGAGAGAGAATAAGGCCAGTAAATCCAACTAAAAGGGACTCAAAGAGTTAACCAGATAAAACTAGAGAGCCAGAAAAGACCCAAAGAGTTAATGAGTTAGTCATGAATCTCCAAAGGCCAGGACTTACTTGGAATACCGGGATATTCACCAGATAAAGAATTAAGTATCTGAGCATAGCCCATATCTTCATTGTGTCAATTAGATCATGCCATTGTAAGATTTACATTAGCCTGCTAAAAGGCCAGGCTTATTCTTTAACTTAACCTATATGCTGTTTTTCTCCTCCTTCAGCCCCTAATCAAGTAATCTGCAACATGCACAGAAGACAAGCATCATGATTAATTTAGCAAACAAGCCTAGATATAAACAGCATAGTAAAAACACAAAGGATTGCATCTTAAATCTAAGATTACATTTTATTTATTTATTTTTTTTACCTGAGGTCATTTTATTTCTTATTTTGAAAATGCTTTTTTTTTGGTATCGTTAATGTACAATCACTTGAACATGGTAACTAGACCCCCTGTTATGAAGTCACCCCCACATACCCCATTACAGTCACTATCAGCCCAGTAAGATGCTATAGAATCATTACTTGTCTTCTCTGTAAATACTGCCTTTCCCATGTCCGCCCTTCACTACATTATGTGTGCTAATCATAACGCCCCTTTTTCCCCCTTGTCCCTCCCTTCCCACCCATCCCTCCCAGTCCCTTTCCCTTTGGTAACTATTAGTCCATTCTTGGGTTCTGTGAGTCTTCTGCTGTTTTCTTCCTTCAGTTTTTTCTTTGTTCTTATACTCCACAGATGAGTGAAATCATTTGATACTTGTCTTTCTCCACCTGGCTTATTTCACTGAGCATAATACCATCTAGGTCCATCCATGTTGTTGCAAATGGTAGGATTTGTTTTCTTCTTACAGCTGAATAATATTCCAATGTGTATATGTACAACATCTTCTTTATTCATTCATCTACTGATGGACACTTAGGTTGCTTCCATTTCTTGGCTATTGTAAATAGTGCTGTGATAAACAGGGGTACATATGTCATTCTCAAACTGGGCTGCTGCATTCTTAGGGTAAATTCCTAAGAGTGGGATTCCTGGGACAAATGGTATTTCTATTTTGAGTTTTTTGAGGAACCTCCATACTGCTTTCTACAATGGTTGAAGTAACTTACATTCCCACCAGCAGTGTAGGAGGGTTCCCCTTTCTCCACATCCTTGTCAACATTTGTTGTTGTTTGTCTTTTGGATGGTGGCCATCCTAACTGGTGTGAGGTGATATTGTGGTTTTAATTTGTATTTCTCTGATGACTAGCGATGTGGAGCATCTTTTCATGTGCCAATTGGCCATCAGAATTTCTTCTTTGGAGAAGTGTCTGTTCTGCTCCTCTGCCCATTTTTTAATTGGCTTATTTCCTTTTTGTTTATTGAGGTGCATGAGCTCTTTATATATATATATATTTTTTTACAATTTATTTTATTTTAGTATCATTAACCTACAATTACATGAGTAATATTGTGATGATTAAACTACCCCCCTTCATCAGGTCCCCCCCACCAAAAACCCACAGTCACTGTCCATCAGTGTAGTGAGATGAGAATCACTACTTGTCTTCTTTGAGCTGTACAGTCCCCCCCGTCTACAAATCGTAATGCCCCTTTTACCCTCTTATCCCTCCCTTCCCACCCTTCTTCCCCAGTCCCTTTCCCTTTGGTAACTGTTAGTTCATTCTTGGGTTCTGTGAGACTGCTGCTGTTTTGTTCCTTCAGCTTTTTTTTTTTTTGTTGTTATTGTTGTTGTTGTTCTTTGTTCTTATATTCCACATATGAGTGAGATTATTTGGTACTTGTCTTTTTCGGCCTGGCTTATTTCACTGAGCATAATACCCTCCAGCTCCATCCATGTTGTTGCAAATGGTAGGATTTGTTTTTTTCTTATGGCTGAATAATATTCCATTGTGTATATGTACCACATCTTCTTAATCCATTCATCTACTGATAGGCATTTAGGTTGCTTCCATTTCTTGGCTATTGTAAATAGTGCTGCAATAAACATAGGGGTGCATATGTCTTTTTGAAAGTGGGTTGCTGCATTCTTAGGGTAAATTCCTAGGAGTGGGATTCCTGGGTCATATGGTATTTCTATTTTGAGTTTTTTGAGGAACCTCCATACTGCTTTCCACGACGGTTGAGCTAATTTGCATTCCCACCAGCAGTGTAGGAGGGTTCCCCTTTCTCCACATCCTCGCCAACATTTGTTGTTGTTTGTGTTTTGGATGTTGGCCATCCTCACTGGTGTGAGGTGATATCTCATTGTGGTTTTTATATGCATTTCTCTGATGATTAGCGATGTGGAGCATCTTTTCATGTGCCTGTTGGCCATCTGAATTTCTTCTTTAGAGAAGTGTCTATTCATGTCCTGTGCCCATTTCTTAATTGGGTTATTTGCTTTTTGTTTGTTAAGGTGCGTGAGTTCTTTGTATATTTTGGATGTCAACCCCTTATCAGATACATCATTTATGAATATATTTTCCCATATTGTAGGATGTCTTTTTGTTCTACTGATAGTGTCCTTTGCTGTACAGAAGCTTTTCAACTTGATATAGTCCCATTTGTTCATTTTTGCTTTTGTTTCCCTTGCCCGGGGGGATATGTTCATGAAGAAGTCGCTCATGTTTATGTCCAAGAGATTTTGCCTATGTTTTTTTCTAAGAGTTTAATAGTTTCATGACATACCATTCAGGTCTTTGATACACCTTGAGTTTACCTTTGTGTATGGGGCTAGACCTTGTCCAGTTTCATTCGCTTACATGTAGCTGTCCAGTTTTCCAACACCAGCTGCTGAAGAGCCTGTCAACTCCCCATTGTATATCCAAGGCTCCTTTATCAAATATTAATTGACTGTAAATGTGACGGTTAATGTTTGGATTTTCTATTCTGTTCCACTGGTCTGTGGGTGTGTTTTTGTGCCAGTACCAAATTGTCTTGATTACTGTGGCTTTGTAGTAGAGCTTGAAGTCAGGGAGCATAATTCCCCCTGTTTGATTCCTCCTTCTAAGGATTGTTTTGGCTATTCGGGGTCTTTTCTGGTTCCATATGAATTTTAGAATTACTTGTTCCAGTTCATTGAAGAAAGCTGTTGGTAGTTTGATAGGGATTGCATTGAATCTGTAGATTGCTTTAGGTAGTATTGCCATTTTGACAATATTGATTCTTCCTAGCCAAGAGCATGGGATGCATTTCCATTTGTTAGTGTCTTCCTTAATTTCTCCTAGGAGTGTCTTGTAGTTTTCAGAGTACAGGTCTTTCACTTCCTTCATTAGGTTTATTCCTAGGTATTTTATTCTTTTAGGTGCAATTGTGAATGGAATTGTTTTTCTGATTTCTCTTTCTGTTAGCTCATCATTAGTGTATAGGAAAGCAACAGATTTCTGTGTGTTAATTTTATATCCTGCAACTTTGCTGAATTCAGATATTAGTTCTAGTAGTTTTGGAGTGGAGTCTTTAGGGTTTTTAATGTACAGTATCATATCATCTGCAAATAGTGACAATTTGACTTCTTCTTTACCAATCTGGATGCCTTGTATGTCTTTGTTTTGTCTGATTGCCATGGCTAGGACCTCCAGTACTATGTTGAATAACAGTGGAGAGAGTGGGCATCCCTGTCTTGTTCCCGATCTTAGATGAAAAGCTTTCAGCTTCTCGCTATTAAGTATGATGTTAGCTGTGGGTTTGTCATACATAGCCTTTATGATGTTGAGGTACTTGCCATCTATACCCATTCTGTTGAGAGTTTTAATCAAAAATGGATGCTGAATTTTTTCAAATGCTTTTTCAGCATCTATGGAGATGATCATGTGGTTTTTGTTCTTCTTTTTATTGATGTGATGGATGATGTTTCATTATATTTTTTTATGTCAACCCCTTATCGGATATGTCATTCATGAATATATTCTCCCATACTTAGGATATCTTTTTGTTCTACTGTTGGTGTCCTTTGCTGTACAGAAGCTTTTTAGTTTGATATAGTCCCATTTTTTCATTTTTGCTTATGTTTCCCTTGCCCAGGAAGATATGTTCATGAAGAAGTTGCTCATGTTTATGTCCAAGAGATTTCTGCCTATGTTTTTTCCTAAGAGTTTTATGGTTTCATGACTTATATTCAGGTCTTTGATCCATTTTGAGTTTCCTTTTGCATATGGGGTTAGACAGTAATCCAGTTTAAATCTCTTACATGTAGCTATCCAGTTTTGCCAACACCAGCTGTTGAAGAGGCTGTCATTTCCCCATTGTATATCCATGGCTCTTTTATTATATATTAATTGACCATATATGCTTGGGTTTATATCTAGGCTCTCTATGCTGTTCCACTGGTCTATGGATCTGTTCTTGGGCCAGTACCAAATTGTCTTGATTACTGTGACTTTGTAGTAGAGCTTGAAGTCAGGGAGTGTAATTCCCCCCACTTTATTCTTCCTTCTCAGGATTTCTTTGGCTATTCGGGGTGTTTTGTGTTTCCATATGAATTTTAGAACTATTTGCTCTAGTTCATTGAAGAATGCTGTAGGTATTTGGATAGGATTGCATTGAATCTGTAGATTGCTTTAGGCAGGATGGCCATTTTGACAACATTAATTCTTCCCAGCCAAGAGCATGGGATGAATTTCCATTTATTAGTATCCTTTTTAATTTCTCTTAAGAGTGTCTTGTAGTTTTCAGGGTATAGGTCTTACCCTTCCTTGGTTAGGTTTATTCCTAGGTATTTTATTCTTTTTGATGTGATTGTGAATGGAATTATTTTCCTGATTTCTTTTTCTGCTTGTTCATTGCTAGTGTATAGGAATGTAACATATTTCTGGGTATTAATTTTGTATCACGCAGCTTTACTGAATTCAGATATTAGATCTAGTAGTTTTGGAGTGGATTCTTTAGGGTTTTTTATGTACAATATCATGTCGTCTGCAAACAGGGACAGTTTGACTTCTTCTTTGCCCATCTGGATGCCTTTTATTTCTCTGTGTTGTCGGATTGTCATGGCTAGGACCTCTAGAACTATGTAGAATAAGAGAGGGTAGAATGCATATTCTTGTCTTTTTCCCAATCTTAAATGAAAATTTTTAGCTTATCGCTGTTAAGTATAATGTTGGCTGTGGGTTTGTCATATATGGCCTTTATTATGTTGAGGTACTTGCCCTCTATAACCATTTTGTTTAGAGTTTTTAATCATGAATGGATGTTGAATTTTGTTGAATGCTTTTTCAGCATCTATGGAGATGATCATTTGGTTTTTGTCCTTTTTAGTGATGTAGTGGATGATGTTGATGGATTTTTGAATGTTGTATCATCCTTGCATCCCTGGAATGAAACCCACTAAAGTTGCATTTTGAAACCCAGGAAATTAAGAAGATTTTTCACATATTCTTTAGCAAACAGACAATAACTCGGCCCTCCTTGGTGGCAGGTCAGGAGGTCTTTAATGATATGTTCCCAGAGGGAAGCTGCTATCCTGTATAGGAACTGGATCAGTAAATTTCTTGTGTTGAGTTAATTTTGCAGAATTACCTGGAGGACTGACAATAGAAGAGAAGAGAGTAATGTCTCTCATCAAAGATAAACACCTTGAGAAGCACTTGACAAGTTTACCCCTTGCTCTTTGTCACACATTCCTGAAAAATCCTTAAAAGGAGAAACCCCCTATCTTTATGGTGCCTCTTCTCTCACACTTTCCTTTCTTTGAGTGTGCAACTTTTTGCCTTAAATAAAACTTTTTCTCAACTTTTCACGGTGCCTCTCTCTTTAAGTGCATAACTTTACATAAAACTTTTACTTTTTCAGTACTGTGTGTCTGCCCTTCAATTCTTTGTTGCAGCGGGGACAAGAACAGAGGAAAATAAACAACGGCCCCAACAAGTAGACTTATGAATACCCTTGTTGCGAAAAAAAGTAGATGGGTAAAATGCATTTATTCAAAGAATCTAGCAATGTAACTTTTACAATGACCCATATTTATGAGTCTGAAGAGGAACCAAAGTTTATAGATTGGGTCTTAAAGAACATCCCTAAAATTTTGTGAACTTTCTAAAAGAGCCCTTTTTGTATGACTCTCAGCACTCAGACATTGAATGTCTGCTTTTCCTGTTTTGAACTTGGAGGTGTGGAGTAAAAGTCAGATTGGGCCAGAATGTGAAGGGTAATGTAGGGACCAAGGTCAGGCTGCCCCAAGATGTGCCATTGTGACATGCCAATTATTTTGAGCTGAAAATCATCAAGGCCCAAAAGACTGAGGAGGATACTTTGACACCTCCAAGCCCTATAATATAAGAATAATTTAGGTGGAGGAAGTACTCCAGGGGAAGAGCCACCACCACAGATCACCACATTACAATATAAACTAGGAGTGACAGATAAGAAGGAATGTGACAAAGTCTGTTAAAATTTCTCTCAGTGCACCACTGTTTCTGTGTGGCCATAACAATTTTGTTTACCATTTACTCTACCAAACATTTACTCTTTTCATATTCCTATAAATTAATTCCATTTTCCTTTGAAGTTGCAGACCCCTACCACATTCTCCTTGGTTCAGGATGACATATAACCTCATTCTCCCTGTCTTTAGCACCCAAGTCTGTGGCTTCCTCGTACATACAAAATTAAACTTTTTTTTTTCTCCCATTAATCTGTCTCATGTCAATTCAATTCTTACACCATCTAGAAGAACCTTGAGTGGCAGAGGAAATGTATTCCTCCCCATCATAGATTAACACTAAACCTAGCTTTTCTCATCACTAGGTCAAAGCAATTATTCATATTTTATTTTCAATAATTTAATATTTTAAAGATCAGTTCCTTTTTCTTGCACATGGTATTATTATTATGGAACAAATCCCAGACTAGAAAACCTCTGATTTTAAGCCTTGTTCTTATTGAAAATGTAAATAAAAACAAAAACTTAGTTTCTGATATTAGTTGGAAAATGTAGTTTTGCCAGTTTTTGTGCACTTTCTTTTTTTGTGTGTGTGAAACTTGCCCTTCCTCTCCCCTTATTAAATTTTGATTTGCACATGTGGTAATGCTCATGTCTAGGCTGTCACTCTTGGAAAAAGCCTGTGGTATTTTACTTATGCTGAGATGAAAAATATCTGGAAAGAGAGATACAATTGCAGATACCATTTTGCTATGATTTTATATTTCTACAGTATCCTCTGAAAAAAAAAAAAAAAACATCTAAATCAAACTGTTAGGCAGAAAGACACGAGCAGCCAGAAAAGGGCAGGACAGATTCAAGGAAAAAACTGTCCAAACTGCCCAGGTAGGGGGTCCCACATGAAGACAACAAAGGCTTTGCCGAGAGGCAACTTCTTGCCTGTTGGGACCAGGACAAACTGGTCCCAACCAGGTCCCAACAGAGATGTAATGGAACAAAATTAAGAAACCCCAAATCATCCCTCAACATAATCTCATTAAAAGAAACTTGCAATTTTGCTCCCCCACCATGGGCTTTTCTGTATACACTTTGGGAAAAGACACGAGCACTGAGAAGAATGGGTGTCTAACTAGAGCTGTCAATCAAATGACCTCACCCTGTTAATCAAAAGAAGTGCATGGCAGGTAGGTGAGGATAGATAGACCCTTCTTTAAAGGTTCAGGTCTTTAGTCTATCTTGACTCTCGCCTGCTTCTTCCTATTCAAATAAATAACTCTTGTTCGCTACTGAGTCTCTGTCTTTCAATTCTTTGTTGTGTCAGGGACAAGAATGAAGGAGAGCAAATCAACCCAAACAAAATGATGACACTAGTGTTGGAAATATCACGGACTATATCAAATCAGTTGAAAAGGAAGATAAAGGAAATGGACAGAACGTTGTCTTCTTGGGTTAAGTGTTAGTATTGTTTGTAGGGTATATCATAGGCTTTAATCATTCAGTAGTTAACAATACCAATTGTTTGAAGAAAAAAGTTTTAAAAACTGTGTTCGGGATATTTCTGAAAATAAGAATAAATAGGAATAATTTTCCTTTGGAAAAATATTTAATTTTTTAATTTTACCTGTAGTAAAAATAGGAATAGGAAAATAACAGCAACAAATTTTATCTCTATTCTTTTAATGTATCCTGGAAACAGCTCTAAATTGACAAAAAAAAAATTGAATGAAGTGATTATTCTGAGAACTTAGACTAAAGCTGTTTGGGAAATAAACAGCCTGACTGACCATTTAATAAAATCAGGTAGGCAACTTTTTAACCTCAAATTCCATGGTTTTGTTTTTGTTTATGTTTTCTGTTCAGCCATCACAGAATATATTAAGGTAGAAAATACTTTTTGACCTTTTATTCAATTAAAACAAGTAAAATACATATTAATGTATTCAATTACCACAGTGTGCAGGTACCACAGGGGCTCTATGAGATTCCTAAACTATATCCATTTATATATGAATCAAGCCAACAAATTTTACTTAAGATTTATAAAGGAACATAAATAAACACTAGATATAGGTTGCTTTCCAGAAAAATGTTAGGCAGTATGGGAAACAGCTGTGCAAGATATTTTACCTGGGTTGATTAGGGAAGGTTTCATCAGAGAATTTAACATGAAAACTGAAATTTAAATCAACTATTTAATTTTATGATGTGTTTAACATATAATAACTCCCATAATAGATGGGCCTTCTCATGATCTGTGAGATGATGATTTAAATTTATTTCATAGAAAAGAAATATAATATGGCTACTTCTGTGTCTGAGATTTAAATTTAAATGAATTGTTGGAGGCAAACATTTTGTTTCCACTAAGTGAAACTTAAATAAAATTTAGCTTACATGCTAAGGAAAACTGATTAATGTGAAATAAATCTGAATTTTAACAATTCTTGTATAAATCATATTTCTCCTGGGGCAATAAATCTGAATTAATACTTTTTTATCTTGAGTTACTTATATGTAACATTTTTCTCAAAAATATTTCTTCAAATAAGTCTGTCAATTCACCTTTCTAACTAATTAGCTCTCATTAATATTAAGGATATTGAGTCACCTTTGGAGTTGGATTTAGTATTCATAAAATTAAGTATTTTCTATTTTTGAATTTAGCAATTCCAGCAATTTGACATTATTAATAATGGACTGTTTAAAAGCAGTTCATCATTAAGGTACTCTTTAGTCAATTACACATAATTTAACTGATGCGTGGGTTTAAAAATAATTAATTCTTAGTTCTGCCCTGAATGCTGTAATTTCTACATAGATTCATTTTAAATTTGAACAAAACGAACAGACTGAACACCAAACATTCTCTCCTTCTTATGGAAATGCTCAGGATGTCTCCTGTACCTTTCTTGAAGTCACTGTAGCCAGTAGCCAAGAATAGCAAATGAGGATACAAAATAAAATAAACAAAGCATCATAATGACAGTAAGAATAACATTATAGACCAAATATTCTGAGAACCGGAAAAGACCCACACCACTTAAAAGCATTTGTGGAACCAACACGGTCTTATTTGTTATTATTTATTTACTCATTTATTTTAGAGGAAAAAAAATTTTTTAATTTAATAAAGGAAGTCTAAGTGATGATTAAGTCTCTTTTTTACTAAATGTGTGAAGCAGTTTAAGACACTTCTTAGTCTCCATTTCCTAATGAATGAAATAGCTCCCAGTTGCTACTGGTATTGAGTCTAATTATGTGAGAGTGCAAATAGAATGTGAGTCTCTATACAAATGTTATTTCCTATTCCTCTGTCTGTGAGGTTTTTGGGTTCATGTATGATGACAAACATGGTTATTCCCAGTAATTACCACATTTATTGCCAAATAGGAGAGTATCCTTAAATCTGTGTTGGGTGATTGAGTAAATGCAAGCAACTTGATTTCATTTTCTAAGCCCTTTCATATAAGTGCAGGAATTTATATCTTTTCAACTCATGATATCAAAAGAAAAATTATTTTTATATAAATTATAGATGTAAATTTAATACTAGAAAACTTCAGATGATAGGCTTTATGCTTACAATGCTTGTTTTCTCATCCAGTTCCCTTGGGAAATACTGGCATATATTCTGACATAGTTAAAAATGCAATAGAAAAGTAGGAAAAATGGATGTAAAGCTAACATTTGATGACACTGTAAATTGATTTAACTTTAGGCCAAGAAAGGGAAAAGAGTATGTAGAGATTAGGATTAACGTAATAGGTCAGGCTAACAAAAAGTGCAAGGTGTTTAGAAGAGATTTCCCCATTGCTGGTACATGGGACATGGCAACAAAAATTGTAGGAGTAGCCAAAACTTATAAATTCAAAAAGACACATATTAATACTTATTAGGAGGATCTATCAACAAGATCTGCAGTATAGCATATGTTTTAAGCCAAAGTACTTGAGAAGTTTAAGGTAACATTGAGGTAATCACACTATTATTGTTCAACAAATCCCCATTTTAAACACTTCAGATATTTTAAGAAAGGCATTTGAACTGATTTGTCTTAATTGGTTTAGTCAAGATTCTTGTTTAAAATGGATAGATGATTTAAAACAAGGAATAGCAAATGAATAATAGTGTCTGAATAAGGAATATTTTAAGTCAGTTTCTGTTTTACAATGCCTGATATATTGATGTTAGTACTTATTGCAGGGGTATTAACAGGGATATTATGGGGATGTAATGTACAGCATGGTAACTATAGTTAATAATACTGTATTGCATATTTGAAAGTTGACAAGAGGGTAATTCTTAAAAGTTGAAGAAAAAAAAAGTCTGTTAACTATGTGTGGGTAAAACTGCAATATTTCCAGAATCTCTCACCTGGCCTTAGTGAATCTCCATATCAATATGTATTTCCAAGGGGTGGAGAGAAGTAGTCCATCTCCGTATCAATAGATAATTACAAGGGGGAGCAAGGACAAATCTGGACCAGAGAGGTTGGGTGGGGCCACTTTTTTTGCAGCCAGGTTGTGAGAGACATGGGTGAACAGAAATGGATGACTGTTTGTAGGCAATAAATGGGTTTCTCCCACTTTATTTTTCTCTTTTACTGATTTCGGTTCAAATGTATTTTGCCCCAGGCTAGGAAAATATTTTCCCCCGGAGTTACACTATGCATGATTAACGGATGTTAAGTAGATTTACTGTGGTGATCATTTTGCAATACATACAAATATGGAATAATTATGTTGCACACCTGAAAGCAATTATGATGTATTTCAATTATATCTAAATAAAAAAAAGAACATATAACTACACACAGCAATATGAATTTCATGAATACAATTTCAATAAACAATGCCAGGCATGAAAGAGTACACACTATATATATAAGGATAGTGGTCATACTTGGTGGGGATAGGTGGATGGAAGGTGAAATGACAGAGTTTCAGGGATGGTTGTAATGTTCTTTTTCTTGATCTGAGTTTCCATTACGTGGGTTTGCTAAGTATAAAAAAAATCATTGAACTATAATTTACAGCTGTAAGACAATTCTTTATGAATTTCTTGTCATTCCGCATGTTGTGTCAGGAGAGGCCCTTGCTGCCTTTTGTTCCAAGCTATCTTTATAGAAATGTTAATACAGAAATGGCCTTGGAAGATATAGAAATGGCTTCTTTCAGGGTGGACAAAAAAATTTTTTCCACATATGCTAACCAACCATAATAAAGGTTATGCTTCTCTCTAGGGAACAGTTTTAGTAGGTTTGCTTGCAGCCCTTTACAAAAGATTGGGCTTCTCTCTAAGCTCAGAGTTCCTCTCCTCTAACAAAACCCTTAGTACAATTGCATGTGCAGATGTCACTGTAAGAATATAGTACTTTATTCTCCATTTACCCCATGGTCCCAAGCACATGGGCTGGTGAAAATCATGTCTGGACCTGCCTCACCTTATCTCTAAACATTTCACCCCACCCCTTAAGATCCAATCACCAACCAGATGGTTACCCCACCCCTTAAGATCCAATCACCAAGGTCCCCATAGTAGAACACACCCTACTCCTTAAAAATGTGCTTTCTCACCCACAAGCTGCTGCTCTCTTCTTTTCGAGGCAGCCATTTTATCTTGCAGGCAATAAACTCATGCTGACGGAGTTCTCGGGTCTTTCCTTGCGAGCGAGCAGGGTAGCTAAAGAACCCTTTCGGTCAACAGTCTTGTGTAACCCTGTGGAAAGTGAGGCTCAGGAAATACTATAAATGACCATATTTTAGCTACTGCTACTGCTGTGAATAATATACTGTTTGTGTTTCTTTAGGAATCCCATGGCTTCTGACAGCATCCATGTAATGGTGGTATGTTAACTTGCTAGTTTGAGAGTAGGATAAAATCTCAGATGCTTCACTTTTCTTGACACTAAAATGACCATTTAACTGGCGTAGTAAATGTAGCATAACTTGGAATAAAAAAAATGCATTCTTGATACTTAAAATATGTGTACTTTTCCACATTTGTTTTATACTTTAATTGAAACTTAAAAGTTACTTGCAGTAGTCTTGATTCCTTATAAATCACAAACTACAACAGAGAGCAAATGTAAAAAAGATTTCTTCGTCTCGAAAAACATACAAAATGAAAATACACCTGGTAGCATTTGTGGAGCAATAATTAACTTTTTGAATCCTGACGCATTTGTTACTCCTCTTGGGAAGATAATATTACTAAAGAATTTGTTAAATCTCTGCCTTTTTAAATTATTCTAAGTTGAATTTTTATCTTAAAAGTTGCCTACAATATTTATTACTGTCATATATTACCTATTCAATTTTTATGTTTCCCTTCCAAAGAGAAATATTTAAATACTATTTCAAAATTTAGGAATTTGTAGCTTTATTTTATTCACTTTGTTAAAAGATAAGCAAAGATGGATATGAAATTTATTATTTGCCCAGTGAACAATATTATTGTTTTCCTGTTTATAAAGGAATCTGCTAGTAGAAGGCATGATGTTTGGAAAATGAGTATACCTTATTTGGGCAAAGTTTTTGGAGTAAAATCATACCACATTGCATTAAAAGTCTATTTTGAAAGAAAGTACAAATAGAAATATCTCTTAGCACAGTAAATGGAGAAACTGAAGCTCTGATAATTTTCTTTTCCAAAACTGTTGAATAATTATTTTATTAAAGTATAGTTGACATAATATTATATCAGTTTCATGTATAACACATAGTGACTAGATATTAAAAAATGCTCACCATAAGTGTTGCTACCAATTGTCACCATACAAAGTTATTACAATATTATTGACTATATTTCCTATGCTGTACTTCTCATCCCCAAGAAATTTATTTTATAAATGGAAGTCTGTACCCCTTGATCCCCTTTACCTCTTTGCCTATTCCCCACTCTCCAGTTAACCACCAGTTCTTTCATTGTATTTATGCATCTGTTTGTTTCTTCACTTGTTTTGTTTTTTAGATTCCACATACAAGCAAGACCATTACAGTATTTGTCTTTCTCGATCTGACTTAGTTCTCTTAGCATAATACTTTCTAGGTCCATCCACGTTGTCATAAATGGCACTTTTGTAAAGTACGAACTTGAACCTTGATCTCACTAAATGTCCTTCCTTTACAGTCACAAATTTATCCTACAAGTCAACAGATAATGGTCTTTCTGTTTAAGAAATACATTTAAGGTGTTAAATGGCTAACATTTTTAGATGTGATAATTATTTATCATTTCAATATGTGAAAACTGTATAATTTCCATCTTCTAAACATAGAAAAATGTGATTTGTTTTTGAAAATTGAAATTGCCTTGACAATGAATCATTAAAACTGAAACTCAGTAATTAGAAGATGATAACCAAATATGCTAGAAAGATAATACATACTCATGGCTTCAATTACCACAGTGTGCAGTTTTTTCTCAAGCAGTAATATTGTTTAGAGCAACAATAAACAAAGCCATAAAAATGGCCTAATAAAAAATAAGTTATCTGTGGACAGAAACGTATTCTGTATGAAATATTTTGGACAAGACCCTATGGAATTCCTCTCTGCCATACAACTAGGATAGCTTTCATAACTGGGGCTGTTCTCCTGGGATTTTTGTGTTGCTTTTCAGCTTTGATAGAATAGAAGAGAAGGTATGAGGATATTGAGCCTGATTGGTTAACCACTCTAGGGACAAAGGCTTATGAGATGCTCAGTAGGCTTTTCAAAATAAATAAAACACAGTTTTTGAAATATTAGCAAGTAAAAAAGGCTGACAATTTAAAGGAAAATTGGTTTTTGGTGGTGATATTTTAATGGTTCCTTGATCACTTCTTTCACCTCCCTACTCCTCAAATCAGTTTCAGTTAATGAATAGGAATAATCATCATCCTATAACTGTATTCAGAGATATGGTTATTTAATTACATTGTTAATATTTTTTGACTTTAACAAGTTACATATTTAATAACTTTATTAGTATCTTTTGACTTTAACAAGTTATATTGTGAATTAACTAAGATCATGGTGACATAACTGCTTGAAATTGCTTTTCACTAAATCATATTAATAAAATATTTTCTGCTTCAGGAATGTATATTTTATTGTCTCATATGTTGCCTCTCACAATAATAGATTCTTGTGATTAAAAATCTTATTGTTCCATTATAAGTGAATAACAAGTCAATCCTATAGACTACTTCTACATCTTTTCTCTAAGAATTATGTAACAATATGAAATTTTTCAAAATTATTTATTCTCTAGTGTTTTTGCTAATGAATAAGAAATTATCATATAGTGTTAGTTCATATTCATAGTAGTAAAACTTGTCCAAATTATTACCAAGAATATGTTTCTGTAAATTTTAATGTCATCATGGCCAACCATGGGTTGCTTGACAATGCTTGTATTATAGTATCAAAACATAGCCATATGATTGAAAAAACACTTTGAAAGTAAAATAAGGGTCATGGCTGGTGTTTACTTTCTATAAAACTCAGATGCTTGTTGATTTTCAGCCCTTGACCTTTTCTCTGTGTCCTTCTGCATCCCAAATCTTCTAAATTCTCATGTTTTACACAATGGTCCTACTGTTGAAAAATTATATTTTCCTTCAACTGTTTATTCTCTAGCTTTGATACCCAACTGTCCATTTCTATGAACTAATAGTGAGGTTCTCTTTTGAGGAACTGTGAAAGAGAAGGATATTTGTTTTTAATTTTCTACTTTTCTTACTTTTAATGAGAAGCATGTCATACTTTTTTGCTGTACAGAAAAACATACTGCATACAAAGTTCAACAAAACATCATTTAGACAATAAAAGGTACCAAACAACAAATGACATAAAATAGAATATGGTGAATGCTCAAATGGAGGGTTAGAATTCGTTCTGTTGAGTAATGGAGGATACAAATAAACTGAAGCTTTGCAGAGGGTAATATCTGAATAACAAGCAATCAGCTATTAGAATGTTGGAGTCAACAATTAATTTACTAAAATGATTAAGTTTCATTAAACAATACATTTTCCTTTAAAAAATATTTAGATTAATATTTCATTTGGGTGAGTGGCAAAATAAAAAATGTTTCAGTTTTACTTGGTTTGATGTCTATAGATCAAATCAGAAGCTGCCGAAACCAGCTGTGTTAATTTTGATGAAGTGACCCTATCAACAAGGTTCAACAAACATCAGTGCTATCGTGGTCAGCCATGTGTTAAGTAGACAATGCAAGTCTAGTTTTTTTGGTTCATTTTCACACAGAAAAGACTAGAAGAATAAGCTTATAGCATTGCAAAGCTTTTCAGGAACACAGGCCTGGCTCTGAGTAGTGTCACCGAGGGCCTGAGCACAAACTGGTATTAAGCTCTCACATGGCAGGGATATTCAGAATGTTCTCTCGAGTAGCAAAATCTCCCCTTTCAGAGGAGGCAAGACAAACTCTAGTGGTATGTCTGTACAAGGGCCTCAAAAACAAAGGCATTTGAGTTTCCAAAAGTCACTGCTCCTTATCTATATCCTGCATGCTAAAGCATCTTTTAAAATTTATTTTAATGTATTTCAAATTTTCTGGTGTTCTATTAGTGCAAAAGCCTAGGGAGCATATACACGATATTGTGACTTCAGTTTTAGTGGATATTTAGGACATTTTTATTTCATTTTCTCTCAAAGCAGTCAAAGCCCCAAAATGGATAACTGTTTGTTAAATGCAATATTTTTTTCCTCTAATGGTAACTTAGAAATACTCTTAGTAAGTTTGTGGAAATCTTCAATGTGAGTTAGAGTGGAATCCTTGCCACTTATCTGCATTATGAAGTGCATTAAATTTAAAACCACTTTTCTTCAAATGAATATTTTGATCAAATAACAAACACCTTAGAAAGGATTCCATAATGGAAATCCTGACATAAAGTTAACTAAAACAACTCTAGAAGTCAAGGCTCTGATAAAAATATACTGGATTTATGCTTGTGTTGTATATTGCTTATTCCTTACAAAGGAATAACTAGGGAAGAAATCAGCAGTATTTAAAATTCTGTTAAGTTTAATGGACTTGCAGTTTTGATATTCAGATGTGAGTTATATGAAAATCTGCAAAGAATGAATTATACATAGGTAATTAATTACCACTGTTAGTAATTAACCAACCCCCATATGTTTATATTTTCTTGAACCTGGAAAAGATGCAAGTGTGTTTGTAATTTTGTGGAAAGTTCATGCAGTGAATAAAAATACTGTGTGTATATTAACTTCTAATTGTATGTTTTATTTCAGACATAACTTTTATAAAGCAAAGCCAGTGGGTAGCCACAGCTGATTAAAGGAGAAAGCATTTGCTAATATGAATAATAAACTGCAGAGAGTTCCTTCACAAACTACTTGAGATGACTTAAAATGGAGAGGATGCTATCACAAGCAAATCAGCCACTGAGAAGACCTAAATATGTTTTTGGTTTAAGATTACACTGATTTTGACATAAACATCTGACCTCTTTTTTATCCCCTTTCTTTGTATGTCACTTCTGTGAAACTTGAAGTTCTTAAAACTCAGAATCAAAGTCTCAAGAGTACCCAGGGAAGTACAAATGTGTAAAACTATTGAGTGCCATGTTTTATCGCTAATAATTTATTCTATTAACACCCTTGCAAAGTACACTTACACTGTTATTTCCATTTTGAAGGTTAAAAAAATATCTATAAACCTATTGACTTTCCTAAACTTCTAAGCAAGGAATATCTCAATTGAAATAAAACCTCATGAGAATTTTGTTTGAGATTTGGCAACTCATTCTTCTATTCATTCCTCTGACCTCATCCATTACTCATCAAAGGACAATTTAAGAAATACGGTTAAAATGGTCCAAGAAAAAAAATGAATAGATTCTTAGGAACTTCTAGGGAAGAAGTGCTACTGAGTTGTTACTCTTAAATTTATCTAATTAAATTTTAGATAATATATGTTCTATTTTTAGATAATATATGTTCATTTATTTTAAAAATAAAAACCTAAAACCACTGCCACTGTCATAACAATCTCTACAGTAATTCCTGCTCCTCCAAATTAATCCATTTTAAATCTTAGCATGTTTGTTTGTTTACTTTCCTTTTGGTGTTTAATTTCATGTGTTTAAATAGCTTATCATGTTGTTTTGTATTTAAGTTTTGGACTTATCTCAAATGGAAGTTTAAAATTTAGCTATTTTCCATTATGCCCCAGAAATAAACATATCCCCAGCAAAACAATATAGCTCAGATGTCAAGTTTATTTATACTCATTACAGGTACAATAAAAACTTGGCAAAATAGATCTTAGAATGTTGGCAAAAGAGAATTTTGTAAAATAATAACAAGTAAATGGGTAGTGGTTATAGACAGAAATTAATCTTAATGCAATCCACACTAATGACATAGAGATTCTATAGTCCTGTCCAGTTATCTGCAAATTCCTGATTTAAATTCTCAGGGCCACTTACTACTGTAGTTCTGTAGCCTTTCATATATAATTATCTTACACCAAATTGATCGCACTGAGAAACTAAGCCATAGTTTTGTTTCCCAAATTAAAAACAAAAATTCCTCTCACCAAATATTGATAAATGAAAAGCTCCTTTTTGTCTAATTTTTGAGATGTCTGCAGATGTCATGGTCAGAGAATTCTACTATTGGAACAGTCCTCTCCCCCTATTATAATACAAATCTTCCTCAACTTATGATGTGGTTACATCCTGATAAACCCATTATAAGCTGAAAATATGCTAAGCTGAAAATGCACTTAAGGCATCTAACCTACCATACATTACAGCTTAGCCTATCCTAACTTAAATGTGCTCAGAACACTTACAACCTACAGTTGTGAAAATCATCTAACACAAAGCCTATTTTATAATAAAATGTTGAATATCTCATATAATTTATTGAATACTGTGCTGAAAGTGAAAAACAAAATGATTGTACAGGTTTGGAATGACTAAGCATATCAATTGTTTACCCTCCTGACTGCATGGCTGACTGGGAGCTGTGTGGCCTGCTCCTGCTTCCCAACATCATGAGAGCGATCTAACTTATATTATTAGCCAGGGAAAAGATAAAATTTCAAAATTTGAAGTATGGTTTCTACTGAATGTGTATCACTTTTGCACCATCATAAAGTAAAAAACAAATCACCAAAGCTGAACCATCCTAAGTTGGGGAAATCTATTATCCCATTCGCCACCTCTTGTAATAATGCATTTGAATAAAGTCTGCCCTGTTCTTACTTCCATCCCAATTTATTTTTTAGTTGAGTATGGGTTTGGAAAAATTACTGATGATGTAACTCTGGGGATATTTTCCCAGCCTGAGGCAAAATAACTTTGAAACCAAAATCAGTCAAAGGGAGAAATAAAGTGGGAGAAACCCATTTATTGCCTACAAGCAGTCATCCACTTCTGCTTGCCCAGTCTCTCGCAACCCAGCTGCAAAAAGATGGACCCCATCCAACCTCTCTGGTCCGGATACGCCCTCCTCCCCTTTAGAATTACCATTAGACATGGAGATGGACTACTTCTCTCTGCCCCTTGGAAACACCTATTGATAGATGCACTAAGGCCAGGCAAGAGATTCTGGGAATATTGCAATTTTACCCACAGATGCTTTCTGGAGTTAGAAAGACCTCATCCTCCACCCCAAAATTTTGACTCATGTCAATAATTCTTTTATTCTTCTTTCTAATCCTGTCTCAATTTGCTCTTCAGAATTTTCTGGGGATTCTTAGCACACCAGCCATCTGACTTCCAAGTCATCCAATAATATTTTTCTGAATTAATGCATATTTTAAAAAATATTAAATTATTCCACACAAGTATTTAATTTGCCAGCAGTTAGGAAGATACTTATTCTCCAACTTGGCAAGACAATTTGGGTAAACTCTATGTATCTGAATATTCCTGGTTGGATAGATCTCGGTATTCTACAGCATTTTTATTAAGTTGTTCACAATAACATAGGAGGTTTAAAAAAGGTAAAAGAGGTATTCCACAGAATAAAACAGATTAGCAAAATCTGTGTTTGGACACTTTACAAATTTAATTCCCCCTGGTAGTCTGTATATAAAAGTCTTAAAATCACATATTCTATCATTTGTGGGATATTCATGATAAATTATCAGGAATATAATCAAATAAATACAATTTCCCCATGGCCTATGAAAATTAATCTAAACTTTTATTGTAAATTACTTGTTTAATACTAATGCATTTCTAAATTTTTAGTAGTTATTGAAGATTCATACTCCTTCACACATATGCAGAGAAACTTACATTAATTCATAATGTTTTTAAATTTTAAATATACATGCTTATTTCATAGTAAGACTTAAAAAAAGTTCTGGAATAAAAATAATTTAAAAGATATTTATGGACAATTTCAACTTTTGTTTCCCTCAAGGAAATACCATGTTAGAAAATATTTATATGATTATAACCTTGATTCAACTTCCCAAAATAAGATTTTACATAGGTAACTTCCATTAACAGGAGCTGAAATTGCAAATAAAGAAATACGATTTTCTGCCACATTTAATTATACTGGATGTAGGGAAGATCCTTAAATGTGTTACTTCAAGTTATATGTTGCCTCATTTTTTTTTCCTTTTTTAAATTTTTTATTAAGGTATTATTGATGTACACTCTTATGAAGGTTTCACATGAAAAAACAATGTGTTTACTACATTTACTCATATTATCAAGTCCCGACCCATACCCCAATGCAGTCACTGTCCTTCGGTGTAGTAAGATGCCACAGATTCACTATTTGCCGCCTTTGTGCTACACTGTATTCCCCATGATCCCCCACACCATGTGTACTAAACATAATACCCCTCAATCCCCTTCTCCCTCCCTCCCACACACCCTCCCACACCCCTCCCCTTTGGTAACCACTAATTCCTTCTTGGAGTCTCTAAGTCTGCAGCTATTTTGTTCCTTCAGTTTTGCTTTGTTGTTATACTCCACAAATGAGGGAAATCATTTGGCACTTGTCTTTCTCCACCTGGCTTATTTCACTGACCATAATATCCTCCAGCGCCATCCCTGTTGTTGCAAATGGTAGGATTTGTTTCTTTCTTATGGCTGAATAGTATTCCATTGTGTATATGTACCACCTCTTCTTTATTCATTCATCTACTGATGGACACTTAGGTTGCTTCCATATCTTGGCTATTGTAAATAGTGCTGCGATAAACATAGGGTGCATGTCTTTTTGAATCTGAGAGGTTGCATTCTTTGGGTAAATTCCAAGGAGTGGGATTCCCACGTCAAATGGTATTTCTATTTTTAGTTTTATGAAGAACCTCCATATTCTTCCCTCAATGGTTGAACTAGCTTACATTCCCACCAGCAGTGTAGGAGGGTTCCTCTATCTCTGCATCCTTGCCAGCATTTGTTGTTCTTAGTCTTTTGGATGCTGGCCATCCTTAACAGTGTGAGGTGATATCTCATTGTGGTTTTAATTTGCATTTCCCTGATGATTAGTGTTGTGGAGAATATTGTCATGTGTCTGTTGGCCATCTGAATTTCTTCTTTGGAGAATTGTCTTCATAACCTCTGCCCATTTTTTAATCAGGTTATTTGCTTTTTGCGTGTTAAGGCGTGTAAGTTCTTTATATATTTTGGATGTTAACTCCTTGTTGGATATGTCATTTACAAATATATTCTCCCATACAGTAGGACGCCTTTTTGTTGTGTTGATGGTGTCCTTTGCTATACAGAAACGTTATAGTTTGATGTAGTCCTATGAGTTTATTTTTGCTTTTGTTTCCCTTGCTTGAGGAGATGCGCTCAGGAAAAAGTTGCTCACTCTTATATTCAGGAGATTTTTGCCTATTTTGTCTTCTAAGAGCTTTATAGTTTAATGATTTACATTCAGGTCTTTGATCCATTTCGAGTTTATGTTGTGTATGGGGTTAAACAATAATCTGGTTCCATTATCTTGCATGTAGCTGTCCAGTTTTACCAACACTAGCTGTTGAAAAGGCTGTCATTTCCCCATTGTAGGTCCATGGCTTCTTTATAATATATGAATTGACCATATATGGAAGGGTTTATATCAGGGCTCTCTAGTCTGTTCCATTGGTCTATGGGTCTGTCTGTTCTTGTGCCAGTACCAAATTGTCTTGATTACTGTGGCTTTGTAGTAGAGCTTGAAGTTGGGGAGCATAACCCCCCTTGCTTTATTCTTCCTTCCCAGGATTGCTTTGGCTATTCAGGGTCTTTTGTGGTTCCACATGAATTTTAGAATGATTTTCCCTAGTTTGTTGAAGAATGCTGATGGTATTTTGATAGGAATTGCATTGAAGCGATAGATTGCTTTAGGCAGAATCGCCATTTTGACAATATAAATTCTTCCTATCCATGAGCATGAAATGTTTTTCCATTTATTGGTATCGTCTTTGATTTCTCTCATGAGTGCCTGTAGTTTTCAGAGGACAGGTCTTTCACTTCCTTGCTTAGGTTTATTCCTAGGTATTTTATTATTTTTGATGCAACTGTGAATGGAATTGTTTTCCTGATTTCTTTCTCTGCTAGTTCATTGTTAGTGTATAGGAATGCCACAGATTTCTGTGTATTCATTTGTTTTCCTGAAACTTTGCTGAATTCAGATATTGGATCTAGTAGTTTTGGAGTGGATTCTTTAGGGTTTTTTATGTACAGTATCATGTCATATGCAAACAGGAACAGTTTAACATCTTCCTTGCCTGTCTGGATGCCTTTTATTTCTTTATGATGTCTGATTGCCTTGGCTAGGACCTCCATAACTATGTTGAATAAAAGTGGGGAGAGTGGGCATCCTTGGCTTGTTCCCAATCTTAAAGGTAAAGCTTTCAGCTTCTTCCTGTTAAGTATAATGTTAGCTGTGGGTTTGTCGTATATGGTCTTTATTATGTTGAGTTACTTAACCTCTATACCCATTTTGTTGAGAGTTTTTATCCTGAATGGATGTTGAATTTTGTCAAATGTTTCTTCAGCATCTATGGAGAAGATCATGTGGTTTTTGTCCTTTTTGTTGATGTGGATGATGTTGATGGATTTTCGAATATTGTACCATCTTTGCATCTCTGGAATAAATCCTTTTTGATCATGATGGAAGATACTTTTGATGTATTTTTGAATTCGGTTTTCTAATATTTTGTTGAGTATTTTTGCATCTATGTTCATCAGGGATATTGGTCTGTAATTTTCTTTTTTTGTGGTGTCTTTGCCTGGCTTTGGTATTAGAGTGTTGCTGGCCTCATAGAATGAGTTTGGAAGTATTCCCTCTTCTACTCTTTGGAGAAAACTTTAAGGAGGATATGTATTAGGTCTTCACTAAACGTTTGATAAAACTCAGCTTTGAAGCAGTCTGGTACAAGCCTTTTGTTCTTAGGTAGGTTTTTGATTGCCAGTTCAATTTCATTGCTGGTAATTGGTCTCTACAGATCTGTTTCTTTCTCTGTTATCCTTGGAAGGTTGTATTTTTCTAGAAAGTTGTCGATTTCTTCTAGGTTATCCAGTTTGTTAGCATATAATTTTTCATAGTATTCCTCTCATAATTCTTTGTATTTCTCTGGTGTCCATAGTGATTTTTTCTTTCTCATTTCTGATTCTGTTTATGTGAGTACACTCTCTTTGTGTCTTGATAAGTCTTGCTGAGGGATTTTCTATTTTATTTTCTCAAAGAACCAGCTCTTGCTTTCATTGATTCTATTATTTTATTCTTCTCGATTTTAGTTATTTATGATTTAATCTTTATTATGTCCCTCCTTCTATTGACTTTGGGCCTGATTTGTTCTTCTTTTTTAGTTTCATTAATTGTGAGTTTAGACTGCTCATATGGGATTGTTCTTCTTTCCTGTGGTATGCCCATATTGCAATATACTTTCCTCTTAGTACAGCCTTTGCTGTGTCCCAGAGATTTTCTGGTGTTGAATTATTGCTGTCATTTGTCGCCATATATTGCTTGATCTCTGTTTTTCTTTGGACACTGATCCATTGGTTATTTAGGAGCATGCTGTGAAGTTTCCATGTGTTTGTGGGATTTTTCTTTTTTTTTTTTGCGTAATTTATTTCTACTGTCATACTTTCGTGGTCTGAGAAACTGGTTGGTACAATTTCAATTTTTTTGAATTTACTGAGGCTCTTTTGTGGTCCAGCATATGATCTATTATTGAAAATGTTCCATGTGTACTTGAGAGGAATGTGTATTCTGCTGCTTTGGGGTGTAGAGTTCTGTAGACGTCTGTTAGGTCCTCTGTTCTATTGTGTTGTTCAGTGCCTCTGTCTCCTTACTTATTTTCTGTCTGGTTGATCTGTCCTTCAGAGTGAGTGGTGTGTTGAAGTCTCCTAGAATGAATGCATTGCATTCTATTTCCCCCTTTAATTCTGTTAGTATTTGTTTCACATATGTAGGAGCTCCTGTTTTGGGTGCATAGATATTTATAATGGTTATATCTTCTTGTTGGATTGACCCTTTTATCATTATGCAATTTCATTCTCTGTCTCTTGTGACTTCCTTTGTTTTGAAGTCTATTTTGTCTGATACAAGTACTGCAATTCCTGCTTTTTTCTCCCTATTAGTTGCATGAAATATCTTTTTCCAGCCCTTCACTTTGAGTCTGTGTATGTCTTTGGGTTTAAACTGAGTGTCTTGTAGGCAGCATATAGATGGGTCTTGCTTTTTTATCCATTCAGTTACTCTATGTCTTTTGTTTGGTGCATTCAGTCCATTTACATTTAGGGTGATTATCAATAGGTATGTACTTATTGCCATTGCAGGCTTTAGATTCGTGGTTACCAAAGGTTCAAGGTTAACTTCCTTACTAAGAGTCTGACTTAACTCACTTATTATGCTATTACAAACACAATCTAAAGGCTCTCTTTTTTTCTCCAACTTTTTCTTCCTCCTCTGTTCTTTATATATTAGGTGAAATATTCTGTACTCTTTGTTTATCTCTTGATTTAATTTAATTTGGCATTAGTAATTAGCTGTTCTTTCTTTACTGTGGTTTTATTACCTCTGGTGACAGCTATTAAACCTTCAAACACTTCCATCTATAGCAGTCCCTCCAAAATACACTGTAGAGATGGTTTGTGGGAGGTAAATTCTCTTAGCTTTTGCTTATCTGGAAATTGTTTAATCCCTCCTTCAAATTTAAAATGATAATATTGCCAGATAAAGAAATCTTGGTTGGAGGCCCTTCTGTTTCATTGCATTAAATACACAATGCACTCCCTTCTGGTATGTAATATTTCTGCGGCGAAGTCTGATGATTGCCTGATGGGCTTTCCTTTGTATGTGATCTTATTTCTCTCTCTGGCTGCTTTTAATAGCCTGTTCTTATCCTTGATCTTTGCCATTACTTTAATGTATGGCATCTTTTTAATTACTGTATGTCTTAGAGTTGTGTTCCTTTGGTCCCTTGTGTTGGGAGATCTGTGCATCTCCATTGCCTGAGAGACTATCTCCTTCCCTAGATTGGGGAAGTTTTCAGCAATTACATCCTCAAAGACACTTTCTATCCCTTTTTCTCTCACTTCTTCTTCTGGTACCTTGGATTGTTCACACAGTTCTCTCAATATTCTTTCATTCTTAGAGATCCTTTTTTCTCTCTGTGCCTCAGCTTCTTTGTATTCCTCTTTTCTAGTTTCTATTTCATTTATCATCTTCTCCACTGTATCTAATCTGCTTTTAATACCCTCCATTGTGCTCTTCAACGATTGGATCTCTGACCAGAATTCATTCCTGAGTTCTTGCATATCTTTCGGTACCTTCATAAGCATGTTAATGATTTTTACTTTGAACTCTCTTTCAGGAAGATTCATGAGGTCGATGTCATTTCAACCTTTCTCTGGAGTTATGTTAATAGTTTTACTTTGACCCAGCTTCCTTTGGCATTTCATATTCGTATATGGTGCCCTCTAGTGCCCAGAAGCTCTACTCTGGAGCTGCTCAGCCCCTGAAGGAATGTCGGGTGACGCAGGGGAGTGGTATTGGTGCCTGGTGGGAGGAAAGAGCTGTTTCTTGCTTCCTGGCTGCTATGCCTGTCTCCACTGCCTGAACCAGTGGGCCAATCACACAGGGATAAGCCTCTATGCTTTGTGTTTGTAGTTGCTGTATACAGATCTTTCCTCTGGCTGGCCTTATGCCAGGGTAGGGTTTGCCAGTTTGCAATCCAGGTGGGGCTGGCTGGAAGAAAGGCACAATAGGCTGCGTATCACGGAGGCGGTCCTTGGGACTGTGTAGCCAGCCAGGGAGCTGAAGCACCTGAAGATTGTGAAAGCTCCCATCTCTGGAGTTAGGTATTCAGCAGTTCCAGGCCTCCACTCCCTCCCTGCTCTGTTTCTCTTCCTCCCGCCGGTGAACTGGAATGGGGAATGGCTTGGATCCCCCAGTCCACAGCTTTGGTATGTTACCCTATTTCATGAGGTCTGCTCTTTTCTCCAGGTGTATGCTGTCTGGCACAGTCCAGGAGTAGTTGTATTAATTATATTTTCATATTATATGACGTTTTAGGAGGAACCCTCTTTCTCACCTCTCATGCCACCATCTTTAATCCTCTCTCATGTTACCTCTTTTCTAAAGCTATTTTATATACAAACAACTTAAACCTGGAGCACTGCTTATATATGAAAATAATCCCACTTCTGTCTTATGTTCCCATTCCCAGAGAGTTCCAACTTAGACACAGGATATACATAAGCTACTAGTTTATGTCTAGGTATATGCTAAATGACCATCACTGGTCATTAGTGGAGAATTACCTTTGAGTTCCTCATACTATCTACCTTTTTAAAGTCTTGTACAATATATTTTAATTTACTTATTTCTCTATGTCTAAACTAGTTTTTCTCTTCAAATGTTTCTTCAAAATCACCATACCTTTCACAAGTGTTCTATTTTGCTGTCCTATTCATAATGGTTTTTATCCCAGAATTTCAACTTTTATTATTTGTTGTTATTGTTCAAATGTGTCCATATATTTTTCATGTCATCTTGTTCTTGTCCCATATTTTACATTCCTTTCCTATATCTATGATCATTTAACTCATTATTATTATAAAATATACTTATTATTATTATTCAATCTGCTTATTGGATTTCATATTGTCCTATTTGTTTTGTTTTACTGGCCATTCCTCAAGGTGATTTATTTATAGATATGATTTATAATGATTCTTATGTTGAACTTATTTTTAGTGGGTAATATCCATGAGAATTCTTGTGCCCTGGAATCTGAATGTGTTGCAATAAAGTTATTTTGAACTTGTGTCTTTCTGAGTCTGATGGTTCTACTCATGCCAAGTAAGTTTAATGTTGATTTTTTCAGTTATTTCTAAGCACATCATTGTAGGGTAACCTCATACTTGTTTGCCATGCAATCCAGTAATTATGATTTATTATGGCTTATTATTGTACTACTCACAGCCCATGACAGGTAGCCAATCTTTTTGTTGCTTCCTGTTACAGCTATAAAGTTTTTCTGGTTTCTATATCTTAAACATTATATGATTTGTTACTCCTACCTTCACATATCTAGCTTAGTCTGGCTTCCTTAAGAAGGAAGAAACTGTTTTCATATCCTATCATAGGGCCTCAGGCCTAACATCCAGATATTAGGAGTTAGATCAATTTCTGTTTCATTTCTGAGCTGTTTGACCTTTTGTCATTCTGATGTTAATATCCTTCTTCACTTTTGTCAGCCAGAGTTTATTTTTTCTTAGTTTAAGAGTATCATTTCCCTGTTTTTTAAAATCCATTCCTATGGAAAGAAGAGAGTGACTAAATGAGAGAAGGGACAACTGAAGAAAGGCCAGTAAGACATTCTTTGATATCTTAAACTTACCAAATATTTGATATCAACCTAAATACCTAACTCTAATTTCTTCTAAATCAGCTGACCCCCACCTCTGTCCTTATCATCAACTGTTCTTCTTATCTTTGTGTACTCCTATCACACATAGCCTTATAGCTCATTGTTCATTCACATAATCTGGATTCCATGGAGCAGAAATGTCCATTAATTTGAGAGGTCATCTTTCAAACCCTTATGTAAAATTGAACCCTCTTGCCCATGTGTTCCATTTCCTCCAACATTTTTCATAAACTTAAGTACATAATTTCATTAATACTGCATATGTATTTGCTTATTTTTAGCTTTCCCTCATTAAAATGCCAGTTTCAGGATGGCAGGGACTTTGAATTGTGTGTCACTGCTATATCCTCAAAACACAGGATAATTAGGCTGCTTACTTAAAATTTCATAATGAATATATAATAAATATTTAGTAAAATGTTATTAATTAAATATATGAACCATTCCTTAAAAGAGTATTTATTTTCTATAATTTTTTACTGTGAAGATAAGCTATTTTCAGTGAAAATCACCTCTTGATCAATTAATTTTTTACCATTTATTAATTTTGTTTTCTTCTCTAATATAAGAAAAACAGAAAATTATCTTGCTTGCATTAGGATTTCAAAGCCTTAGGTGCTCCTTTAATATTTTGTTGGCTGAAAGCCAGTAGACAGACAATGAAATTATAAAACACTTATTTTCAAGAACTAAAAAGGAATAAAATAAAATATCAATAGTTTTATTTTAATCTCTAAAAGAAATCATTATCCATATTGCAATACCACATCTGTTTTTAAAGTCAAACAGAGGGCAGGAGGTCAGGATTCTTGGAAAAGATGGTGAAATAAGATGACAAGGCAAAAACCTTCTCCCATGTACACACCAAAGAAGCAATTGCAGCAAATAAAATAGCCTTGAAAATGTTCTAAGACTGCAGAACAGACACTCTACACCTAGTGAAGAAGAGAGGACCACAGTGAAAAGGATAAAGGGGGATAGCCATGACTAATCGGGAATCCAGTCCTTGATCCATCCAGTCCACAAGCAGGAAGGAGAGGAATGGAACTGGAAGGGGATAAACACTCAGGAATCCAGCACAATGACCCCTGGAAATCTGCTCTGGGAATAGGAGCCCATATTGCATTGGGCTTTGATGATTCACAGGGCCGGACACTAGGGGGAGCTGGAGCCTTCTGGGGGACCAAGAGTCTTGTTTCTTGTGGAAGACAAAAAACAACATAGAAGCAGCAGTTTGAAAGATTTACCAGCAGTGGGAAGTGTGCCAGAGGGTGAGGGGTTAGAGGGAGCTGATCTACAGAGGAGAAAGAGCAGGTAGACAACACTTTCCCAGCCTTCCCTCAGCCTAAATGGTCAGGTACTTGTAAGAGCCAGTTCCAAAATTTTCCATCTTCCTCACTGGCAGCTCAACTTCATGACAGCACTTCCCCATGTACCTACCCTACCTAGCCCACTCAGCCCAACAGAGGTCCAACATTGCTGACTGGCAAGCAGAGGGCAGACAACACTCTCCTAGCTTTCCCAGATATCCCTCAGCCCAATTGGTCAGGGGCTTGCCAGAGTCAGGCTGGAAAAATCTCCATCAACCTCACTGGTGGCTCAGCCCAGTGACAGCACTCCCCTGTGTATCTGTTTTGCCTGCCACATTCAGTCCAACAGCAGGCAGAGAACAGACTACAATTTCCCAGCTTTTCCAGCCTTCTCTCACTCAATTGGCCAGATGTGTGGGAGCTATCTCTACACTCCCCACCTGCACCATTGGCTTAATTCCAGTGCCCCATGGCATGCTTGCCTGTCCCAGCACACATGACCCAGCAGAGGTCTGCTATTTCAGACAGGCAGGTAGAGGACATCCCTGCCCACAATGAATCCCAGCAGAAGAACTTCATGTCAAACAGACATGTGACAAGCTGTAGGGATCAACAATTGCCAGCAGACAGTCAAAGAGGCAAGCTGTAGGGAACAATAATTGACAGCAGAGAAGCAGAAAGGCAGAACATGCCCACAGACCACCACAACTATTGTGGCACAGCTACAAAAGAGGATTAGGCACTGGTGAGCAAAGAGTCTTTACCTTCTGGGCACAGCAGGACACCCACATCATAAAGCCATTACTTTCAAGACCAGGATGCATAGCTGAAATATCTAATACAAAGGAAAAAACACAAAATCCCAGGCAAAATGAGAAGGCAGAGGAATATGTTCCAAACAGAAAACAAGGTAAAACCCCAGAAAAAGGGTGGAGATTGAAATGGAGATTAGCCATCTTCTTAATAAAGAATTAAAAGTAACAAATGTTCACTGACCTGAGGAAAATAACTGATGATCTCAAATGAGAACTTCAACAAAGAGACAAAAAATATGTGAAAGAGCCACTCAGAGCTGAAGAATACAATAACTGAAATGAAAAACAATAGAGGAATGAATAACAGACTGTTGGAAGTTGAAGAAAAAAATCAGTGTGATGAAAGATAGAGAAGAGCAGAGTAACGAAGCTGAGGAACAGAAAAAAAATTTTTTTCCAAAAGTGAGAAGATGCTAAGAGAGCTATGTGACAAGTTCAAATGCAACAATATTTTCAAAATATGGGTACCAAAAGGAGGAAAGAGACAAAGGAGCAGAAATTTTTTTGAAAACATAACTGAAAATTTCCCCAATATGAGGAAGGAAATACTCATCCAGGTCTTGGAAGCACAGAGAATTCCTAACAAGATGAACCCCAGGAAGACAACACCAAGACACATAGTAATAAAAATGGCAAAGATTAAAGATAAAAAGCAATCTTAAAAGCAGCAAGAGAGAGACAGTTACCTATAAGGGAAACTCCATAAGGCTATCAACAGATTTCTCAGCAGAAACATTACAGGCCAGAAGAAAGTGGCATGAAATATTCAAAGTATTGAAAGGGAAGAACCTACTACAACCAAGAATCCTCTATGCAACAAGGTTATCGTTCAGAATTGAAGGAGAGATTAAAACTCTTCCAGAAAAACTAAGGATAAAAGAATTCCTCACCATTAAACTGGCCTTACAGGTATGTTAAAGAGATTTCTCGAGATGGAAATTTTTTAAGTCTAAATATTTTTCATCAGTGAAAATAAACCTACAGTAAAGGTAATAGACTGATTACATACTAAGCAAGTGTGAAGTTCAAAAGAAAAATGTACTGAAATCAGTTATGCACAAAATTAGTCAAGGGATACACAAAAGATGTAGACTATGACATCTTACACATAAAGTGTGGATGAGGAAGAAGAATAAAAATACTACTTTTAGAATGTGTACAAAATTGAGTGACCATCAACTTAACATGAACTGTTATAAATTTAGGAATCTATATGTGAACCTTATGGTAACCAAAAAACCATGCAACCATTAGCAGCCTACAACAGATAACACAAAAAATTCTAAAAAAGAAATCCAAGCATAACACTAAAGATAATTATCTTATCACAAAACAAAAACAACCAGAAAGCAATTAATAAAATGGCAATAACTACATACCTATCAATAATAACCTTGAATGTAAATGGACTAAATGAACCAATTAAAAGACATAGTGTGGCAGAATGGATAAAGAAACAGGATCCATACACAGAATGAAGTGAACAGAAAGAAAAATATATTTCATGCAAATAAAAAGGAGAAAAAAGGAGTAGTAGCAGTATTTATATCAGACAAAACAGACTTCAAAACACCCAAAATGTTCCACCCAAATCAGCAGGATACACATTCTTCTCAAGTGTACATGGAACATTCTCCAGCATAGGTCACATGTTAGGACACAAAAAGAGCCTTTATAAATTCAAAAAGATTGAAACTGTGTCAAGCATCTTTTCAGACCACAGTGGTATTAAACCAGAAGTCAATTACATGAAGAAAACAAACAAAAAAAAAAACACACAAACACATGGAGGCTAAACAACATGCTTCTAAATTATCAATGGGTTAATGCACATAAAAAGGAAGAAATAAAACATACATGCATATAAATGAAAACAAATAAACAGTTCAAAATACATGGGATGAAGCAAAAACAGTTCTGAAAAGGAAGTACATAGCAATACAGGTGTAGCTCAAGAAACAGGAACAAACACTCCAAAAATCTAAACTCACAACTAAAGGAACTAGAAAAAGAAGAACATAGCCCAAGGTTAGCAGAAGGAAGAACATAATATAGATCAAAGCAGAAATAAAAAATAATAAAAAATAACAGAAAAGAAACAATGATAACAAGAGATGGTTCTTCAAGAGGATAAAAAAATAGACAAATAATCCTAAAATTCATATGGAACCACAAAAGACCCTGAACAGCCAAAACAATCCTAAGAATAAAGCTGGGGATGCTATGCTCCCTGAATTCAAGCTATACTACAAAGCTACAGCAATCAAACAGTATGGTACCGGCATAAGTACAGACCTACAGATCAATGGAACATAATGGATATAAACCTACTCAAATATGGTCAATTCATATATGATAAAAGAACCATGAATATACAATGAGGAAAAGATAGTTTCTTCAATAAATGGTGTTGGGAAAACTGGACAGCTACATGCAAGAGAATCAAATTGGATTACTGTGTAATGCCATACACAAAAGTAAACTCAAAATGAATTAAAGATCTAAATATCAGACATGAAACCATAAAACTCTTTGAGGAAAACAGACAAAAATAACTTGAAAATAACCATGAGCAATTTTTTTCTGGACACATCTCCTGGGACAAGGCAAACAAAATAAAAACTGAAGATGTGGGACTACATCAAACTAAAAGTTTTCTGTACAGCAAAGGACACCATCAGCAGAACAAAAAGGCAACATACAATAGAGAATATATTTGTAAATGAATATATGACTAGGGTTAACATCCAAAATATATAAAGAACTCATATAACTCAACACCAAAAAAAAAAAATCCAAAAATGGGAAGAGGATCTGAACATACATTTTTCTGAAAAAGACATACAGATGACTTACAAGCACATAAAAAAAATGGTCCACATTGTTATTTATTAGGGAAATGTAGATCAAAACCACAGTGAAATATCACCTCACACCTATCAGAATGGTCACTATACAAAAGAAAAGAAATAAGAAATGTTGGCAAGGGTGTGGAGAAAAGGGAACCCTCCTACAGTGTTGGTGGGAATGTAAATTGGTGCAGCCACTATGAAAAGCAGTATGGAGGTTCCTCAAAATTCTAAAAATAGAAATATTGTACAACCCAGTAACTCCACTCCTGGGAATTTAACTAAAGAAAATAAAATCTATGATTTGAAAAGATATATGCACCACTATGTTTATTGCCACATCACTTACAATAGCTAGGATATAGAAGCAACGAAAGTGTCTTTCAATAGATGAACGGATACAAAAGTGGTATGTATATATACAACAGAATATTATTCAGTCGTGAAAAGGAAAGAAATCCTGCCATTTGCGACACAGATGAACTTAGAGGGTTTTATGTTAAGTGAAATAATCCTGAAAGAGGAAGACAAATACCATATGATTTCACTTATGTGTGGAATCTAAAAACAAAACAAACAAAACAGCAATAGACTCACAGACATTGAAAAGTGACTGGTGGTTACCATGGGTGAGGGGTTGCATCAGTCAGTGAAATAGGTGAAGGGGATAAAGAGATGCAAAATCTCAATCATAGTATAAATTAGTCATGGGTGTGAAAGCACAGGATAAAGAATACGGTAAATCATTCCATTTTATCTTCCTAGGTTGACAGATAGTAACAGCACCAATTGGGGTGAGCATTTAATAACAGATAATTGTGGAATCACTGTTATAGACAATACTGTATATAGAAACCTACTTCAAAAAATTACAAAGAAAGCCAAACAGAAGAAAATATTAGATAAAAAGATATTTGATTTCCAAGATATCCTCAAATAAATTGCCAAAAACCCCAGACATTCTCAATACCAGAGGACATTGTCAAATTTTTATGAAGACAACAGGGTAGTTTTTATCAAATTAGTATCATGGCAAAATCTATTTTAGGAATTGAAATTGCTCAATTTCATATTTTTTTGAGACATTTAGTTCCATTTCTATTAATAAGCAAAGATGTTATGTTATAACATGCTGCAAGAAATTAGACCTTGGGTTCATTTTCTTGAGCATTTCCATGTTCTGCAGACTGTTTTGATTGATGTTTTTCTATTTATATAATCCTCAAACTGGAAAATAAAAGGCCAAAATTCAAACCACATTATCATTTAAATAACTGAATGCTTATATTTTTGTTAGATGCTTATAATTTTGTTAAAATTTTATTTGTTATAAGAGAAACTCATTATACAATATTAAAAAATAAAATTTAAGAATAGCCTTAAATATACTCTTAGGGTCTCCCCAAAATTTCTTTCATTTGCCAGACATAATATCTTTAGGATTTTCTGTGGTGAACTAATTTACAGATCTGTGTTCCAGGACCCCAATGACACTAAAGCAAGACCTTGATCAGGAAAAGTTCTTTATTTATGTATAACTGCATCTGTCTTTAAAACAGCTCTATTGGGCAATCCTGATTGTGCCTCCAGAAATGCTGTCAAGGAGAAAGCCCATTATTGGTCAATCACAACTATTTTCAGGGTCTAATACATTTAGACCCTGTGTTATTTCTTGATTTTTTTTTTTGTCTACAAACACAAAAAGGAAGACAGCGAAGTATAACAGAGTTTATCATATATCCACATTAACTCGATTTTCCTCAAATTATAAACATATCCTGATAGGTTTAAAGATTATGATATTTAGATTTTAAGCTCAACAGATATAGAACTCAATGAAAATAATAAGTCGTTTGTTATCCATATTGGAGATTGCTTCTCCTGTCATCCTTTCTACATGGGAAAACTCATTGTCCTGTTTCAACCTCTTCTCTCTTATCTCCCAAGTATGCGCTTGTTACACATGAGCATTTCCATTGACTAGGATGACCCACAAATCTTTCTTAGTATTTGATCATTGTTACACTTGATCAAAGGATTAAATTTAAGGATATTCTGAAGGAGATGAGGTGGATTATGACTGATTAAGTAAATTCTTTAAAGGCAAACACAGAGCTAAAGTCACTCTGCAGTGATTCTCTGTAGGAAAAAAGTGTTTTATTTTTTCCTACATACAATGATTCTCAGCAGACAGATTTTTGTGAAATGGTCTTAAAAAGTCATTTTTGTGTTTCAGCGAAGAGCAAATCATATAAAATGATTTTTCTTTATCTATGTGTGCAAATGATCTTTACAACTGAACTTTGCCTAAAAAAAGATACATAGAATTCTAAAGAATAAATAAGCAAATATGTGTTTATTTTTATGTAGGATTGATTGACGGAATTTCTGATAAAGCACAGGATTATGAAAGAAAAATAATTTTAAGGCAAACATAAGTAGGTTTTTACAAAGATAATTTTATGATAGATAAAAATAGCTATTAATATACAAAGCAGTAAAGTCATAGTACATAAAATAAGACTTGGAATAGGTTAGAAATTTTGGACATTTCGATCAGAAATAATGACTATCTAAAAGTATTCTACCTTGTATAACTGTCATTTATTCATACAACCTATTATTTTGTAGATTATAATTAAAAAGAGACATTTTTAAAAAAGACTTTTAATTATAATTATATTCACATAGATGCTATAATTTGGAGCCGTAATTCTGCCAGCTTTTCATTAGCTGCTACCATTTGTTACATAAAATGTGTTCTTTTATATCTAAAACATAAAGGCTTTCACAATAAATAATTCCATGAAACAGTACTGTGCATAATTATTCATATTCTAGTCTTTGGAAACAGTTATGTGACTATCATTAAAATCATCAGCTCATTCACATACAATAACTTTGAAATGAACAGACTCAAAAAATAAGACATTTGAAATGCATTTATATAGAGATTAACTTTCTAATGTGAGTATAAATGTTATGGAGAAAATTCCATAGCTTGAGATAAAGACTAACTGCTTGATATTTCATTTGAAAGTGGTGGTGCTTGAAGTACTTGGACATACTTATTTCTTTAAACGAATCCATTAGAAGCCAATATCCTACCTATATTATAATTATGAAACAATTGGGCATTCTTAAATTTAACTCCATATGATTTGGATAACTACAATGCCTATGGATTTGATAAATAAATGTGACAAAAGTAAAAAGATGACAAAATAAGAGAACAACCAGAAAATACTGTCATGTGTAAGTATAAAAAGTCATTCACAATGGTATCATTAGCATTTATTGTATCTGGAAAAAAAATTTTGCATAATAATAAATTTTAAAATTCTATCATTTTTATTACTGGTTTGAAGCAAGCAATATGCACTTGCAAACAATAGCATCTATATATAAAGGAATGTCTGCACCTATCTAAAACTCAAATTTTGTTACGAAAGACATGTTTGTCTCAATGCACCAAGGCAATAAAGGACCAAGTGGAAACTCAGCTGACTCTTCTGTTTCATTCATTTTTTCCCCTAATAGTCCACAGATTCTTTTACTGCTTTTCTAATATAATCCAAAGTACTATAATAACTCCATTAGTAAATTAATGAATATAATCATCTCTGAAATTCTTAGATACAATAGTAGTGATAAAATGATCACTTAGATCACTAATTTTATTAATGAGCTAGAACATCTTTAAAGATATTTAACTACATTAAAACTGTATTATTTCCCTCTGTTCAGTGGTACTAACAGATTTACAGAAAAGTTATTGGGCTTGAGTTATTCTTCAATTTTAGTAAATTTCTCTAATATAGAGGTAACATTTTCTCAGATGTTGAAAATGAAATGGCCTTAAAATCTCATTTCTTTTCATTCTGTCAGTTCCTCCACAATGACTGAAAAAATTGGCTAGAATCAAAATTTTACCCAAAGAAGCTGATATAAAAGCTTATTGGTGTCAATCGTCTTCCCATAATACAGGATGTTTTGCTCTTTAATATCGATACTCAGAGATAACAATGCTTTTGGAATTTCAGAGTTGATATAAAAGTATTTAGAAATTTGCATTGCAAATTTTTTAAAATAAGCTGAACCTTAACTATACAATTAAACTGAATAAAATTGAAATCACCTTAGGATCATTCCTAAATATTCTATTTTATTGGATGGATCTAATTTTTAGTATATATATTTTTTAATTTCATAAGCTTGGTTTGATAAATAAAACTTTATTGATAAATAGAAAAATCTGAATAAAGTTCTTCAGAACTGTAAGTTTTCATCATGAGAAAAACAGATACATTCTGTTAACTATGGGCTTACATTGTAATCTATCTGCAGCATTATCTATTCAAATGAAAAGGCATTTATCATCATAGGATTGAAAAATAACATTATGAATAAATAGTGTTTATTTATAAAGCTTACTTCCTTTAGAAAGTTTCCTTTGGGAACAATACCCCTTGTTTGTCCTTTTCTAAATTATCCTCAGAACTTTTGTATTCAAATGAATTAGACTGATATTTGTCTATCACAGTATTATAAACCATTTAGGATGAATTATTCCTTCTCTTGAAACCAATTACTTTGAAGAAAGTCATTTTTTACCTCCTTCCAACATTATCATAGTCTGACATTGTTTTTTTTTTCATGTGTGTTAGTGAGGATTCTGAAGTTTGGTAGGGAGAATTCAAACATACTCCTTTATTCATGAACCCCATCAAAAATGGCCTTAAATACAAAGTGTCTTGCACTGTAAACATAAATATATTGCCTTTGGATGTTGAAATTGGGTGTGATGATTATGTCTCTATTCAGTTAAAGAAAATACATAACAAATTAAAGTCATTTACTATAGTCCATTATTATATCCCATAATAAGAAAATCACAGTCTTCAGTATAACAGAAGTAAGCATATGAAACAGCTAATAACTGGTTTGTCAGTCTATTTTTAGCCACTTTTCAAGCAAGTAATAAGATTGTGTACATGTATTCTACTAGTGTAGATAAAACAGAAAGTTCAGGTATCACAACTAATCCTCAATATAAAGCAAATATGAATTTCATGTCTTTCATTAGATTTCCTTCCAAAGAGAGAATATGGACATGTAGTTTACTTTCAGTCCAACAAAGGAACTAGAAGCTGTGTTTGATTTAGTAAGGCAGTTTACCTTCCTTCCTTTCCTCTATCCCTCCCTCTCTGCCTTCTGTCGTCCTTCCTCCTTTCCTCCCTTAACTTCTTTCTTGGACCAAGTGTTTATCAAGTTTCCACCTTTTACTAAATAATATGCTGTAAAAAATTTTAAAGTCTATATCCTCAAAAAGTTCCTATTCTACATAAAGTGATGAACTAAACTAACAAGACAACTAATTCTCATTCTCTAAGTCAGTTCATATATTTTTAAATAATGACATTAAAATTTACACTTTACTTTGTCAAAGCAAATCAGATATTTAATAAAAGAGGCAGAATATAAATATTTCTAACGACTTCATCGTAATTATGTGAAGATTCTGAAGGTCCATGTTTTAAAAATAGAGGTAACAATTATAATTGTTAAATTGTTAGATATCTTCAGGTTTCTGTCCTTATGAATAAAGGACATTAATTATTAAACATTTATTATATATATACAGATTATATAATAAAATTGGAGGTAGTATTCATGAAATGTTAATTGGTTTTCCAAGAATCATCTACCTGCCTTCAAAATATCTGTATTATAAGACTTTTTAATGAATATATTTCAAAATCAAATACAAAAGTGTTCGACAATGAGATATATCATAGAATGTTAGATTAGTAAAAGGCAGTTGCAGATCATGAAGGGTAAATTTTATTCCATAACAAAATAAATGAATCTCAAAGACTATCAGACTACTTCCAGGAGCAATGCAGGTTAACGGCATAAGAAAGAGCAGGAACTAAATTAGATTTTGTTGTTTCATGAATATCCTCAGCAGTATAATTTGGATAAAGAGAAATATATAAATGTTATGACAAGTACAAATAGTTGCTTTGTGTAAATATTTTTCTTAGACCTTAAAATCATTGGTGAAATAAATCAACTATGCTGGATTGCTGAAGCATTTTTTGGTTTAGTTTTGTTTGTTTTTTCATTAGGAATATCAACTTGTGCCAAAGAGTGGAGTGACTTCTCTTAATGGTTTTATTCCTCTTTCAGTTTCTTCCTCCTGTTAGCATTACTATGCTGTTTTATAGATACTGTCTTGATCTTTAATTATTGCTCTATAATTGTCCCTGGGGGAAAACATCTGCTATTGCCTACTTATTTTTCCTCTGTTGCCTCAGATTCCCCGTGGCCTATATTACATCTTGTTGATACTGCATTTTCTAGTGTCTTTGATGATTTTCTACCCCAAGGGTCCTACAAGGATCAAAATACTTAGCTGCCTCATTTCCCACAGCAATTATGATATTTTCCCTTCTGTCATTACTATCATGTTATTGTATTCATGAAATTATTTTAGTGAATGAGAACCATCAAATTATTCTACTTTGACACGTTTTTCTTTTAAAAATTTTAAATAATTAAATACCTAATATAGATTCTAGTTATACTTAGTCCTTTTCTGGCATCCTGATTTTTCAGTGTCTTTTATAATCTCAATTATTTAAATCAGTTTCAGTCATTATTAGAATACTATTTTCTAAGGATAATCATGTTTCTTTGTCTTTATTCCTTTTAAAAATATAAATTCTTATGAGAGTCAAATTTTTATTAAATAAAAATTTGTGAGTCTCTAAATAATCTAATATTAATTTAATGAAATTCAATCATAAATTTTATGATTAGTTTTATTCCTGGTGTATATTTTATATTAACATAAAATTATATTAAAGTTATAGCAGTTTATATTTCTATAATAAAAGTATTTCCTTTATAATAAAATGTGATTTTTTAAAACAATGACTATACTATAACATGTATGTTATAAAAATAACAATATACATATACATGCAGATTATGTTAATTATCACTATTATTTCCTCAAAAATGATTTTGAGAAAACCAAACATTTAAAAATATGGTTAAAGAATCATTTTAAATACAATTGATTGATATTTATTTTTTATGTCTATAGAGACAATTTCTATATTTATATTTTATATGTAGATCAGAAGCATGATAATTATTGAAGATTAAAAGATAGAGCAATATAATTTACTTGTATTACTAACTAATCCATACAATTTTTAGCCTAATTATAGCAAGGAATTTATCTCTCTGATCTTGTCTAATAAAAGGCCCTTTTATTGTACTATATTTTATCAATCTTGCCCAAGTTTATACACATTTTCCCTTTAACTCTCAGTCCATTCACATTTGCACAGAAATGCTGCCCTATTAAAAGATATTCTCAATTCCTCTCTTTATAGATTATACCATATCACTGTTGTAACAGCACTAATTATAGATGTAATTTATCCATTGTGGGATTTTTCAGTAACACATATCCCCCCACACAAGACTGTAAGCTCCTTGTTATAAGATGATCTACTATTTATTCATTCATCCATTCTTTATTCTTATGATATAATTCTTATGCCCAAAACATAGCTGCTGATTAAGCACTTAGTAAAAGAGTGAGACTATCTAACTTACTTTCAGATAGGATAAAAAAATGACATTATCATTCTTTCACAAGTTAAACATTTTAGTGAGTGTTTAGTTTTGGCTATTTGGCTTGGGTCCTTTGTATTCCCACATACTTTTTGAATCACCCTGCCAATGTGCCAAAAATTCCTGCTCGGATTTCTATTTGGATTTTGTTGGTTCTATGTGTCAATCTGGGAAGAACTGACTCACTAACAATATCAAAACTTCCAGTCGAAGAGAATGATAAATCACTCCTTCTATTTAGGTCTACTTTAATTTTTTTCAGCAACATCCCAATAACATTTAGAATATAGTTCATGCACATATTTTAAGTTTAATCCTAAATACTATTATGCTATTATAAGTGGTATTTTAATTTGATTTTCCAGTTATTACTAATGCATTACAAATACAGTTGATTTTTGCATATATGAGCTTGCTAAACTTATTAATTATAATAGTGCCTTATTATAGATCTTTTTGGGTTTTCTGCATAAAATGCCATATCTGATCTAGCAATCCTACTTGCACGTATACATTTAAAAGAACTGAAAACAGGCTGCCAAAAAGGTATTGGCACAACTATGTTCGCTGCAACATTATTCATCGTAGTCAAGAGATGGGGAGCAAACTAAGTGCCAATCAATGGATGACTAGGTAAACAAATGTGGTATATTCATACAAGGAAATATTATTGAGCCTTAAAAAAGGAAATCCTACCATTTGTGACAACATAGATGAACCTACAAGACATTACTCAGAGTGAAATAAACCGAACATAGAAAGACATATACTACAGTGTACCAAGTATACAAGGAATCTAAAATAGTCAAACTCATAGAAGAAGAGACTAGAATGATGGTTGCCAGGGGCTGGGGCTTAAATATTAAGTTTGATTAAATATGCTAAGAGGATAGATCTTATATTGTATTCTTATCACATAATAATACAAATGATAAAAAGAAGGCAAGAAACTTTTAGATATGATGGATATTTTTAAGGTATAGACTGTGGAGATGGAGTTACAGGTATGTACTTATTTCCAAACTCATAAACTTGTATAAATTAAATATGCACAGCTTTTTGTATTTCATTCATATCTCAATAAAGTGGTTTAAAAAAATAAAGGCAAGTAGTAATCATTTTTAAGAATTCCCAACATAACATGAAGAAAATTAAATAAAAAAAGTTAGAAGTCATGTCATTTGCAAATAAAGATGGTTTCGTTTCTTATTTTGCAGTCTTTATATCTTTTATTTCTTCATCTTACCTTAATGAAATGGTAAATTCAAGTACAGTTTTGAATAAAAGTGAGAGTGAACTTTTTTTGGTTGCAGTCTTTGAGGAGTCTTTAATCCTTCATCATTATGTATGACATTAGCTGAAGATTTTGCAAAGAGTTCATTAGGTAATAACTTTTTTTTTTTAGCAATCCAGGGAATGGTAAATGCAAATGTTTGGGGGAAACAAAAGGTTTATCCTGTAGAATAGAACGAAGGTCAGATGGTTATTAATAGACCTACTTTCAATATTGTTGTGCCTCATAGAATAGGGAGGCCTAAGAAGGAAAGAGACTGGGGAAGAGCTGATCAGTGGTGTAGTCAGAACACACACACAAGCATTTATTAAATTTTCAGCCTTATACTGGCATGGTTCATGGTACCCCCAAACAATTACAATAATAACATCAAATATTACTGATTACAGATAATAACAAATATAATGATGAAAAAGTTTGAAATATTGAGAGAATTACCAAAACATGACAGAGATAAGAAGCAAGCAAATGCTGCTTGAAAAACGGCGCTAATAGACTTGCTTGACATAGGATTGCCAAAAACTTTCAATTGGTAAAAAACACAGTATCTGCTAAATGCAATAAAGCAAAGTGCAGTAGGCTGGGTTTAATTTAAAACATCTCCATTTAAATGCATTGCCAAGTTAGCTATAAAATAAAGGAATCTCCCTGTCTCCTTTTCAAGCTTTACATGAGTTAAATAATAAATACTCAAGGGTCCTAATGTACTACTGCCAACTCCTATGCTCATGTGCTTTGCTTTTAAGTACTTTATTCTGTGATGGCACTGAAGAACAAAGGATTGATGTTAATGGATTTGACTACCTTAAAGATTAATTCTTGGGCAGGTGTAATTATATACTTGGATTTCCAGTCTGCACAACCATTAGACCTTAACATAACAAAAGGGCACTGTGAGAAAAAGCCTTTTATCTGGTTAGCTGATCTTGTAGTTGTGGTTCAAGTGTTGAATATATTACTGTGTTTTTAAGTCTAGCTCAAATGAGTACAGCACTTAGTGACTTTTACAAATAATCCCTTTGGGTCACTGTGAATGCTTATTCTATGGGTATATAATTCAAGACCAAAGACACATAAAACAAAACCTTGCCTGAGTCTCAAATGAACAAATTTCCCTAGATTCTCATGGATGATGATATAATGCACTCCAGCATAATTGTAAAATGTTTTATTAATTTTAACAGTTAATATCATTAATCATATTTCAATGCATTTAAGGATAAAAAGAAAACTATACCTAATATAAGGTCAAAACTAAAATGGAACATAGTTTTACCACTATGAAGGCAAAATATTTTAATTTATTTTTAGGAAAATTTTAGGGGTAAGTGTGTATATGGCTGTGGGATGGTGGGGATATATTCATACACCAAAAATCTAGGAAAATTGGTATGCAAAACACTATCTGGATGGTAATATTTTTATAACTGAATTTTAAGAAAATATGACTAAATATGAATTGTATAAATGATAAAAATATCCATTCTTATACTTTTATATGTCTATCTCCTTTTTAGGTAAAGCTTTCCCCGGAAGTACAATTTCTGATTGCTGCTAATTCTTATTTATTTTTTGAGTAAATTTAACATGCAATACTGTGTAACTTTAAGGTGTACAGAATGTTATTTTGGTATATTTACATACTGAAATATGATCACTGATGTGACATTTATGATATTACATACTATAGTAAAATATGATGGTTCATATTCATTACACTGTGCATGAGGTCTCTGGCTGTTTTACTACTTGTTACAAGTTTGTACCCTTTACCACCATCTCTCTTATTCTCCTATCTCTAATCCCTGGTTACCACCATTTTACTCTGTTTTTTGCAGGCTTAACTTTTTTAGATCCCACATATAAGTGATATCAAACAGGACTTGTCTTTCTCTCTCTGACTTACCTCACTTAGCATAATGTACTCAAGTTCTTTCCGTGTTGTCACAAATGGGAGGATATTTTTTCTTTTTTTCAGGGCTGAATAATATTCCATTGTGTATACGCACCACATCTTTTTGTCCATTCATCCACTGAGGGGCATTTGGGTTGCTTCCATATCTTGGCTATTGTGAATAGTGATGCAGTAAAAATTGCAGTACATATATCTCATGATAATCCTGTTTTCATTTTCTTTGGGTATATACCTAGAAGTCAAATTGTTGGATCATATGCTAGACCTACTTTTAATTTTTTGAGGAAACTTTGTATTGTTTTCCAGTGGTTGGACCAATATACATTCTCACCTACAATGTATTAGGACTCCCTTTTCACCACACTGTCACCAGTACCTCTTGTCTCTTGTATTATTGATGATAACCCCTCTCATAGGGGTGAGGTGACACCTTGTTATGGTTCCGATTGGCTTTTCCCTGATGATTAGTGACGGTGAGCACCTACTCCTATCTGCTTGTAACTTTGATGTCCTTTTCGATGAAATATCTGTTTAGCTCTTCTGCCCATTTTTTAATAAGGTTGTTTTGGTGTTTTTTTTTTTTTTTTGCTTTTGTTGTTGCTATGTCATTGATTGAATTATTTATATATTTGGGATATTAACCCTTTCTCCCACATGTGATTTGCAAAAATTTTCTTCTATTCTGTAGGCTGTCTTTTCATTTTGATAATCGTTTCTTTGCTAAGTGGAAGCTTTTGAGTTTGATATAGTCTCATTCATTGATTTTTTTTGTTGTTGTTCTTTGTGCTTTTGGTTTCATACCTGAAAAGTTATTGCCAAGACCAATATTGATGAGATTTTCCTCTACATTTTCTTGTTGGAGTTTTATCAAGTATTATTTTTAAGTCTTTGATCCATTTCAACTTAATTTTTGTGAGTGGTGTGAGATAGGGTTCCAATTTCATTGTTCCACATGTGTTTCTCCAGTTTTCCCAGCACCATTTGTTGAAGAGACTATCCCTTTCCCATTGGGTATTCTTGGCTCCCTTGTCAAATATTACTTGACAATATAAGCCATGGTTTAATTCTAGGTTCTCTATTCTGTTGCATTAGTTAATGGGTCAAATTTTTTTGTCTGTATCATATTGTCTTTATGACTATAGCATTACAGTATAGTCTGAAATCTGGAAGCATGATACCTCTGGCTTTATTCTTTTTAAAAAACTTTTTATTAAGATATTATTGATATACACTCTTATGAACGTTTCACATGAAAAAAAAATGTGGTTACAACTTTTACCCATATTATCAAGTCCACACCCATACCCCAATGCAGTCACTGTCCATCAGTGTAGTAAGATGCCACAGATTCACTGTTTGCCTTCTCTGTGCTACACTGTTTCCCAGTGACCACCAACAAAATGTGTACTAAACATAATACCCCTCAATCCCTTTCTCCCTCCCACCCAACCCACCTTCCCACACCCCTCTCCTTTAGTAACCACTAGTCCCTTCTTGGAGTCTGTGAGTCTGCTGCAATTTTGTTCTTCAATTTTACTGCGTTGTTATACTCCACAAATGAGGGAAATCATTTGGCACTTGTCTTTCTCCACCTGGCTTATTACACTGAGCATAATATCCTCCAGCTCCATCCATGTTGTGGCAAATGGTACGATTTGTTTCTTTCTTATGGCTGAATAGTATTCCATTGTGTATATGTACCACCTCTTTTTATACATTCATCTAGTGATGGACACTTAGGTTGCTTCCATATCTTGGCTATTGAAAAAAGTGCTGCAATAAACATAGGGGTGCTTATGTCTTTTTGAGTCTGAGAAGTTGTATTCTTTGCGTAAATTCCAAGGAGTGGGATTCCCGGGTCAAATGGTATTTCTATTTTGAGTTTTTTGAGGAGCCTCCATACTGCTTTCCACAATGGTTGAACTAGCTTACATTCCTACCAGCAGTGTAGGAGGGTTCCCCTTTCTCTGCATCCTCACCAGCATTTGCTGTTCTTTGTCTTTTTGATGTTGGCCATTACTGGTGTGAGGTGATATCTCATTGTGGTTCTAATTTGCATTTCCCTGATGATTAGTGATGTGGAGCATCTTTTCATGTGTCTGTTGGCCATCTGAATTTCTTATTTGAAAAACTGCCTCTTCATATCTTCTGCCCATTTTTTAGTCAGGTTATTTGCTTTTTGGGTGTTGAGGCATGTGAGTTCCTTATATATTTTGGATGTTAACCCCTTGTCGGATATGTCATTTACAAATATATTCTCCCATACTGTAGGATGCCTTCTTGTTCTGTTGATGGCATCCTTTACCATACAGAAGCTTTTTAGTCTGATGTAGTCCTATGTGTTCATTTTTGCTTCTGTTTCCCTTGCTCGAGGAGATGCGTTCAGGAAGAAGTTGCTCATGCTTATATTCAGATTTTTGCCTATATTGTCTTCTAAGAGTTTTATGGTTTCATGACTTATATTTAGGTCCTTGATCCATTTTGAGTTTACTTTTGTGTATGGGGTTAGACAGTAATCCAGTTTCATTCTTTTGCATGTAGCTGTCCAGTTTTGCCAACACCAGTTGTTGAAGAGGCTGTCATTTCCCCATTGTATGTCCATGGTTCCTTTATCATATATCAATTGACCATATATGGTTGGGTTTATATCAGGGCTCTCTAGTCTGTTCCATTGGTCTATGGGTCTGTTCTTGTGCCAGTACCAAATTGTCATGATTACTGTGGCTCTGTAGTAGAGCTTGAAGTTGGGTAGCATAATCCCCTCAGCTTTATTCTTCCTTCTCAGGACTGCTTTGGCTATTCAGGGTCTTTTGTGGTTCCATATGAATTTTAGAATGATTTTCTCTAGTTCATTGAAGAATGCTGTTGGTATTTTGATAGGAATTGCATTAAATCTGTAGATTGCTTTAGGCAGGATGGCAATTTTGATAAGATTAATTCTTCCTATCAATGAGCACAGGATGTTTCCATTTATTGGTATCTTCTTTAATTTCTCTCATGAGTGTCTTGTAGTTTTCAGAGTATAGGTCTTTCACTTCATTGGTTAGGTTTATTCCTAGGTATTTTATTTTTGTGAATGGAATTGTTTTTCTGATTTCTCTTTCTCCTAGTTAATTGTTAGTATATAGGAATTCCACAGATTTCTGTGTATTAATTATTTATCCTCCAACTTTGCTGAATTCAGATATTAGATCTAGTAGTTTTGGAGTGGATTCTTTAGGGTTTTTTACATACAATATCATGTCATCTGCAAACAGGGACAGTTTAACTTCTTCCTTGCCAATCTGGATGCGTTTTATTTCTTTGTGTTGTCCGATTGCTGTGGCTATGACCTTCAGTACTATGTTGAATATAAGTGGAGAAAGTGGGCATCCTTGTCTTGTTCCCTGGCTTTGTTCTTTTATCTCACGATCATTTTGGAAGTTTGGGATCTTTTCTGGTTCTCCACCAATTTTGGAACTGTTTCCACAATTTCTTTGAAGAATGTCTTTGGTATTTTTTAAGGGGATTTCACTGAATTTATAGATTCAATGAGTACTACAGCCATTTTAACAATGTCAGTTCTGATCCATGAACATAGGATTTTTTTCCATGTGTTTATGCTTCTTCAGTTTCTTTCAGGAAAGTTTTGTAGTTTTCACTGTACAGATCTTTCACTTCTTTGGTTAAATTTATACCAAGTGTTTAATTGTTGTGATACTATTGTGAATGGGATGCTTTATTTATTTCTTTTTCAGATGCATCAGCATTAGTATAAAGGAATGTGAGATTTATGTATGTTGATTTTGTATCCTGCCACTTTAGTGAATTATTGATTAATTCCAACAGGTTTTTTTTTTTTTGACTGCTTTTTTGGGATGTTCTATATACAGGATCTTGTCATCAGGAAATAACAGTTTTACTTCTTGCTTTTCAATTTGGATGACTTTTATTTCTTTGTTTTACCTAATTGCTGCAGCTAGGACTTCTTGCACTACATAGAATAGGATTAGTGAGACTGGGCATCCTTACCTTGTTACTGATTTTATGAGAAACACTTTCAATTTCTTTCTATTGAGTATAACAGCTGTTGGTTTGTTTTATATGGATTTTGTTATGTTGAGGTATTTTCCTTCTATACCCAGTCTCTTAAGGAATTATTTTTATCATGAAGGATGTTGTATTTTTTTAATGTTTTTTTCTGCATCATTGAGACTTGAGTCTTTCATTTTATTGATGTGATGTGTTATATTTACTGATTTGCATATATTGATGTATTCTACGTATTTCTGTGGTATCAGTTGTAATGTCTTATTTTTCAGTTATAATTTTACTTGAGTTTTTCTTTTTTCTTAGTCTAGTTAAATGCTTGTAAATTTTATCTTTTTAAAAAACTAGCTTAGCTTCATTGATCCATTTTGTTGTTTCTCTGGGCTCTATTTCATTTATTTTGCTCTGGTCCTTATCACTTCCTTCCTTCTGCTAACTTTGGGCTTAATTTTCTTATTTTTCTAGTTTATTTTTTGAGGTGTAAAGTTAGGTTGTTTATTTAGATCTTTCTAAGTTCTTAATGTATATGCTCATTGATCTCTCAGAACTTCTTTTGCTGCACCTCACAATATTTGATATGTTGTGGTTTCATTCTCATATATTTCAAGATAACTTTTTTCCCTTTTATCATCCAAATGGTTGTTTAGAAGTGTTGTTTAGCTTCCACATATCTGTATATCTTATCATTTTCCTCTTGCTCTTGATTTCTAGTTTCATATCCTTGTGGTCAGAAAAGATTGGTCGTTATGACTTCAATCTTCTTAAATTTGCTAAGATTTGTGTCCTATCATATGATCTGTCATGTAGAATGCTCCATGTGTTCTTGAGAAGAATATGTAATATGCTACTGTTGGATGGAATGGTCTATGTATGTCTATTAAGTACATTGGTTCTAAAATGTGGTTTAAGGTCCAACATTTCCTCATTGATTTTCTGTCTGAACTATATCCATTGCTGATAGTGTGGTATTAAAGTCTCCTACAATTATTATATTGTTCTATTTCTCCCTCAAGATTTGTTATTAATTGCTTAATATATTTTGGTTTTCAAGTGTTGGAAGCATATATATTTGTAATTATTATATGTTTTTTGTTGTATTGACCCCTTTACCATTATATAATGACCATCTTTGTCTCTTGTTTCTCTTTCTGACTTAAAGTCTGTTTAGTCTGAAATAAATATTGCTTATAACTCAGAAGTCTGTTTTGTATGATAGAAGTATAGCTACACCCATCCTCATTTCCATTTGCTTGGAATATTACCTTCCATCGTTTCACTTTGAGCCTATGTGTGTCTTTAGAGCTGCAATGAGTCTCCTGTGGGCATCATATAATTGGGTCTTGTTTTTTTATACATCAACTCTGTCTTTTTTTTTTTTTTTGGTTAGGTCAGTTCATTTAAATTTAGGGTGATTACTGATATGTAAGCATTTACTACTGTCATTTCATCTTTTGCACTCTGATTATTTTGTCTTTTCATAGTTCTTTTTCCTTCTGATTCTACTTTTTTAATTGATGTTTTTCATGGTGATTCGCTCAGTCTCAGTCTCCCTCTTTTTTATGTTTCATGTCTCCATTCTAGATTTCTGTTTTGTGGTTATCATGAGGTTTACATAAAACATCTCATAGTTAAGACAGCCCTTTTTCTGGTGATAGCAATTTATCTTTATTCACTTATAAAGTTCCCATCCTTTTACTCTTCCTCTTTTATATTTTTGATTTCACAAATTACCTCTTTTATGGAGTAACTTTGTTACCAAGTAGTAGTAGCTACAGTTATTTTAATACTCTTTCCTTTAATGCACTTATCTTTATGCTGTATTTAAGAGTTTAATATTACTATTCTAAGTGAGTTACAGTATTCTAATTCTGACATTAATTGCCTTAGCCAGAGTCTTGTATATTTTCCTTTTTTACTTCTAGCTTGAAGAGCTTCTTAGCAGTTCTGGTAGTGGTGAACTCTCTTGGCTTTTGTTTGCCTGGGAAAGCCTTTATTTCTTCTACATATATGAAGGATAATTACCAGATAGAGAATTACTGACTGGCAGTTTTTCTTTCAATATTTTGAATATATTATTCCACTCTCTTCTGGCCTGTAGAGGGTATGCTGAGAATTCTGTTGATAGCCTAATGGTGTTCCTTTGTAGGTTGTCTTTTCTTTTCCTGGCTGCTTTTAAAATACGTTCTTTATTATTGACTTTTGATAGATTTAATATAATGTGTCTTGGAAAAGATCTTTTTTGCACTGAGATAATAAAGTGTTCTATCAGCTTTGCGGAGTTGTATAACCAGTTCCTTCCCCAGATTTGGGAAATTCTGGGAAATTTCTTGTGAAAGAAACACTTACTGTTTCTTTATATTTGTTCCTTGTTTCCTTCTCCGTCTATTCCCTTATGAGATACCGATTATTCTTATGTTGGCTTTTCTAACGGAGTCAGATAGTTCTATAGGGTTTTTTCCCCATATTTAGAATCTTGGTTCTCTTTTCTCTTCCACCTAAATCATTTCTATAGTTATATCCTTGAGCTTGCTAATTCTGTCTTCCTTATGATCTGCTCTATTTCCAATGCATTCTAATACATTCTTCATTGCATTTATTTTCTTCAGCTTCAGAATTTATGTTTGGTTCTTTTTTAGAATCTTAATCTCTTTGGCAAAATACTCCTGTTCATTAATTTTATACCTGAGATAACTGCATTGACTTCCTGGGTTTTTTATAGTTTGTTGAATTTCTTCAAAACAGCTATTTTAAATTCTTTGTCAGGTAGTATACAATATTCCATGTCTTTGGATCTGGTTGCTGGAAAACTGTCTTTTTCTTTTTGTGATATTGTATTACTGACTTTTCATGATGTTTAATGAAAAGTACCTCTTCTCATATTTGCTGCCATATTTGAAGTAGTGAGCACTTTTTTTTATTTAGACAAGGCTTTGTTTACTTTGATTTTAACAGCTCAACAGGCTGGTAGTTAGGGGCCTTCCTTTTGTTTTCCAGAAGATGGCAATATAGTTCAAGTTTTTGTTTGATCTTACAAGAGCTGACTAGCCTCTAAACATTGGGCATGCTCACGTTGAAGATAACAGAAGCAAAGTGTGGTGGCAGAACAAAGGAAAGTGCTTGGGGCTTAGGGTGTGCCTATGGCATGTTAGGAGAATCCTCAGGTGGAGAGTTACCAGAGGCCCATGAGTGATCCTCTTGCCTCCAGAGACTGGCCCCAGGAGATGCCTTCTTTAAGTTCTTTTGGTCTGCATACTTCCCTTTACTTTCCCTTCCTCCAGTCACTGCAGTCTCCAGACAGGGCAGCCGGTCTCCCCAGCTACCCTGCATGTGGCTGGGCAAACCCACTCACTGCCAGAAAGGTCATGCACACTCGCTGCCAGACCAGCTGCTGCCCTCTCTGCCATCCTGCCTCTGCAACTGCCATCCCCATCATCAACTACCCTTATTCCACTGCCTCATATGTGGTCCAATTCATCCACTTTTGGGTGTACAGATGTATGTTCCCGGTATTCTGTGCAGAAGTCCTTTTCTTTTGTTTCTAGTTATGGATGTCTGATTGTAAATCAAAGGGAAGACAATAAAGGGATTATTTATGTTGCCATGATGCTGATGTCACTCTGTTCCTAATTTTTATCAGTAGTGTATATCAGCATGCATTTTGTCGACTATGCAAAGATATTAAGATTACTATGTGTTTTATATGTGACTGAAAGTTTTTTCTAACCAAAATACTGTTCAATAATCAAAGAAAAATAAACATAATATTTTACTAGACTACCTTAATTTCTGTTTTATTGTAAAAATGTTAAGAATTTTAAATCTCCATTTATTTTAGAATGGATTGAAATCAGACAGTAATCTGGGGAAAACAAAGAGATATAAACACATTTTTTCCTAAAGGCATGGTTAGTATTTTCCATAACCTACATATACCTAGTTATTTGCAGCACAATTTCACATGCTCTCCTACTGAGTTATTAAATCTCAATATTCAGAAGAAACATAAAGCTGCATTAAATTATCCAAACCTTGTTAAATTTAATCTGAATTTCTTAAGGAACTACACCCAGTGATATCTGCCCAGCTAACATTTTTGTATAATGGTCTTGTAACCAGAAACATTTCCTTCACACCCATTGTGGGTTCCATATATTAACATTGTCAGTTGGCCTATTCTTTAGCTAAAATGGTCTTTTTAAGATACTACTGTACTACATACTTATGTAAAATAGATAAAGTGATCATTTTACTTTAGCTATTTATGTCCAGTAAAAATGATCCAATGCCTGAATTATAATCTGGTGTTACATATTTCCCATTTACTTTCAAAAATTAAATAAGACTTATTCCCTTTTAGTTTTTTTTCTTTTGTAATAATAATTATTTTGCCCCAAGATTCACATCTGAGAAATATATGGGAATAAAACACATCATCCATTACTCAACTATCTATCTCTTCTGATCAACAGTTATAGATTCATAGCTCACCTATTATGATCTAACAATCATTGAAATAGGTTTACTTCATATTTGGTACATTACTATATACAAGCATATATATATGTATCTCATATTGATGTGTTGGTGTAATGAACTAACTTTATTTGACTTGTCTAATTTTAATCTTTAAAAACCTCAAGATAAAACATATTGATAATTTCAACATATTGATCATAGCCTGAAGTTGCATCACCGCCAAGGGCTCCAAATATAAAAACAATGACTAACAAGTTTAGGCTCTCAAAGTGATGCTATATTCTAGATTAAATATAATTGCTTTTGATTTTTCCTTTACTCAGTGTATACTTTTATATATTTTTATCTTTTACATTTTTCTCTGTCAAAATCCTCTTTTCCACACATTTAGCTACTCAAAAAAGTCTGGGTATATACTAGATATTGCTAAATTGTATAAAAATATTGTGGTAATATATGAGGTAATATTTATATGTCTATTCTTATTGACATAAAAAACACAAATTTAAAATAATTACAGCATTTTCCAAACTATTTTGGATAAGCTCAAACATTTCTGAAACCACTTAAGGACCCTGTGAAATAGTCAGCCATTTTTATATGTTATGGTTAATGTCATTGGCTGTTTCTGATTGAAAGAAAAAAAACTAAATCAGTAAAAGTTTATTGTAAATTCTTTCTAGAATATCATAAGCCATGGATACCTTTAATTTGTACTTTAGTCTTCATTCAAAATGCATATGATATATCATTGATATGTCTATAGAATGAATATTGTATATATTTTTAACATCCATTTAAACACTGTCTAATATTCATCTAAAAGTGTGTTTTTGTATATGTGATTCTAGAGAAATAACCTGTCCATCAAACAGAAATTTAAAAAAGAATGACTAAATTCTGATGGATTACTAAAGCTAGACACATGCTCAGATTTATTAATGAACATTTCTCTGTAAAAGAAGAAAGAAAAAAAAATCCTATACTTTATTGTCTCATCAATTGTTTTGTAGGCCTATTAAAGTTGTGACAGATGTCTTTTAAAAGGTCATTTATCCATCATGATAAAAATACTTAACAAAGTGTGTATAGAGGGAATATATCTAAACATAAAAGAGGCCATATATGACAAATCCATAGCTAACATCATACTCAATGGTGAAAAATTAAAGCATTTCCTCTAGGATCAGGAATAAGGCAAGGATGCTCACTCTCACCACTTCTATTCAATGTAGTACTTCAACTAGAAGTCCTAGTCATAGCAGTCAGATAAAAAAACTAAATGAAAGACATTTCGTAGGTGGCATGATACTATATGTGGAAAACCCTAAAGACTCCAACAAAAAAACTATGAAAATAAGAAAATTCAGTCAAATCACAGGATAATAAATCCATATACAGAAATCTGTTGTGTGTCTTTATAAAAATAATGAACTAACAGAAAGAGAACTTAAGAAATTTATCCCATTTACAATTGCACCAAAAGGCATAAAATATTTAGGAATAAATTTAACCAAGAATGTGAAAGACTTGTATACTGAAAACTGTAAGACACTGATAAAATAATTAAAGAAGATACAAATAAATAGAAAGCTATTCCATGTTCATGAACAGGAAGAATTAATACTATTAAAATGGCCATTCGACACAAAGAAATTTACAGATTCAATGCAATCCCTATCAAAATACCAATTACATTGTTTTATAGAGCTAGAGAAAATAATTCTAAAATATGTATGGAATCATAAAAGACCCCAAATAGCCAAAGTTATCTTGAGAAAGAACAAAGCTGGAGGCATCATTCTCCCTGATTTTAAACTATACTATTAATCTATAGTAATCAAAACACTATAGTAATGGATACAAAAACATACCCGTGTAGCAATGGAAAGAATAGAGAACCCAAAAGTAAACCCAAACTTATATGGTCAACTAATCTATGACGAAAGAGGTAAAAATATACAATGGGGAAGAAAGTCTCTCCAATAAATAGTGTTGGAAAACTGGACAGCTACATGGATGTGAGGAATGAAACTGGATAACTGCCCTATATTATATACAAAATAAACTCAAAGACCTACATATAAGACCTAAAACCATAGAAATTTTGGAAGAAAACAGGCAGTAAACTCTTGAACATCAACATTAGTAATTTTGTTTCTGGGTATGTTTCCCAGGTAAGGAAAGCAAAGACAAAAATAAACAATTTGAGACTACATCAAAGGAAAGTCTTCTGCACAGCAAAGTAAACCATCAACAAAATGAAAAGGCAACATACTATATAGAATTTATTTGTAAATGACATATCTGATAAGGTGTTAATATCCAAAATAGATAAAGAACTTTTGCAACTTAACAACAAAATACAAATAATCTGATTAAAAGGTGGGTAGAAGACCTGCATAGATATTTTTTCAGAGACACACAGATGGCCAACAGACACATGAAACAATTGCTCAACATTACTCATATTCAGGGAAATGCAAATCCAAACCACAGTGAAATATCACCTCACACCACTCAGAAAGGCTAATATCAAGAAGATGAGAAATAAAAGTGTTGACAAGTATGTGGAGCAAAGGAAACTCCCTACACTCTTGGTGGGAATGTAAATCGGTGTCGTCATTATGGAAAGCACAGGCAGTTCCCCAAACAATTAAAAATAGAAACATCATACAACCTAGGAATTCCACTTCTGGGAATTTGTCTCACTAAAAAACTCATTAACTCAAAAATATATATGCATATCTATGTTTAAACAGCATTATTTATAGTAGCCATGATATGGAAGCAAACCAAGCGTCCATCGATAGATGAATTGATAAAAGAAAGATGTAATACATATGCACAATGGAATATTACTCAGCTATAAAACGAAGGAAATCTTATCATTTGCAATAATGTGGTTCATTCTAAGTGAAATAGGTTAGACAGAGAAAGACAGACATCATATGATTTCACTTATATGTGGAATCTAAAAACAAAACAAATAAAAAAGAAAGAAGCCCATAAATACTGACAACAGACTGTTGGTTACCATGGGGAAGAGGGCTTGGGGGATGGGTGAAATAGGTAAAGGGGATAATGATGTACAAACTTCAAATTACAAAATAAATTGGTCACAGGAATAGAAGTACAGAATAGAGAATTTAACCAATAGTGCAGAAAAATCTTGTTATAGTAAGAAAGAGTAACTATACCTACTGTGGGAAGAAGTTAGTAATATATATAATTATCACTATGATGTATATCTGAAACCAATATAATATTGTACATCAACTATATTCCAGTTTTAAAAACTTACATGACCTAAATATTTAACAGTCTTCTATAATTTCCTGAGTTGTCTACAGAGATACTTTAGGAATGTTTTCATCTTTGCCAATGCTATAGTTCAAGTAAAACCTCTCTGAATCAATTTTGGTGTATTTATTATAATTATGGAATGTAACATCTATTCAATATATACAAAAATCTTTGTACATTTTCAGACTTTTTCTGCTTTTCTAGGCACTAATTTATATGTAAGTAGCAAAAGTATGAGAAGAAATAATAGTGAAGATTCTTTTTCTCTCAGTGAAATTCTATACATTGATTTCAAGATGTAAATTTTAAAATGCTGAAAATGGTTTCCTGCTGTTAAAACCAAGAAATATGTCTATTAATGTACAATAATTATATTAAGGAAACAGGATGTTCAACTTGAAAAAAATTAACATTCACAATTGAGACACGTAGACTTATATTAATTTTCCAGTCACTCATTTCCATTACTGAGTTTTAGCCATGACCTGAACACCTTTTTTCATTTTTTCTCTTTAAAAATGGTTTTTCAAACATAATAAAACATGAATGCAAAGTCATTCTATGATTGACTTTAAACACATTAACTTAATTAAGCTAAAACTTGCAAATTCTTGTTAGTATTAAAATTTATAAAGTATGTTTTTTTAGTTCCTTCCACTGGGATACATATAACATTCATATCAAATTTGTATTGCTAAATTCAAGATTAATTTAATCTTAAAACCTATGTGAATCTTGGCAAGACACATAAACAGGTTTATTAATTGACTGAACATTAGAAATAAATATTAATCTTTTTTCATTTGTTACTTTATTCAGGAAGCAAGAAGAAAAGACACTGACATTCAATTACCATAATTATATTTGTATTAATACATTACCCTTCATTAATTGTCTATTGATGTGAATATATTTTGAGTATAACCTAATATTTAAAAGAAACTTGTTCTCTTCAACAGTAAGAAGTTACCAAATATAACAAAAGAAGACAGTATAACTTTCCTCTGAAATACCTGTTGTAATAACACAAGATTCATTGCATTTTTTTTTCAAAGCTCTCTTACGTGTTAGGGTCTAGGATTGGATATAGGGAAATGAGAACAAATTAAAAGAAGTTCTTGCCTCCAAATCTTTCATCTCTCGGGGTTTATATCATTATTTCACAGGGGTGGTAGGTGGAGATAAAGTCTGCAAACAAGACACTGGAGTCTGCTAGGGATATAATATGGACCAAAACACAAAAAAAGGGCCTCTCCTTTATGAAACATTAAAATTAATGGTGGGACCACTATTACACTTAATAGCTCAGACAAATATACACTATGAACTTCAAAGTGAAATGAGTGAGAGCACATGACATGGAAACTCCAAAGATAAATTTCTCATAAGGAAAGAGAAGACACCATAAAAGAAACACCTAAAATAGTTCAATACCACTGTAATGCTTGTTGGACTGTTATCTAATTGTTTTATTTTACCAATTACTAAATAAAACCGTGCATTTTTACATAAAAATATATTTACATAAATGCTTTTATATTCTTAGGAAAAAAACTGTTGCTGTAAGGTGTTTATACAGTTCTTCCTATCTGTTTTTTTAAATATTTTTATGACATTTTACAACATGTAAATTAAAATACATAGATGCAATTTCTTGTGTTTCATTTATTTCAGCTTTGAATACCAAAAGCAAAGCAAATCCTCAATTTTTTTTATTTCCTTATGATAGTAATCTAAATACAAAGCATCCCTGCAAAACTTTTAGCCTTGTTTTTGACTGCCAAACTACAAACACAGTTAAGCAGAATCAAGAAGCAGAAAACATAGTAGTATAAATACAGGAAATAGAAAACATAGGAAACTGAAACCCTAACTCAAAATTTCGTATAGCTTACAACGTAATGGGAAAATATCAGCTATTGGTGACCAGCAATAAAATTGATTGCTTTAAAAATTCTTACTATAGGTTCAGCAATGTGATTTGATGGGGAAGTGAATTGATGAAAATACATTTAAATTGACACATATTTTGTTTTCTTGATAAAATCTTATATTTAATTTCCTCACATATTTTATATTACAACTGTATAAATGCATGAATAATGAAAAATATATATTTAATGATTTATCTTCTTATATTCATCGTGATGGTGGCAATTTTTGTATCAGTCTTTTCACTATTGCATTCTTAGCAACTAGAGTAACCAGCTTATAATAGAAGTCAACATCTATTGAATGAATACAGTATACAAAATATATGTCAGAATACTAATACTAATCCTGACTCCTTCAATACCCACCTCCCTGAGCTGGGACTGTATCATATTCAATTTTCAGTTTATCCTTAAATATTTCAGTGTATCCTTCCATACATTCCTTCATATATATATACACATATATACACACACACACACACACAGATAACATATGCAATTACTTATTTTTACATAAACATAATCATAGAAAGCATCTATTTTTTCTCTAAGTTGTTTTTCCCTAATTACCAGTACACCTGAGCAAATTTTCATGCTGTCACCATTTTTTATTTACTATTCCATAAATTCCCTATTCACATATTTTCCTATATTTTGTTGGATAATTTATATATTTATTTTACTTGATATGTACATTATAAACATCTTTTCCACCTTTATCACTGGTGCTTTGGTTTTATAAAAAACATACATTAATTTCCAACCACTGGAAATAATGTCATATAATTTACTGCATCTGTCTCTCAACTAAGAATGTGTCCTCCACAATTGTTGTTATATATTAACATCTCATACATATACTTGGACCTATTTCTAGATTAGCTAAGTAAGCTCTCTGTTGGCATGCCAATACCATTTCTGTTACATTACAGAGATTATCTCTTCACTCCCTCATCTTGGTTATAATTTCCTTGAATTTTTACTTATATTTAATATAAGTAAATAAAATTATATTATATTTACACCATTATATATGGTGTAATTACTTATATTTAAATATTGATATGCAGAGTATTGACAGTTTATGAAATTAAATATTATATTTTTCCTTTTTTCATATTTTGTTTTATAGCTTTAAAATAGTATAATTTTTTCTTCTTATATCTGGACATTCATACTTTTGTTACTATCTTAAAAGAGATTTTTCTTCTTTATTTATATGTGTTTATTGCTATGGAGAATCACTAGGTACTAATTTTTACACATTTATCTCAATATAGGATGTAACCAAATACAGAACATAAATTTTACAAATTTATCTCAAATGTTGATCTATACTTTATTATAATATTTTAGTAGAGCTTTCCAACAGATATAAAACCCATTATAAAATTAAATCTCTATGTGTCATTTCATTGTATGAAATTATACTTTCAAGTCAATCATAAATAATAATTTTACTAGTAATTAATTTTTTATAACTTAAGTTTATTAAAGTGAATTTATTATTTTTTATTTGAAGTGGAATTTTCTTTTGATTCTTTAAAGTAGTTTTTATAAATTAGTTGCCTCTAGCCTATATTTAAGTAGGAAAGCTTGCTAAAGATTAACAGATAACTTTTTAACATTCATAGATATGATTATTTGCTTTATTTTCTTTAATTTTTTATGGGATAAACTATGTTAATAAATTTTCTACTACCAGATTACTGTTAAAATTCAAGGATAAATCCAAAATTTTCAAGGTTTAGTATTATTACTTATGTTACTCAATTTGTAAACGTTATTTAGAATAGTCTGCCCCCTTTTTGTGTAGTTTGTCCTATATATCTCCAGAGTTTACCATTAATATTGAGTTCTGATATTAATGTTTTGCTACTTTTATAAATAATTTGGGGAGATTTCCTCTTTATCTTTAGAATAATTTATAAAACAATGGTTGTTACATGATTTTTAAGAAGCTGTATGGAAACTCAATTGTTGAATGCTAATATAAAGGATTTAATCATATTTTAAATGCCACCTGTGACAACTGCATTACTCAATGGAATTAATATGGATAAATTTTATTATGCTATTATAAAATTATTAGTCTTATAAATTGTACAATTTCAAGTTCTTCTAGATTTTAGTGATATATAAACTGTGTGAAACTGAAAGAAACCAAAAAACCCTCTAATATTCATTAAGAATTATGAAATGCTTTATATGACACACTTTTTTTTTAAGTCCCAGTTTCAACAGAAATTTATAGTATGGTTCCAAAATCTGTCTGTACATTATTAGTTGTAAATGTTTGAACTATTCAGAAGCTTGAACTTACCTTACCTTTAATCTATCTTATCTGATCAGAGTCTGTAAAATGGACCAAAGTTGATGCTTTTTCAGAAAGTCCTTTGGAAACTCTTATCCTATAAATACAATAGCATTTTGAAAATTAGTAACAAGGAAGTGAGATTTTATGAGATTACATTTTTATAGTAATTTTCAAGATTGTAAGCAAACACAAATACAAGGTAAATTCTCAATAAATATTTAAGTTAAGCATAAATGAATATGAAAAAGATTGATCTATAATGCACCTATATTCAGCCACAATAAATAATCTAAGTGTTCATAAGAGTAGTGGTCTTCAGATTTTTATTTGTTATATTCAAGAATAAGTTCAACTTTATCATTGTGCACAGGAAGGCATAACTCAATTTAATGAGTCTTTTTTTTTTAAACTTTTTACACCTTGAATTGTAATAACCGAGGGTCACAGTATACTTTCTAGGTATTGATGACTGTCTGGATAGAGGTAACAGTTTGTAATACAGATAAAAGTTGTTAAACATTAATTCCTGGTAATGCCCTTTCCCAAGGTTAGCATGACTTTTTTGTTATTTAACCTTCCAATGAAAGTCTCAGAGCTGAGGCAACAGTGTGCATCCAAATTGGCATAATACAAAGTAGTCAATCTTACAGAGGAAGCCAAGTGTGGCATGACCAATAATTGAATACATTTCTCTAAAGAAACACCATGGCTGCAGTAGCTGATTAGGTAACTAGGGCTACCATTCCTTTCAAATCAGTATGAGCTAATATTCGCTAAGATCTCTAGACAGTCCAGGAATCTGTTCTCTATGCCACACTACAAATGGATTTCAAAGAAAGACATTTTTATGCATGAGTCACAAAATGATATTTTTTTTCTAAAGTAGAATTGTTAACCAGTGGAATTGCTCTTTTCTGTAAGATTAATTTTTCCATTTCTTTTTATGAAATATTTAATTCAACAAGCACTAATTTAACAAGAAATTTAATGTAACACTGAGGTAGGAGGTGCAGAATGCACAACGTTTTTGTAATTATTTGTAAATCAGAACTTTAGATACATGTACAAACAGAAATAGTCCAATAAACTTAATATTGTTGATTAAGCTGATTGATTTCACAAACTTGATATTGTTGATTAAGTCGACTGATTAATTTCACAATCTTGGTATCTGATTCTAGAAAATAACTGAAAATATTGTACTAGTGATTCCAAATTTCTTGACTAATATAATTGAAGGAATCATTATTTGTAGAGGAAAAATTGCTTTTATTCACATATTAGTCATATGAATTTAGTTCTAATTGGTAATGTGCTAAAATAGATTCTTATATATATTTTCTATAAGAGGGTTTGAAACAATAGGAAGTTATATTTTCTTAGTTGACAGCAAAGTCAGTCATATTAGTAAGCAGCACACCTCTGCATGGTAGGCACAAGTAAGAAACTATGCTGCCACAGTACACACAGGAGGCCACTGGATATATTGGAGGAGTGTGATATTTAAGAAAAATTCATCACCTTTACAATTTTCTGTGGTGTGATGACTACACCAGTGAATGAATCGGGAAAAATAAAGTACTTTGTTTATGCGCATTGAATATTGTGAAGTCAAGTTATTACACCTAGTACTTTGAAAATCTAAATATTTAGCTCAAGAGCAGTTGTTTATTATACTGCAAGCTTCAATAGCCCTCAACTTTCAAACCACCCACCAGAGATAAGCCACATCCCAAGCTAGACTACGAAGTCTGAACATTTTGTTGCTTTACCTGGGTGGAAATTCACTAAAATTCTGTCTCCAGTAGCCAAATCTGTAATTTCTTTCAGGCCCTATCGGTGATTATATTTTCTACTCAAGAAAAGTATAAGGGGAGAAGAAAATGAAAAGAGAGAAAGAGGAGTAGAAAGAGATGAGAGAAGATAGAAGAGGAAATTGTGAAAATAAGGGCATATACAGAAACAGAAATAAACAAAAAAGGAGACCTGTTTATTGACCATTAGATCTCCAGTGTCTCACCATGGTCTTTGAAGCAGAGAAGAGCCACAATAAAAATGTGTGGAATCAATGAATGGATAATGAAGAGACTAATGACAGTTTTTAAGCTTTTGCTCCAGTCCATCTTGAGATCTATTTCTTTACTTAGTTTCTGCAAGCACCTGAGCAAACCAATTAGTTTGTGTTGTTCTAGTATGAAGTTCTAACACATACCTACACAGGTACATCCCTACACAAACCTCCTGAAGCAGAGAAAGGAGCAAGAGAGATGTATTTAGAAAATCTTGGCCACTGACCCTGACTGATGCTCTTATGTAAAAAACACTTAATTAAAATAAAAATTGCACAATATCACATACTCTTTGATGTCTACATATTTTCAAACATTATTCTATTAGTTTAGTTCTTGAGTTTCTTCAAAAATAGTGATTTTGTTTCAAGGTAAAACATGATCACTTGATCTAAAGTCCACTGATAAAAGCAGAACAGTCATTCTAAAAAATTAAAACCAATTTATATTTGTTATAAATTCAGTATAAACCCTTTGGGTAAAATTAGATGAGCATTTTTCCTAAGCTGTCCAGAAAAATATTTTCAGAAAATATATTATTATTATATATAAAATAAATATATATCAATAGTTAACATTTATAATTATAATAATGCTAATAGTTTATATAATTAGGGTGTAATCATAAATTGAGTTGTGGGAAGACTACTTACTAAATCCCCTTTGTAGAGCTTAAAATATACCTTTAACAAAGTAAAATGGACAAAGAGTTTAAACAAATATGTAACTTATTTAACCATTAAATGAAAAACTTTATTTTATGTAAGTTTTTGCCCCAAAGAAATATTAATACCATAGACTACAATGGCACATGGAATTCTAAAGAAATTATGTTTAAATATTTGACTGAAATTATATCTATTCCATTTATTTCAAGGTTTTACTTGCCTTGAGATAGTGAAATAACTGTTTCAATAAAATGTTTATATTTAGTATAATATTTTATACTATAATTAATCATAGTTTTGAACACTGACTTTAAACTTTATTGGCATCAAGCTTATTTTAAAATATATCTATCTTAGAATTTGGAATTTTATAAATAGCTCATATAAAGTATTTTTATCAATGTCTTGAAGTACTTTCTATTTTACCTCTATTAACATTGTCTTGAAAGACTATTTCTATTACTACTTTAAACATAAATTGGTGTACCATATATCTGTTTAGATGCTAAAGCTTCAGTTAAAATTAATGATTTTTCTCTGTAGCAAAGACTTGAGGGCAGTTTCTACATGAATAAGATTTCTATGAAATTTAATTTCCTCCAGTGTGGTAGGAAACCAAGCCAAGGAAAGGGACAATGTTTCTTTGAGGCTTTAAGAACGCAGAGAAATACCAGAGTGCTTGAGTTTAAAGCAGTGTAACAGTGTACCCCTCACCGGGACCCAGTGATAATGGAACAGCTTGTTGATAACAGTCATGTAGGCCCATTAGTTTACCATAGAGTATTCAGGTACCCTCTACTGAGATAGGTTAAAACATAACTAGCATTCTGGCTGAACCTATAGTACACTAACAGCTCCCATTACAACATTCCTGGGGGCTGACTCTCCTTTATCCTTGTAGTGAATGTGTGAAAGGCATGGCCCCACTGCACTTGGGGCTCAGCCTTTGGATATGAATCCGCCAAGTCAGTCAATGCTGGCACTAATAAACTGCTTCTCGCCAAATGTCTCAGTGTCCTGACTCCTTGTTCGTAGTTCCTGCAGTTCCTGCAATACCAGTAGATGACACAGTGATAACAGATGTGACTACCAAAACAAGGAAGATTACTAAATTTACTGCCTAATAAAAGTTGAGGTATAGACTTTTAAATGAGAACTGCATTTTAATTTAACACACCCAACCAGAGATTTTTTTTCTATTGTGACCATATTATCTTGTTTATTTATTTTAGGTTGCACTGAAGTTTATATATAATCGCCTTCAAATAAAAATCCTTCCAGTTTGTACAACTGCTCAGAGCATGCATCTACTTGTTAGATGGGATGTGACCTGATTCAAATCACTTAATAAAGATAATTAAATCTTCACAGAGAAAAATACATATACCTACCTTTTAAGGTTTAAGTTACAGTGCAGTTTTCTATTTTTGGCCAAGGCAGGATGTGATAGAAACTCAAAGGTGGAGCAATAAACCAGGGTTAGTCATCCTTGGGGCTTTGCTATGGCAATAATACAATAAATGCCTGGAAAGTTGTTCTCTTCAGTTGAGTTACCCCCAGAAACAAACACTGAGAAAATAAATTCAAGTTTTTGGTGATATATAACTGAGGGCAAGAAAGGAAGTCAATAAAGGGTGCATGGTTAGGGAACCCCAGTCCTACTGGGGAATTTTAATGGGAACATGAACATTCAGCTATCTTACCAGAGGGAACCAGCAAACTTATCTACCAACTACCGTCAGTCACTGGTTGAAATCACTCCTGGAGGGTATTAACTGCACTTTGGAAATACAATGAAAAAATCAGATAAATCACCAGGTAACCAGTTGCAAGTGTTTGAAATTGAAAGTTTTGGGGTTGATATGCAGGGATACAATCAGGGCCTAGGGTATATGGGAAGGTCACTGAAAGTGTTTTCTATAGTTACTAATGAGTTCTTATTCTCTGCATGGAGCAGTATTCAGTCAGGCTTTCTGACAAGGTAGTCCTAAAGTGGAGGATAAGTTCACTCAATCTTATCAAAAATGTATTGGACATTTATGCCAATACCACTGTAATTGGTCTCATTTACAATTTTAATTGAGGAAGACTATGCACAAAAACAGAATAGTCTGATGAGGAAGGTGATAAAACTTACAGTACTAGATTTTGAAGAATTGCATATTAAAATAGGTATTTATGTCCTCTAATTTTGGCAAACCTGAACCTCTTTACTGTGATTTTCTCAATTATTGTTCTAATTTCTTTTGTCAGCAGATTTTCAGTCAAATATTCTTTCAAAACATTCAACTGATGACTGTCTTTAAACTCACGCTGGCCTCTTTATCTGTCCATATCGTTTAAAATGATATTTCCTGTGCTATCATTCCCTCTGCTATAACTACTTTTGTAGTTCCAGGTTGCACAAATAATGAATGATTAAAAACTCAGTTATTACTTGGGAGTTCCTTTCTGGTATATCAAGCTAACTTGATGTTTACAGAGTTACGAGAGATCTGAATGTGGTGATTTATAAGACACCAGGAGCTAGTACACTTAAAATTCAGGCAGTCTAATTAGATTTAAAAATTTAGGGTTGGATAAAAAGTGTGTCCAATATACTCATAATAGTAGTATAAAATAAGATCATTTTCAAAGGGCAAATTAACAACATCATTCAAAATCACTGGTTCACCTACTCCACTCTTAGCAATTTAACTTAATGATGTATATGCATATGTCCACAAAGAGGTACTTTTAAAGATGTTCCTTCAAATAAAGTTAGTTCAGTTAAAACAAATCTAGAAACAATTAAATCAATAGTAAAATAGGTAATGACATATCTAGATAGTCAAATACTATGCAGACTTAGAGGGAATAAGTTACATCTTTAAAGTTTATTACCTAAGAAATTTTATTATTATTTTGATTGAAAGTGCAATCAATTTATAAATTAAATTTGAGTTATTTAACATAATTACTAGTTAGCCATTCTACATATGTATATGGCTATTAAAAACTTAATTTAGATTCTCTTAGATATTACTAATGAAAAATTTTATTGGTAATTATGCTTTTTAAGGTTTGTGGTTCATAAAGAAGAATGATAAATGCAAGCATAATTTAAAAAATCAATAATTATGTAAAAAATTAAACAGAATGTATTCTTAACACAAAGTTTCTCAATTTTTAATTATTTTCTATAAGTAAGGAAAAAATGCATTATTTAAAAATGGGACTTCCGGGAATATGGCGTCTTGAACGGACTAGCAGAAAAATTCCTCCCAACATTATATTTATTCACGAAAATACAGCAAATACAACTATCCCTAAAAGAGAGACCAGAATACACAGGAAAGTGCTCAGCGTACAGCTACACCTGTGAGAACTTGGCAGCCGGTGAGGCGGACGGGCGGCGATCCGGTGGGACCGAGCGCTCCCCCCCCCAGAGCTCCAGCGGCCAGACACGCCGCACCCGGCGAGGCGGGACGGAAACACGATCCAGCGAGACGAGAGCGCCCCTGCACCCCAGCACTCCGGCGGGAGTCTCGGCAAGGCGGGTAAGGTACGGAGCCGCGAGCAGACCGAGCGCTCCTCTCCCCCAGCGCTCCGGCGGGAGGAGAGGATTCAGAGCCGGGAGCCAGGGGAAGTCTGGGCCCGGAGCGCCCCTCCACCCCAGCACTCCGGCGGGAGTTCCGGCAAGGCGGGTAAGGTACGGAGCCGCGAGCGGACCGAGCGCCCCTCTCCCCCAGCGCTCAGGTGGTGGAGATCTGCGGTGTAGCGGAGATTGGAGGGACAGAGGGCACAGGGTCCCAGCCGGGAACGTGCAAGTTGCCCGCGGCAGGCTCCGGGAAGGAAAAAGAAAGGAGAAAAAGGGGAAGAAAAGCGCGCGCTCTACCCCAGCGGTCTTAAAGAGACAGGAGCTCAGTAGAGGGGCCGGATAGCCCCGCGAACTGAGCCCAGCAAGCTGGGAGTCCTGGGGAGCTTTGGACCCCGTAGCTGGCGACTGGGAAAGAGTGCCCGCCATTGAGACCCTCACGGAGATCAACAGCTTCCCATTGTTTCCAACCCAGCTAGAACTATAGTGGCGCTGGAATAGTGGAGCAACAGCGCCACCTACAGCACTCGCGCAGAACCCACGCCCAGTGGCTTTTTTTTGTTTGTTTTGTTTGTTTTGTTTTTTCTCCCCTTTCTTTTCTTTTTTTTCTTTCCCTCTCTTTCAACAGCCTCCCATCCATTCTCACCCGGCCACAGATTTAAAGGGCCGTGTGGAGCGACGTGGCCGTGGCTCTGGAATAGCGGAGCAATAGCGCCACCTACAGCATTCGCACAGAAACCACCCCGGTGGGCTTCTTGGTGTTTTTTTTTGTTTTGTTTTGTTTTGTTTTGTTTTGTTTTGTCTTGTTTTGTTTTGTTTTGTTGTTGTTCTTGCTGTTTTCTTTTAGGTGTTGCTGCCTTTTCTTTTTCTTTCTTTTCTTTTCCCTTCTCTCTCTCTCCTTATACTTTTATATTATTAGTAGAAATCTCTTTTTTTTCTTGTCTCTCCTTTCTTATCTCTCCTTGCTACCAACAACCAATTCTACAGTCATGAGAAGACAGAAGAATATGATACAGACAAAGCTTCAGACAAACACCACGCCAGAGAAAGAATCTGGAGAAATGGACATTCACAGTCTTCCAGAAAAAGAATTCAGAATAAAAGTCATAGCCATGCTGACAGATCTACAGAAAAATGTGCAAGAGCTGAGGGAGGAAGTGAGGGAAGTGAGGAAAGATAATGCAGAAATGAAACAAGCCATCGAAGGGCTCAACAGCAGATTGAATCAGGTTCAAGACACGATCAAGGAATTACAAGACAGGGACCAGGAATACAAAGAAGCTGAGGCAGAGAGAGATAAAAGGATCTCTAAGAATGAAAGAATATTAAGAGAACTCTGTGACCAATCGAAGCGTAGCAATATTCGCATTATAGGAGTACCAGAGGAAGAAGAGAGAGAAAAAGGGATAGAAAGTGTCTTTGAAGAAATAATTGCCGAAAACTTCCCCACGCTGGGGAAGGAAATAGTCTCACAGTCCACGGAAGCCCACAGATCTCCCAACACAAGGGACCCAAAGAAGAAAACACCAAGACACATAATAATCAAGATGGCAAAGATCAAAGACAAGGACAGAGTATTAAAGGCAGCTAGAGAGAGGAAAAAGATCACCTACAAAGGAAAACCTATCAGACTGTCATCAGACTTCTCAACAGAAACCTTACAGGCCAGAAGAGAATGGCATGATATATTTAACGTAATGAAACAGAAGGGCCTCGAACCAAGAATATTGTATCCAGCACGATTATCATTTAAATATGACGGAGGGATTAAACAATTTCAAGATAAAAGAAAGTTGAGAGAATTTGCCACCCATAAACCACCACTACAGAATATCTTAAACGGACTGATCTAGAGGGGAACATCCCTAAGACTAAAAAGAGGTCACCAGAGAAAATAAAAGCATAGCAAAGAAAGCAGACCACCCAAATACTAACTAAAGGCAAAGAATAAAACACCTAATATATAAAGAAAAGAGGAGGAAGAATAGGAAGGGAGAGATAAAGAAACATCAGACGGCGCACACAATAACTTAACAAGAAAGTTAAGTTAGATTCTTAGATAGTAAAGAAGCAACCCTTGAACCTTTGGTAACCACGAATCTAAAGCCTGCAATGGCAATAAGTACATATCTATCAATAATCACCCTAAATGTAAATGGACTGAATGCACCAATCAAAAGACACAGAGTAACAGAGTGGATAAAAAAGCAAGACCCATCTATATGCTGCTTACAAGAGACTCACCTTAAACCCAAAGATATACACAGACTAAAGTGAAGGGATGGAAAAAAACATTTCAAGCAAACAACAAAGAGAAAAAAGCAGGTGTTGCAGTACTTGTATCAGATAAAATAGACTTCAAAATGAAGAAAGTAGCAAGAGATAAAGATGGACATTACATAATGATAAAGGGGTCAGTCCAACAAGAAGATATAACCATTATAAACATATATGCACCCAACACAGGAGCATCAGCATATGTGAAACAAATACTAACAGAAGTGAAGGAGGAAATAGACAGCAATGCAATAATTCTAGGAGACTTTAACACGCCACTCACTCCAAAGGATGGATCAACCAGGCAGAGGATAAGTAAAGACACAGAGGCACTGAACAACACACTAGAACAGATGGACCTAACAGATATCTACAGAACTCTGCACCCAAAAGCAGCAGGATACACATTCTTCTCAAGTGCACATGGAACATTTTCCAGAATAGACCACATTCTAGGCCACAAAAATAACCTCAGTAAATTCAAAAATATTGAAATCTTACCAACCAACTTCTCAGATCACAAAGGTATAAAATTAGAAATAAATTTCAGAAAGAAATCAAAAAGGCTCACAAATACATGGAGACTTAACAACATTCTCCTAATGAATCAATGGGTTAACGACCAAATCAAAACAGAAATCAAAGAATATATGGAGACTAATGACAACAACAACATAAAGCCACAACTTCTGTGGGACGCAGCGAAGGCAGTCTTAAGAGGAAAGTACATTGCAATCCAGGCCCATTTAAAGAAGGAAGAACATTCCCAAATGAACAGTCTAAGGACACAATTATTGAAATTGGAAAAAGAAGAACAAATGAGGCCCAAAGTTACCAGAAGGAGAGACATAATAAAGATCAGAGAAGAAATAAATAAAATTGAGAAGAATAAAACAATAGAAAAAATCAATGAAACCAAAAGCTGGTTCTTTGAAAAAATAAACAAAATAGATAAACCCCTAGCCAGACTCATTAAGAGAAAAAGAGAAACTACACACATAAACAGAATCACAAATGAGAAAGGAAAAATAACGACGGACCCCACAGAAATACAAAGAATTATAAGAGAATATTACGAGCATCTATATGCTAACAAGCTGCAAAACCTAGAAGAAATGGACAACTTCTTAGAAAAATACAGCCTTCCAAGACTCACCAAGCAGGAAACAGAAAAACTAAACAGACCAATCACCAGCAACGAAATTGAATCGGTAATCAAAAAACTACCCAAGAACAAAAGCCCTGGACCGGATGGATTCACCTCTGAATTCTACCAGACATATAGAGAAGAAATAACACCCATTCTCCTTAAAGTTTTCCAAAAAATAGAAGAGGAGGGAATACTTCCAGACTCTTTCTATGAAGCCAGCATCACTCTAATACCAAAACCGGGCAAAGACCTCACTAAAAAAGAAAATTACAGACCAATATCCCTGATGAATGTTGATGCAAAAATACTCAACAAAATATTAGCAAACCGAATTCAAAAATACATCAAGAGGATCATACACCATGATCAAGTGGGATTCATCCCAGGGATGCAAGGATGGTACAACATTCGAAAATCCATCAACATCATCCATCACATCAATAAAAAGAAGAACAAAAACCACATGATCATCTCCATAGATGCTGAAAAAGCATTTGACAAAATTCAGCATCCATTTTTGATTAAAACTCTCAACAGAATGGGTATAGATGGCAAGTACCTCAACATCATAAAGGCTATATATGACAAACCCACAGCTAACATCATACTTAATAGCGAGAAGCTGAAAGCTTTTCATCTAAGATCGGGAACAAGACAGGGGTGCCCACTCTCTCCACTGTTATTCAACATAGTACTGGAGGTCCTAGCCACGGCAATCAGACAAAACAAAGACATACAAGGCATCCAGATTGGTAAAGAAGAAGTCAAATTGTCACTATTTGCAGATGA
>JAQQAC010026072.1:57646836-57787967 GCA_029783875.1 Phataginus tricuspis | reverse complement strand
AATTGTAGGTTAATGATACTAAAATAAAATAAATTATTAAAAAAAAATAAAAAAATAAAAATAAATAAAAATGTCCTCACCAAAACATGTAACACATTTGGTTTTTGGTTTTTCTGAACTACAAAAGAATCACTTTTTCTTTTTCTTTATAAGTATAATTGACAAAATTTTAAGATATTTTAAATGTACACTATGAAGTTTTATTAAACATATACCTTGTGAGAGGATTCCTCCCATCTAGCCATCTAGGTAATTAACACATCCACACATCACATATTTACAAAGATATATATATATGCACTCAGAACACTTAAGCTCTTTCTTAGCAAATTTCAATGACATGACACAATTTTATCAACTATAATCATTATGTTATATATTAGATACCAAAACCTTATTGATCTTATACCCAAAAGTTGTACCCTTTTACTAAATAACCTCTCCCTCTCTCCCCTACCCAACAGCCCCAGCAACCATTTTCTAGTTTCTGTTCTAAGAGTTTGGGTTTTTTTAATAAGATTCCACATATAAGTGATATCATGCAGTGTTTGTCATTGTCTGGCTTATTTTACTTAGCATAATGCCTTCAAGGTCCATCCACGTCACAGGAAATTGCTGGATTTCCTTCTTTCTCATGGCTGAATAATGCTCCAGAATGTGTGTGTGTGTATGAGTGTATGCATGTGTGCTTTTTTGTATGTGTGCATATATTGTATATGTGTGTATATATCATATGTCTTTGTAAAAATGTCTATTCAGTTTTACTGCTCATGTTTTAATTGGATTGTTTGGTTTTGGGGTATTGAGTTGTTTATATATTTTGTGTATTTAATCCTTATCAGATATATGATTTACAAATATTATCTCCTATTCTGTAGGTTGCATTTTCATTTCGTTGATGCTTTCCTTTGCTGTGAAGAAGCTTTTTAACCTGATGTAGTCATGTTTGTCTATTTTTGCTTTTGTTGCCTTTTCTTTTAGTGTCAAAACCAAAAAAAAATCATTGCAAAGATCCAGGTCAAAGAGGTTACACCTATATTTTCTTCTACAGGTTTTATGGTTTCAGTTCTTAAGTTTAAATCTTTAATCCATTTTATGTTTTTTTTATGTATGGTATAAGAGTACAGTTTCATTCTTTTGCATGTGGCCAACCAGTTCTCCCAGATCATTTATTGAAGAGACTATCCTTTCCTTATTCTATATTCTGGGATCATTTTTTGTAAATTAATTAACCATATAGGCATAGACTTAATTCTCAGCTCTCCGTTATGTTCCACTCATCTATGTGTATGTTTAATGCCAATACTCTATCATGCAACATCATTGGGTTTTTGATAGGAATTGCATTGAATCTGTAGATTAGTTTGGATAAGATGGACATTTTAACAATATTCATTCTTCTAATATATTTGTACAGAATATCTTTCCATTTATTTGTCTTCCACAGTTTCTTTCAGCAGTGTCTTATGGCTTTCTGGGTACAAATTTTTTACCTCCTCAGTTAAATGTATTCCTAAGAAGTATTTTATTATTTTTGATACTATTGTAAAAAGGATTGTCTTCTTAATTTGTCCTTTTGATAGCTTATTGTTATTGTATAGGATCAGTCAGCCCTTGTTTTGATGTGCATGAAGTTGGTATTTTCTCATTAGCTCAATGTGTAGGAATCACCCAACTAGTTTCTGGATTTCTATCAGAAGGAATTCTCTGTGTGTATCTGTATATTTGATATGTCTATGATAAGAAGTGAGTTCAGAAGTCTCCTCTGTCTCCATCTTGGACCAGAATTCCTCCAAAAGGGTCTATTTAAAAAGATTGTTTAAAACATTAATTTTAGTATAAATTTATTACATACAAGAGCTCCATAATATATGGGCTGGCTGTATTTCAGTGAAAGAAATTTTAAATTAAAATTTATTGTTTATAGTGAACTATTTATTATTTCAGTCCCTGATTCTGTTATCCATTTGCAGGTTAAATGTCACAATCAAAGTTGTCAAATTCACTTACTGATACATAAATTAAAGTGGACCTTCCAATTTAAATCTTTAAAGTTAATGTAGATTAAAATTGGTGTAGGAAGTGAGCATTATTTTAATATAAAATAAGTATCAAATTACTGCCAAATTCAGATGGATTTAATGCACCAGACTAATAAAGCATAATTTCTATTTCCATTTTTTTAATATAGTGACAAATAAAAAGAAGTAAATATCTCTTTAGATTTTATCTCTCAGGAGAAATTGTGATATTTTAAAGTGCCTAAATTGTTCCAACCTGCCAACTAAAAGGCAGTCCCAAACTAACAAGGCAGTGGTAACTCAAATATTGCCGAGGCACAGACCTACTCAACACTGAGAATCCTTGTAGAAGATAATCAGTCACACCCAAACCCAAAACCAAAACCCAAGAAAACAAAAAAACAACAATAAAAAATACTTTGCTTGGAGACTTATCATGAAGCATTAATTGGAAGGTGAAGATCATTTACTTTTTGGGTGAGGCATTGATTTTTGTTACAAAATAGTAAAACTGAGTATGCAGTGCCACAATAGGTCAAAGTTCCACCAAGGCAGTGAAGTAGTGGTAATGAGGAAATACTCAGAAAGTTCTCAAATCCCTCCCCCTCTTGGCAGGTGTAGTGAGAAGCCAAGAAAGCAAAGGAAACAGGGTTTCTATTGAGGCTTCAGAAATATAGAGGAATCACAAAGTGCTTGGGATTGAAACAATGTAACAAGGTATTCCCCCCACTGGGACTCAGTGGTATGGAACAGTTTGTTAATCATAGTCATGGAAGCCCATTAGTTTATAATATGGTATCCAGACAACCTTTACAAAAATGAATTAAAATATAACTAGAATCCTGAATAAACCTATAGTGACCTAATAGCTCGTATTGCAACAGTTTCTGGCTGCTGACTCACCCTTGGCTTGGTAGTAAATGTATAAAAGACATGGCCCTGCTGTTCTCAGGGCTCAGACCTTTGGATATCACTCTCCTCTGAGCCTGCCAGCGTAAAATAAACCTCCACCCTACAAGACCTCTGAGTGCTGCTTAGTTCTTCCATCAGCGATCCAGTATAGGTTTTCTGGTTTTCTTCAACAGTGGTAGGTAGTAGGTAGGATGGGTGAGAACACAGGTATAGTATATGTTGAATAAGTCCAGAGCCTTACACATCTCAGTGATTTTATTAAGTCTAAGAATATTGATAATTACTTCTTTAAACAGTGTACTCCCACAATAAATAATCCTCTTTCTTAAAGATTTGTTTATTTTTACTGGTGAAAGTTACTATAATTTAAGCTTCTTTTCATCTTTATTTTCCATTAAATTAACATGAGGTAAAGAAACTATGGTTTATTGACTGCCTACTACATACCAGTATTTGAAGTCCTCAGATGTTGTCATTCCCTTGACCACAAAGCAAATATTCACTTTTTTATTTTTCTGGTGAGGAAAGTTATCAGAAGTTAAGTACCTCGCCAAATACCATACTTAAAAAAAAAAAAAAAAAAACTTGGTGCTGAAGTGCAATTCTACCTCCTAACTTTTTTAATGTAATATAAATAACACTTTTAAGTATATTTAACTGATTTTCTCTGATTTGTCAGGATTTATGTTCATATGAATATGCATTCTTACACATCTGTGTGAATTATTATTTCACTCTATTTAAATTCATCACACATCTGTATATATAATGCATATCATAAATACAGATATGTTATGAATAAAACATATTTCAAGCATGTGTCAGATTCAGACCAAGAGACTCTCATACTGGACATGCTCTCCTCCCAGTTTGAAAGGATAATTTCATATAGTAAATTGTGTTAATCAGGTAAAATTCAATATGTTATTTACACTTCCTTTTTTATACTGGGCATGCTGCATTAATTCAACATATTAAAATGAATATAACATTTATTATGATGGAGCCTTTAATTTTCAACATGCTTTCAGGGCAGGGTTATTATTTCCATTTAACAAATGAAGTAAGACAAGCTCATAGGTTAAGCTGTTAAATTACATAACCTTCTAAAAAAATTTTAGACCTAAGAGGTCAAACTACTAGCTAATTTTCTAGCTCTAGTACTCTACAAATCAAAAGCCTTTTTTGAAGGAATATATTATATAATATATTAAATATAATATTTAATTCAGGTATATTTATTTTTAGTTGACTGAAGTACTTTGTTCAGAGTGATCACTTCAGAGAACAGGTTTTCAGCATATGTCAACGTAAAAGATTATGGTGACATAAATAATTATGATATATTGTCTACATATTTGATCTCAATTTAGGTTTCAAACAGACTCATCTTGCTGCTATTACATTTAGGGAATTGTTTAAATTGCTTGCAATATGAGCTAGCTATTTGTAACCTGCTGTCTTCTAGGTGTTGATAAAGATAAATCACTACACCATTTTATGTGCTTTTCTTTCTACCCTACCTCACTTCTCTGCTGCACACCAAACACATCACTGTCCCGTCACACTAGTGATAATTATATTTAGGAGACTTTTATATACTTTCCATTACATTATATTTCATTAAAATTTTATACATTCATGAGTATCTCTTACTTTCCTGGCACCTTCAAACCTTCATTTTTCTATCCCCCAAATTTTGCTGCTCAAATTTATTCCACATGTTTTTTTCTCAGGTATGGATCCACTGTCAACAAATAATTCTACTTGTCATTTTCCATGTTTTTATCATACGACAGTATTTGAAATTTTAGTATTTATAATGCTATAATAAGCACTTTAACCCTTTCCTACATCTATTTTGTTCCTGAGTCATTGATATACTAGATTAACACTTTATTCTTCTTTATTATTCCCACTGACCTGTACTGGATGTTAGTATTTTAGCTCCTCAATGGGTTCATAGCTAACTAGCATGTTATTTTCTTTCTTCAATAATTCCAAGTACCCTGGTTGATTATTGTTTCTCAAAACTTATTTATCCCAAACATACTCAAAATCATATATCTTGTCAATTTTTCAATAAATCGAATGGAAAATAATCTGCCTAGATGTGTGTGTACTCCATTATCTGGCTCTAATTTACTTAGCTGCCTTATTTTGAATGGGTTCATATTGTTGACAAATTGATTGCATGTTTCTCAGTAAACCATGCTCTGTGCATTCTTTGTGAAGTTTTATTCTGTAAAAATATGTTAATACATTTTCACATGCATTATTCTAACCTATCAAATTAGTCATAATGATAGATATCACAACTTTCATGTCATGACAATGTTTGAATACATCATTTAATGATACAGTGATTGACTAAAAGATCGAAATTTAAATTATTATAATACTATTGTCATTATTTTAAATATTGAAAATTTATTATGAATCTATAATGTGTAAGTTACTATGTATTCTTTCAATTGACCTCTATTACAATGGTGTGAAAAAGGTATTATTAAAATATGAAAAAATGAAAATATTGATGCTTAAAAAGTGAAAATTTTGATGCCAGATTCATGTCTCAAATGCCTGGTGTTTTGTAGTTTCTAAACCTAGGATCTTTACTATGTTGCAGTAAGCATGAAGCCATGTAGCAAAAACAGAGAGTTTTAACTGAAACAATTTTGTGTATGAATTATCTCTAGTTAAAATATTCAATGATTTCCAATATCTAAAGAACAAATATTGCAAAGAAAAATTTTATAAATTAATTATATTATGTGAACCATTACTTTTTCCATTTTTCTCAGGGAATCTAAATATACATTTTAATCCTTTTACATTTTAAAATGTAATGGATTACATTTACTACACTTGCTGTTGATCTGTAGATCATTGTAGCTCAGTTCTATTCATATTTACAATCATTTTTCTTTTTTCTTAAAATTTGATCACTTCCATTGTTCTAAAAGTTAATTGACACTTTTCATCCTCAGAATTTCCTCTCATCTAAGCTCACCCAGAGAACTATTTCAGATATTGGACTTTTCAGTTCTGGAATACTATTTCTTCCTTCCTTTCTTTTTTTTTTAAGAGTTTCCTTTTCTCCTTAAATATTTCACATTTTATTCACCATGTATAAGTCTTCATTTAAGTTCTTGAATATATTTATAATATCTTCATAAATACTATTCTGGTAGTTATACTTTCTGGATTATCACAGACAATATTTCTATTGATGACTTTTTTCTTCATTATGGGTTATATTTTCTTGCTTCTTGGCATATCTAGTAATTTATGATTTTATGCTAAATATTGTGTATATACTTTGTAGAAATACTTTAAAGAGTATTGGATTTTCTAAGTTACTGGTTGATATTTTACATCCTATTAGACTTTGGTTAAGGCAAGTCAACCTCTGAAGGACAAGATTTGCCTATGTTGGTATCATTGAAAAATGTCTTAGCCTCCTTGAGGTTATTCTTTCTACAGTCTTTGTGGATCAGGGATGCTCCTTAGCAACAGCTGCTGCTTGCTGAACATGCCAGAAGCTTCCTGCCGGTTCAGCTGCTGGCCTCCTGTGGACATGTGAGCTATGGACTGAGTAGGAGTTTTAAGGCAGGGATCCTCAGGCTTGAGGATTGTCATGGTTTTGTTGTTATGTTGTTAATCTGGTTACAATGCTCTAGCTTTCTTGTACAGGGGCCATTTTGGAAGACGGGACAAACAGATTGTGAGATGAGAATTCTAGAGGGGTGGATTTTGAACAAAATGAGGTTTTTGACCAGAATTCCTGCCTGGCCTTGATAGTGCCCATGGTATATACATATAAGAATCTTTTTGCACATCAATGGGAAAACATCTGGCGGCAGAGCCACAAGTCAGTCACAGAAGTTCCTGCCATAGGGGTGGGCAGCGAGGCTGTCCTCTCTTGAGTTCCTATACATAACCAGGCAGGCACCTGCCAATCACCAGAGACCTACCCACAGAGTTCTTCCTGCGTCAAGGGGGCGGGTGTTCAGCTAAGAGTGCAGGAGACCAATAGAGTTTGATCATGGAGATGAGAGGGTTCGAGCGTGTAGAGAGAGAAAGCCAAGCAGCCAGGGTTCAGAGCAGAACGTGCCTGGAGAAAGGGCAGGGAAACCCTGTCCTCCTGGAGGTACACACCTGAATTTCTGGGATTCTCAATGAGTTCTTGATGTGCAGAAGGAGTAGGAACTTCAACATCACCTAGCACTCAGGTCTCATACCACATATACTGTATGTTTTTAGTCTGAGACTATCAGTTGTTCTTTTGTTGTGTTTGTTTCTATATTTACTTATATATACAATATGTAATATATAACTCAATATATATCATATAACATATATATATTAAATAAATATATAATCAAAATCACAAATTATACTAGTGCCATATATAACACATATTTTTTCTGACTCAAGATCCAAAACATAATCAAACATTGCATACAATTGTAATAACTTTTTAGGCTCATTCTATTTGGAGCTGCTCTTCATTCTTGTCTTTCAAGACTTCAGCATTTTTAAAGAATGAGCTCATGTTCCTCAATTTGGGCTTGACTAATTGTTTTTTTGTGAAGAGTTTCAGATTATATATTCATGGCAGAAATATTATATAGGTGATATATTGTCTTTATAAGTATGTCACACCAAGAGGCACAAGATATTAGTTTGCCCCATTATTGGTAAAAATAACTTTGATCACTTGATTAAAGTAATTTTTGCCCCATTAAAGTCCAGATTACTCCATGGAAAAGGTACTATTTAACTTTTGTGATTAATATAGAATCTACTTAAAGAAACTTTGAAATTGTGTTAATATTCTGTCCCCACTGAATTTACAGCAAATGTTTGTCCACCTGGCTCATTATTCTCCCTTCCACCATTGTTCATACCATTATTCTTGAGGTCATTCACTTACACATGCATGATTAATTTAGTAAAATGGCTTCTCAATATCTCAACCACTTTAGATTAAACCATCTTTTCCTTTACCCTTTACCCTCCCTCAAAAACCATTTACAAATTTTTCCCTAGACCTTGTCACCAATAGTTTCTGTACCATTTCCAAAATCTCCATTTCAAACACTCATTACTTCTCCATCAGTCGAAACTTCAGGCACATGTAACAAACTACCAATACTACAGAATTTTCTTCAACCTTTTCAAGTATTCTAATCAATTGGTCACTTTCATTTTTTTTCCCTATCTCATTCTGTCTCACTAGCCATCAGACCCAATTCATACTACCTTAGTCAACACTGTAACTATCCATTTGCCAAAACATTTAACAACTTCATAATTTTTTTCTCCTAGCACAAAGAGGTTGAAACTTATGTGGTGTGGCTTCATTAGATCATCTATGGTATCACATGTCATAGTAAACAGCTTGAGTTTTATTATAAGCATGATGAGAGTCAAGAAAAGATTAACCAAGAACTGACATGTACTGGTTTGCAATTTAAAAAGAGAATCCAAATTGTTGTGTACAGAATGATTTGAAAGGTACCAGATTAAGACAAGAGAATTAAAATAAACTAGGTGAGAGTTTTGGCAGGATTCATTAGAGAAAGGAAGTATAGTGGTAGACATGAAAACAGAGTGATATGTAGATACTTTCTGGTAAAACCTGCAGGGCAACATGGTTCTGTCTTAGTCACAAGCAAACTCCTGTCTCTATGGGGTGTGGTAAACAGGATATAAAACCAGACCACATAAAAATAGTAAATTACACTGTACTTAGCAATTTTTGCTGGTAAAAAAATTAAATCATTCAAGAATATATATTGGCAAGAAAGTACTATCTTGAATTACATTAGAAATTCAGAATTCACAGTTTGTACATATCTGATCATAGTCTTACATAGCAAAAAAAATCAAAGATTCAGTGAATGATAGAGCAATCTTGACTATAAATCAATAACTTTGTTGATGTGAGCATATCTTGATACCTTTACAATAGAGTGCTTTCTTAGAAGGAATTTTAAATTTATCTGTTATCTATTTGGAAGATAAATAACTCAAATATTATTAAGACTCAATGTAATATCCTAGGATTTGCTGAAGAGACTGTACCCTACACTGCACTTTGAAGCCCTTGTTTGAATATCTGTGGGAGATATTTTTTCTTTACTAGGCATTTTATATAACAATTTTAGAGACAGAGATACAAACTGATGAGCATTTAAAATGCTACATTCCATTCTATTAAAAATATAGCCCAAATTAATGCAGGATATATAAATCATGGCAATCTCATTAAGATCCATTTTATTTTTGCATTGTCTCTAATATCAGGTTCAAAATAAGATTTCATTCATTCTGAAACATAATTTTTGGTAAGTTCATATCTGACTCCATTTTAGAGTTCATTTACTATCTATATATATTGCATATTCCACTAAGAATAGAAACCTATTTGTACTTTTATGAAAAGTATAGTTTTCCTTTAAATTCAATTTCTATTGTATGAATCAAACAAAAGCCAATATAAAAATAATACATATAAAATGTTACATATATGAATAAAATGAGCCAATAAAACCTCTAATGGTTTTCAAAATGTATGATTCATACTGCAATGCATTATTAAGCAACAGATTCATATCAACTGGAAATTAAGCCAGAAATGTTACTATCTACCTAAAGAAAATATTGTGGGTGATTTTTTTCAAAATTTCACACTATCAGTTAGGAGCTTAGGTTGTATTTAAAGATAACTCTATAAATATGTGCATAGAAATAATTATGAAAATATGTAATACTACATAACAAAAAAACATGGGTCCTTTAAATAATCTCAATGAAAATAAAAATGCTTATATGGAAGTTCACTGTTCATAAATATGCCTTATTCTTATTTATGTTAAATTCTAGATATACAAGAAAAAATGCACAAGAACATTAAAAGTGGCCTTTTTGATAAGATTATGTCAAAATTGAAAATTAAATCATATTTGGAAGTAAGAAAACTCATTCAATTGGGAGAAAAAAACATGCTGAAAAATCTAAGGAAACTTTTTTTAAATTAAAAGCTAAATTATTCAGAAGTTGTAAATATCAAGGGAACACCAATACTACTAGCTAACTTATGGTAAATGCATAAAAGAAAAAACTTACTATATAGAAGTATCTTAAAATATCTCAGAAATATTATCTGCCCAATATTTTATATATCCAAAAGACTAAATAATTACATCTGGTATTATTATATTATTTATTGAAAAACAATTAACATGCTTTAGAATCCAGATCCAACTCTAAGAGAAGACATTTTGTGGCTCAAATTCAGTAGCCTATATTGGCTGTCCAATCAGTGTATAGGGCACTAACTATTCCTAAGTACTTCACAAATCTATATTTTGAACATTATTAGACTGAGTTAATGGATTTTGAAGAGAGAGATACAGAAGAAAGTGTCATTATCATATTATGTTAAGGATATGTATTATCTACATGGTTTATCATTTTGATGCTAAGCTTGATCACCCAGCTGAAGTAGCATTAGATTTCCCCACTATAAAATTATTATTTTTTACCCATTTCTCTTTGGAAGGAAGTCACTATCCATACCTCATAGTTAAATAATGAAGAGTTATGTTCTCCTTTCTTAAGTAGATAATATCTACACAGATAGTTTCGAATTTTTCTCTATAGGATACATCTATTTTCCCCTATTTATTTATTACATCAATTATTAATATCATATCAACTCATGAATATTTACTTTATACACTGGGTTATAATCCCATACTCTGTTGTTTATTGTGTTGCTCAAATTTTTAGAGCTTTGATCACTGGTAGCTATTATATTTGGCTATTTTGTCCCTTTGATGTAACTACTTCTATTTTGTTTTTTAGTATAAAGTCAAAATATTTTTAAAAATTTTTACTGAAGTATAGTTGATATACAATCTTATATTGGTTTCAAGTATACAACACAGTGGTTCAACAGTTAGCCAAATCATTAAATCCTCACCCCAACTAGTGCAGTTAATATCTATCAGCATAGGAAGATGTTATAAAATCATTGGCTATATTCTCTATGCTGTGACCAACTTGTATTATGATTGAGAATTTTTGTGCCCCTTTATCCCCTCATCCTCCCCACCACCCAGTCCATCCTCTCACCTATGGTAACCACCAGTCAATTATCAGTGTCTATGAATCTACTTCTATTTATTAATTTTGTTTCGTTTGTTTTGTTCTGTTTTTAGATTCCATAAACAAGTGAAATCATAGGGCATTTGTATTTTTCTCCAGACTTATTTCACATAGTATAATGCCCTCTAGGTCGATCCATGGTGTTGTACATGGCAGGATTTCTTTCTTTTTTATGACTGAAATATATTACATTGTTATATGTACCACATCTTTATCCATTCATCTATTGATGGACACTTTGGTTGCTTCGATACCTTGGCTACATATTGATTACTGCAAATAATGCAGCAATAAATGCAAATGAAAACCATAATGAGACATCACCTCACACCAGGCAGAATGGCCAACAACCAAAGGACAAGAAATATTAAGTGTTGGCAAGGATGTGGGGAAAAAGGAACCTTCCTACACTGCTGGTGGGAAAGCAAATTGATTCAGCCACTGTGGAAAGCAGTATGGAGGTTCCTCAAGAAACTAAAAATAGAAATACCATATGACCCAGTAATTCCACTTCTAGGAATTTAACCAAAGAAAACAAAATCTCTGATTCAAAAAGATATATGCACCCCTATGTTTATTGCCACACTGTTTGCTTTTATTTTGTTTGTTCATTTGTTTGAAAACTCAGGGAAGAATTCTGGACTGACATTCAATCATTACAGAATACAGTATCGGAAATGAAACATACAATGGAGGGATATAAAAGCAGATTAGATATAGTGGAGGAGATGGTAAATTGAATAGAAATTAGAGAAGAGGAATACAAAGAAGCTGAGGCTCAGAGAGAAAAGAGGATATCTAGGAATGAACGAATATTGAGAGAACTGTGCAAGCCATCCAAATGGAACAATATTCGCGTTATACGAGTACCAAAAGAAGAGAGAGAAAAAGGGATAGAAAGTGTATTTGAGGAGGTAATTGCTGAAAAGTTCCCCAGTCTGGGGAAGTAGATAGTCTCTCAGGCCATGGAGGTGCACAGATCTCCCAACACAAGGGACCCAAGGAAGAAAATACCAAGACATATAGTAATTAAAATGGCAAAGATCAAGGTTAAGGACACACTATTAAAATCACCCAGAGAGAGAAAAAATATCACATACAAAGGAAAACTCACCAGGCTATTATCAGACTTCTCAACAGAAACCTTACAGGCCAGAAGGGAGTGGAATGATATATTTAAGCAGAAGGGTCTCAAAACAAGAATACTCTATCCGGCAAGATTATCATTTTAATATGAAGGAGGGATTAAACAATCTCTGGATAAGCAAAAGCTGACAGAATTTACCTCCCACAAACCATCTCTATAGGTTATTTTTGAGGGACTGCTATAGATGGAAGCTGTTACCAGAGGAAATAAAACCACAATAAAGAAAGCAGAACAATTAATTACTATGCAGATGCAAAATTAAATCAACTACCCCCAAGTCCATCAAGGGATAGACAAAGAGTACAGAATATGATACTTAATATATAAAGAATGGAGGAGGAAGAAAAAGGAGGCAAAGAAAAAGAACCTTTAGATTGTGTTTGTAATAGCATATTAAGTGAATTAAGTTAGACTCTTAGACAGTAAGAAAGTTACCCTTGAACCTTTGGTAACCACAAATCTAAAGCCTGCAATGGCAATAGTACATACCTATCAATAATCACCCTTATGTAAATGGTCTCAATGCAACAATCAAAAGACATAGAGTCACTGAATGGATAAAAAAAACAAGACCCATCTATATGCTCCCTACAAGAGACTCACTTCAAACCCAAAGACATACACAGACTGAAAGTGAAGGGATGGAAAAAGATATTTCATGTGACTAATAGGGAGAAAAAGCAGGAGTTGCAGTATTTGTATCAGACAAAATAGACTTCAAAACAAAAAAAGTCACAAGAGACAAAGAAGGACATTAAATAATGATAAAGGGGTCAGTCCAACAAAAGGATGTAACCATTATAAATATCGATGCACCCAACACAGGAGCACCTACATATATAAAACAAATACTAACAGAATTGAAGGGGGAAATAGAATGCAATGCATTCATTTTAGGAGACTTCAACACGCCACTCACTCCAAAGGAAAGATCAACCAGTCAGAAAATAAGTAAGGAGATAGAGGCACTGAACAACACACTAGAATAGATGGACCTAACAGACATGTACATAACACTCCATCCTAAAGCAGCAGTATACACTTTCTCTTCAAGTGCACATGGAACATTTTCAAGAATAGATCATATACTAGGCCACAAAAAGAACCTCAGTAAATTCAAAAAGACTGAAATTGTATCAACCAGCTTCTCAGATCACAAAGGTATGAAACTAGAAATAAATTATTCAAAGAAAACGAAAAAGCCCACAAACACATGGAGACTTAACAACAAGCTCCTAAATAACCAATGAATCAATGACCAAATAAAAACAGAGATCAAGCAATATATGGAGACAATGACAACAGTAATTCAACACTGCAAAATCTGTGGGACATAGCAAAGGCCCTGCTAAGATGTATATATACCAGCATAACTAATAAGCTAAAAGAGGCTTTTTCTGTCAGCCAGGACTGACAGTAGGAGTTGCCTTTAGAGAGATATAGAGCTGGGCTCAATGAAAGCAATGGAGATGATGTGATTCTAAATAATAGAGGTCAATTGGCATTTAAATATCAGAGTAGTTGGGTGAAATACCAATATCAAAATCAGAGAGAAGCCAGAAGAGTCTGAGCCACAGAATCATGCAGATTATTAAAATAACAATTTTAGTAAGCAGAACCTTTTTTCCTCTGCTGTCTTGCCTTCTTTTGGATTCATGTTTAAAAAATTATTCTGCTTTCCATTTATTAATTTAATCATGTTATACAAGCATTTTGGTAGCTACCATAGAAATTACAACCTCTAATGCCTGTTTTATTACAGTTCAACATATTTCCAAAATTTTTATCATCCTTAACATAAAATCTGTACACTTTAAACAGTAGTAACTCATCACATCCACCTATCTCCCCAACCTCTGGTAATCTGTGATGTACTTTCTATCTCTGTGTTTTGCCTGTTGTAGGAACTGCATACAAGTGAAGTCATGCAATATTTATCTGGCTTATTGCATTGAAAGTAATGTTCTCATGTCTTTCCAAACTGTAACATATATCAAAATTTTATTCCTTTTTATGCCTGAGGAATTCTACTATATTCTTCCATTCATTTGTTGGAGGACACTTTCATCTTTTTTATATTGTGAATAATGCTGCTATGACAATTGGTATACAAATATGTCTTGAAGTCCCTGATTCAATTATTCTGTATATATCCACAAGTGATTCATTGCTTGGTCGTATATTAATTCTACGGTTAACTTTTTGAGGAACTGCCACATGCTTCCTCAGGGGATGCACTATTTCTTGTGCAATATACAAGAATTCCAATTTCTCCACATTCTTGCCAACACTTGTGTGTCGTTTGTTTTGTTATTTTATGGTATTTTTATTATTATTATAGCTATCCTTGTTGGTCTGAAGTGGTATATTATTGTTTTTTGATTTACATTTCTCTAATGATAATGATATTGGGAGTCTTTTTGATGTGCTTATTAGCCAATTTGATATCTTTTTCTGAGAAATGTCTTTTCAAATCATTTGCCCATTTTTGATGTGGGTTGGTTTTTGGAGTTGTGTTTTAGAAATTATGTTTATATTCTAGTATTAAAACCTGATAACATATGATTTGAAAACATCTTCTCTTATTCTGTAGATGTTCTTTTCACTTTCTTATAGTGTCCTTTGATATAGACGTTAATTTTGATAACATCCAATTTGGTTTTTTTTGTTGTTGCCTATGCTTTTGGTATCAAATCCATTATATTGTTGTAATATCCAATATCATGAAGATTTTCCCAATATTTTTTTCTAAATGTCTCATTGTTTTAGCTCATAGGTTTAGGCATTTGACTTATTTTGAGTTAATTTTTAGCATGTAGTGTTATGTGAGGATCAATCTTCGTGGTTTGGCTTGTGGGTATCATTTTATGGCACCATTTATTGAAAAAAAACCTGTTCTCTTCTCACTGAATCTTTGTCACCCTTCTGAAAACTCAATTGACTGTATATATGCAAGGTTTACTTCTGAGGTCTGTATTATATTGGTTTATATGTTCGTTCTTATGCCAGTGCCATACTTTATGTTAGTGGTTTATTTGTATTTCTTTACAAATTTTTATTATAAAGCATACATTATCTTTGTCATCAGAAAAAAAATTCCATAATTGCACTTAAGCAACACACAAACAACCCTCTTTTGTCCCATTTCTCCACTTAGATTCTGTCATTTGCTTGCCATCCCTTCATAGACATTCTCCTCATTTAAATGTTCTTCTTTAAACCTATCAATATTTTCCATAATTTTTCCAAAGAGCTTCTATTAATTCATAAGATATAAAGCACATTTTTAAAAAAACCTAAGTGATAAGCAGGTGTTCACAAAAGTGGAAATGCAGCTGGCCAATAAATCAAGTAACTCATGTTCTATATCACTAGAATTTACTTAAGTGCACTTTAAAAAATTAAAGTAAGCCAATATTTACACAATATGGCACAAACTTAAAGTAATATTCTGATAAGGTATAGAATAAAGGAATGCTTATTTTTCCCTAGGAATGTGTGGATTACTGTTACTACTTTGGAAACGAAATGGCAGCATCATTAAATTGAAGCATGTAACATTTATCCCTCCGTTATAATTTTTGGAATTTCTCCTACAAAATTAACACTCAGTATGTAAAGACATAATTCTCTTGATGTCAGTGAAACCAAATAAATTCTCTTAAGGTAACATAAATTTATCAAATATATTAACTTTAAAAGTATTTTTTCTTAGGAAAAGTTGGTCTCTTTATATAAGCAATTCACCAGTGATTACTTATGTAATAATATTTCTGAGAAGAAAGAAATGACACTAAGATAAACCAGTGTTCAGAGATCATTAAACTAAAACTCTAAAAGGTTTGGTATGCTATTTATTCATTCACTTGGCAGATAGTCCTACAAAAATTGAGCATGTTGGAAATGCAAATATTTTACTGTTTCTTAGTTATTAAGTCCTGACAGTTCTGAGATAACACATTTATGTAGTTCTCCATTTATTTTGAAGATAGGGAAATGAAGCTGAAAGCCTTAAATGTAACTCAACTTAAAATTTTCAGTGGAAATAACTTTGTCTATCTATCAAATTGATGTAACAGATGTTTATATTTCCCATATGATTTTATTATATCCATTATGTTATCATTAATTTTAAATAATGTTTTCGTGTGTTTTCTATAAAATTTCATAATAAAAAATTAAAAGATGTTTAGGAGGAATTTATAGACATGATAACAATCAGGATATATATATAATAAAAATAGATGCATTTAGAAAATACATTTAAAAAAAGAAATGAGCGGTCATATGCAGCTATAGTGGACATTTGTCAGAAAATAAAAGTGTTATTAAAATATGGAAATAATCAAACTTGAACTGCCTGTTTTCACCATAGTCAATCTGATTTTGACAATTCTGATAAAGGGTTATTTTAACATTGACTTGTAGACTGATAAGGAGTAGCAGTTGCATTGCATTCTAGTGGCTATTAACATCAGAGGCTAAAGAAAAAAGTAAATAAATGTTTAAAAAACAAGACATAGTAGTAAAAGTATTGATTTTGTACTGTGTATGTTATATATATGCATATATACTTATTTTCATGTAATTATAACATATAACAACTAAAATAGGAAAATTATAAAAGTAATAAATGCATAACCTTTGTTCACTTGGGAATGCACTCCATACAGAAGAAGATGGGCATGTATAATCCAGAAAAAGTAAAATGAGCCATTTTATGTAGAAAAATAAATAATAGTTGGAAACTTTAAAAACAGGAATCTTAAAAGAATGTTTACTAATTAACAAATGATGAAATATACATTTCAGAAAATATATGTTAACAGCATTTCTGCAAGATTAAGTAAAAAACAGAAATAACCAAATGACCCATGAAGAAACTTGGGCATGTAGTGACTTAAACTACAAAATGCAAGAAAAAAGACAACTTTTAGTGGAAAGATACAGTTGGTTTGGGACAAGACACATTTGAGATGTTAAAAAATGTATCAAAGGATTTCCAGTTTTAGTACTGACATGTAAAGAAAGAACTTGGAAGATTTCACTCCCAATCTTAAACTGGAAAAAATTCAGAAAAACAATATCAATGATTTTTCTTGGACTTATCAAAAATTGTGGCCTCAGGGCAAATGGCCTCTCTGCAATCTGGAGAAATAGGAACATTCATTGAGTCACAATGAACATCTGAAGCACAAACTGCTACAACCATAAACTTATATGATCACTTTAATGGTAATTTTGACAAATTGCTGAAGGTTGAGTTTGGAACATAGTGTGAGAAACTCCTGTGTTCCATAGTCTTAGGCAGACTCCCAAACTTCCATAGTTTTTTAACTATAGAGTCATTACCAGGTTCCCAAGGTGAAGTTCCATGAAAAGATCTCAGTTCTCTGTAGAAGGAGGAGAAAAATAACCATTGTGAAACAAGCATAGCATCACTTTTGTGGGAAGTTCAATGTTCTGGTGGCAAGGAATTTGTCAAGAGTACAATTCTGAAATGTATCCCCCTGGAAGAAGGGAGTTTGTCCCTGCTCCATCCTCATCTAGCCTCTCCATCTCATCTTTGGTAAAAACAAAATTAAAAATCATAGTGAAAAAGGGCAGGGGTTTCAAGGAAATAAGTTTCAAATATGCATCTAGGGAAGTAAATAGAAATATGCCTCACAGAAACATGTCTGAAATCACAGCTCTGAGGCACAGATCCACTAAAACAGTGGGATTTAGTCAGATTTAGGCAGAATATAGTATTTGCCCTCATTTGCCACACCTTACTACCACAAGAACACAAGTATAATGAGTGAAATGTAGCTGAAAGAGCTGTAAGACAGACTCTCTGGGGGCTGGCATATATAAGAAGCCCAAAGGCAATAGAGGATACAAAAACAAAGACATTAGAAGAATTAAAGCCTCTGATACCTAAGAGTACAACAGACATTAAGCACAGCTATTTTTAGCCAGATTAATGTAAAAAACTTCACACTATAGGCCTACTTACCTTAGTTCCTATTGCCTAATATAACTGACTTTCAGTAAAAAATGAAAAAATATGAAAAAATATATATAAATATAAAAACACAGTCTGAGGATTCAAAGCAATAATCAAAAATAGACTCAGAGATGTAACATAGATGCTGGAATAATCAGACAAGGAATAAAATATTTATGATTAATATATTAAGGACTCAGTGGCAAAAATAGACATTAAAGAACAGATAGGTAACATAAGCAGAGAGATGAACACTCTTAGAAAGAATAAAAACTAAATGGTAGAAATGAAAAGCATAGTAACAGAAATGAAAATTGCCTTGGATTGGCTCCTCAATAGACACAATATAGTTAGGATACAATCAGTGACCATGAAAATAGACCAATAGAAACTTCCCAATCTGAAATGCAAAGAGAAAAGAGAATAGGGAAAAGAAAAAACAAAATAAAAAAAGAGCATACAGGTACAATGGAAAAATATCAGCAAGTGTAACAAATAAGTAATTGGAATAAAAGAGAAATAGAGATAGAGATGGGGTTGGGTTGAGCATGAGAAATATCTGAGTTAATAATGGTCAAAAGTTTTCAAAATTGATGACAAACACCAAGCACTAAATACAAAAAACTCAAGAGAACACCAAGCAGGATAAATAAAAAACCTAACCAACCAAAGACTGCCTGAGATGAAAGGGTCATCTGATCCCCTGAACGTCAAAGGATTATATGGCAATAGTCTGAACAAATCTATGTTCACGAACTTCTTTCTTAAAAACAAGCTACTAAAAACTCACACAAATAAAAATAAACTGAATAGCCCTATATTAATTAAAGAAATAGAATAAACAACTTAAAACTTTCCAAAAAAGAAAGAACCAGACTCACAAGAGAAATATGTTAACATTCAGAAAAGAAATCATACCAATTCACAACTATCTCTCCCAGAATATAGAAGCAGAATGAACACTCATCCAATATTAACTCATCCAATATACAGTGAGCATCACAATACTATCAAACTCAGATAAATACATTACAAGAGAAATACAGACCAATAATATCTCATGAACACAGAGGCAAAAATTCTCAACAGAATATTAGCAAATAAAATCCAAAAATGAATGAAATGAATAATACACAAGTGGAAATGATTCCAAGTATGAGAATGGTAGAATATTTGAAAGCTAACTGATGTAATTAATAATATCAACAGGCTAAGGAAGAAAAATCATCATAATATGAATTAAAACAAAAAAACATTTTATAAAATCCAACATTCATTCATGATAAAATTCCCAGGAAACTAAGAATAGATGAAAACCTAACAAAATAGGAAAAGACTATCTACAAAAAACCTATATCTACTATCTGTACTGGATGCATTTTCCCTCAGATCAGGAAAAGTTCAAGGATATCCTCCCTTTCCACTCTTATTCTCTATTGTATTGGAAAACTTAGCTAGCACAAGAAAATTAGATGAAAGCTATACCAATTGTATAGGAAAAAACAAAACTGCCTTTATTTGTAGATGACATGATTGTCAACATAGAAAACCCTAAAGAATCTACAAAAGAAATCCTGGAACTAAGCAAACATATCAATTCACAGGACAGGAGGTCACTATACATAAGTTTATTGATATACTGTATACAAGAAATAAACAATTGGAATTTGCAATTAAATCAGTACCATTTACCATAGCACCAAAAAATCAAATAGTTATAAATCTAACCAAATAGTACAGGGCCTAAATTAGTTCCTGTTGTTGCTGTAACAAATTGTTGCAATTTAGTGGCTTAAACAATATGAATATATATCTTATAATTCTGGAGGTCAGACCCTAAAATCAAGGAGTTGGCAAGACTGCATTCCTTCTGGGAACTTTGGGGAAGAATCCATTTCCTTGACTTTTTCATCTTTTAGAGGCTTCTTGAATTTCTTTAAAAGGGTCCTTTTTTCACATTATTCTAACCTCTTGTTTCCACTGTATCATCTCCTACTACTCACTCTTTCCTTCCTCTAATAAGAACTCTCTGATTACATTGTGTTCACCATATCCAAGATAGTCTTCTAATCTCAAGAGTCTTAATTTAATCATATTTGAAAAATCTCCTTTTCTTTTTAAGGTAACACAGTCACAGGTTCTGGGGATCAGAACTGAACATCTTTGGAGTACAATTATTAAGTCTATTGCGGAATCTATATGTGGAAGATTACAAAACTGTAAAACAAATCAAATAATATCTATATAAATGGAGAGATATTCCCTGTTCATGGATTTGAGACTCAATATTGTGATGTCAATTTATTCTAACTTGATCTATAGAATCAATGTAATCCCAGTCAAAATCCCTGCAAGCTATTGTGTAGGCACTGACAAAATGATTCTAAAATATATTTAGTAAGATAGAGAATCTAGAATAGCCAATGCTAAGGAAGAAGAAAATTATAGTGCTCATATTATCCAACTTTAAGACATCATAAAGGTACAGTAACCAAGGGAGCATGGTATTGGTCACAAAATAGATACACTGGTCAACAGAATACAGAGATCAGAAATATACCAACATAATATATTTAAGTGTTTTTTGGTAATGATATTGAGTCAATTCAGTGGGGAATGATAGCATGTCAACAAATGATGTTGAAAAAATTGGATGTCCATTTTGTTAGGCAGAATAATGGCCCCTACCAAGGTATCCACATCCTAACCCATAATGTTACATTCATGTTACAAGAGTAATTTACAGAAGGAATTAAGATTATGGTCCTTAAAATAGGTAAATTATCCTGAATTTCTATGTGGACTCAATATAATCTATGTAGCCTTTAAAAAGGAAGGGGAATGAAGAACTGGTCAGAACAAAACAATAGAAGCAGCAGCAAGAAATATGTGTAGTATGAAATAGGGACTCAAACTGCTGTTTTGGAGAAGAAAGGTGGTCATGAGCCAAGGATTGATGGCAGTCTGTAGAAGCAATGGACAACTTCCAATTAATGTCAGCAAAGAATAGCAATCTCAGTCCTACAACTGCAGGAAACTAAGTGCTCCTGACAACTTGATGAAGGAGTAAACAAATTCTTCCCTAGAGCCTTCAAAAAAGAATGGAACTCTGTTGACACCTTGATTTTATTTCAATGAGACTTGTGTTGAAATTCTGACCTAAAGAATAGTGAAATAATAAACTATGCATTGTAGTAGGCTGCTATATTTGTGGCAATTTACTATGAATAGAAAATTAATATATCTATAATAAAAAAGTAAAGAGACTTCAGCCCTACACTTTATACAAAGGTTAACAAAAAAGGATAATAGACCTAAGTGTAAAATGTTAAACTATAAAGACTTCTAGAAGGAAAGGGAGAAAAAAATCTATGTGACTTTGGGTTTAGTAATGAGTTTTATTTACTTATTTTTTCTTTAACAGATGTAATCCTTATCTTCAATAAAAATGATAACACATCAAGCAGTATTTTTTTATTGAAATACAGTAGATATAAAATATTATTTTGGTTTCAAGTGTATAACATACTGGCAATACACCCAAAAACATAATCAATAGAGAAAGAAAAATATTTTAGACTTTATTAAAATTAAAAACTTCTGCTCTGTGAAAGAACTTGTCATATAATCAAAATACAAGTCAGACCAGGAAAAATAGTTTCAAAATATATCTGATAAAAAAACTTGCGTTACAAATATACAAGAAGGAATTCAAGATGGCAGCGTGAGAGGTGAGACAGAGAACTCCTCCCCAAACCACAGATAGTGTGAAAATATAGTTAATACAACTAACCCTAAAACAGCAACAGGAAAGAAGGCTGCACCAGACTGAGAACAGAGCCAACAAACAGGAGACCTCACAAAACAGGGTAACATACGAAAGCCCTGATCTGGTGGGACTCGAGCTCTTCCCCGACCCCAGCTCACAGGTGGAAGGAAGAGATATGGAGCAGGGGAAGGAGTGGAAGACTGGGACTGCTGAACACCTAGCCCTGGAGATCTGCTTTGTGAGCAGAAACCTACATTGTGTGGTGCTCTGGAGGATGGGAAGCTGGGACATATGGAGTGCTTGACAGATTCTGGCCATTAGTAGAGGACGGGATCCAGACGGGATCCACACCCAGCCGCTCTTAGACAAAGGAAAGGCAGGCGGTCTGAGAGGCTTCTGAGCAGTGAGAGGGCTGCTGAAGGGGCGGGGTTTGCCCAGAGCTTGCTGCACAAGAGAAGGGATAGGGAGACAAGGTTGTCTGGGCATGCTCATTCCAGAAGACTGGGAACTTTGGGGAGTGTCAGGAGCTCCATCACCCTGGCTGGCTACTCAGCTCCAAGGCCCCCCACTGTGATTACGCAGCCTGCCAAGCCTTCCTCCTAGCTTGAAAGCACCACTTGCAAACCGCCTCACATCAGACCAGCCAGAGGGAGGCCCCACCTACAACAGATTGAGATGCCAAGCACCGAGGCTGACACCTGTGTACTTGGCCCACTGGCTTCAATACGGGAGACAAGCAGGACAGGTGGGAATCAGGAAACATATCTTTCCTCCCCCCAGGCACCAGCTCCATTCCCCTACAACCCCGAACTTCACTCTAGGGGCTGAGCAGCTCCAGAGACTGGAGCTTCTCGGCAATGGAGGGCACCACAGAGAAATATGAAACATCAAAAGAACATGGTTCAGACCAAAATCTCACAAACCCCAGAAAAAGGGTCAAATGAAACTGAACTCATGAATCTTCCTGAAAGACAGTTCAAAATAAAAATCATAAACATGCTTATGGAGGTACAATAAAATATTCAAGAACTCAGGAATGATTTTAAGACCGAGATTCAATCATTAAGAAATTCCAAATCTGAAATGAACATACAATAGAGGGACTTAAAAGCAGATTAGATGTAGTAGAAGAGACAGTAAATGGAATAGAAATTAGAGAAGAGGAATGCAAATAAGCTGAGGCACAGAGAGAAAAAAGAATCTTTAAGAATCAAAGAATATTGAGAGAACTGTGTGACCAATCCAAACGGAACAATATTCACATAATAAGGGTACCTGAAGAAGGAGAGAAAAAGAAATAGAAAGTGTTATTGAGGAGGTAATTGCTGAAAACTTCCCCAATCTGGGGAAGGAGATAGTCTCCCAAGCCATCGAGATGCACAGATCTCCCAACACAGGGGACCCAAGTAGGATAACATCAAGACATATAATGATGAAAATGGCAATGATGAAAGATAAAGACAGACATTTAAAAGCAGCTAGAGAAAGAAAAAAGATCAAATACAAAGGAAAACCCATCAGGCTATCATCAGATTTCTCAACAGAACCCTTACAGGCCAGAAGAGAGTGGCATAATGTCTTTAATGCAAAGAAGCACAAGGGCCTCGAACCAAGAATACTCTACCCAGCAAGGTTATCATTTAAATTTGAAGGAGGTATTAAAAAATGTTCAGATAAGCAAAAGCTGAGAGATTTTACCTCCCATAAACCACCTCTACAGTGCCTTTTGGAGGGACTCCTATAGATGGAAGTATTCCTAAGACTAAAGAGATGTCATCCAAGGGATAGACAGAGAATATAGAATATGATTCATAACATACTAAGAATGGAGGATGAAGAAAAAGGAGGAAAACAAAACAAAAAAATCTTTAGGTTGTTTTTGTAATAGCATATGAATTGAATTAAATTCGTCTGTTAAATAGTAAGGGAATTACTCTTGAACCTTTGGTAGCCACACATCGAAACCCTGCAATGACAATAAGTACATACCTATAGATAATCACCCTAAATGTAAATGGTCTGAATGGACGAATCAAAAGACATAGAATCACTGAATGGGGAAAAAACAAGACCCATCTATATGCTGCCTACAAAAGACTCACTTTAAACCCAAAGACATACACAGATTAAAGTGAAGGGATCAGAAAAGATATTTCATGCAAATAATAGGGAGAAAAAAGAAGGTGCTGCAGTACTTGTATAAGACAAAACAGACTTCAAAACAAAGAAAGTCACAAGAGACAAAGAAGGACATTACATAATGAAAGAGGGGTCAGTCCAACAATAGGATATAACTATTATAAATATCTATGACAGGATCAACTACATATGTGAAACAAATACTAACAGAATTAAAGGAGGAAATAGAATTCAATGCATTCATTTTGGGAGACTTCAACACACCACTCACTCCAAAGGACAGATCAACCAGACAGAAAATAAACAAAGAGGCAGTGGTACTGAACAACATATTAGAACAAATGGACCAGCCATCTATAGAACACTGCATACAAAAGGAACAGGATACACATTCTTCTCAAGTGCATATGGAACATTTTCAAGAATACATCATATACTAGGCCACAGAATGATCCTCAGTAAATTCAAAGAGATAGAAATTGTGCCAACGAGCTTCTCAGATTACAAAGGTATGAAACTAGAAATAAATTACACAAAGAAAACAAAAAGCCCACAAACACATGGAGGCATACTAACATGCTTCTAAGTAATCAATGGATCAATGACCAAATAAAAACAGAGATCAAGCAATATATGGAGACAAATGACAACATTAATACAAAACCACAAAATCTGTGGGATGCAGCAAAGGCCACACTAAGAGGGAAATATATTGCAGTACAGGCCTACCTCCGGAAAGAAGAACAATCCCAAATGAATAGTCTAAACTCACAATTAATGAAACTAGAAATGGAAGAACAAATGAGGCCCAAAGTCAGTAGAAGGAGGGACATAATAAAGATTAAAGCAGACAAAAATAAAATTGAGAAGAATAAAACAATAGAAAGAATCATTGAAAGCAGAAACTGGTACTTTGAGAAAATAAACAAAATAGATAAACCCAGAGCCAGACTTACCAAGAAAAAAAAGAGAGCCTACACACATAAACAGAATCAGAAATGAGAAAGGAAAAATCACTACGGACACCACAGAAATGCAAAGAATTATGAGAGAATACTATGAAATATTATATGGTAACAAACTGGATAACCTAGAAGAACCAGACAACGTTCTACAAAAATTCCAAGGCTGATGCAGGAAGAAACAGAAAATCTGAACAGACCAATAACCAATAAAGAAATTGAATTGGTAATCAAAAACCTACCTAAGAACAAAACTCCTATAACATTTCACTGCTGAATTTTATCAAACATTTAGTGAAGACTTAATACCCATCCTCCTTAAAGTTTTCCAAAAAGTAGAAGAGGAGGGAATACTTCCAAACTCATACGAGGCCAACATCACTCTAATACCAAAACCAGGCAAAGACACCACAAAAAAAGAAAATTGCAAACCAATATCCCTGATGAGCATAGATGCAAAAATACTCAACAAAATATTAGCAAACCGAATTCAAAAATACATCAGAAAGATAATCCATCATGACCAAGTGGGATTCATCCCAGTTTTGCAAGGGTGGTACAACATTTGAAAATCCATCAACGTCATCAACCACATCAACAAAAAGAAGGACAAAAACCACATAATCATCTCCATAGATGCTGAAAAAGCATTTGACAAAATTCAACATCCATTCATGATAAAAACTCTCAACAAAATGGGTGTAGAGGGCAAGTACCTCAACATAATACAGGCCATATATGACAAACCCACAGCCAACACTATACTTAACAGCGAGAAGCTGAAAGCTTTTCCTTTAAGATTGGGAACAAGACAAGGATGCCCACTCTCCCCACTTTTATTCAACATAGTTCTAGGGGTCCTAAACACGGCAATCAGACAACACAAAGAAATAAAAGGCATCCAGAAGAAGTCAAATTGTCCCTGTTTGCAGATGACATGATATTGTACATAAAAAACCCTAAAGAATCCACTCCAAAACTACTAGATCTAATATCTGAATTCAGTAAAGTTGTAGGATACAAAATTATTACACAGAAATCTGTTGCATTTCATTACACTAATGGTGAACTAGCAGAAAGATAAATTAGGAAAACAATTCAATTCACAATTGCATCCAAAAGAATAAAATACCTAGGAATAAACCTAACCTAGGAAGTGAAAGACCTATACCCTGAAAACTGCAAGACACTCAGGAGAGAAATTAAAGAAAATACCAATAAATGGAAAGACATCTTGTGCTCATGGATAGAAAGAATTAATATTTTCAAAATGGCCAACCTGCCTAAAGCAATCTACAGATTCAATGCAATCCCTATCAAAATACCAACAGCATTCTTCAATGAACTAAAAAAATAGTTCTGAAATTCATATGGAACCACAAAACACCCCGAAAAGCCAAAGCAATCCTGAGAAGGAAAAATAAAGTGGGGGGAATTATGCTCCCCGACTTCAAGCTCTACTGGAAAGCCACAGTAATCAAAACAATTTGATACTGGCACAAGGAAAGGCCCATAGACCAATGGAACAGACTAGAGAGCCCAGATATAAACCCAAGCATATATGGTCAATTAATATACGATAAAGGAGCCATGGATATACAATGGTGAAATGACAGCCTCTTCAACAGCTGGTGTTGGCAAAACTGGGTAACTACATGTAAGAGAATGAAACTGGATTATTTTGTAACCCCATACACAAAAGTAAACTCAAAACGGATCAAAGACCAAATGTAAGTCATGAAACTATAAAACTCTTAGAAAAAACATAGGCAAAAATCTCTTGGACATAAATATGAGCAACTTCTTCATGAACATATCTTCCCAAGCAAGGGATACAAAAGCAAAAATGAACAAGTGGGACTAAATCAAACTAAAAAGCTTCTGTACAGCAAAGGACAGCATCAACAGAACTAAAAGGCATCCTACAGTATGGGAGAATATATTCATAAATGACATCCGATAAGAGGTTAACATCCAAATTATATAAAGAGCTCATGCACCTCAACAAATAAAAAGGAAATAAGCCAATTAAAAATGGGCAGAGGAACTGAACAGACACTTCTCCAAAGAAGAAATTCAGATGGCCAACAGACACATGAAAAGATGGTCCACATCCCTTATCATCAGAGAAATACAAATTAAAACCACAATGAGATATCACCTCACACAAGTTAGGATGGCCAACATCCAAAAGAGAAACAACAACAAATGCTGACAAGGATGCGGAGAAAGAGGAACCTTCCTACCCTGCTAGAGGGAATGTAAATTAGTTCAACCATTGTGGGAAGCAGTATGGAGGTTCCTCAAAAACTCAAAATAGAAATACCATTTGACCCAGAATTCCACTCCTAGTAATTTATCCTAAGAATGCAGCAGCCTTTTTAAAAAAGACATATGCACCCCTATGTTTATCGCAGCACTATTTACAATATCCAAGAAATGAAAGCAACTTAAGTGTCCATCAGTAGATGAATGGATAAAGAAGATGTGGTACATATACACAGTGGAATACTGTTCAGCCATAAGAAGAAAACTAATCCTACCATTTGCTACAACATGTATGGAGTTAGAGGGTATTATGCTCAGTGAAATAAGCCAGGTGGAGAAAGACAAGTATCAAATGATTTCACTCATCTATGGGGTATAAGAACAAATAAAAAACTGAAGGAACAAAACAGCAGCAGACCCCAGAACCTAAGAATGGACTAACAGTTACCAAAGGGAAAGGAACTGGGGAAGATGGGTGGAAAGGGAGGGATAAGGGGGAAAAAGGGTTATTATGATTAGCACACATAATGTAGCGGGGGGGTGTGATATGGTGAAGGCAGTATAACACAGAGAAGACAAGTAGTGATTCTATAGCATCTTACTATGCTGATGGACAGTGACTGTAATGGGGTATATGGTGGGGACTTGATAATAGGGGGAGTCTAGTAACCATAATATTGCTCATGTAATTGTACATTAATAATAGCAAAATAAAAAAGAAAGAAAGAAAAAATATATATACAAGAAGTCTTAAAACTTAATAATAAAAGAATTTAAAAACAGACAGTTATCTGAACAGATTGCTCACCCAAGAATATATACGTATAGGAAATAAGTATATGAAAAGATGCTTGAGAAGATTTCTCATTAGGGAAAAGCAAACCTAAAGAAGATATATATATATTACAATGGTAACAATCCAAAAACTTGCAGTGCCAATTTTTGGGAAGAATCTAAAACAATGCGTGCCCTCTTTCATTCATTGCTGATGAGAACACAAAATGTACAGTCACTTCAGAAAACAACTTGGAAATTTTAAACAGTTTTACCATATGATCAAACACTAAAACTCCTAGGTTTTAACCCAAGATATTTAAAAATATATGTCAAAACAAAAAATTGTAAATAAATACTTATAACACCTTTATTCATAATCATTAAAAACTGAAAGCAACTAAGCTGTCCCTTACTAGGTGAATGGATTAACAACCCAGTCATACATTTATACAATGGTATTATACTATTTGGTAATAAAAAGGAATTAATTATGTAATCATGCAAAACATGGATGGAATTTAAATGCATATTACTAAGTGAAAGAAGCTAGTCTGAAAAGGCTACATACAGAATAATTCCATTTACAATACATTTTTGAAAAGAGAAAAATACAGAGACTGGACAAATCAGTTTCCAAGGATTTAGGGAGAAAGACGGACTGAATATATGAAGCACAAGGGATTTTTATTTTTAGGGGCATGAAATTACCCTATATGATGCTGTAATGGGGAACATATGACACCATGGATTTGTAAAAACTCCTAGAACTTTAGTACATTAAGGGTGCAGGCAAAAATATTAGTTTAAGCGATTAGCTAGTCCAAGCATGGAATTCAGAATGTGACAAAATAATCTATGTTACAAATATAGGAAACAGGGTGGGAAAAAATTCCTGACTTTAGTGAATTAGAAAATGAGTGGGGACTGTTAAGACTAAATGGTAAAGGAACCTGTATATAAGTAGTGTACTTTAGTCAATAAAGTTGCTTACCACACAACTGTGGGTTAACAATTATGAAATTACTATACATGCATACAAATTAAACTAGTAAATGGGTGCCAGATAGTAGGAAGAGTTTTTCACTGTTGGATAAGCAAGAAGAAGAGTCTAAATGATCCATGTAGTACTGGATTAGATTTGGAGGCTTCAGGGGAATGTTCATTTAGCTTAATATAAATCCAAACTGAAATATTTGTAGATGTGTTTATATGTATAGCTGTGTACACACACATATTTCCTTGCTCTGCCAACTGAAAGTATATAGAAGCAATGATGCCAGAGTAGAAACGGGATAACTAATACCCAGTTCTTAGTTCCAAATACAGTTGTCCAGTAAAAAGATCTAGGGCTTTTCGAAAAATGGCTGATTCTAGCACTGTGTCAGGGTATATAAATGATGAGCCAGGAGTACCAGTGCCAGAAAGTAAGCATTCATGAATATTTTTCTGTACATCCATGAGCAAGTTTGTGATTTTTATTTTGAAATCTCTTTCAGGAAAATTCATGAGTTCAGTTTCACTTGAGCCTTTTTCTGGTGTTTGTGGGATTTTGGGTTGACCAGGTTCCTTTGACATTTCATATTTGTATGTGACACCCTCTAGGGCCCAGAAGCTCTACTCTCTGGAGCTGCTCAGCCCCGGAGCAATGTCAGGTGTTGCAGGTGAGCAGTTCTGGTGCCTGGGGGGAGAAAAGAGCTGTTTCTTGTTCCCAGCTGCTATGACTGCCTCCACTGCCAGTAACAGTAGGACGAGGACACAGGTATAAGCTTCTATGCTTTGCACTTGAAGCTGCCATCGGTGGAGCATTCCTCTGGCTGACCTGACACCAGGGCAGTGGTTACCTGTTTGCGAGCCAGTTCGGGCTGGGAGGAAGGCATAGCTGGATGCATATCAGCATGAAGGGCCTTGGAACTGCATAGCCAACCAGGGTGATGGAGCATGTGAAGCTCCTGAAAATTCCCAAGTTGCTGAGCTGAGTATGCCTGGACAATTTTGTCTACCTGTCCTTTCTCCTGAGCAGCCAGCTCTGTGAAATCCTTGCCCCTTTAGCAGCCCTCTCACTGTTAGGAAGTCTCTCCGACTACCCACGTTTCTTTTGTCCCAGAGCAGCTGGTTGTGGATCCCTGTTTTCCACAAGTGGCTGGTATCTTGATCTATCCAAGTATTCCACCTATCTTAGCTTTTCAACCACACTAATCTCCAGAGCACCATGCAATGTAGGTTTGTGCTCCCAAAGCAGATCTCCAGGGCTGGTTGTTCAGCAGTCCTAGGCCTCCACTTCCTCCCCACTCCATTTCTCTTCCTCCCGCCTGTGAGCTAGTGTTGGGGAAGGGCTTGGGTCCCTCCAGATAACAGCTTTGGTACGTTACACTTTTCAGTGAGGTCTGTCCTCTTCTCCAGGTGTATGCAGTCTGGTGCCACCTTCTTTCCTCTTGCTCTTTCAGGTTTAGTTGTATTAATTATATTTTTGTATTATATGTGATTTTGGGAGGAGGTCCCTGTCTCACCTCTCATGCTGCCATCTTTAATCTCTCAAGTTTGCTGTTGTATATTTTTTATTGCTTTGGTAAACAGAATTTTCTCTATGGCCTCCCATAGGCCATAATTATTTGTGGGGTTTCCAGTCTTACACAGAGTATCTGTGACCAGTTTTCTGAGCTTTCCATTACTTCTACTGTTATTCATAGATAGCAATTCTGGTATCTCTTCTTTAAAGTTTTTCATTTTCATCTCTTCTTTAAATTTTCTCTAAATGTCTATGAGTCATTCTAGCAGGATGTTTATACTGTTTCTTAGAGAACTTGCCCATTTATATGAACAGTATCCTGGCTGATGTGCTAGTTTGGCAACTCCTAGAGATACATTCCCTTTCTTACCTTTCTAGTACAGCTCTTCCCTGGCTGGATTATGATGTGACTAACCCCTAATGATTGGTCTAGGATTCAGGTGGGGAGAAAAGGACACATTCACAAAAACTGTAGTTTTTCTAGTAGAAGAGATGTTCCTGCATTATCTTAAAGCAAGGAGTTTCTGTTTTTTACATATGGGAAAAGTTCACTTCTGCAGGTCCAGAGAATTATAGAGACTCCTTCAATGTTTTCAAAATTCAGCATTCTATATTTTCTCATCCCTTATGGTTTCATTCTTTCCTAGCCTTGACCCTGTATTTGGCATAGGTGGCCTCACTAGTTTGAAATTTTAGACTTCTTTGAAGTTTGCTATTCTTATGCTTAAGTCCTGTTATGGGCACTTAGATTTTTCTGCGTTTTGGCTTCTGGAATTAATATACTCTGTATCTGCAGCCAAGAGGAACTCTGGCTTTCACATTTAGATTTACTTCTAATTAATTCAACTCAGCTCTTTCAAATTTTTTCTGTAGAACATCAGCTGACCCCAACAACAGCCATACTATTCTACAGGGCTTATAATCACTACTTCCCTCATATTTATAAATAACATAATAGAGTAGATTTATTAGTGCATTTTATTCCATTAATATAACAACTCATCTCACTACCATGAGAGTTTTAACAGTTGACCCCTTAATTTATGCCAGAGACTTCCAGTAATTCACCAACTACCAGTGATATAGTCCTTATCACAATGAAGCAGATGGTGGTACAGATCCAAAACTGCAATTTATTATCTACTTTTTCAGACCATTTGGGTCGTCACCTTTGGACTCTGGTTTCCTCAGAAGACTCTGAGATCGACATTAGTAGGCAAGACAATTTTTGCAGTTATGTTGGGATCAACATCTATGCTAAAAACGATTAAAGCGCAATTGGGCAGGAAGAGGCCTCAGGCTGCAATGTAGTCATAAATACTTAGCCAAGAGGTGAGGGGGTTCTGAAGTAGGAATGACACTAAATAGTTGACCTGAGTTGGTACAATAGGATCAGGCATTGAACAGGCATTAGATCCAGGTTGCCCTTGGAAATAGGAGATGAGATTAGTTGAGGTAGCTCTCTTTGGCTGAGGGTAATATCATTTGAGGGCTGACAGCTTAGGGTTGACAGACAGAAGCACACTGGGTAGTTGTACATATGTCATTCTGTCCTTAAGGGGGAATTAGCTAGCATAGCATAGCATCTGCTACACTGAGTAACTAGATGTTTTAAAGAAACTGAATTCATTATTAAACACTTTTCTAAAAAAATCTAGATCCAGATGACATTACTTGAAAGTATCCCAAATACTAAGGAATAAATTACCTCAGTTTTCACATATACTTCAGGAAAAAAGTTCAAAAAAGAACACATACCAAGCCATTTTATGAAGTCTGAATAACACTGGTAAAAAAGTGTACAGGGGCTTCAGAGAAAAGAAATTTCCAAATTGTTCTCATAAATATAGAGGCAACAATCTAAAACACAACATTAGTAACACAAATCCAACAATACATAAACATGGCACTACATTATTAACAGAGTTTATTCTGGGAATATATGATCTCTTAAAAGTTATTTCTGGGAAATAAAGGATTTACAACTAATTAGCTAACTTTTTGAGAGAGTTGTAACCAAATCTCATGAGAGGTATGAGAATGGAATTTAAAAGTAAATGAAGAGTTTAGATTTTAAGAAAGCTATAATTTTTGCAAATATTAAATAAAGCTTAATTATATGGATTTCTTCCTCTAGCCATAGTTATATTACATAGCACTATTTATATTATCCTCCAAACATAAATGACAAGAAATCTGTATAAATTATATAAGGCAATTCTTTTTTTGAAACTGAACAATAGGCAACACAGGACCATGATCCCTGTTATGGGATAATATGAAACAAATGGTGTCAATCTCATGATTAATTCATATTTTTCCAATAATTATTATTTATAATACAAAACAAGGTAGAGGATTCAAGCAAAAGTTAGTGGTCTTGGTGATAGACACTGGAGTTCCAGATGTCTGGAGTCTGGAATAAAATGTAAAAAGTGCAGGACAGAAGTCAGCTATGTAAAGAAAATACTCCAACAATTTGCATAGCATTTCTTTTGAGTTTGCTGATAAATCCTAAGCTGTATATACCACAAGGTCAGTCAAGAATAAACTGGGAATCTATTTGCTTAAAAATAGCCAGATCTGGTCCAGGATTAGAGACAGTTAAGGTTCAACAAACCAGCATTAGTAAGAAGTCCTTCTTAATCACTGAAGGCATTCTATAACACTAAACCCTACAGCAATTTACAACTGCCTTAATACTGCTTAAAAACCCAACTTGAAAGGATTAATTTGATCTCTAAGAAACTTATCTGCCAAATTTTGATAGTCTCAAAACAATAAGCTCTCAAAAATATAAAATTTACAATTTCAAGCATCCAATTCAGGAAAACATGACAACATAGGGAAATATGTCTGGCATTTCCAGGAGTAAAATCAGTCAATAGAGACAAACATAGATATGATATAATGGAATGAATTTAATCGGAATGAATTATATATATATATATATATATATATATATATATATATATATATATGTAATTAGCACACATAAGAACTTTAAAAGAATTATTATAAAAATGTTCAAGTATTATGTGGAAATAATGAGAGATGAAACATTAAAATATGGAATTTCTACAGATGGATAGTAAAATAAGTAAAACATCATTATTCTTTAGCTACTTGAAGATTTTCCCCTTTAAACACGGGTTTTCAGAACTTTGGTATTTATTTTAGTAATATTTTTAAGTTTAAAAGTTATATATTTATAGAAATATATTGTATATATGTATGCATTGAGAAGATAATACAGATTTTCCATAGCACCCCTACCCAGTTTCCCTTATTATTAACATCCTAGAATAGTATGGTATATTGGGTACAATTAATGAGCCAATATCAACATGTTATCATTAATTTATGCTTAAACATTATTCAAACTTTCAAAATTTTATCTAATGCCCTTTTCATGTCCCAGAATCCCATCCAGGATATGGTGATTAACCATTATCTCTCTCTAGGCTCCTCTTGACTGTGATAGTTTCTTAGACATTCCTTGTTTAATGGATTTGACAGTTTTGAGGATTACTAATCAAGTATTGTATAGAATTTCCCTCAGTTGAGTTTTGTCTTATATTCCTATGATTAGAATGAAGTTATTAAGTTTGGAGAGGAAGACTATGGAGGCAAAATGCCATTCTGATCAAATCATACCAAGGGTGCATATTATTAACATAACTTACTGCCTTTGATGTTAACAGACTTAATCATAGGGTTAAACTGATGTTAGATTTCTCTACAGTGAAGATTCTTTTTCTCCCTTTACATTCTGTACTTTCTGGAAGAAATTCCACATTTTTTTCCACACTTAAGGGAATTATGTTCCACCTCCTTGAAGGTGAAATATCTTCAAAAAAGTATTTGAAATTTTATACACAGATTTATCTCTTCTCTTTCCTTTAGTTTATTCATCGTTTCTTTATATCAGTATGGACTCATGTAAAAAGGAGTCTGATTCCATTTTTAATGTCTGACTTCTGAAGGCTTTAAAGACACACCTTTCCTTTTTTCCCTTGTACTTCATATCTTGGGGAGCTGGTAAGAAAGCTCAGTGCTCTTTCTTTTGGCTTAGGTGGGAGAGTCAAACCTTGTAAGCCTCAGTCTACAAGCCAAAACCCTCACCTGATCCCTTCCCCTAACCATAACAAAGCCTAGAGCCAGTCTCCTTTCCTGGTTCTCTCACCATTTTATACCGACTTGAGAGATCTGCCCTGCTTTCCCCAGTCTCCATTATGTAAGCCACACACACCTTGTCATACTGTCTTAGCCTTTATCATCTTCATTTGCAACAAACAAATAAATTTAGATATTTGGATGTTTCTTCAGGGTGAAACAGTATTGATGTTAATTTTATAACTCAGTTTATAATCCAATACTAATATATTTATTTTCTTGCTCAAATTGTTCCAGCTTTGGCTACTGGGAGTTCCAGTGTCCCTTTGACAATCTCATTGATTTTTTAACTTTCTTACTTTCTGGCACTGAAAGATGCTCCAGATACATCTTGCAGAATTCCTGCCAAAACCCTTAAATAGCCAGTCCTTCAAGAACTGGAAGAAATAGACAATTAACATTTTTCTGTTATGTAGAATAATTCCAAATCTTCCTTCCATCTTTTATGACATTTTTATCATTCATTTCACTTATTCTCATGGTATTATATAGCCCGGTAAGTTGTTACTATTATTGCTTTAAACAGTTACTTTCAGATCGATAAAGAATAAGAAAATTAAAAGATTTATTTTACCTCAAATTTTTTTCTTCATCAATATGACAAAATTTATGTAAACCTAGGTATCTCACTTACATCATTTCTTTCAGCCTGAAGAATGTTAATATTTTCACAAGCAAGTCTGCTAGAGAATTCCCTTAGATTTTTTTTCCCTGACAATGTATTTATTTCTACTTCACTTCTGAAGTTCAATTTCAGTAGAAATGTAATTATAGGTGTATGGGTTTGTTTGTTTCCTCTTTCCCACTTTAAATATTTTACTTAGCTCTGCTTGCTGTATGGTCATTGATAGGAAGTCTACTGTAATTCTTATCCTTACTTCTCTAGGAAGGTTTTATTTTCTGCTTGCTTTCTCAAGATTTTTCTTTGTCTTAATTTTCTTTCAGTATAGGTTTGATACTCCTAAGAGTGTTTTGTTTTTGTTTTTATTCTGCTTGATGTTATTTGAGCTTCCTGGATCAATGGCTTGGTATGTGTCATTAATTTTGGAAAGTTTTGGCCATTATTACTTCAGACATTTTTTCTAATCCAGTTTCTCTTTCTTCTCTTTTTGGTATTTTAACTATGCATATGACATATATACATAGTTAAACTGTCCCACTGTACTTTGATGTCCTGTTTGTACTTTGCATTCTTTTTTCTCTTTGCTTTTCAGTGGGGGAAATTTCTGTTGAAGTGTCATCAAGGACACTTATTTTTCTATGGCGATTTTCACTATCTGATGCACTGATTGTGTTTTTCATTTTTATTAGTTTTTTATTTCTAGCATTTTCTTTTCCTTTATCTCAGAGTTTCCATCTTTCTGTTTGCTTTCTACATCTGTTCATGCACGCTGTCCACATTTTACTTTAAGGTTCTTAATATACTACTCAGTTATTTTAAATTTCCTATTCTCATGCCTGCGTTGTTTCTTCAGACTGTTTTTTCTTGCTTTTTAATATATCTTGTAATTTCTTGGTGAAAACCATATGTGATGTGTAGGAACTGAAGTAAACAGAATTTTGGTGAGAAGTGTTACGTTAGTCTGGCTAGTGGCTGTGTTTAATGTTTGCTGTAATTATAGATACCAGAGGCATCATATTCACTAGTCTCATTGTTTGTATCCCCCTTGCTGACTCTAGGCTTCCCTAAGTACTCCTCCATAAAAAGTATCTATGTCTATTGGATCTTTCAGCTGTAATTAAATGTTATTATTCTACAGCTTTGTTAGTACGGTGCCAAGGATTGAAGATGAGCATGTGTTCTAAAATTTTATGATTAAATTTGTATTTTAGTGTGCCTTGGGTGTCACTTTCACAAGGATTTCTTAGTTCTTTCCTCAACCTTAGTGTAAAAGGGAAGCTAAAGGAAGCAGAGTGGGAGAAATGAACTTTCCCCAGATGGGATCAAGTTCTGGTAGTTTTTTCCCTTGGGGAGATGACCTTTGTTCTGTAGAATGCTCTGAAATATTTTACAACAATTATTCTCCTACTTCTGCCATAATCATACATCTTTTTTCAGATGTTCACTGTGAGACCTGGTATGGTTTTTGAAAATAAAATCCACAAAATTGTAGGGGCCCCACAAGGCTATGTACCCCAGAAGTCTGTCATCCTCACTGTAGCCTACACTAAGCTTCCAGCAATTCATCAAAATCACCACTTAAGTATTTCTATAAATTTATGGTTAGCTGCTTCTGTTCTAGGTGACTGAATCTTGGCTGTGATTTCTTGGATTCACCCAGGAGTGGCCAGACTCTCCAGATTTCAGGGTCATAGTATGCCTTGAAACCTCAGTTCTCTGATGGGTTGAAAAATGTCATTCATTTTCAGCTGTTTAACATTTTCTCTTTGTAAAGATGGGTGTGACAACTTCCAACATCTTTACATTTAGGATCTATAACTAGAAGCCTAGCAAAAAGGATTTGTTGTGATTTACTATGCTTTTCTTTCAATTTATTCTCTTTTTATTAGTATCTTTTATCTGTGGGTTTATTTTTTCATAAAATTTTGAAAATATTTGATTGCTATTAATTCTAAACTTGTCCTCCTCCTCCCACTACTGGGACTCCAGTTGTACATATTTTTGGTTGCTTTAGTGTTCCAAAGGCCACTAATTTATGGTTCCTATATTTTCTCTAAATTCATAGCTATTTCATCTCTATAACTTTAACCAGTAAATTTGACTTGGTTCTTAATCTGAATGAGACTGCTATACTTTGCAACGAATCTTGTTCCCTATACTGTGGTACAGAGTGACTTAAAGCAGAGTGCCAAGGGGTAATATGATCACATCATTCAACTCTCTTCTCTCACAGATTACATGTGTTTACTTCCTGTTGTCCAATGTCTAAAACCAGATGTTTGTATATTTCATTTAACCAGTTGTCTAGTTACTTATAACAGAAGAGAAGATTTACTTCTAGTTATTCCCTCATGATTAAAAAGAGAAATGCCTTATATATTTGTCCCCAACTTCTAACAGTTAATTTTTTAAAAACTGCAACAGCATAAAGTATTGTGTAGCATTTCCTCCATTTGCCATTCTGTATCTATTTCTCACATGTCCTGCAGTACTTTTGGTTTGGATACTGCCCTTCATGCACCAAATTAGCCTGACCTCTAAGTCCATTTGCATTAGCTCAGATGACAAGATGAGAAAATGAGGTCAAAGTATGATTTGTTTGTTCTTATGCCTCTTTGACTAGCCTTATTTGCCATTGTCTGTATTTTTCAAATGAATGTCAGAGCTCATGCTAGGTAGTCCCTCTCCATTAACTAAGGTCTTGCTGGATTCTGGCAATAGCCTCTTTCCTTTAACACTGGCCTCATAGCAATTTCCTGTTTTTTTTGGTTCCTCAATTGATTCTAACAAATTTGCAAATTGCCACTTTATAAAAATCTCCAATAATCCCTCTTATTGAGGTATGTATGGCCTCCAATCACAAGGTTATGATTAAAATACATTTGAGTTAAGTATATAAGATTATTTTTTAGAACTAGGGACATACAACAAGTTCTAGGAAATGAGACAATGTCTTAGAAATGAACCATATGACACCCTTTTTAAAAATATATATAGAGAGAAAAATAACAGGATTTTTTAAGTCAATTCTTTAAATGTAATATGAAATAAAAACTGGTTTTACATCCACTGACAGAAAACATGGACTATATCCTCAGCACCCTTCTTGAAAAATGGCCACATTTGTTAGCAAATACTGCTTCATTTATATTTTTTCTATATAGCACTATATTCAATGTTGCCAAGACATACCACACAGAGTGAGAATAAAGATTTGTGAAAATATTTGTGAAAACAGAAACAGGTATTTTTTCTTCTTCTTAATTTTGAAAAGTCAAAAATAAGAATTAACTAAGTTAGAAAAATGTACACATATTATGCTAACATATTTTAAAAATGCAAGAAAGTATCCAGAATATAATGAACTATACTATCATTTTTTTTTCCCTTTGGAAGGCACTTTTTCAGCTGGAATGTAATTGAGATGCCAATGGTTTCAAACTGTTATTCATAGGCTTGAGAGATAAGAATATTTAATTGTAGTACTTTCCTTGTCACAGAGTGTTAAAAGTAAGATTTCATCTCTGGCTGATCACACCATTAAAAGACTTATTACTATTCCTCTAATACTTTAGTAAACTAAATAATTTTTAAATGTATTATTTTTTTTATTTGAGAATGTTCTCCATCTCAGGAAACTATGTAAATAAAAAAAAGTAGAAGAAATGAAAACCTAATCTGATCTAATAAAATAATAGGTCATCTATAAAAATATATTTGCATAACAGTATTTTATTCCATCTATATATGGTATCCCAAACACTTAAAATGTTGGAACTATTAGAACACAAAAAAGAAAAATACTCCTCACTCTCTAAAATAACACATAAGTTATGAAAACAGAAAAAATAAAATGAAATACCATTAACAGAATTAAATTCTAAAAGTTAAGTTTACTTCTGTATTTAGATTACTTTCCTTCAGACTATTATTTAACCTACACCATAGGAAATTACAATTGTTATAAAACAATGAGCATTATTCTAAACATAGATAATTTCAAGAATGTGCAAAACTAATTTTAAAAGTAATTAAAATACTCTGTGGGTATATTATGTGATTTACCAGTTGTGTAGTTCAAGTGTGTGTATTATGTAATTTAGCAGTGTAGTTGCAGTTCTTAATATACCAGGTAAATATTAAATTTATCTATTTATTTGCCTTGCATCTATGTTTATTATGGAAAAATGTAGGCGCTACAGGATATCAGTTATTAGAGAACTGAGGAATATTTGTGGCTTAAGGAGTATATTTCTCAGTTCACGAAAAGGAAACAGAAACTCAAAGTAATGGGTTATGTGACCAATATGGCAGATACAGGAAAAATAATGCCTCGGGTGAGAAGTTTCAGTCTGTCTACAGTTGAGTATCTGTAGAGCTAGGGTGGCAGCCTATGGGCCCACATGACTGAGAGAGAAAAATTGAAGGAAACACAGGGTCACTAAAAAAGTGAGCCACAATTCTCATTTCTCCAAGAACTGTGTGTGTGTGTCTATAACATCAGCAATTCCTATTTTAAGCACTTTTCATATTCTTAACATATAGCACTCTAAGTATCTGAGAAACTAGTGAAAGGAAACAAATAAAAACAAAAATTACTTGTAGAACTATACTAGATGTAAATGATAAGGCCTTTGAAACATATTTGAAGTCATCAAAAGTGGTGTCTGTCACAAAGTATTAATCAACATAACAGTTCACATGATGGTATTTTCATAGTTGTAATATGAACTATGGCTTCTGTTAGATAAACTGCTCAGATAAATTGCTTAATAGTCTATCAGTTGAAATACAATTTAATAGTAATTATTTATTTTTGACTTACATGTTCAAAAGTACTCATTATGGGAGATTAGATTAAATACGGTGGCATGAGAGGTAAGACAGAGGCTTCCTCCTAAAACCTCATATAATATGAAAATATAATCAATACAACTAATCATGAAAGAACAACAGAAAAGAGGGCTGCACCAGACTGCATACACCTGGAGAAAAGAATAAATCAAACGGAACAGGGTAATGTACCAGACCTATGGTCCAGCAGACCCAAGTCCTTCACCCACCCAAGCACACTGACAGGAGGAAGAAAAATGTAGTGGGGAGTGAGTGGAGGCATGGGACTGATGAACACCTACCTCTGGAGATCTGCTCTGGGAACACAAACCTACATTTCATGGTGATCTTGTGTTAGGGATGTTGGAAAGCTAAGACAGGCAGGATATCTGCTGAGACTGAGATTCCAGTCACTTGTGGAAAGCAAGGATCCATATCTGGCTACTCTGGGACAATAGAAAGGCAGGCAGTCTGAGAGACTTCCTAACAGCAAAGGGCTGCTAAAGGGGCAAGGATTGCACAGAGTGTAGTGCTCAGGAAAAAGGACAGGTAGATAAAATTGTCTGTGTGCATTCTGCCCAGCATGTTGGGAACTTTCACAATCTTCAGGCCTTCCATCCATCCCTAGCTAGCTACACAGCTACAAGGTGCCCCTCTGTGATATGCAGCCTGCTGAGCATTCGTTCCGGCTAGCCCCACCTGGCTCCAAAACCAGCAAAAACTACCCTGGCATTAGACTAGCCAGAGGGAAACTCTACCTACATCAGCTACAAATGCAAAACAAAGAGGCTTACACCTGTGTGTTCGACCCACTGGTTCTAGCAGTGGAGACAGGCATAGCAGAGGAGGGGCAAAAAAAAAAGCTCTTTCTTCCCCACTAGGCACCAACACTGCTCCCTGCAACCACCAACATTGCTCCAGGGGTTGAACAGCTCCAGACAGTAGAGCTTCTGGGCACTAGAGGGCGCCACATACAAATATGGAACATCAAAGGAACCTGGTTCAAAGCAAAATTATGAATACACCAGAGAAAGATTCAAAGAAAACTGACCTCATGAATCTTCCTGAAAGACATTTCAAAATAAAAATCATTAACAGGCTCATGGAGGTAAAGAAAAATATTCAGAACTCAGGAATGAATTCTGGTCAGAGATCCAATCATTACAGAACACAGTATCAGAAATTAAACATACAATAGAAGGTTATAAAAGCAGATTAGATATGGTGGAGGAGACAATAAATGAAATAGAAATTAGAGAAGAGGAATAAAAAGAAGCTGAGGCACAGACAGAAAAAAGGATCTCTAAGAATGAAAGAATATTGAGAGAACTGTGTGACCAATCCAAATGGAACAATATTCACCTTATATTGGAACCAGAAGAAGAGAGAGAAAAAGGGATAGAAAGTGTCTTTGAGGAGGTAATTGCTGAAAACATCCCCAATGCAGGGAAGGAGATAGTCTCTTGGGCCATGGAGGTGCACAGATCTCCCAACATAAGGAACCCAAGGAAGAAAACACCAGGACACATAGTAATTAAAATGGCAAACATCAAGAATAAGGACAGATTATTAAAAGCAGCCAGAGAGAGAAATAAGATCACATACAAAGGAAAGCCCATCAGGCTATCATCACACTTCTCCACAGAAACCTTACAGGCGAGAAGGGAGTGGCATGATACATTTAATGCAATGAAGCAGAAAGGCCTCGAACCAAGAATACTTTATCCAGAAAAATTAACATTTAAATTTGAAGAAGGGATTGAACAACTTCCAGATAAGCAGAAGCTGAGAGAATTTACCTTCCACAAACCATCTCTACAGTGTATTTTGGAGAGACTGCAAAAGATGGAAGTTTTCCTAAGGTTTAATAGCGGTCAACAGAGGTATTAAAACCACAGTAAAGAAAGTTGAACACTTAATTACTAAGCAAATGCCAAATTAAATCAACTACCCCCAAAGTCAATCAAGGGATAGACAAAGAGAACAGAATATGATACCTAATATATAAAGAATGTAGGAGGAACAAAAAGGAGGAGAAAAAAAGAACCTTTAGATTGTATTTGTAATAGAATACTAAGTGAGTTACTTTGGACTCTTAGATAGTAAGGAAGTTAACCTTGAACCTTTGGTAACCACAGATCTAAAGCCTGCAATGACAATAAGTACATACTTATCGAAAATGACTCTAAATGCACCAATCAAAAGACATAGAGTCACTGAATGAATAAAAAGGAAGACCCATCCATATGCTAACCCACAAGAGACTGACTTTAAAATCAAAGACATACACAGACTAAAAGTGAAGGGGTGGAAAAAGATATTTCATGCAACTAATAGGGAGAAAAAAGCAGGAGTTGCAGTACTTGTATCAGACGAAATAGACTTCAAAACAAAGAAAGCCACAAGAAACAAAAAAGGACATTACATTAATGATAAACGGGTCAATCCAACAAGAAGATATAACCACCATAAATATTTATGCACCTAACACAGGAGACCCTACATATGTGAAACAAATACTAACAGAATTAAAAGGGGAAATAGAATGCAGTGAATTCATTCTAGGAGACTTCAACACTCCACTCACTCCAAAGGACAGATGAACCAGACAGAAAATAGTAAGAAGACAGAGGCACTGAACAGCACATTAGAACAGATGGATCTAACAGACATCTACAGAACTCTACAACCAAAAACATCAGAATACACATTCTTCTCAAGTGCACATGGAACATTTTCAAGGATAGATCATACACTAGGCCACAGAAAGTGCCTCGGTAAATTAAAAAAGATTGAAATTGTACCAAACAGTTTCTCAGACCACAATATATGAAACTAGAAATAAATTATGCAAAGAAAATGAAAAATCCTACAAACACATGAAGGCTTCACAACATCCTCCTAAGTAACCAATGGATCAATGACCATATAAAAACAGAGATCAAGCAATATATGGAGACAAATGACAACAATAATTCAACACCACAAAACCTGTGGGATGCAGTGAAGGCCGAGCTAAGTGGAAAGTATATTGCAAACAGGCCTACCTCAGGAAAGAAGAGCAATCCCATATGAGCAGTCTAAACTCACAATTAAGGAATCTAGAAAAAGAAGAACAAATGAGGCCTAAAGTCAGTAGAAGGAGGGACATAATAAAGATAAGAGCAGACATAAATAAAATCAAGAAGAATTAAACAATAGAAAGAATCAACAAAAGCAAAAGTTGGTTCTTCGAGAAAATACAAAAAATGGATAAACCCCTATCCAGACTGACCAAGAAAAAAGAGAGTCTACACATAAACAGAATCAGAAAAGAGAAAGGAAAAATCATACGGACACCACAGAAATACAAAGAATTATTAGAAAATACTATATGAAAAATTATATGCTAACAAACTGGAAAACCTAGAAGAAATGGACCAGTTTCTAGAAAAATACAACCTTCTAAGGCTGACCCAGAAAGAAACAGAAAATCTGAATATATCAAGTACCAGAAATGAAATTGAATTAGTAATAAAAAAAAACTACTTAAGAAGAAAATCCCTGGACCAGATGGCTTCACTGCTGAATATTATCAAACACTTAGTGAAGACCTAACACACACCTCCCTTAAAGTTTTCCAAAAAGTAGAAGTAGAGGGAATACTCCCAAACTCATTCTATGAGGCCAGCATCACTCTAATACCAAAACTAGGGAAAAATAACAACAACAAAAAAAATTACAGGCCAATATCCCTGATGAACATAGATGCAAAAATACTCAACAAAATATTAGCAAACCAAATTAAAAAATACGTCAAATAGATCATCCATCATGATCAAGTACGATTTATTCCAGAGATGCAAGGATGGTTCAACATTCGATAATACATCAACATCATCCACCACATCAACAAAAAGAAGGACAAAAACCACATCATCACCCCCATAAATGCTGAAAAAGTATTTGACAAAATTCAATATCCATTCATGATAAAATCTCTCAACAAAATGGGTATAGAGGGTAAGTACCTCAACATAATAAAGGCCATATATGACAAACCAAGCCAACATTATACTTAACAGTGAGAAGCTGGAAGCTTTTCCTTTAAGATTGGGAACAAGACAAGAATGCCCACTCTCCCCATGCTTACTCAACATAGTACTGGAGGTCCAAGCCATGGCAATCAGACAACACAAAGATATAAAAGGCATCCAGATTGGCAAGGAAGAAGTTAAACTGTCCCTGTCTGCAGATGACATGATATTGTACATAAAAAAACCCTAAAGAATCTACTCCAAAACAACTAGATCTAATACCTAAATTCAGCAATGTTGCGGGATACAAAATTAATACACAGAAATCTGTGGCATTCCCATACACTAATGATGAAGTAGCAGAAAGAGAAATCAGCAAACAATTCCATTCAGAATTACATCAAAAAAATAAAATACCTAGGAATAAACCTAATGAAGGAAGTGAAAGACCTGTACTCTGAAAACTACAAGACACTCATGAGAGAAATTAAAGAAGATACCAATAAATGGAAACACATCTCATGCTCATGGATAGGAAGAATTAATATTGTCAAAATGGCCATCCTGTCTAAAGCAATGTAGCGATTCAATGCAATTCCTATCAAAATACCAACAGCATTCTTCAATGAACTAGAGCAAATCATTCTAAAATTCATACGGAACCACAAAAGACCACAAATAGACAAAGCAATCCTGAGAAGGAAGAATAAAGCTGGGGGGATTAAGCTCCTCAATTTCAAGCTCTACTGCAAAGCCACAGTAATCAAGACAATTTGGTACTGGCCCAAGAATAGACCCAGAGACCAATGGAAAAGACTAGAGAGCCCAGATATAAACCCAACCATATACAGTTAATTAATATACAATAAAGGAGCCATGGACATACAATGGGTAAATGACAGCCTCTTCAACAACTGGTGTTGGCAAAACTGGAAAGCTACAAACAAGAGAAGGAAACTGGATTATGGTTTAACCCCATACACAAAAGTAAACTCAAAGTGGCTCAAAGACGTGAATATAAGTTGTGAAACCATAAAATTCTTAGAAGACAACATAGGCAAAAATCTCCTGAATATAAACATGAGCAACTTCTTCCTGAACGTATCTCCTTGAGCAAGGGAAACAAAAGCAAAAATGAATTCATGGGACTACATCAAACTAAAAAGCTTCTGTACAGCAAAGGACACCATCAACAGAACAAAAATGCATCCTATTGTATGGCAGAATATATTTGTAAACAACATAACCGACAATGGGTAACACCCAAAAAATATAAAGAACTCACACACCTCAACACCAAAAAAAGCAAATAACTCAATTAAAAAATGTGCAGAGGATATGAAGACACAATTCTCCAAAGAAGAAATTCAGATGGCCTACAGGCACATGAAAAGATGCTCCACATCACTAAATATCAGGGAAATGCAAATTAAAACCACAATGAGATATCACCTCACACCATTAAAGATGGCCAGCATCGAAAACACTAAGAACAACAAATGCTGGCAAGGATGTGGAGAAAGCAGAACCCTCCTACACTGCTGGTGGGAATATAAGCTAGTTCATCCATTGTGAAAAGCAATATGGAGGTTCCTCAAAAAACTAAAAATAGAAATACCATTTGACCCACAAATCCCACTCCTTGGAATTTATCCAAAGAATACAACTTCTCAGATTCAGTAAGACATATGCACCCCTATTTTTATCGCAGCACTATTTACAATAGCCAAGAAATGGAAGCAACCTAAGCGTCCATCAGTAGGTGAATGGGTAAAGAAGAGGTATACACAATGGAATACTATTCAGTCATAAGAAGGAAACAGATTCTTCTATTTGCAACAACATGGATGAAGCTGGAGGATATTATGCTCAGGGAAATAAGCCATGTGGAAAAGACAAGTGCCCAATGATTTCCCTCATTTATGGAGTATAACAACAAACAAAATTGAAGGAACAAAACAGCAGCAGACTCACAGACTCCAAGAGCCTAGAGGTTACCAAAAGGGATGGGTGTGGGAGGACGGGTCAGAAGGGAGGGAGATGGTGACTGAGGGGTATTATGTTTAGTACACATGGTGTGCGGGGTCACGGGGAGAACAGTGTAGCACAGAGAAGGCGAATAGTGAATCTATGGAATTTTACTACACTGATGGACAGTGACTGCAGTGAGTTATGGGTGGGGATTTGGTTATATGAGTAAATGTAGTAACTACATTGTTTTTTCACGTGAAACCTTTATTAGAGTATATATCAATAATAGCTTAACAAATTAAAAATAAAGTACCCATTATGAAAATAAAACATATTGAAATGTGTGAGGTGTATTAACAATAAATTTAATCTTATTTTCGTATACAGCATGTATTATGGAAATTGTTTGAAAAGCTTTGTTTATAAATTTTATAACATGGAAAAAAATGACAAAATATTCTTATGAGAAAATCTTGTGATTTTTTTGTCCTATTCATCCCATTGCTTGCACTCAGATTATACAAAGTATTATGTGTTTTAATTCAGACATTTTCAGTAAGTACAGAAAGTCTGATTTAAACTTTGCTAACATAAACAAAAATTTTGAACATGTTAATTAGGCAACATTTCCATAGGTTTGTTATACCTTTTTTGTCTATGGAAACATTTTTTTCAAAAACACAACCTATTTACATCTCTACAAGTGATCATATTGTAAAAGGACTATATTGGAATATAAACTAAATATTAGACTAGATATGCATTCTAATATTTTGGAAATTTTCTTACATATGTATTATACATATTTTTAATATTTTAGTAATTTATTAACTAATTTCATTTATATAATATGCAATGAAATATTAAAATACTGAGTTTAAGGAAAACTTCTTAAAAATGCACATAGCTTCAATATTTTTAAATAAATATATATGCTTCAGAGTCTTATTATTATTTCTGTAGGCAGTCATTAAGAATTTATTAGTTCATTACTGCACTTTGTTCCATCATCAATTGTGTGTTGAATTCTACCATGTGCAAAGTGGTGTATGTGTTAATATATGTGTGTGTGGGTAAAACTGCAGTATAGAATCTCTCACATAGCCTTAGTGCATCCCCATATCAGTAGGTGTTTCCAAGGGATGGAGAGAAGTAGTCTATCTCCTTATCAATAGGTGATTAAAAGGCGGGTGGAGAGGCTAGCATGTGCAGCGACCAGAGAGGTTTTTTAGGGTGGACCTTCCTATTGAGGACAGGGAGAGATATGGGCGAGTGGGAGAAGATGACTTCCTGTAAGCAATAAAAAGGTTTCTCCCATTTTATTTTTCCCTGTGACTGATTTTGGCTTTAAAGGTTTATATGTTCCAGGCTGAAAATACATTTCCCCCTCTCCCCCATGGAGTTACAGCGTGTGTGTGTACATATGTCTGTATGTGTGTATGATATATCTCTATCAATAGATACAAAGGATATAGTGAAGACAGATGTAGATATCAATAGATAGATTTTATAATTCTGTATTTGTGGAGCCTCTTACCAAGCTCAGTAACTTCAGTCAGTGAAATTGATCATAATGAGAACTTTGGTAAAATACAGCTCTTACAGTTACATTTTAAATACAGGAACTAGAACAATGATCAAATTATATACATTGTTAATGCTTTTGTTAAGAAGAAGAATTAATGGGCTAATATTATAAGGCTGAGACATATCTAGAAGAAGCCATCAATGCATATCAAATAATTTTCTCTAAATCAGTGTGCTGAATGAATAAACAGAAATAAGAAATTAAATGAATAAACTGAAATTCTCAAAATTTCAGTATCTTACAACATTCACACAGTAATTTGTGCTTTTACAATGTTGTGGCCTTCCTATATTTCTCCATCCACAATAGCTTTTAAGATAAATAAATGCAATATTTCACAACTTCATAGCTTTTTAAATTCCTTCTCTTTGCATTTCACTTTGGAAACTTTCTAGTTACATATCTTCTAGCTCACTAATTCAGCTGGGTCCATTCTACTGATGAGCCATGAAAGATGTTCATTTTTGTTACATTGTTTTTGAGTTTTAGTTTTAGTTTTTCCTTTTGATTCTTTCGATCTCTGATTACATTACCTATTTTTGCATCTCATTCCTTTTAACATTTTAATCCTGATTATTTTATATTTTTCAGAGATCCAAAATCTCTCTCTTATCTGGGTCTGATTCAATATTTGCTTTGTCTTTTCAGACAGTGTTATTCTTGCCTTTACTATGTTTTTTAATTTTTTGCTTAAATCCAGACATGAAATATTAGGTAATAGGGACTAATGTTAATAGCCCTGTAGTGTAAAGTTTATGTTTTTCTTGGTAGGAGCTTGTCTGTGTTTAATGTTTTCTATCACCAGAGGCTTCAAATTCCTCTAGTGTCTTTTTTCTTCTATCTTCTGTTGTTTTTGTGCTTCCTTAAGAACTTGTCTTTCAGCAGTCTGCCTTGCAGCTTTCTGTTGTAACCTACTGTGTTATCCTGGAGCCTTGCTGTTGTGGTGGTTAAGGGGTGGGGAAAGAAAAGCAAGCATTCCGTGATCTATGATTAAATCTCAGTCCATATTGGGTCTGTGTGCATGAGTTATTCCTTTTACGAGTGATTCTTAGCAACCTTTCCTTAGGTAAGACAGAGAATCTGTTGGGGATGGTCTGGAGTCAGGGGAATGCCTCCTTCCAGGTTGGACAAGGCTCAGGTAAAGTCTTTTTACCTATAGGGTAGTCCATTTTTATGTCCTTGGAGTATTGTATTTCTCCATGATTTCTTTTGTTTCCCCATGGCAGAGCTAACTGGGGATCTTTCTTGCCTGTTCACTCTGAGTACCTTGTGCGGGTTCCTAGAGATAAAATTCTATGAAAGTACATGCATCCCTTAGACTGTACTAATTCTTAGAAATTTTTTAATCTTGTTAGTCCACATTCAGCCTCCAGCAAATCATCAAAATTAGCCTTGAAATGTACCCAACAGTTCATTGTTCTAGATCCTTCTTCTCCAAGTTAACTGCTTTTGGGTATAACTCTCAAAATCATCTGTTTCTCCAGATTTTTTGGTGGCCGTTCATCCTGCAATATCAGCTCTTTGATTCAAGTAAAGCAATTGATTTTCATCTTCTTATTTGTTCAGTTTGTTTCTTGTCATGAAAATGAGAATGCTTGTTTACCTATCAGAGCACAAACTGGAAGTTCTATGCCTTGTAATTTGAAATAAAATACTTGAACCTCAATTTCTTGTTCCATGTTCTATCAGTTATAGGAAATATCTATTTTCTACCTTGTAAAGTGAAATTTTTACAATCTTCCTTCTCCTAATTTTATCTCCCAACACAGTAAATCATTTACACATTAAATCTATTTCATATAGTGTATATGACATACACTATAATGATTCACAGCCAAGTCTCTAACACCCAGAACGATGTCTACAATATAGTAAACCTTCAATTAATATTTACTGAATAAGTGAGTGAATGACTCTAAACTGAATAAGACACTAGCTGCACCTTCAAATAGCTGTGAATGTATTATAAGAGATGAAAAATAAGTAAATACAGAGTGGCCCACAAAGAGTAGTTTTTTAGAAAAGGCCAAATGATTCTTACAAAGTATTTCTCAGGGTATCTGTCTTAGTTTAACAGACATAAAAATATAGTTTCTCAGAATGTTGCTTGTGATGTCATCAGGGGCAGGATTATATGACCCACACTCATAATAATAATATACATAAATGATGTATTGATTGAATAGAAATATATAATTGACAAAAGATCAGAAATTAAATTTCTCATTCAAATATTTTCTCCATGAAATCATACTACATGTAGAAAACTAGATTATCAGCAGAAGATTGTTTACTGAGCATGAAATGAAAATAAAAAGAATTTGCTCTACAATTCACATGCTAACCAGCATCTGGCTAAACAAACTGGGTAAACATATACTCAGAAAGATAAAATTTTCAATCAGGTGTGCCCTTGGTCCAGAGCATCCTATTCCCCAGTACGTGCTTCTATCCATATGGTCTCTATCTCCTTATTTTGATAAATTGTTACTGTTTTTCCATTTCTGATCACCATTCTCATTCCAATTGGTATAGCAGACAGATAACCAATCCTGAGCAGGGAAGGGGAAGGGGGACTTTGGCTGGTGTTTTCACTTGGCTAGATACTTGCTTAAATTCTACAAATTCCACGTCAACTGTTCTTTAGGGATGTGGAGACTACAGATAACTGACTGGTCAAAATCAGCCAGTTTCAACCTGGAAGAGAAACTGACCCAAACTTCACCCTGAAATTCATTAACATAGTAAAAACCATGCCCCTCTGTCATTTGCATACTAAAAATCACACCTCCCTGCACCATAACAATTCTGATGGGAACCAAACATTGTCAAAAATCCCTTGCCCCACTTGAGGATAGGGCAAGCTGAACTCTGGAAAAACTCTGTCTGTCCCCTTTACAACCTAATCCCATTTAGTGAATATTCCTTTTCCTTCATATAAAAAAGATTCCCTATTGTTTCCTCGGTGCAACTCCCTCTGGATCTGCCCATGTCCCAACTCTCAGGCTGGGTGGGAGTGTACTCTTGCCTTTTTCCATAATATTGTTTAACAAATAAACTCTTAATGCTAAACAGCCTTTATGCATCCATTCTTGAATTCTTTCTCACAATGAATGAAATCAAGGACCCATCTCCAGTAACACGATGAGTGCAATTTTTAAATATAGGTTTTTGTCACACTGTTCACTGTAGTGTCTCAAACCTGTTGGATTGTATATATCTCTATGTTATTTTGCATATTTTGGCTTTGACTCATTATCAATTATTTTTGAATTATAAACTCAAAATAGACCCTATTCCAAAATGTTCATGTTTACAAAGATTCTGTATAACCTACAGTATTATCAACTACATGTTCAGGAACAATGTGAGCCTACAACATAATGCAACATGTCGTAATGGAGAAGTACAAAAGAGTTCTACAACTATATGTGAAAAGTGGAAACAATAGAGAAGTTGTAGGAGTCTTCATCGGCAAGGTAAATTTTTATTATTTTTATTTTTATTCAACTCCCATGATGCTATAAGGTCCTATATTTATGCAGGATGTTTTAAAAAAAATAGAGAAAGACAATGATAGCACAGTGATTAAAAAGGTAAAAAATGACTTGTTACTTCAGTTCTGTCATCCTGTCAAAGCACTATATCAAATAATATCAATATTCATCTTCACTCATTAATTACATTCTGAATAGTTAAAAAATAAAGTAAAGGAAAAACTTTATAATTTTTAATGTAATAGAAATTGTAGCTGGATTTCCTGAGGATATATTTTAAGTCAGTTTTATTGGAGTATAATTTACATGAAGTAAAATTCACCATTTTGTGTACAGTTCCTTGGATTTTGACAAAATTATACAGTAGTATAACATCCATAATTCAGAAACATTTGTATCACCCCAAATAGTTCTCTGTCACCTTTTGTAGTCAATACCCTCTTTTCACACCCAGCCTCTTGCAATCACTAATTTCTATTATAGCATATACCCTAAATTAGAATGCTTTTGAAAAAGACAGTGAATGCTATTAATAATAACAGCTGGGAAGATACGTAATACTGGGCAAACATTTTCTATGTTGAGTTTATATGTCATCAACAGAAAATAAAAATAGCAAAAAAGTGTCATAGTAAGATTATAATTTAACATGATTAATTAGGTAGCAGGGAGGACAAGAGATAGGCTGAGAGGGTCAAAGCTTTATTAAAGTCCAATTAAGTAGCTATTGCTATATTCCTATTAATGAGAACTTGAGGAAATGGATATGCAATATATTTCAAAGGAGGAATGATTAGGAAAGTTAACTATTTGGATATTAGAAGCACAGGCACATGAGCTGTTAGAAATGACTCAGAAGTTTTTAACTTGAATAGAAGAATTAATTGAATTAACCTGAGTTAATAATGAAATTGATTGAAATGGAAATGTGAGAAAATAAAACCAGTTTGAAAAACTAAATCATGGATTGCCCTGGTATTTTTTTTAAAGAAGTAATGTGTTACTTATTTTGTGTACTTAAAAATGTGGAGGCTTACTTAAATGAAAAGAAGGTGATGTATAATCAGTTCTAGGTTAGAAGATGCCATTCAAATCTGGCTTTATCTCCTGTTCCTTATAACTGGCTTGTTATCTCCTGTTTTCCATGTTTTCCTATTTGGATTGGGACACCTTCTCTAAGACGGCATTTCTTTATTCGAATTTAGCTAGAACATTCATTTAGGAAAAAGGCTTTGAGACCTTGTATTTCCTTAAGTAACCAGTCTATTTTGCATTTTTGTTAACCTTCTAGGAACTTAAGGTGTACCTTTTGATGAGGTTAGAGATTCATATGAAGGTGAAGATGATTGAAGAAAGATTCTTTAACCACAACTCTAATTACTACCTAGGTCTCTTTAACGACTTCAAGATAACGGTGAATTTGGATGACTGTGTAGTTGTTAGAGTGAACTGCATCTATAGAAAGGGAATACCACTTACGGTGAAAACTAAAATATTAGATGTGATATGACAACTGTGAAAAGAAATATAAAAGCTTCCTTTTTCCCATTCTTGATAAATGTCCTAAAATATGCATTTTTTAATTTCCACAAAGAGATAAAATATCCTGGCAATATAATGCAGTGTCTGGCATATAGTTAGTATGCAACACATATCAGCTGAAGGAATGAATGAATGAATGAATGAATGGAGGCAAACTAGTAACAAGGAATATGAAGTGGAGAGAATCTAGTGAAAAAAGCATATTCAGAGATGAGAAAAACAAAATAGATAAGTTCCTTATGAGAGGAGAAATAAGACACGAAATAATAAAAAAGAAAAGAGATAAAATAATTATAAGAAGGATGCAAAATCTAAATTACTTAGATTTAAACCGAAGATCACTATCTTTAATTATGCTTAACTGCATAAAAATATGATGAGGCAACAAAGAATGACTGAACATGAAAAACAAACAAAAATGACTGTCACAATAATGGATGGAGTAAATACCAAAAGGGTACATTTTGAGAGTTTAATTTTCAAAAACATGGAAAGGACAGTTTATTCTCTGAAACAAATAGAAAAGAGAGAATGTATGTACTAATAGGGAAAAATTTTTAATGGAAAAAATAAACTTGTGACAGTATATTATCAGATGATCATAATTCTCTTGAACTTGGAGTTGTAGTTCCATCCTGACCATCAGGAGGCCAGGAAAACTCTGCATTTGGATGACAGAAGATTTAGGAAAGATTTAGAAGAGTTATGAAAATGTAAATCAAAACCTCAGTACGGTGCAACTTCACAACCACAATAATCAAAAATTCAGAAAATAACAAGTGTTTGTGAGGATGTGGAGAAACTGAGACCCTCATACACTGCTGGGGAAATATAAGATGAGGCAACTCCTAGCTCCTGTGGAAAACAGTTTTTCAGTTCCTCAAAAAGTTAATCATAGAATTCTTGTATGACCTAGTGATTCTACAATTTGGTATAAACTCAAAAGAATTGAAAACTGATATTCAAATCCTTGACATGAAAGTTTACTGCTGTATTATTCATAATAGCCAAAGGTGGGAAAATCCCAGAAGTTTACCTATAGATGAACAAATAAACAAATGTGGTTTATCTATTCAACAGAATATTATTCAGCCATAAAAAGGAATACATTATGTATGATAGAATGTAGATGAACCACAGAAACATCATGCTAAGTTAAAGTATCTGGTCACAGGGGTCACGTTACATAATTTTATCTATATGAGATATTCAGAAAGGCAAATGCAGAGACAAAAAGTAGATTTTATAGGTGCTAGGTGGAGAAAAGAATGACAATGTACTGCTTAATCAGTATGTGTCTACTTTGGTGATGAGGAAAATATTTTGAACATAGAATTGATGGTTTTATCACACTGTGAATGTATTAAATGCCACTGAAGTGCAGAAATCAAAATGATTAATTTTGTGAATTTTACACTTACTAATGAAATAAATACATAGAGAAAAAAGGAAACACAATGGTATTAGCAAAATACATTACATGTATGTATGTATTTTATGTTTATGTGTGTGTGTGCGCATGTGCATGTGTGCGTGTGTGTGTGTGTCTTCTCCCGGACAAAGAATTTTATTAACTCAAAAGACAGCTACTTACATAGTGTAAGATAGTATGCAAAGATAGTATGGAAAAAAAAATGGCTACTTCAAGAATTTTGGAAGTACTCGTAAGAATCTATAATATTTGGTGATTTTACAGCTTCTGGGTAAATTAACCTCACAGATTTTTAAATTCATGGATCTTCTTTGTCTGATATTTCTAAGTATATTTGTTAAAACATAATCTCACAATTTTATATGACATTTTGATATAAAGATGTATTTATTTCATCAGCTAAGTTTAACACAAGAAAAAGATGGCCTTATTGTAAAAGAAAATCATTGATTTTTTTACAAGGGGATGCTTAGCATAACTTTTGAGAATATGTATTTTAAAGGATATTTAAAATACACAAATATACTTAAAAGTATTTATATTGTTAATATAAATATATTGTTAAATATATTGTTAAAATCTTCCCAATCAATGCATATGTTCATAGATGGAAGGAAGGGCATTAGGCAGAATAAATATTTGCTGTGATTTTAAAGTGGCATACGGAAGGGAATATATTTATAGACTGAAATTTCAGTTGCCTGATTATAATTATTTACGTGTGAAACAGTATCATATTTGACTAGCATATATAATAAAATAAAAATGAAGATATATTTATTGGAAACCTAAAAGCTTGTAAGAGTTTATTTTAATTTTGCATTAAAAGCTAGTTAAAATGCTTATAAAACATGTCAGTCTTCTATTAATTAACTCATATAATGTTAATTTTTATCATATTTTAATGATATATTCTGTTACTAGTTTTAATAGAGTAACTCCACAGCTTAAGATTTTATATGCCACTTCAGGAATTGAAAATAAAGATTTTTTATAAGATCAAAAATGAAGTGTGTTTAATGTTTTAATTTATTCTTATTAAGATAAGGAACAGTACATTTGTCCTTAGATTGACCTTAAAAATTCAACTGAAAATACCGATTTTATTTTGTCCAAGATGTCTTCAATGGAAACTTTTACCTGCCTAATATATATGACAATTACTGGAGACAATGAGGCAAACTGATCATCTGCTCACACTGAGCATATATTTTAGGGTAAAGAGGACAGTAGCACATACTCAAGTAAATGAACATGATTTATTTGTTTTTTAGGAGACTCTTAAGAAATGTAAAAGATGAATATAACAGAATGCTTGTCAGTGGGAAGCTAGAAGAGATATTTGGTGTGAGAGACCTGAAATGCTGACAGTCAGAAATGTGACAATTTGATATAAGAACAGTTCAGATTCAGAGAGTACAAATGTGAGATTCTTTCAATAGGATTGAGCTTTACATATTTTCAGAACAATTTGACCAGAGGAGAAGTCAATGATATCAATGTTGATGAACTATATGAATAAAGAATAAATGTATTTCTTTTAGTCTTCCTATCCAATTAATCTTTAAAATGTGCCCCTTCAATACAATGCATGCTCCAGCAATTTGGGATACATGAAAATTGTGTGATACCATCAAGTCATTGCATAAGCATCTGCTCTTTATTAGAAGGGTCTCCTCAATATACCAGCTGTTTTTGTGCCTAAGAAATTTCTACTTCTTCAAGTTGTAATTCAAAATTCTCTTTTGTAAAATGTGGCATTAACTCTCACAAGTAGTTTAAGGGTACTACTTTTTATATTCCTGCTGTGTTTTAAAATATATTTTCATTAAAACACATATTAGAGTAATCATTTGGGATTTAAGTAGATTTCTAGCTGACTGTTAGATTATACATCTCTGTAATGGATAAGAATGTCTTGTTTACTTTGTACTCCCAGGCTAGTATATACAGTAGATATATTAGTTACACCAAATAATTTAAATTGATTCAAGCACTATGTTTCAATAATAGGTTGCATGGAGCAATTACAGATCATGAGAATGGAAACTGAATTGGTAGCCCACCACTGAAAGTCGCTAGTAATGTACCAAATATTTTTATGAAACTAGGGTATTATCATGTTATTTCAGAAGGGACAGTGCAGTCATGTTATTTCAAATGGGAGAGTACAGGCCTAGAATATTATGATAGCATTTCCCATATTTCTTTATTCCCTAGATACCATTCAGCATATGGTTTTACCTATAGAAATAACAGATACCATTATTTTCTTAGTAGGAACATTTATAGTGCACAACAGTGGAAAGGATTATCATAGAAATATGTGTTGAAAACAAACTATACCTGACTTTTCTAAGTTTAATTACTTATAAAGGCATTAAACATCAATGTAATATTAAAACAGGTCATATATTTTCTAATATCTCATTTCTGCATACTAATGTAGTGACATATATGTTTTCTTCTTATTAGTTCAAATTATGACACATTGGTGCTTATACCTGCAATTAACTATAAATCAACAATATGCCTTTATATAAATTCATGTATATGAAACAGAAATAAATGACTTTTTAAATGTTGGCACTTCTATTTACCTTCCCCACTTTTATTTTGATAAGCTAAGAATGTGCATTAATTATGTAATTTTCTTGGATCAGTAAGTTGGAGTAAGCACTATTCTAATGCTCCATTACAATTATCTGTACACATTTCACTGAGGTAAATGTGTTCATTGGGAACAAAACAAGTTCTCCCACAAACAACCTATTTTTACCATTATCCAAACATGACAGGCAGAACAATGTAATACTCAAGAGTGCCTATGAGTGTACCCATGCACAATGCAACGGTTAATGTGCTTTCTAAACCTTTCCCTAAACTTGCTTTTCTCTATTTTGTATGAAACGTCCATAAGTGTATTTTTTCTTACAACATATAAACCTACATTCAACTTTGTAGGCAGCTTATTATATAAAAAATAGTTGTCTCTTTTTTTAAACACCAAATTCCAAAGTCTGTATTCTTTTAAGAATAAGGAATTTCCTTGCAATGAATCCAAAGTTTTTTGTTTTTGCTTTTGTTTTCCTTTGGAAACATTACAAAGCTGTAGGGACTTATAAGACAGCCAAGGAGAACTCTGAAATACAGAATTGTAAAGTAAAGCTACTTGAAGTAGCTACTTAGGTTCACTTGCAGTGTTATAGGACTGCTGAGTGAAATGTGGTGCTTAAAAACAAACAAAAAGACAGGTGGGTGTATGTTCCTTATGGTCATTATATGAAAACTAGTATCAGAGAAACCAAGTAAAAAAGTTGAACTGAGAATTATACTAAATTTTGTTTGTTTTCATAGCCCAATTATTTTATTTCATGCTATCTCTCATATTATGACAAGCATTGTCCTAGCAACACACAGTCTGAAGTAGTTGTTAAAGACAAGTGAAATATTTATATTCCCTTAATCAATCAGCTTTTAAAGTAGCAAGGATTATTTCAAGCATAAAGATTTATTGCTCGTGTTCATGGAGGCTTATATCATAGGGGATATTTTTCACTAAACATATGTTCCTGAAAGAGAATTAATAATTGTAGTTTAGAATTTTCAATGTTTAACTTATTTTTTGTGATAAAATATTCGAGGTTATGATAAAACACCTTCTCATCATGCAATAAAAGCAAGTCATTATTTTATCCTACTTGTGAGGGCCTGGTTGCAGTCCTTATTTTAGTTATTTCTTCACTCTATATCTTTTTACATGTTGAATTTGTACACAGTAATCTACTGTATTAAGTTACTAAAAGTAATTCAGTATTTTTATCTTTTAATGTGAACTAAAATTTAAATATTATTTGCTTTACTTTGGACTGTGTACACCTCTTAAATATATAAACTACCAGAAATAATCTTAAACTTAGTTTTTGGAATGGGAGTCAGGGTCTTGGAAAGTTAACAAAGGAAGTGATATTTGAGTAAATGTAAGAATTACAATAGATAAAGCAAAGAGACAGGAGCATTTTGCGTAAGACTCTTGAAATCTTATTAGTGCATAACAATTTGACAATTAAACCAGTTCATGCATATTGACAATAAACATATGGTGGCTGGGCATTGAGGGAGCAGAGTCAATGATGTAAGAATAGAAATGCAGACTGGGGTCATATTGAGAAGGTCACGAATAGTTGGGGACTTAGATTATATACTACAGTCAATAAGGAACCATAAAATTTTTTGAGTATGGACAAAAACTTTAACATCATTGTCTAGAAAGTTCATTTTTACAGTGGTACATAGGAAGGACTGAATGGTGGGGAGGCCACTAGAAAGCAAAAATAATTTCAATAGTATGATTCTTATCTGCAGAGGAGAAAAGGAGAGGAAATGTAAGGAACATTGCTGAGATAGTTTTGACAGAGCTCGACTCCCATTACATGGATGTTAAAAAATAATTAAAAATGACTGCTGTTCTCGGATGGTTGGCACAGAAGAAAATCAATCCCATAATGTTACATATTGTGCATTTTGTATTGATAATGGTTCAGCCATCACAACAGAAGGCCTCTATATTTATAGCAGAAGGGAAAGAAAGAAACTAGAGCATCCCACAGGGATTTTTCAAAGTTTTATACTGAAAAAGACACACATTACTTCCAATATACTTCCTTGACCAGAAACAATCAATTGGCCCCACTTAATTAATTGTAAGGGGAACTGTGAAGTTTCCTTTCTGCTTAGGAAGAAAAGCAGACCCAGATATTTGTGATCCTTAATAAAGTTGGCTAAAAACCAAGTTTTACTTTTATAAAGAGAAAAAAGTGTACTGAAATATACAAGACACCATGATAGTTTTAATTTAAACATTATTTGAAAATAATATCAAGCACTCTTAATGAGGGCTGTACTATGGGAACTATAAAATGAGAAAGAATGAGTCACAAAAAGACATGCATATACATGAACATACATATACCCACATACTTATGCATGTAAATATATACACATATAATGACATATACACTGAACTGCATGATAGATATATATACTGGAAACATTTCCAGAAAAAAAAAAACACAAAAGAGTTTGTAGAAAAGTAGTAAGGACTGATATTAGCAGCATTTCAATCATTGAATCTCAAGGTCAGATGTTAATAGTGTATGTTTCCTTCAGTTACTTTCTAGGGGTTCTACATTTCCCTTATAGGGTGTGTTTTCTGTTTGCACATGCAGCCTTTTTTTTTCTGGACATTTTGCATATTTGTTGTGGAATTTTCACAGTCTCTCTGATAAGTTGTTAAACCATGTTCTATATTCAATATCATTTGTGGTGATCTAAGATATAAAGAAAAAGTAGAGAGAAATCTATCATCTATCTATCTATTGCTATGTTCTATCTTTTTTTTAATTTATGAATCAGGGAGTGGGGAATAAGTCATTCTTACTTTGCTACCTTTACTAGAAGTCCATTTGCCTTTTTTATGTTAATTTGTTTAAAACATTTTCACAAATTATAAAATGTAAGCAAAGTATTTTAAAAATTGTATCAATCGTTTGATTGGGACTGCATTTCTTTAATCACTAAATTTTGAAAATCCAGATTTTATATAACTATCTCAATTAACATTATAGTTTAAAATATATAAATCTTTTTGTTTCCACATATTGGTAAATGTCTACATTAGATTTTTAGAGGTTAAAAATAGTTAGATATATATTGCCAAGGTGTTTACAAGTAAATTTAATTCTATCACTCCGTGAAGTTGCTAGTTTCCATCATCCCTAATATTATTTTCATTTTCTTTTAATTTTAAATTTATTATTTTTGAATCTTAATATTTTCATTTGTATTTCTTTCATTAAAACTACAGTTTTCCCTTATTTTTAACTAACTTTTTATCTTTATTTTTCTGAGAATTAACTTTTTCCATCTTCAGTCAACTTTTTTTGTCATAAGATTTGTTTCATATCATACTTGTTTTGTTGTAGTTTTTCATTTTTTTTCCAAACACTGCTTCCTTTTCATATTCTTAATGACATATTTAGATGTTACTATGGGCATGTGAACACACATACACACACATTTTGCTGTATGATGTTAGAACCATTTCCCCATTATGTCCATTTCACATTTTTTCTGATATTTTGGGGTCTATAAGATGGCACCATTATGTTTTCAAAGTTATTCATCCTTTCCTTTAATTATTAGCTGTGGGTTTGGGAAAAATTACTTATATTATCTATGCTTTAGTTTATCATAAATAAGAGATCCTACTTTTCCTACCATATGGGGTATGTTAAATGATTTGATCCATATAAAATACTAAGCACAGTGCCTGTAAGAGAGTAAGTGCTATGTGTATTTGCTACCAACACTTATATTTTTCTCCATTATTTTTATGCTTAGAAATGTTTCTTGGTTCAAACTACTAAGTGACAAGATTTTTTTACATTTATGTGTCTCTCTAAAACTCTGACAACTTCTATGACTTTCTAGACCTTATCCTTTGAAAATAAAGCTATAAAATAAATTGCTGCCATCATTTCAACTATGATAGCAATAGCATCTCTTCAGTGTAAGTTTTTTATAATCAACCTGTTTGTAAAGCATATAAAGTGACACTGATTAACATAACTTATTTTCTGGCAGAATTGTGACCTATTTAGCAACATGTAATAATAAAATACTTCCATTTATTATCTGAAGGAAGAATTTGACATTTGACTGGTTTTGCACAGTGATGTTATTTTGAAAGAACACTCTCAAAATAATGCAGTTACACAAAAATATGGAAGGAAATATATGTCTATTTTAAAGAGTAAATTATAGAAGTTGAATACAGAAATAAACTGATATACAGACATAAGATGAATTTTGATAATTGCTAGATATAGAGAATAAGAGAACTTAAGCATCTATACACATATCCACTTCACCATGAATCAAAGAAAAACATGGTGTCATATGTAGGGGTGGATATAAGGAATAAATCTCTTTGTTGTTAATTTAAAACATATAAAATTGTATTTAGAAAATTGTTAATGAACATTTTAAATGTAATTTATTGCTCTTTTCAGAAGTTAAAACTATGTCTTGCCTTTCCTGCTTCCTATAAGTCAGTCCTTCATTTATAACTAGTTTATGACAATGATGACACAGATTCCTGAATTTCCCTCTATTTCTAGCTCTATGGAATGCTAGAATATAATTGAGAAAATGACTGCCAAACCCTTCTGTAGCTAGATTTGGTCACATGATGACAAGATGGCAAACAATAGGATGAAAGAAAAATGGCATGTACAGGTTTCCATCGACTTTCTTAAGTACTAATTGGCACTCACAGTTTTCTCTCTACTGCTTTGTTCCTTCCTCTCTTCTGGGGACTGAAACAGATCTAAACGTCTTGGACACTGGTGATTTTGTCCACATGCTAACAATGGCTGTGAAGTAAGTTGGAAGAAACCTGAATCCCTGAGAACATTGAAAACAGCAATAATACCAGCCTTGAATTACCTTTATAAAGAAATATACATGGAAGGAAAATCAATGTTTCTTTAAAGCAATAATTTGATTTCCTGTTAACCATAACCAATTCTAAATTAACTAATACATAAAACTTATTCATAATTTGATTCAACTCTATATGGCAGTGACACTCCAAGACAAGTATTTGATATACTCTCCTATATATTTCAGTCCTTTTGTAGATGGCTTGGGGCCATGGGCTTAGCTGTGACCAATGGTCTATGGGTTGAAGTAGTACGTTTGTGTCTCATCCTTTGCCCTTCTCTCTGACACACTGTCTTAAGGGGACAAATGTTCCACACAACCCAGTGATAAATCAAGGAGGATCTCACAAATTTTATAGGCATTATGAGAGTAAGACATAAATACCTATTGGCTTAAGCCATTGTTATTGGGGAGGAATGTCTCTTCTGCTAATTGACTTAAATGTATTTGTTTAATTTCCTGATTTTATTCAGGAAACTTAACTCATTCATATCAGATATTACTAAAGGTCAAAAGATAGTCAAACCCTGAATGTTTTCAACAATGTGCTCTAATACTGCAGACATAGTCAACACGTGTTGCCACTGCACAGGATAACAGGAAATAAAGTCTATTACTACACTACATAATTATGACTGCCAAAGTTCTAATCTGATGAAGTAGTGACAATAATGTTTGCTGCTCCACAACTTCAGATTAGCCAGTTTTCCTGTTACTCCTTCTTTATTTGAAAATTAAGCTCCAAGTATGAAATTCTAATAGCAAGGAGTATTTGGATGCTGGGAACCAAAATAAACAATATATATTAAAGTTGCTTGTATTTTATTAAAAATGCTAGTATTAAGGTGTCTTCAGCTGGGGCATGCCTTTTTTTTTTGCTTTGGTCTTCATCATCTTTATTTGTAAATTCTGCCTTGCATGTTTATAGCCACTGTCACTACATGCCTTATTGTTTACTTCTAAAGAGAGAAAGATAAAATATAGATTTCCAGAATTATTAAGCAAGAATTTAGATTCACTCCTTACACTACCCATCACCTAGTCTGACAAAGAGATGCCATGATTTTTTTTGTTTTAGGCATATATTTCCTGTCCATCCCAATCCACTTTGAAAAGAAGCTGGGATTATCCTGATTGGTTTACACTAGTGTTTCTCATTCTGTGTGCTTTTAGCATTTGAAGCGATACATTTCAGGACATTTCCATCTCTGCTCTGTGGACTTTGAATATCACTAGCAATCTTCAGTCACTGTGAAATCAAAGATGGATGAAATTTCTAATCATCTTCAGGGACTAGGAGAGGCTGCATAATTTTCAGGGTTCATTGCAAGATGAAAATACAGGCTCCTTGTTAAATATCATCAAAAATTTCAAGATGGTAACCACAGAGCATTAAACTAAGAATGACCTCTTCTAAGCAAGGTGTAACAGCACAGATCAGACACCCACACAGTTCTCTACCTAGGGAGTGGTAGAGGATGCTGAAGAATTGCCTACATCAAGAATTACTGTGTTAGAAACATCAGGGCCTAGCTTCAAATCAATAGTGTGGCTCAGTATAATCTAAGCCTTAAAACTTTTATAATATAGGTGGTCTAAACTGATGTTAGGGTGACAAAAAAAAATATCCACTGAACATGCTTTTCATCTCATTTTACTTTGGTTTGAATATAAGTACTTATATGTTTGAATAAGAAACATATCCACCATTTGTAAAAAGTTTAAGGAACTACTTGATCATTTCAGATATTTAAGATGAGTTTTTTCTTGAAGCAAGTAACCATAAGATATGACTTCACAAACTATACTTCCCTAAGTGTACGAGGTAATACACTAAGAGAAAACAAAAAAGGAAGGAAAAGAGAATTTAGAAAACTGAAGAAAAGGAAAAAAATGTATTATTTCCTGAGTGGTAAAATGCAATAATAGCAATATTTATAGATTTGTTCATTTAGAATAAAATGCAGTTTAAAAGCATAGCTATATTCTAAAATGGCATAAGGATTGATCCCTGTTCTAATGAATTGTATAAACACTTTCATACTGAATAAACTACAAAAGAATATTTGTCTCCATTAATTTATAGCTACAATTGCTTTATCCTTTTGGCTATTTGACTCCTTGGAATTAAAGTATAGTTTCTTGATATGAAAGTTTCAAACTTAGTTCTAAAGTGACAAGTATACTTCAGGGATACTGAAATATAATTATTGCTATGTTTAAATGAGATATTAACTTCACACTTCTCAGTGGAAATATTAAACACATTGAATAAGCTCACATACAGGAATAAAAACAAGGAATCTCTGGAAAAATTTAAACATCTAACATATTAATTTCAATTAATTTTGAGTTAGCAAACTGAGTATTTTGAAATATATGCAAAGAAAAATGGAAGAAAATCACAAGAAATGAATTAATAAAAGCCTATTTAATATATAGACTTTCCAGGGACTAGAAAGAATATGAAATAACTCAATTCAAGATAGGTTTGAATGGAATTAATTAATTCAGCAACAAATTATTAATCAGCTAGTACAAAATTTGGTTTTGGAGATGATACAGTCAATGACTGAATTATACAGTAGCTCTGATTCTGTAAGTTTAACCTCATGTCATCAGCAAATAAAAATACTGTATTTCAGGAAAGGATGTAAAATTATAAGAGGCAAAATTATATAGTTATTAGTCTGTTATGTTAAAGGTGTAAAATAAATTCAATAAAGATTCTGATATGTAATAACTATTTTATTAATGAAAACTTGTATATCATAGTACATACTTCATGTATGAGTCTTTCATTATGAGTTAAATGGCAGTATAAAAATTACTGAAAACTGCCCTATGTTCTAATTGTTTTTTATAAATACTCCTTGAAATGAGAAAAACAATTATTGGGGATTTCAAGTTATTTGCTATTTAATAATTTTCACTAAAAAAATTTCTTTAATTAACCTTATCTATTTTAAGGGCTACAAAAGTATTTCTCACTCTTCAAATTAAGGTTCCTTTCCAGTTGAATACTGTTTTAATTAACTCATTAAAACCTTTCATTTACTCAATCATTCAAGAAAAGTGAGAACACTCTACACATGAGGCCCCATTTAGATATTGCAGTTATTATGATGAGAATGTAACCTGCTCACTGCTTACATAGATTTCCTGGTATGTGGAATACTTTACCCATGTTTCAGAGGCAATGCAAATAAAGTTCTTTTGTGGACAGTTTTTAGGGGAGTCTAGCTTTTAAATCCCTTACTGTGAATATTCAAGAAGAATTTAAAGTCTCATGTCTAATATTTTCTCAAGCCATTCCCCTACATACTTGAGTTTAATCAAGTAAAACAAAAAATAAAAGCATTAGTGAGAATATGTCCCAAATTCTCAGCTTTCTATAAGACTAGACTTTGACTGGTGATGGAAAGACAGGTGGAATCAACTAGTGTACTCCTGGACAGGAACAACTGCTCCCTTATAATATTTAAAATAAAGATATTTTCATGGAGATGGCTTATTCAGAGATGTACTCAAAAGTTACTATCTTAGTGGATACCTAGATGGGTAAACATGAGCAAAACTGTGACGAAGTTTATCCTCGGTCTTGAATCTTGAGAAAAATACAGAAGGAGAAGAAATGGAGAGAGAAAATCACCTATGAAAATGTTCTGATAAATAAAAGAGCTTAATCTGCTAGATCAATGTTGTCTAAGGTGAAGTGCTCAAATGATTCACAAGGAAATAGGAGTAAAATTTTAGAGGTTCTATGTATATTTATCTTTTTACAAAAGAGATTAGAAATGCAATAAATTTATAAACAATTATCACATTAAGTGATAGTCTCACATGGTTCAATGGTAGCTCTAATATTTAAAATGATGTGAAAGTAGAGTAAAAGTAAAAGATCTATAAGCTGCACAATGTAGTAGAAACTTTACCCTGTTTGTTTACTTTCCATGAGACTACTTAAATTGACTATAGTTTCTGTTATCTAGAATACTTGCATTTTCTCTCATAGCATAGATTAGTAGAATAAAAAGATTTCTGTTTAGAAACTGAGGTCCAAATTAATGATGACACTGGCACAAGGGAAAAAAATTACAAAGATAAAAAATAACAAAGAAACAGAGCTATTATTACTCCTTAATTCTCAGCCATATTATGGGATAAAAATAATGGCAACCTACACTGAACTTTCAAAAGTGTGAGATAAACCATTTAACGTTATCAAAAAGATTATTTGAAATGTGGGTTTTGAGTCATCTACTATTGTTAACCATGACTTACACTCTAAGCATGCAAAGCATCTTGATATTTTAGCTAAAGATGATATGAAGTCAATAGTGTTATGATATTTACAACAATCCATTTAAAAATTTATATATTTAAGTTATAAAATATAATTATAAAATGAACATCTGGAAAACACCAATAAACCCAAGAACTAGAATTCTATGTATATTTCCTCATTACTCTTCCCTTCAATTCCCCAAAACTCATGAATTAACTACTACCCTGAATGATGTGATTAACTCATGATCTACTTTTTATATTCATCTACTAGTTCATCCTTAAACAATGTATTTTCTTGTTTTTTGAGCTCTGCATAATGTATGAAGTCACTGAAAATGTTTTCTCTTGACATTATGTTCTTGAAAAATATTTGTTGACTCAGATAGCTAGAGTCCATTTTCTTTGAGTGTTATATGAAATTTCAATTCGTTAAAATACCACAATTTAGTTATCCATTTTCACCTAACTGGGCACTTTATTTACTTAAGTCTCTCTTTTTTTAGTGATTGTAGGAGATATTTGTGAGTTCAGAGTATGAATCTGTTTACATCTTGAAATATATCTTTTTCTAATTTGTAGTTTGTCCTTTATCACTCTTTAGTTATCTCTGATGAGCTGAAATTATTCATTTCAATGTAGATGAATTTAAATTCATTTTACTTTATGGATAATGTATTTCATTTCTTATTTAAATAAAATCCCTATCTGAAAATAATATGTTCATTCTTCTTCATACTCTATTAAAAACTTTAAAATTTTCACCTTGAATTGTAATTCCTTAAATGATATAAACAAATTTTTTACTTAGTCTTCAGGCAAGATCCTATATGATAAACTAATTGCCCCAGCAATACTTACTGACTATTCAACTCTACCAAATGAATTTTAATATATACATCATAAAGTTCTGGTAAATATTAATCCCTGCTTCACTTGTTCTCTGTTCTATTAAATTGGTAAATCTCCTTTGTGTGAATCCACAATGTCTGTAATTCTGCCATATTTTAGTGAGCCTTGATGTGGCAGTTCCTACAAAAATTTCTCCAAACTACTGATCTCCCTCAGATGCATTTTAACTTATCTTGAGTTGTATTTAAAATTCAGATTCTAGTGACTAGAAAAAAAAGTTAGGTATATATTGGTAAGAATTGCACTAAAACTACTGATCAACTTGGGAGGAATTGACAAACTATAATTTTGAGATTCTAGCAATAAAAATTGCCCAAGTCTATGCATTTATCACTTAAACATAGGTTTTGCAAATTTTGTCAGATTACTTATAACTTCATTGCATTTTGTTCTACAATAAATCATGTCTTCAAATTTATAAATGTATATAATAGCATAATAAATTGATACAAGATAATATATGTAGTAAGTGTATATTTAATTTTATAAGAAACTGCCTATTGTTTTTCAAACTTTCTGTACCATTTTTCATTTCAAACAGCAATGTATGAGAGTTCAAGTTGCTTATATCCTCAAAAGCATTTAATATTTCAGTAATTTTAATTTTAGTCATTTTAATAGGTATGTGTAGTGATATTTTATTGTTTTACTTAGCATTTTGCTAATGACTAACAATGTTGATCACCTATACTTGTGCTTATTTTTCACATATATACAAAAACATACATGTATTTCTTTGTTGACAACTACATTCAAACCATTCGCCTTTTTTAAAAAAATCAGGTTGCTCCCTTAAATTGATTTGTGATGGTTCTTTATATATTCTTGATTTTACTTTTTAGTATTTTATTTTTAAGTTAAACAATCGGCCATCTTCTAAGTATTTACTGAAAAGAAATGAAACCTTATATACACATAAAAACATGTAATAACATGATAGAGTCAGTATATAATTTACAAAACTGGACATAATCCAAATGTTCTTCACCTGTTGAATGGATAAACAGTAATAAAGTCTTACAATGGAATTTATTTAGCAATAAAAAAGTAATAAACTACCAATACATCATGCATGAACCTTAAAAGCATTTTGTTAAATGAAAGAATCCAGATTTGTAAAGCTACATACGATACAGTTCTATTTATAAGACCTTCTGAAACAGGCAAAATAATAGGGATTAAAACATAGATGAGTGTTTTCCAGAGATTGGAAACTGGGGAGGATACTGATTACAAAGGGGCATAAGTTAATTTTTGTATTTGATGGAAGGAACTTCATATTTTTTGTTTTTGGACTGTTTGTTATTGGAGGACTGTATATGCTTGTTAAAACTAAAGAGTGTGCAGTTAAAGGGAGAGTTTTATCACAGGTAGATTATAATTCAATAAACCAGACCAAGAACAAAACAAAATGCCTGTATATTTGTCAGTCTGTGTTCTTTTCAGACTAGTACATTGATTTGTTTGCTGTTGTACCAGTATCAAACCATGTAAATTACAGCAGCTTTACAGTAAGTCTGGATATGTAGTAATTTAAATCTCTGTAACAGTTCTTTTTTTCTAGAAATCTGTGATATTTTATTATTTGCATTTCTGTTTTTATGTTTTAGGGAATCCAATTATTTATACAACAAATTCCTTATGCTGTGTCCTAATATATTTTTTAAATTCATCCTTAATTCTGCCTTTCTTCTTCATTTTTCTCATTCCTATCATCTCTGTTTCTCACTATGCTTGCTCTAGTGTCTATTCTTCCTGTGTGCCTTATAATCTAACCATTTCGAAAATGGTTTTGTCTTTTTCTTCTATTCTTATCCTGAAGTCTGCTATTTCATGAGTGTGGCACTGTATTGTTTGGCAATCATCTTGGGTTCCTGTGTCTGTTCTATGGGCTTTCTTATATCTGTGGATGCTTCATAAGTTTGTTGGTTTTAATCTCATAGTGGAAATTTGGTTACAGTTTTCATCAGCTTGTGTCATTTGCTTGGTGCTTTCTTTATGTATTTTTGCAGATATAGTTTATCCTCTTGTGAAATATGGTTCAGGTCTGTCTTCCAGCCTTTTTAGCTCAAGAATTCCCTCCATTGTGGTTACACTTAAACAGTTTTTTTTTTAATATACATTATACCTCTCAATGGCCACACCTTTTATGCCTAAGAAAACCTAACCTTGTTCCATATGGCTTCTCTCAGAAGGCCTCCACTACATCTTTACCAGCTTTTGCCACAGGAGACATAACTATCCTCTGGCCTCTGAAGTAATGACTTTAAAGTGATGACTCTGGGTACTCAATGGTACCTTATATTCCTTCTTTCTCAACATCCCCAAGTGCTTGGCTCTTTATTTAATTGTGGACCTGCTCAATGTAATTCCTACTGCTGGGGGAGACTTCTTCTGGAAGGGTATATTTTCTGGGTACTTTAGTGATCTACCCAATAGATTCTATCTCAAGCCACCATTCCTCTATGTTCTTTCTATTAAAAATCTCTACAGGGGGTACATATATAACTCTGCTGTATTAAACTACTGCTGTTCTTAAACAGCAGCCTATTATGGTTTTGGAGGGATTCATTATTATTCATTTTTTTAATTCCATAGTTTAATTTTTATTTTTTTAGTTCATTAAAAATTGTGTAGTTTTTCCACATTCTTTTTTTTGTGTGTGAGTGGATTCTAGGAGAGGTGAGGAAGCTAAGCTGTTACCATATTTCTATTTGAGTTCCAAAGTAAATAAATTAGAAGAGAGCATTCCCTTCTCTTTCTATTTATGTTTATATGTAAGATAATGAAGACTATGTCAAGAGAAGAAAATATTTTCAGTTGAAATTTTCACCAATTATGCTCATGAAAAATATTTCTGTTGATTTAGAGCTAGGGTCCATTTTTTTTTCAGGTCATATAAATTTCATTTTGTTAAAATACCACAATTTATCTCTTTTCCTTTAACTGGGCACTTTATAAGTACAGAGATAAGGGACTATATTAGAAAGAATTCCAAGGCTGTTGTAAGATTTTGGCTTTTCTTTGGTAAGAAATAAGAAGCTAATAGATGGAAGGGATAGCTGTATGAAAAGACTGTGGTTTTAAAAAGAATATTCTGGCTATAGTTTAAGAAATAGGCTGGGGGGAGGAAAGGGCAGGACAAGGAAAATCCTTTAGAAAAATGTTGCCATAATTAAAGTAAGTGGGGCTTGATTACAAAGACATGGACCAGGATGATCTTCTGTTAAAACAGTAGGATTGTTGATTTTTCTTTTCAAGAAACACTGAGATAATTTGCTGTGCAACTGGCTGTTGGCATGGGAAAACAAAGATTAGTGGTAATTTCTATTTTCTGGACCTCAGAAACATGAAGGAAGGATAAGGAAGATTACTGAAGAAGTGACTGGGATTAAACTAAAGGATAGGATGTAGTTCTGACAGTTTAAATGTGAAACAGATCAAGCTTCCAAGTGTTGATTTAAGTAGGTGGTTGGATATTTTGATCTGGGTTCATTGAAGAATCGGAAACTAAATAAATAAATTTGGGAATTTCCAGTGTCAATCATTACTGAACAAACTTGGTCAGTAAGAAATGAATAATAGAAAAATTTAAGGACCAAACCCTGGGATTTGCCAATATCTCTCTTAGTGTGAAATTCTGACTGTAAATATTCAATAAAATAAAAGTATAAAAAAACTATCTAAAAATAAAACTATACAAAAACAAATGAGAAATATCAATTATTATCTTTACAAGGGAAATATGAGGTATTGATTAAAAATTTTAGCAGTACAAACTTAAACAATGATAAAATAAAATACTGTTATTTAAAATAAAAGAACTGATATTGACTCCTTACTTGTAAAAATATTAAAGTCAAAGAACAAACATACTTATAGAATAAACTGCAACTGGTAAATGTGTAACTATTAACCAAAGGAAATATTCATTTTTTTTTAATTTATAATTTTATTGACATTTGATTTTCCCATGTACTAAAACATAAGAGAATTTTTTATGATATAAATCTTGGAAAGGATAAAAAAATATCGAAGTAATGACCTTATAAAATGGAACTTTTTAAGTTTGAGAGATGATATGAAATAAATATCTTTGGAAAGAAATCTTAAACCAAAAGTTATGAAACAGATTATTTGAGATAGGAATAGATCCAAGAATCAATTTAGACTACAAGAAAACATAGAAGGCACCATAATTTTTTCCATAATATAACCTTGAGGAAATTAATTTTTGTACTTCTTGATGTATACTTTTAAGTTTTAATAGTATTTGGGCTTCATCTACATGTAGGCAGAAATATTTAATTTTCCATAATAATAAGGTACTTATAAGCATTTTAGGGTTTATAATAAGAGTTCAATTTGAGTTAGCATATTTTTAAAATGAAGCAGATGGTTGGAAAAAACAAATATTAAAGTGAAATTTATGATGACTGCCTAATCAAGAAAATGAAGTACATTTATGTAATTTTACCTATTAATATAAATTTATGTATTTTAAAATAAAATTACAAATATTTTACAATGAATCTTGCTTATTAAACAAGGATAACCTGAAAATTTTTAATTGGCTTTCTACTCTGATACTGTTGACATACTCTGACATTTACTACTAGATGACTCCCACATACAAAATGACTATAAACATTAGACACCATAAATACAAATCAACTGCCTGGAGGCACTAATTTATCTAGAATATTACATTTTTGGTTGTAATGTGACTTTTTCAAAATAAAATTACTTAAAAGAAATAAACATAATAAAACAGTAGTTTAATCTGTATCCCATATGATTCCATGAACTGAAATGAAATAAGAGTCTCTTTTCATTATCTTTCATGTTTTACTGCATGCAGATTAGGCTCAGCCCCTAATACTGGTGACATTTTTTCTGTTCACTTCAGTATTTTTCAAATTCCATCTTTGATTTAAGTAAAGATTAATTACTGTGAAAACTCTTTATAGTTCAGTCTGGAGCCTATCTCAATGAGGTTTTAGAACTCAGCTCCTACCATTAGTTTAAACCCATCACTATTAGTCTGTACATCTCTATACACAAACACAAAATTCTCTACCTCTGACCAAAAAAAAGTAATTGCATGTGTTCAACAGATATACGAATAGTATTTTATATCTTTTCATGATCTCTTCCCAGTTACTGATATTCTTTAAATTTGTTCATCTCTGCTTTGACTTTTTAATGGGGACACCAAGGATGAAACAGAAACTCTGATATGCACCTTCCCTTATTCTCAGTCTATGGAATCACATACATTTAGCTGTATTTATTCATATTTATTTATGTATAAAGCTTTGACACAGTTCTTTATAACAACCGGTTAATCAACATGTATATTATAATTAATATTCCCTAACCTCTCACAGGAATTAACTAAAAAACAGCAATAACAACAAAAACAAAAAAATCCTGAAAGGACTAACTAACTCATCTGGGCAACTGTTTGCAGAGTTTAGCATAACCACTACTCCAAACAGAAGACAGTTTTCAACAGACTAAAGATAAATAGGAATGGGGATTGATAAATTATTAGGTCATTTTTATGAAAACTGCAACATTTGTAAGAGCGAGAAACATTGGAAACTATGCAACATCTATCAATTAAAGAGTACTTTAATGCATCATGGTGCATTCAATGAACAAAAGTGTAAGAAACGAGTTAACTGTTTTATCTTTCAAATCTATCCTAAATTAATATAGTGACTATAATCTACACTGAATCTGTTGAAGAGATTATTCCAGATGGTAGTGAGAAATCAAACATTTATTATACAAGAGCAATAACATCTACAGAATAGACCTTTTGTAAACAAGTTAACAAAAGAATCCTTTGTTGTTGTTCATAAGATTCGTATCTATAATGGTTATACTTTTAAAAATAAGTACAATTTTTTAACTCTTCTAAGGATGGCTATAACCTTCATTAAATTATAGCATATAACACATGGGTATCTTGTTCAGTATTTATAACAACACTCTTCTTGACAACTCTGGAAAAGCATTATCATGTCCTAATACCAACGGCCATCTGCTACTGCAGATGCCAGGTTATGGTCTATTGGCAGTTTTGATGGTAGCAGAACTGAGTATTTCTTTGTTAGGGGCAATGCAAAATGCATATATTTGGTTCTTCCAAATATAATTCCAGTAACTTGGCTTGTGTCATAAAGGTTTATAATGCAGATGGGCCAGTGTAGCAAAGCCACATTCACCAAATGCAATAATGTGTAAGAACAGAAAATCCCTACCGGCAGGGCTAGAGCTATGAGTTGTCTGAAGATAACAAGGTGCAACAGAATAAAATGTGTTCCACAATCCCTGGTTTGACATTTCATCAATTTAACAAGCCCTGACTCAGATTATTTCTCTGACTCCCATTTCCATGCTTTCTTCTAGTATTATGTAATGATGTCTCCCATTATTTTGGTCATTGAATTAATTGTTGATGATGACCAGCTCTGCTCCCATTTTGCCCATGGTAGACTCTGGGACCCTACTAATTTCCTCTCCATTATGTAACTGAATTTTTTCTTTTCTTCTGTCTTTTTTGGCTGTTGAACTCTCCTATCAGCCTTGATGTCTTGAAATATTCTTGATACAGTGTGTGCTGGTGTGGTGAACATTGCACTCTATAGAATTATACACGTTTAAATAAGAACTCCATCACTCACAAGCTATATAATTTTAAGAGTTAATTAACTTACCTTTCAATTTCATAATCCAGAGAGTATCTATATGGCAATCTCTTCATATAGATTTGTTATAAAAATTAGATTATCAGTTTAAAGTGCTTAACATAGAGATAATTATCATATATATGTTAGCATTATTAACTTTAAATGTTTTCCTTCCAAGGTAGTTTAAATTTGAAGTATCATATACTCTACAGTTAGTATAGACATTGCTTCACTTTATATACACTCAATCCTCATTATTTGTGGATTCCATATGTGAATTTGTTATTTATTTTTAGCTCCAAAATTAATACTTGTGACATTTTCATGGTCACTTGCATACCTGTGCAGATCCTCAAAAACTGAGTCGCTCAATGTTCAAGTTCACAGCTGAAGTTTAATAAGACAACACTGTCTTTTTGATTAAGCTCTCATGCTGTAAACTAGTATCCTTTTGTAATGTGTTAGTGCCACATTTTGTGCTTTTTTGGTGATTCTGCTGTTTATAATGGCTCCCAAGCAGTGTTGAAGTGCTCTAATGTTCCCAAACACAAGTGTGCCTTATCAAATACAAGTGTTAGACAAGCTCTGTTCAGGCATGAGTTATATAGTGCTTTTAGCAGTGAGTCTCATGTTAATGAACCAATAATGTGCAGACCCAGAAAAAGGAGGAGAAAATTCACAAATCTGCATGTTAAACCCACTCTATAAAATGCTAAAGTCATATTATTGTGCATGATGAAAACTATAGAAAAGTGTTAAATTTGACAATTCAAGAAATAATAACTATAAAAAAAGTGTATTGGGAGCATTGTTGTGGTGCTGAAAGCCAAAAAAATATATACCACATTACCCAATGTTGAGAAAATACTAACGCCTTCTTGGTCGATGCTGGCTGGCTCATGTTTAAAAAGGTAAAACATTGCAAAAACAAACCTATAGGTTGGGCAGGTTCTGCATCAGGAGACCACAAAATAATTTTTAAATGCCTGCTAAGTGTTACACAGGAGGGCTATTTGGAGGAAGGGATTTTCAATGCTTATAAAATTATCTTATTTTATAACAATGTTGGTAAGTGAACCTATATAATGAATGTGGCATTTTGGTTGAGGAAAATGTGACCACAGACTTACCAGATCATAAGCCTGTATTTTCCCTAAGAGCAGTAATTCAGTATTTGCTAATTCAATGTTCATGGTGACTTTAGAATATAGCTACCAACAGCCATGAGAGTCAACTATATTTTGAGGTGTTACCAGATCTACTGAGAAAAGGAAGCAATAATTTTTCTTCATTACTGTGACACACTGAAGGATGGTAGACTTGTAGTTTCTCAGAAACTGGTTTATCAAGGAGATTTATATATATATAAACATTATATTGACACTGCTTTAAAGAAAACTATTGCTAAATAAAAAGGTTTATTTTTATGTTGGTAATTCTGACTTAATGTAAGATATTAAGTGCATATATTTGTGTCATTAGTTGCATAAATAACGTAGTGTTTTACTAATGCCATATGAAGGCTGATATCAAAGATAAATGAAAAGGGATTCAACTACTTCATTAAGTTTAAACTTACACACTGCACAATGCCATGTTGAGAAGAAATTGGGAACATTTTTTGCTTGGAATATTTTATAAAAATTGTAATATTTTCTCAATGTATCAGTTACCATTTTTAATAAGCAATGATCACATAGACCACAGTCAGGGAAGAAACTATAACTGGCTAATTTTAAACAGAAGTTTGTATTGTTGGTATTATTCTTTTAAGGAGTAACTATGCAAAGTTAAGCACCTAAAGCCTCTGTACACTAACTGTATTACAATTTGCTATAGAATTTACTAATTAATATTGATTATGTCTATGTGAAGTGAGTAGTTCAATCAAATTAGCATTAAAATAAATCAATTTTGGATTTATCATTTAAGTAAATTAGGTTTGCTTCCCACTATGTTTTTTCTAATGATTTATTGTATCTGAATTATGTTTCATTTCTTTTCAACATGTCATTTGTATAATCTCTTCTTTTTTAATGAATATGTTTTATTTAACAAATGAGCTATTATAACAGTGGTCTCTTAGTTTTGCACTTCTTGCTTTTTATTTTTTTTATTTCTTTTTAATACCATAAAACTTTAGCTCAAGGGGAATTTATGTCACATATGGTATGCTTTTTATAGATTAGTGTGCAATGTCATAGTTATTATAAGCAAGTATCACAATGTGTGACAGTAAAAGCCAACAATGAAGTTCTATGAACACTAGTAATAGCATCCACTTATACAGACTTAACAGCACTTACTAAGTCCTAGGAGCTGTTCTAAGTATTTTACATGTATTAACTCATTTAATCAACAAAGTAACACTATGAAGTGAGAACTGTCTTTAATCATTTCCAATTTAAAATTAAAAGAATTGAGGTAAAGAGAATTTAACTTCTCCCAAGTTACTTGCCACAGAGCAGCAGAGTCAAGATTTAAACTCAGGGAGTTTGGTTATAGAATCTGTGCCTTAAACCACTGAACTACCTTGCTATCTACACTAGAGAAGCACTTTTATGTATATTGTTTCACTGGCTTCACAGTAACCCTGTGAAATCTGCTACTTCAGAATTTCTCTGGCATTCTTCCTTTTGGATTCCAACTTAAACTGAGTTTGGTCTCCCTGAATGTTAGCCTCAGCTTATGCCCCTGACTCACATTTAATTTTCCTACCTTAAACCTGGAGACTGAACTTCCTCATTGATTAATTTTCTGTAACACATGCCATCCCAGGAACAAGAGCCTCTGCTATCTATGTGGGTAAAAGCCAGGGGTTTTAACCAAGGCTCTTTTGGTTGCAAGTTAAACAACTACACAAATGAACTTAAGCAGGAAGAATAGGAAAGGTGGAATTTATCAAAAAGAGACAGGGATAGTCCACGGGACCCAAAGACAGAAATATAGTCAGAAGAGATTAAAACTTGAAAATAGAAATCTATAAAAAATACCAAGCCCCAAACTTCCTCAGTCCCTCCCCGCTCTGTAACATCATCTCTGACACCATGTTTTGTTTACGTCTCCTTTATTCTATTCTTTTTGCAAACAGTTTTCTTTCTTTTTCTAAGTATATAGCAGAAAATGCCTATCCATCAAAAGTTCACATGTCTCTCATATGTGACCAGCAGAGTCTAACATATTTAAATCACAATTCTAAATCCTGAATTGGGAGAATATGATTTACCCTTTTTGGGGACATGTGCCCACTCTTGGTTATGTAAGCCATCAGGGAGGACAATGTCTAGTTTAATATTTTGATGTAGATTAATACATTTTCCTCACATTGTTCCTTTAATATTTTGGGTGCCACTAAAATCTATAACTAAATGCCCAATCTGAATGTACTGTAAAATAAAACACTTTATTGTGTATCTTTCCATTATACCATAGAGAGCCTGCTTTGGTTTGTCATTCTGAGCTTTTAGCATTAAGCATAATTACCCAAGTCTACAAGAAATGCAATATTCAAATGCTTTCTTTTTTGTGATTTGAAAAGGGACTGCTGTATTTAGACTGTAAGAATAAAATTTGCCAATTATGGAGTCAAGATATAAGTGGTCTTGACTTTTTAAAAATAAGACTTCATAGCCTGGGGGAGAATTTCAAAGTAAGAGAAAAAAATATGAGCTGTTAGCAATTCTAAACTCTATTAGTGAGCAAGAAAATTAGGGAGATCCTCAACAGTAATCTGATTCATAAAAACTATGACTAGAGAAAAATGTGTAGAGGCAATATATTTTTACGTGGAAATATTGAAAATGAAGTAAAAATTAAGATACTATCAATTTATTCCTGGATTTATGTGATAAGCACCTATCTTGTCTCTTCATCCCCAGTCTCTTAAGTTCTATTTATCTTGACCTACAAATTTGTTACACTTTGAACTTTCCCAAAATATCAATTTTATTAGTTTTGCTTGATATTCCTGTAGATCCAAGCTGCCCTAATGTATCCTTAGTGTGACTAAATTGTGTATGATGGAGAACAAAATTTAATGAAATGAGTCAGAATTTATAGATAACTCAGGGTTATAGTTGCAGTTATAGCACTTGTACACAAATCTCCATACTTCAACTGTAACCGAATTTTTTGGGGTTCACCTATAATTTGGAAAATTGAGCTGAATTAAGCAGAATCCCAAACATAAATCAATTTCAGTTCCACATACTCTCTCCACAGCCTTCTTCTGACATCTCCATCTGTTGTTGCTAGAGAGTTTTGGAGAAGTCTACCCAGAAGAAACCATGTCAGTCCAAGGGAGAGAGCTGAACAAGCAGCCAAGATACCTTAAATAGCAGACATGTAGTTAAGGTATCATGCCCAGGACAATTCAGTGAGAGACAGCTGTTATCTCTACAAGCCCATAATTCAGGAGAACCTAAGTCAGGAAAAGTAGTTCTTAAGGCGGGCCTCAGTTTGAGACAAGGATAGAGAAATGAGGATTATCATTGGGGTACAGAGTTCGAGATAACTGTTGGCATACAGTAATCTTACACTGAGGTCCATTTGCTCCAGTGTTTCTTATAGGGAAAATGCACCTGATATTTAATACTGGTTTATGGTATTTCTTATGTAGTATGCTAAAGAATAGATAACAGTTGTGGTCTGAAATATTATAGTTTAAGAATACTTAAAGTAAGAAGAACATGATGGCATAAAGGAAATATGCTCCTAAACAAACTGGAACACACATAAATATATCTAGGAAGCAGATTCATGGGCTGGTTATAAGGACAAATGACTAAAATATTAAAACTCTGGTTTTCAATGTTTGCATCTGAAAAATAATTTTAGCTATCACTTAAATACGGATTTAGCTACTTTAAATTGCTAAGGCCTGTGTCAAGTATGTACACTATTAAAATTGAACATTCATACATTTTTACAATAAAATAATACATTTGTTTATAATTTTGTTTGTACTTTGTTATATTTAAATTATGATTAAATTAAATGGTAATCATGTTAAGCTTGCTAATTGTGGTAAAACTGAACTAACATCCTCTTCCTCGTATTTTAAGACTTAGGAATAGGAACAGTTTAATGTGTAATTTAGCCATACCTTACTACATCCTAACTGATTCCATGACATCAGATGAGAATAAGAAGGGATCAGATAAAACTTCAATCTGAATCATAGCTTACTATCTGCTTAGCATTTGATTTTACAATATTCCTTTTTCTTAATAAGAAGAAACTGATATTCCAGGAATATGAGACTTAGAGCTTTATGATATTTTATAGAATTTGAAAAAGATTTAAAACAGCTTTTAAACTGATATAATTTTTATGACTTTTTTTTCATCTGTATTTTTCGATTGCCAGTTTTGTGGGAGAAATAAAAGCATAATGCCAACCACTCTAGACTTTAGGGAGATCCTTCTGCAGGGATATTTTGCTTAACAGAGCCATCTCCATATTGGGAGGAGGAACAGCTGTGATATTGTTTAATTCTTGCTCTTCGGACAGTGGCAAGGATGAAACTTTTTCAAGCTGTAGAGGGTAATCTCATCAGTGGAAAAAAAAAGAGAAAATAACTCTTTAATTCACCTCTTACAGTTATTCAAAAAGCGGAAAAGTATACCATGTGAAGGAAATGAAAAAAAATAACCTCAGATCAAATTAAATATTTTTTGGAATGCTCTTAACCTCTGAAAGAGTTTAACCTCCTTTTAATAAAAGTCAGATTCTTTATCATTTAGTTTTTTATATCACAGATTTTCACAATGCACCTCCTCTAAAGAAATATAGCCATTTTCACTCTCTCTGCCATATTCTACTTATTTCTTTTCCTAAAGTCAAAAATGTATTGCAATTCATATTATTTTTTTCCTATCATAAAACCTGAGCCAGAAGAAATGGAATGGAATTTGAGACTTTATAAAAGTATATTTTTGAACAATCTTTCATCATAGTGGAAGTCTTAGCTATCTAATATTATAATTCCATTTATTTCTTAGTCTAGTGGCTCAATATGGTACTCTTACTAGATAGTTATTTCTTCTCTGATAGTATATAGCATAATTACAACTGTTTTAGCCTTGATTTTATAACTAGGAGAATTTGTTTTTTTGCACCTTGCCTGTCCTATTATTTTATAATTACTTGATTATCAGAATATCTAATAATAGTAGGAAATGCATTCACCTAGATGTTTATCATTTATTGACAGATGTTCATATTTATATCCATATTGTGACTAAAAATATTAATGCACTTTGCACTAACATACATTGTGTCTGTTTTATGTAAACATTTTATGTATAAGGCTGAAAATTCTTATGAAAAATGTCAGGCAAGGACCTTTAAGAGATGGTTTGGGAATGCTTTTGTCAACATGTCTTCTAGTAAAATCAGTACTTATGAAGTACTTCATTAAAATGTGCAGAAAGATAATTCTTATTATTCTTTAAATTTTAATATTCTTTAAATATGATATTCTTTTACTATTCTTAAAATTTTAATATTTTTATTTTATTACAGTTATTTTATTCCATTTGGCTCACAATTTGACAAATATTCAACTATTTATGCCCTCTTTATTCTTTAAATATTTGAATCAACAGAATTAGATGCATTGATAGTGACACCTCAATTTTGAGCCTATTCTCTTCCTCAACATGTGAGTAACCTATTGAAAAATTCTCATAAACAAAGACAATGAAAGGTAGAATGAAACATGCATTTCTCTGCTTTCTCTCAAACTGCTTATAATTATCAACAATCATGTTCACCCAATTATACATATATATATATATATATGTGTGTGTATATATATATATATATACACATACACACACATACAAATATATAGATAGATGCATACATATATAAATACATATGTAGATATATATATTTTTATTCACAGAGAGAGATATATGGAAAGTAGGTTTATTCTTAATCATTAATGACTGGAAACAACCTAAATCCTTCAACTAGTGAAAGGAAATTGTTTTTCCCCACATAATGGAAAATTACTCAGTGACAAAAAGAAATAACTACAGCTACACTTGATACAAATTAATCTCAAATTTATTTTGCTAAGTAAAAGAAACAGACTCAAAATTTTTATTTGTGTAGCCTCTGGGCAAAGTCAAAATGATAGGAACAAAAAACAAAATGTTTTTAGGAGCTGCAATTGGATGGAGAGGTAGTGATTATGAAGTGACATTAGGAATTTCAGTGGATGATGCAGTAGTTCTATTTCTTGATTGTGGTGGTAGTTACACAAATATGTGAAGCTATCAAAACTCAGAATTATACACTAAAAAGTATGGTTCAAGGTATATAAATTATATCTCAATAAAAATAAATTTGAACATTATCAAAGTCAACTGCTCATAAAGTGGCCTCCTAGGGCCTTTCATTCAGGAATAAATATAAATATAAAAAGAGGAACAGGTTTTGATGTAACAGTAAAATTACCGTGCATTGGAAAACAGATAATGGATACTTAGTCTTCTACTTTATGCCAAACACTGCCCTGAATGAATAATATGCATTATTTGAAACTTATAACTACAGCCATTTTCCAGTTAATAAGGAATAGCATCATCAATAGGTTAAATTAACTTCACATATTCAACAGGTAGACTTTGGGAAGGCAAGGACTGATGCCAGTCTTGCTTTATCTCTTTTACTTAATACCTCTTCAGAAAATACCCTGTACTTAGCTAATGATTGGAAGAAAGAATGAAGTGATCTCTTCATTTGAGGATATCCCACTGAAATTATGCTCAGAAAGGAATTGTTAGAACAAGTTCTTAAAGAAATTTTTTTTAATTTCTTAATGATATGAAAAGCATTAGGAGGAACAACAAATAAGAATATGACCTAAAGATACACTTAGATTTTTAAAGAATAAGCCAAAATTTTACAATGAGATCAATATTTGGTTTTTGATGTGAAACAATATTTCTAAATGTTCATTAAATTCAAAGCACTATGTAAAGATTTTGTACTTACCAGTTATATTAGGGTAATAATTTTATGTCAAATTGATAAGCTCTTGAATAAAAAGGCTGAAGAAGAGAATAGTAGATCAAGTCAAATTGCAAGAATAGCATCACATACATTCTAGTAAGACTAAAGCAGGGACTATGATATGTGAATCAAGATTCTAAATTTCCAAATTTCATGTTTAACATATCAAAAGCTGTCTCAATTTTTCTCAAAGATTAGTTTTTTTTGTTATCAACTGTTTGTAAACACATGCTTGAAGTAAATTAAAAACATGCAAGATTAGCCATGGCAAAGCAAAATTATCATCACAAGTCAATTTTATTAAATAAAGCTTATGATATAGAAATGAAAATTTTAAGTATCTCTTTATTAATAATTAATGTTTATTTTTCTTTTGTATTAAGCAGATACTAAGAAAATACACATTTATATGTATGCCTGAAGATAAATGGAACATATCTTTTTTCATGATAAACATTTCAGAAAGTTTATATCTTCTTTAAAAAAACATTAGTCAGGTTTATCTACCTCAACCTTTTCTCAAACTTTCATCCATATGATAAATGATGAGTAAATAATAGTGAAATAAATAAATGTTGGTATAGTGAACTGACCTAAGCTAGTTTGGCCTTGTGCAATTACAGTTTTCTTCTCCTTTTTTATTCATTTTATTAATAATTATAGCTACAGAAAAACTTTAAGGACTTTTATAACAGCTACTTACCCCCAAAATTTTACCATTTATAGTGACAGTGAGTCTCAGCTCATTCTGCCAATTACCATACATCAATTAGCTATCTAATAGCTGAATATTTCTAGCAGACAATCACTAAAATATTTCCTGCAACCTTTTCACTAACCTCAAGCAAGTTCCAACTGCCTGTCCTTTTAGGTACTTAGAGAACCACCTACGTAAAAGTTCATTCAAGGCAGACACACCAAAATTCCAAAGGCAGAGTTCCATATGCTCCTAACAAGATTCAGGCAGCTAGAACCCCAGGTTCAAGGCTAGCACAGGGCCACTTAGAGATTTAGCCTAGACCTTCATGGGTAAGAGCAATAGGTCATGCAGTTGTACTGTCTGCTCAGTCAAGGGCAGGGAGTATCTCTAAAATAATTTAACCAATGTGTAATTTTCACTGACCTTATCAATGAGAGTTCCTTTCTAATATTGAACATGCTCATTAACAGGTCACTATTTGCACCATTAAAACCCATTTCTCAAATTTACCATGCTAATTAAGGAAGTGCTGTTCATGGTACAGAAAACAGAATCACCTTAACCATACTTTTTGGAACATTGACTGTCGAGTTATAGCTTAACCTAAAAAACACACAGTATCACAATCCATGGTGAAGTGTTTTTCAAGAATCACAACTGCCATAATATGGTAGGGAAAAATGAATATTAACATTTTTCATAATATTTTGTTCTGTCCCTATTATGGTTTTAGTAACATGGGGTCAGTTTCATTGGTAGAAAATGGCCATTTTTACTCTATGTAAATTTAGTCAAATCTTCCTGTCTTAAAAAAAAAAATTAAACAGCAATAAGCTACATTTACCAAAATGGACAAAATATCTATAGACTATATTAGTCTTAGACATTGTCTTATTTAATTTTTTTCAAAACTTAAAAAAACTATAAAAATAGATTTTTCCAAGAACTTACACTAAAGGATTTTCAAAGATATGCCTGATATATGTTGCATCTAATGAGCTATTAAATATTAATTTGAAGCATAACTAAGATAAACATTGGCATTTTAAGCTTTTCACCTAAAGGAAAATATTTAAAATGAAAGAAGCTATTTTTAGTCTTTTGTAACAAACTGAGAAAAGAACCAGAAATGAATAGTTTCTTATAATAGAAATTTTATGCCATTGTGGCACCACTGAAGAAATTGCACTGCAGGAGGAAAGGAAAAATAAATGTACCCATAATAAATACCATTTTCCCTTGTAAGTTTGTATAATTAGATCAACTACCACAAGGGGAAAAATAATACTGCAAAAGTATTCAATTTGTGATAATAGAAGGGCAGTCAGGGATGTAGCAAACTGTTCTACATACATGTGCCCCAATACTATTTCTCACTAATTTCTAATTAGTTGTAAGTAATTATTTTATTCTCTTAAGTAAAAGTCTTAATTAAAGGCATGTATTGGAAGTAAAAGATGTGACTTAATATATCATCACTGGCATCTTCATTACTAAAGTTATCATCTCTCTACTCTTCAGTTTCACCATTTTTTAAAAACATGGAATATTGGTGAATGCAATTAAGTAAGTTCTCATTTTTCATGCACCCCCCCTTCCAAACATATAGAAATGGTTTATAAAGTATACAAAAATATGCAAATAAACGATAGATAGCTCCAAAGCAAGATAAACACTGGCAAACAATTTATGAAATCAGAACACACCAGAGTGATCAGTGCTAAAGCCACTTTTATTTTGCTTTCATTCTATAAATAGGTAGAGGCATGCAGAAATTTAGTGAGGATGAGAAATAAGGTATAGTCTCACTTCTTGGAAGCAAGGGATGGAGAGTGGGCTAGAAGAGGTAAGACAAGGTTCTTCACATTTGTGAATGAGGGCCAAAAAGGAAACAGACACTGCAAAGCACTGCCTCCCTTCAGACCTGGGGTTGGGTAGTAGAATGGGACCATGTCAGCCATATTAGAGCCTGAAGCAAAAGGAAAAATGTATGTCCTTATATACTTAGCAAAGTATCCTCCTATATTCTGAACCAAGAGAAAAGTTAATTCTGACAAGTCAAAAAATTATTGTATATAAAGACCCACATTACCCAATCCATTCTCTAGTCATTGTCAACTAATAAATCCAGAAGTATGGGACTATTAGGTAGACTAGAACATATACATAAGATAATAACTGTCTCCAGACTAAGAGGCTATAACATATAGTCTATATTCCAGCTGACCATACACACAGCTACAGTTTAGATGTGCTATTACTGTAGAAACGACGAACTGGATCTCTGAGAAAACCAGCAATATCCTCTACATTTTGAGCAAGTAATTAATAAGTATGCATTTAATTAAAATATATTGAGTTAAACATTAAATATATAAATTAAATATATAATATCTAAGGAACATTAAAACATTAAAACAAAACTAGATGCCACTGAAAGGGAATGAGGGAGGATATATTTAAATATCTGTAATATAAAGAAGCTAATTTTTTTATTTAATAAAAAATAGTAAATTAAAAAAACTGAATTTAAGAAAATGAAAGATTTGATTTTATAGTCATATAGAAAATGATGTATCCCTTGCATAAGGTATATTACTTTCAAAGCCACCAAGGAATTGCCACAAATATTAACCACTTGCTATTTTAACATGGATATGTTAACAATTTTCAGTTGAATATTTAACTAAAACTAGAAATACAAGTTAACACTTTATGTTTATAAATGAGAAGGTGCATGCCTAAAAACATAATGACACTTAGAGTAAATTTCAACCAAAATAAGAGGTAGGCAGAATAGAACTGCCTCTCCTCTCCAAGAGACCTTAAGTCCTAAAGCCCAGAGCTTGTGACTACTTTAGGATACATGGCAAAGGGGAATTAAGGTTGCAGGTGGAATTAAGTATGCAAAACAGCTGACCTCAAAACACAGAGATTATTCTGGATTATTTAGGTGGCCCAATATATTCACCCATGTCCTTAAAAATGAAAGAAGGTACCAGAAAGAGTCAGAATCAGGAAAGAGATGTGACAGTGGAAACAGTCAAAGACACTTTTGCTGGCTTTGAAATGGAGGAAGGGGACCAAAAGCCAAGGAATAAAGGTGGCTTCTAGATAAAGATTTCTAGCTTCCTTAAAAAACAAGGAAACAGACTCTCCCCTACACCCTTTAAAAATTAATAGAATTTTGCAAACACCTTGATCTAGCCTGGTGAGAAAGGTATAGGATTTCTAATGTCCAGAACCATAAGATAATAAATGTGTGCTGTGTTAAACCATCAAGTTTTCAGTAATTTGTTACTACAGCAAACAGAGAATACAGTTTAGAAATTATTTTAAACGAATCTGTTACATATTAATGTTATAGGGTAATACTAAAGGAGTTTTTGATAAAAAAATTAAATATGGGTATTCAGATAAAAGAACAACAAAGGTGTAGACTAGAGTTATAATTTTTTAATTCTGAAGCTAGACAGACTATGACTTCAAGAAAGCATCATTTTCTTCTCTTTTCCTAGGAAATTATGTAAAGGTAATAAGAAAGCTGAAAATAGAAATGCAACTTTCATTTTAAGAATAATTAGGACACAGCTAAACATCCCTGAAAAGCGTATTAAAAAGTCAGTAGAATAGCAGCCAAATGCAACAAGCCACAAATAGTAGTGATTGTTTGTGGATAAAATTGCAATATTTCCAGAAAATCTCGCCTGGCTTTAGGGCATCTCCATATCAAGAGGTGTTACCAAGGGGTGGAGGGTAGTAGTTCATTTCCATATCAATACGTAATTACACGGGCAAGTGAGGTCTTATCTGGATCAGAGAGGTTGGGTGGAGCTCTCTCTTCTTCTGCCACCAGGTCTGGAGAGACACTGGATGACTGCTTGTAAGAAATAAATGGGTTTCTTAAACCTTATTTCTCCCTTTAACTGATTTTGGTTTCAAAGATATTTTGTCCCAGGATTTTTCCCTGGAGTTACAGCTGGCATTAGTTGGCAGGACCTCTGAACCTGAAAACTATCTACATAAACCTGAAAACTATCTACATAGGTGGGAACCTTGGGTAGGCTGCCTCTGGGGATGGTGGTGAGTCCCCAGTGGCTGCAGGGGCAGAGGGTACAGCTTCACTTGGGAACACTCTATATGTGAGGCTTCCAACTGGGGAGCCCCTGGTGGAGAATTGTTCTAGGGTAAACCACCTCCTAAAGAGGTGGGTCCTTCCCTAGAATTGGGGAAGGATGGAGACACTGGAAACTGCAGAACAAGCCCTCCATCAGATAGAAGATTGCTTAGAGGCACTGAATGGCATGTAGCAGCTGGGATTGTAGGATCTGTTTTCAATGAGATAGTGGAAAGTGTTATTGAGGAGGGAGAGAGGGTTACTGAGGAGAGAGAAAGACTTTGGCAGGAGAGAGACACACTTCGGTATCTCTTGGAGCTGGGCAACTACTTATGGGATACCCTTAAGAAAGAGAGACAGTTATTGAGAAGAAAGGTCACGCTCCTGGAAGATAAGTTAGCGGTGAGGGAGGGGGCAGCCTGAGAATCTGCATTGCAGGAAGCCATTGGGGGAGGGGGAGAAAAGAGAAGTGCCTTAAGATCCGGAGATGGTAGAGAAGATGTCAGAAGAGGATAGGGAGTGTGGCTAAGGGCTGATCTGTTGCCAAGGACACTGCCCAAGGCACCAGCCTCTGTATTAAAGGCCTGCCTGGCTGTAATTAAGATAGTAAAAATGCAACAACCGAGGGCTCCTTAGAAGGAGGAGCTGCCCCCTCCCCAGGTTGTGGAGCACTTCATGCTCTGCCCATATACCCAGGATGAGCTGGTGGACATGAGCATCCATTATTGGCAGAAGTCATCAGAAACTCTGCCTACATGGCTTTTGCGTCTCTGGGATATGGGGATGGAAAACTGTTCTGTCGGGTTCTGAAATGAGTAGACTGGCTTCCCTGATGAATCACCCTTCTATCCAGCAGCGGTTGCAAAGTGCCCGTCACATCTCAGGGAATCGGGTGATTCTGGATTGGCTGACAACAGATGTCGGGGCAGCTTGGCCTAATCAGGGTAATTTACCATACTTACCCACTAGCTGGAAAATGTATGCAGAGCTCCAGCAGATATTGTGGGAGTTAAGCATGAAAAATATAATTTATAATATGAACCTTCAGGGCCTCAATGAGGAGCTGTTCACCATAGGCATGAGAAATCTCGTGCTCCATGCAGCTACCACATCTCTCTTTGGGCCCCTACTGACTATTCTTACCCCCTCCACAGGGCAACCCATAAGTGAGTCTACTCATACTTTAGTAGATCTGGGAGAGGTTGAAACAATAAGAGCACAGAAGGAAGTATGGGCTATGACTGAAAGGAGAGGTACAAAGGGCCCCGTGAAGGTCTCAAGTACCCAGATGTGGGTTGATTTGATAAAGGCCAGGGTAGTGAAAGAAAAATTTGATGGGCAGCTCAATCGGATCTTGTTAGAACTGTAGCACCAATTAAAGCCAGAGCAGCAGTTCAGGACGTGGAAGCTGGAGGCAAAGCTCCATGCCAGACCTGTGTCCCTGCAAGACTTCCTGGGGGACAGAACTCAAGTCTATAACTAGGCCTTCACCCCACAGGATGACAACTGGGCATTGCAGTTTGAGTGAGGAGGGGAACAAGGCCCCCACCTTGGGGGATGTGGTGGGGACCAGAGGCTGCAATAGAATTAGCAATTCATTCATCCCCTAGGAATGTACATGTCCTGGTGCTGTGGACATAGGAGCTGAATGTTCTCTGATTTATGGCAACCCTGAACATTTTCCCAGGACCACTGCTGTGAGAGATGGCTATGGGGGTAAGGCAATTAGAGTGAGGAAAGCCCAAATGCCATTGGGCATAGGGTGTTTACCCCCAAAGAACTATACTGTGTACATTTCTCCCATCCCTGAAAATATTCAGGGGTTAGATATCCTGCAGGGCCTGTGGTTACAGAAGGTGACTAAGGATACGTGTGGTAAAGGCAGTTCTGAGGGGACATGCTAAGTACCTACCTGTATTCTTCCTATACCTTGGTGAGTGACAAATACTAAGTGGTATAAATTGCCTTGGGGACACAAAAAAATTGGAGAAACTCTACAGGAGTTGGAGAAGGTGGGCATTATAATGCCCACTCACAGTCCTTTTAATTTCCCAATGTGGCCAGTGAAAAAACCAGATGGTTCCTGGTGTATGACCATGGACTACAGGGAATTGAATAAAGTCACACCCACTTTGCATGCTGCTATCCCCTCTACAGCAGCCCTTATGGACACCCTAAGTCATAAAATAGGGATGTATCATTATGTTGTGGACCTTGCTAATGCTTTCTTCTCTATTGACATAGCACAGGAGAGTCAGGAACAGTTTTCCTTCACATGGGAAGGCCAGCAGTGGACATTCACTCTCCTTTCACAGGGATACCTCCACAGTCCCACCATTTGGCATGGACTTGTAATCTAAGACTTTGCCACATGGAAGAAACTGCAAATGGTGCAGCTATATCACTACATTGATGATATTATGCTCATGTCTGATTCTCTTGCAGATTTAGAAGGGGCAGTTCCCAGACTGCTGCAATGTCTACAGGAGAAAGGATGGGCTGCGAACAGCACCAAGGTTCAGGGACCAGGTTTGTCTGTAAAGTTTTTAGGGGTTTTCTGGTTGGGTAAAACTAAAGTTATCCCTGAAGCAGTATAGACAAGGTCCAGGGTTTCCCTATCCCTAACACTGTGGCAGTATTAAAAGAGTTTTTCGGTCTTTGGGGCTACTGGAAAATGTTCATCCCTCACTTGGCACAAATTCTGAAGCCCTTACAGTGGTTGGTACAAAAGGACATCATGTAAGACTGGGATGAGATATGTGAAGCTGTTTTTACTGTTGCTAAGCGAGCAGTCAAAGCCATACAGGCCTTGAGTGTAATGGACTCATCAAGGCCCTGTGAGCTAGATGCTCATGTAACCGAAAATGGTTATGGATGGGGTCTTTGGCAGTGGCTTGAATGAAATCTGGTCACAACAATGGAAAGGAGCAGAGATCCTTGATGGAGAAGGAACTGGCTGCTGTGTACCACGTCTTGCCGGCTATGGAGCCCATCACGAGAATAGCTCGACCAAGGTAATAACCACCTATCACATCACAGTGTGGATACGAGAATGGACACAATGGCCATGGAGTGGCATGGCACAGATGCCGACAGTGGTCAAATGGGGCATGTATTTACAGATGTGTAGTGCCCTCTCTATTAGCCCCTCAAGTGGAGAACACCAATGCTTATTGGGGCCAGTGACCTAAACCAGCGGAATGCAGGAAGAACTTGCTTTTGAACCACTGGTAGCCAAGAGTCCTTATCATGAAGGAAAAGCTCCTATACCTGAAGATGCTTGGTATACAGAAGGCTCCAGTCATGGGCAGCCCCTGAAGTGGAGGGCTATGGCTTTCCATCCTAAGACTGAGACAATATGGATGGAGGACAGAAGGGGGAAGAGCAGCCAATAGGCTGAGTAGCAAGAACCATGACTCATGATCACCCAGGAGCCCTCCCCTATAGCTGTCTGCACTGACAGCTAGGCCACCTATTGGGGCTTGACCCCATAGCTACCAACATGGTATTATGCCAACTTGATGGCTAGTCACCAGTCCCTTTGGGGACAAGATTTGTGGCAAGACCTATAGGCCTCTGGTCAGACTAAGACTGTTACCATATATCATGTGATTGGCCATTTGCCTTTGGCATCCCCAGGAAATGATGTAGCAGATACACTGGCCCAGGTGAACTGGCTAGAAGGAAAGCCTGCCTCTGATGTGGCCCAATGGTTATATCAGAATTTGTTGCACATGGGGCAAAAGACAATGTGGGTTGTAGCCCATCAGTGGGGCGTGCCATTGACATTTGAAGAAGTCAGCAGAGCCTGGAAGGAGTGCCTGTGTGCTCTAAGAGGGATTTACACAGCATCCCACAGCAACATGGGAAAATAGTAAAGGGGCCGATACTCTTTGTGAGGTGGCAGGTAGACTATATTGGGCCTCTGCCCATATCAGAAGGATATCGGCATGCCATGACTTGTGTGGACACAACTACTGGACTGTTTATTTATTTTCCTGCACTTCATACAGGTCAGCAAACCACCAAAAGGGGCCTAGAGCATCTCTCTGCAGCCTATGGTTGGCCACAGGTGATTGAGAGCATTCAAGGCATCCATTTTAGTGGACATTCATTACAAGAATGCGTGCACCAATTAAGAATGAAGTGGAAGTTTCATGTACCATATAACACTATCAGGGCAGGCACGCTAGAGAGGTACAATGTTTTGTTGAAATCTGGCCTGAAGTCAGACACTAATTGTTAGAACCCAGAACTGCCTCCGGGCATAGTAACCCCCCCCCCCGCTTGTATCACCTGCAGCAGCTGCACCCCAGCCTTGAATCCCCCCAAGGCCTCACCCCAACCTAGTTCTAAGAAAACTGTGTTCTAGTTACTAGAAAACCCACCCATTGTTCAAGTGACCCTCATTCTAGACAGTTTCCCTAGCAACAACCAGCCACCCGACCCTAAAGGGCAAAGGTAACCTGCCCTTACCATAAAAGGTACCTACTTCCCTTTACCTACATATCTTCTAAGTTACATCAGCCGACAACTCGGTGCCAACTGAGCTCAACCTCTAGAAAATGTACAAGACATACTTGTTTTAAACCATCCAATCAGCACCCCGTCTTCCTGAACCCTGTAATGCATAGAAGTCATGGGACCAACTTCTCACTCAATTTCCTTTATAAGCAGCCTCCCCCTTGCTGCCATTGCTGCTCTCTCCTTTAGAGACATCCACTCTGTCTTTCAGGCAATAAACTTCGCTGCTGGAGTTCTCGTGTCCTCCCTTCTTGAATAAGTGAATCGGGTACCTGAAGAACCCGCCTTTCACTAATAGTCTATGGGGCTAGTCAGCAGACTTATGGACAGTGCTATGGCTTTTGAATGAGAAGCCCCTAAAAAGAGCCTTGAGCCCTCTGGATATGCTAACACACATTGCTGCCTTTCCTATACAACTGTATGTGCAAACCAAAGAGGAGTAACTGAAGCCAGGATATGGCCAGCAGAGCAACATCCTGCTGCCAGCCCCAACTGCATTAAACCCTGGAGACTGTTCAGTGGATGTGGCCCTGCACATTTTTACACATGGTCCAGTGATGGCTGACCCTTCTGGCACCTTGGAGAAAAGGCCTGGAAGCTGGCCTCCTGTGTATTCCTGGGATAACAGTAGAGTGGCCCCCAAAGATCACAGTAGTGCACACAAAACATATGGGATATAAGAGCATCTTACGGGGAAATTTGTTTTATCTTTATGGCCAGTACAAGTACCTCCCATAGCCCTATATATTGACCCATCTGTAACTCCCACAAGGAGGGGGGTTAAAGTCTGGTACACTAGACCAGGATGAGATCCCATTCCTGACACTGTCCTATCACAGGACCACTCTCTTGCATGTATCCTACCTGATGGACAAGATTTGCCTATGCTGGTGTCATTAAAACATGTATCTTATTGCCCTTAAGGTTGTTTTTTTCTACAGTCCTTGTGGCCTGGATGTGCCCCCTGGGGGCAGCTGCCATGTGATGATTGCTCTGAATTCCCTACCTGTTCAGCTAATGACTGCCTGTAGAATGGGCAAGCTATGAACTTAATCTGCATTGGACTTTGAACCTAGTTGAATCCTCCAGTTTAAGGATTATCATGATTTTATGCTATTAGTCTGGTTACAATGCTCCAGTTTTCTCAAACAGGGGCTGTTGCAGAAGATGGGAAATGTGTAGATTGTGAGGCAAAATTTCTGAAGGGGTGGACTGAGGGTAAAATTGCAATATTTCCAGAATCTCTCACCTGGCATTAGTGCATTTCCGTATCAACAGGTGTTTCCAAGGGGCGGAGAGTAGTAGTCCATCACCATATCAATAGGTAAATACATGGGTGAGTAAGGGCTTATCTGGACTGGAGAGGTTGAGTGGAGATTTCTCTTCTTCTGCAGGCAGGTCTAGAGAGACGTGAGATGACTGCTTGCAAGAAGTAAATGGGTTTCTTCCACTTTATTTCTCCCTTTGTTGATTCTGGTTTCAAAGGTATTTTGCCCCAGTATTCCCCCCACCCCCCAGAGTTACATCGTTTTAAGAAACAGAGAGGATTATAGCAATCAGTCTCAGAAGTCACCAGAAAAATAGGCTGGTGATGTTCATGTCTGCAGTGAATCCATTTGTTTACCAACAAAAGAGAATGGCCTATGTGACAGGAACTTCTCTGGTACCACTTCTTAGAACTTTAGGAAGCAAAGGAATCCCACTGGCAGGCTATGTGTTCAGGGTGAAGCCTGTCTCCATGTCAAAGGGGTAAAAGAGTTCCTATCCTCCATGACTGGTGAGAAGGATAAGTAAATTGACCCTCAAAATCCTGGGGCAAAAGTAAATTTACAAGTAACCTGGCACATGGTATTAATCATATTTCTACGTGAATCTCCTACAAATATATAATCTAGGAATATTCACCTTCACCAATGAGTGTTCAGACAGTGAGTACAAAGATATTCCATGGAAAGAAAACTTTAAAAAAAAATTGATGAAAATAGTTACTAGATACATTTTCTTATACTTTGATGAGAAAAGGAGAATTAAAGCAATAAGCTTAATGTAGTAATCACCTCTCTAATCAGTACTGTAAAGCAGAAACATAGGAACTTAAGGGAAATAATAGTAAAATGATAGAGATTTAAGAAGTATGACTGACTGACCTCAGGAAAAAGTGAATTCTTTCACTAGACAGATATTTTATTTATCATATAATTACTGAAAACCTAATATATGGCAGGCACTGTTTCACAAACTTAAGACATACATCTGACAAATACCCCTATTGTGATGGAGTTTATATGATGGAGGGAAAGTAAAACAGACTGTAAGTCCCCATGAATAATATATATATAGCGTACTATCTAAGAATGCAAGAAATAAGAAAACAAAGTCAATATATCAGGATAAATGTAGGGGATGGCACTGTGGATGAAGTATTGATAAGGTGAGATTTGAGCACAGACATCAAGGAAGTAAGTGAATTTGCCTAGCAGATAACTGCAAGAGTAGCATCAAACTGAGTAAAACAAAGTTCCTCCCATAGATATATCCCTTAATAATCCGAGAAGCCACGAAGGGGCCAACATTCCTGGAACAAAATGAACAAGATGATGGGAAATGATATCAGAGAACTGGCCACCTTCTTTTTTTTAATATTATTTATTTACTTATTCATATTTTTTAATTATTTTATGGAAGTATAGACCATATAATATATTAGTTGATTTCCAAACTTTACTTTAGTTGAAAGGTATTATTCAAGGCTAGTAAGTCAAAAACATACATATATATATATACACATATAAATACAGCTATGTCTATATGGCCTCATATGATAGATGTGCATATGCATATGTACCTGTATGTTTACACACATTATAACATACATACACATACATCCTCCATACACACATGTATGGTTTCTTAAAGTCCATGGTTTAATTTACTCATTTAAAAATGAACACACTTAACAGTGCATATTCAGAAACATTTGGGCTGGAATAATGCAGATAGACATCAACCAAGGCAATTGGATCTTCTCTTATGGAGTTGATGGTTAACTGAAAGCAAGGAGTCTGCTCAATGCTTTAAATATTCCTACTAGAATTCCTAACATTTTATAGACTTAAATATTAGGGGTTTACTTTTATAAATATTTCAATTAAATACCACATTGCAGTAATTATTAGGAATTTCTGCTTTCCAAGCAGTTATTAACACATTGAAAATCATACAGAGAATCTCTGCATAGAATTTGAATCTGACCCAAGTTGAGTGTTATGCTGAGTACTGGCTATACAGATTGGTAGAATGACTATGCATGTACCTTGTTATCATGCTGACATACTACAAAAAAATAAAATAAAATTGAGTATTGTATAAAGAGTAGCTATTCTTTATGGTGTTTATCAAACCTGATTCAGAAACCACTGGATGTTAGAACTTAGCATGTTAATAAAGTATAATAATGAAAAAGACCTTTATGTCAAATTAAGGAAGAAAATGTTGCTGATTCAAGTTTGTTTTTTTTTTTTTTTGTTATTATTCTTACTAACTAAAATCTCCTTCTTTGTTGAATGAGGACAATCATAAAGTGTTAGAAACTTCTGACCACCAGAAAAGCTCTTATGCTATGGAGCAGTGCATAGTGACCAGTTCATTGCTCTGTGAGGTCGTTTCCATTCTTTCCTGCTTAGTATTATTCCTGTTAGTGCTTATATGTATGTGTGTATACATATACATGTATACAGATGTAAAAGAAACAGACACTAAAGTAAGAAATAATTAATTCTGGCTGCTAGTTGTTTCTCCAAATCAGTTATCTTATTTGTACCATAGGGCAACTCAAGTGTATAACTCCAATAGAGTTAAATTCATACTGAAGGATACATGAATGTTGGCCAAGTGTGTAGTCTTATATGGTGACACTGCTTAGGCACATGTCTGCCTCACCAGATTCTACATTTGAGTATATTAGTCACTTTTCATGACATAACAAAATACCACAGACTGGGTGGTTTAAACATCAGAAATTGTTTTTTCTCACATTTCTGGAAGCTAGGCAGTTCAAGATCAAAGTACTAATGATTCAATTCCTGGTGAGGAATCTATTCCTGGCCTGCAGATGGCCACACTGCCACTGACTACTTCTTTGTGAGAGTGAAAAGAGAGCCAGCTCTCTGTTGTCTCTTCTCATAACAGCATTCATTAATCCCAGGGGACCAGGGTCCAGTCTTAAGACCTCATCTAAATCTGATCACCTCCCCAAAGCTCCATAACCAAATATCATCATATTGGGAATTTGGAGAGGGACACAAACATTCAGACCATACCAATAAGTTTTCCTTCAGTTAACAGGATATGGTCCTGTGAAACTCAACCATTGGATTATGAGTAGTAGATGATGTCTGCACTGTGGGGATCCTCTCCAAATTGAAGACAATCTACTTTTGGTGTGCATTGGATATTTGCCACTAACTCTAACCTTGAACATGGATAAAACAAGGACCAGATTTTAACCATGTCAACTAGGCCAATACTCTAAGGCTGTGGTTTCCAAATTTTATTTTAGGAGTGGCCAGAAGAAAGCATTAAAACCAAGATTGTATACCCTCTGAGCTTTTGACTCAGAAAGGCACTTACAACTTTATGATACTTAGGAGCACAATTTATAAAAAATGATATTATTAATATGCTTGCAGCTTTAACAACATGAATATTATAAAGCAAAAAATGCAAGAGATAGAGAAGTAGATAGAAACACTTGAGTGGTAAACGACTTCAGTTTCCTCTCAGTCAATTATAGATGAAGTAAAAAATTAAGAATAAAGTAAGGATATAGATTAAATCACAGAATAATTATTTAAACACCAATAACATACAAAAAGAGGATAAAATTAATTTCAGTGGCAATGGAACACTCATGAATATTGATTACAAATAGGTTACAAAGTAAATTAAAATGAATAAGAAAAGTTATAGGTGTCAATGATACTACCTTATCACAAAGTGATAAAATTAAGAAAAAATAGAAATCAGAAAAGGCCCTCTCTCATGAAAATTACACTAAAAAGACTCACTAAATTCCCTCCTAAAGATATTTTGGTTCAAATTCTAAAAATTAAAAAAAAATAGGGTAGCTATAATAATATGAAAACCTAAATATCAAAATCTTGATGTAGTTAAATTAGTGTTTAGAGGAAAACTTAAAGTCTTGCGTATTAATACAAGCATATCTCAGAGACAACACAGTTCAGAACAGACCTTTGAAATAAATTGAACATTAAAATAAAATGAGTCAAATATTTTTTTTTGTTTCCCAGTACATATGAGTTATGTTTACACTATACTCTATTAAGTGTGCAATAACATTATGTCTAAGAAAAATGTATATACTTTAATTAAAAATACTTTGTTTCTAAAATTGCTAAGCATTATCTGAGCTTTTAGCAGTACTAATCTTTATGCTGGTGGACAGTCTTACTTACATGTTGATGGCTACTGACTGAACAGGGTGGTGGTTGCTGAAGTTTGGGGTGGCTGTGGCAGTTTCTTAAAATAAGACAGTTATGAAGTTTGCCACACTGATTGACTTTCCCATTCATGAACGATTTCTCTGTAGCATGCAGTGCTATTTGATAGCATTTTACTCACAGTAGAACTTCTTTCAAAATTGGACTCAATCCTCTCAAACCCTGCTCCTGTTTTATCAAATAAGTTTATGGAATATTCAAAATTCTCTGCTATCATTTCAACAATCCCCATAGCATCATTGCCAGGAGTATATTCTATCTCAAGAAACCACTTTCTTTGCCCATCATAAGAAATAACTTCTCATCTAACATTTTATCATGAAGTTGCAGCAGTTCAGTCACATCTTGAGGCTCCACTTCTAATCCTAGTTCTCTTGCAGTTTCCACCACACCTTCAGTTACTTCCTCCACTGAAGTTTTAAGCCCCTCAAAATCATCCAAGAGTGTGGGAATCAACTTCTCCCAAACTCCTGTTAATGTTGACATTTTGACCTCTTCCTGTCAATCACAAATGTTCTTAATGGCATCTAGAATGATAAATCGATTCCAGAAGGTTTTCAGTTTACTTTTCCCAGATCCATCAAAAGAATCACTATCAAAGGCAGCTTACCCAATATATTTCTTAAATATGGAGAAATGGAATTCAAAATTACTCCTTGATCCATGGGCTACAGAATAGATGTTGTATTTGTAGACAAAAGAAATTCATCATGTTGTACAGTTCCATCAAAGCCCCTGGATGACCAGGTACATTGTCAGTGTGCAGTAATATTTGAAAGGAATATTATTTTTCTGAGCAGTAGGTTTCAACAGTGGCTTAAAATATTCAGTAAACCATTTTGTAAACAGATGTGCTATCAACCAGGCTTTGTTGTGCCACTTACAGAGTATAGTATATTTAGCATAATTCTTAAGAGCCTTACGATTTTCGGAATGGTCAATGACCACAGACTCAACTTAAAATTACCAGCTGCATTAGTGTCTCACAGGAGTCAGCCTTTGAAGCTTTGAGGCCAGGCACTGACTTGTTCTCTATCTATGAAACCCCTAGATGGCATCTTCTTCCAGTAGAAGGCTGTTTCACCTACACTGAAAAGCTGCTGTTTAGTGTACCTTCATCAATTATCTTGGCGACATCTTTTGGATAACTCGTTACAGTTCTTACCTTAGTACTTGCTGCTCCACGTAGTGCTATGAAGTTATGGAAACAGTTTCTTTCCTTAAACCTCATGAACTAACCTCTGCTAGATGCAGATTTTTCTTTTGTAGCTTCCTCACCTCTCTCAGCCTTCATGGAATTGATGAGAGTTAGGGCCTTGATCTGGATTAGGCTCTGGCTTAAGGGAATGTTGTAGCTGGTTAAATCTTCTATCCAGACCACTAAAACTTTCTCCATATCAGCAGGTAAGTCTGTTTGACTTTCTTAACATTCAGGTATTCACTGGAGTAGAACTTCTAATTTCCTTCAAGAGCTTTCCTTTGCATTCACAACTTGGTTAACTGTTTGGCACAAAAGGCCTTACTTTTGGCCTATCTTGGCTTTTGACATGCTTTCCTCACTAAGTTTAATCATCTGTAGCTTTTGATTTAAAGTGAAAAAGATGTTCAATTCTTCTCACTTGAACACTTAGAGGCCATTGTAGGGTTATTAATTGGCCTGATTTCGATATTGTTGTTTCTCAAGGAATAGAGAGGCCAAAGGAGAGGGACAGAGACAGAAAAATGGCCAGTAAGTAGAGCAGAGCGAATGTACACATATATCAATTGTTTGGTGTCTTATATGGGCATGGTTTGTGGAACCCCGAACACTTACAATAGTAGTATCAAAAATCACTCAACACAGATAATCATAACAAATATAATAATAATGAAAAAGGTTTGAAATATCGGAAGAACCACAAAATGTGACACAGAGACATGAAATGAGCAAATGCTGTTGGAAAATGACACCAATAGATTTGCTTGACACAGGATTGCCACAAACCTTCAATTTGTAAAAAATGCATTATTTGTGAAGCACAACAAAATGCAGTATGCCTGTAGTAACAAATCAAATAATGAAATATGTTCAATATTAAACATAAGATATTAGAAAAGCACAACAGTGTAAGAGAAAAAAAGGAAGAGATTTATTAGCATAATAGTAAATGTCTTAGTAGATTAGATAACACAGTTTATTATTGGTAGTTCAAATACCATCATCACCTTGTGTCCCATGATTATATAGTCACCTAATCCAAAAGCAAACACAGATATATTTTTCAAAATAAGGTAAGTTACTTACTAAGGAAGGCATGAAGTCAGATCCGTAGAGGTTTCCTCTGTAACTCTCTTACTAGAGTTTGGCATATTCTCATGCAGCATCTTGATTTTCCATGCACATATCAACATCTGATCACCTGAAACAAAATAACCAAGTGGTAAGTTATAGGTGCACTACAGTCTACTCATTGGAGAGCTTTCTGTCTTCTGGGCCAAATCAACCCTGGCAGTCTTACAGATTGTTAAATATATTGTTATAAACAGTATGCCCAGATGTGGTATATGTTGCCCTCAAATTCCTGAAATGTCAACTGCAACAACTAATCTTGAAAATTTTAAGCTCAATTGAATAATTCACATTAGTTTTCTCAGATTTATAGAAAGATACAGAACAGGAAACTCAGCATACCAGTACCTAGAGCAATACTTCCACAGCAGTCCTTGTAGATGCCCAGGAGCTAGCCATTAGCCTTAACAAATGACAGCTTGATATAAGGCTATGAAAAATGGAATGGTGCAGGTGTTCATATTGACTTAGAAGTCCTGAGCTCCTATAGGAATCAGTATTTCTTCCAGAAGTTTAATAAGTTTATTTTCCAATTTACCAAAAGAGAAACATATCAAGTCAATCTACTGAAATTTTATATTCAGACACTGAAAAAGTAATCAAAGAATGGTTTTGAAGCCCACTAGACCAACTATGCAGCAATCATGAATGAAAATTCTATCATTAGGCCATCCTAACTTGCTACCTTGATCCATGGAACACAATGTTAATACGGTCCCAAAGGAATTTGTATTCACTTAGACTTATGTCTAATAATCCCTGAAATCCCTACCAATTACCATGGCTGCACACTTGACAGATCTCTTTGGGAAAGACAGAAATGAAGATTTATAATGTATAATGTATTTACTATGTTACTGTACAACCCTTTCTCTTTATTACCTGTATTCAACTTCATAAAAGGAGATCTGGGATTATGAACTGACACATTTCTGAGAACTAGGTAAGTAAGATGCTTTAAGTTTCTATTATATTAATTCAAAATAAACCTCTACTTGCCAGATCTAGATTTTTTTTATTTATTTATTGTTTAGTCTTGTATAACTCTTTGCCCTACTATAATCCAATCTGACTTAATGATTTGTTTATCTCTTTCAGTCCCAGGAACTCTATAATCCATTAATTGTTTTTGCATTTAAATGAAGTTGTTTGTCCTTTATTACTCTGTGATTACATCATCCCAAATAAGATTAGGGAACCCATTTAAATAGTAGACTTTACTACCAACACCTCTGACTTTTTAAGAAACAACACCATAATACATTTCAATATTATCATTTTCATAAAAAATGCTTTGATGAAAACAACCTTATAAACCATCTCTGGGGACATTAGATAGGAACCAGGTAAGACCTGATTGTGCATATCTATGTTGACACTCATAAATATCAGTTCTTCTATTTATTCCACTATATTAGACCAAAGAATCTCTGTCATCGCATCCTTATTTAGTGAGAGTTAACTTTTGAGCACAAAGCTCAGTCAACAACTAGAACCATTCTTTTTTTTTCTTGTGGAGTATGAAATATTCAATGTACCCTTTAAAAAAGTTTTACTAAAATTATGGTTCTTTTTCCTTGGTCAAAAACTCTCAGAATCCATTCTTACAAATAATCGTTCATAGATTTTTTTTCAATATAAATTAACAAAGCTTTGCAATGATTTTACTTTTTTCTCCCAGTTTAACTTTATAATTGGCACCCTGGAGAATGCTAGATTCGTAGTCTCATTATAAATCTGGATAAAATGATAAAATTGTAGTTAGCAGAGGTGTGCATGAGATTAAATGCTCCAGGGGTTGTTAAGAGTCTTCAAGCAAGGCAGGAAATAGCCTCATGAGACCATGGGGAGGAAAGGCTGCTTCTGCTGACAAGAGGTGTGGTCTTTTGTGTCTGCTTTTATTGATCATTATGTTATTGAAATTTATGTAAGTTCCATGTATTAATATTTCATTATTTTTTATTGTTTAATAGTAATCCATTGATGAATATTTCAAAACTTGTTTATTCATTCCTTTTTGATGGAAATTTGGGTTGTTCCCAGTTTGGGACTCCTATGAATTAAACTGGTATGGACATTCTAACAGAAAAGAAAAGTAGTGGATTAGTGGGTTTTTGGAATACTCCAGCAATCTAATTATCATCATTATGTAGCCATTTCTATTTTCAAGTTCATGCTCTTCCATATACTTTAATACCAAATCCAACATGAGGTAATAATTTGCATAATTAATAATGCCTAAACTTCTTTGTGTAAGTACTATTTCAGACATTATTTTGATAATGTCATGTGTTAACTTATTTACCCTTTACAACACCTTATAAAGAAGGTATTATTCAAATAAGAAAGTTGAAGCACAGAGATGTTAGGTTACACAAAATTACAAAGTTAGAAGATATCAGAACCAGAATGTAAACGAAAGTATTCTAATCTTTACATTTTACTCCTATACTTAGGCTCAGAGCTCAGCAGGCATTTTAATTCATAAATCTAGAGGGTCAAATTTTAATTTCAGGTTTCAGGTATAATCATCCAAGAAGATATAATTGATGAGTAATTTTTTACATGTAATAAAATAAAAAATGCTATGGCTTAGTCTTTTACTTGAGCAGAGAAATTGGAGATTTGAGATGTTCATTCTCTTTAAAAGGAGGAGTGTAGATGAAGGAACCAGCTTATCTACACATTCCTTGGATTCCTCATGTATTTTAATTTTTCTATGGAAATGCTTTCATTTGGACTTTCTTTGAGTTAACCATGGGTGGTAATTTTGTTACTTTGCCAATGCATACCACGGGCTGCCATGAATCACATATTTTAATTATGTTAAGTGACAGATCCAAACCAGGCCAGAAGACCATTTCTAGACTTCAATAGCATTGTAAGAGTGAGTTGCTTCTATTAATGCCTGTGACCAATTTATAAATATTGAATAATTAATACTAATAAATATATATTGTCTGTAGCCAATTCAACAGAAAAGAATATTTGGTAGCTTGCAATCTCATCAAAAGTTGAAAGAAGGCTTGAAGTTAAGCTACCAGGTATAATACCCAAAAGCAATGTTATGAATTGGCTTGAAAAGATGACTATACTTCTGCCATTGTTGATATTAAAACCTAGGTACTTTTGCAAAATGAATTCTACAGAAATCCTGAGTACTCAAGTTGCTGACTTCTGAAACGATTCTGGAATAGGTGTATTGATGAAGCTTTGGTCCTAGACCTAAACCTTGACATAGGCCTATAATGGCTTCTCAATATATAACTAAGTCTTCTGGATTCTAATATGGCGGGGGATGGCTATCATAAGGCTGGGAACTTCCCCAAACAAAGGCATCAAGAAACACTGAGTAGGCAGCAAATAGCATTCTAAGGAGAAAAAAGCATCATATGCTCATCTATTTCTATATATTCTGAAGAGAGATTTTTATAATACCCATCATTAGGTTATTGATAAGAAACAACCCTTAAATAATAATGTAAATATACCTTTTAAAAATGGAAAACATGTAATTTATCAAAAACAATGGTAGCATTTTACTTAATTAGAAATCCTAGGAGTACCACTGAATTCAGAATCTTTATGATTTTCAATAATTAATAATATTATTTAAAAATGTCTTGGAAAGCCAATAGCATCTGGCAAGACAATATAATGAGAGACATAAAAGTTAGAACAGAAAAATTTTAATGATTACTACTACTTAATACACAAAAAAAGATCACGTGACTAGAGGATGCTAGCTGTTTAAGTAACAAAACGATTCAGAATCAATAACCTTTCATATAGAAGCAATAAGTAGAAATAAAAACCTTTTATTTACAATAAAAATGATAAAGTGAATTAAAAATAGCTGCATGAGAGGTGAAACAGAGGCTTCCTCCTAAAACCGCACATAATACGAAAATATGATTAATACAACTACTCCTGAAAGAGCAACAGAAAAGAGGACTGCACCAGACTGTGTACACCTGGAAGAAAGAGCAGCCCTCATGGAACAGGGTAAGGTACCAAAGCTGTGGCCGGGCAGGACTCAAGCCCTTCCCCCACCCCAGCTCCTGGGCAGGAGGAAGAGAAACAGAGCAAGGAGGGAGTGGAAGCCTGACATTTCTGAATACCTAACTCCAGAGATCTGCTCTGGGAAGACAAACCTGTATTTCATGGTGCTTGCATGGTACTCTGGTGAGTAGGGAGTTGGAAAGCTAAAACAGGCAGAATTCCTGGAGAGACTGAGATTACAGCCACTTGTGTAAAGCAGGAATCCATATCCAGCTGCTCTGAGACAAAAGAAAGGCAGGCAGTCTGAGAGACTTCCAAACAAGGAAGCCCTTAGCAAGAGCACTGCTAAAAAGGCATGGATTGCACAGAGCTTACTGGTCAGGAGAAAGGACAGGTAGACAAAATTGTGTGGGTGCACTATGCCCAGCAGGTTGGGAGCTTTCACGTTCTTCAGGTGCTCCAGCTCCCTGGCTAGCTACACAGCTACAAGTACCAGCTCTGTGATACGCAGCCTACTGCACCTTTCTCCTGGCCAGCCCCACCTGGCTCGCAAACCAGCAAACCCTACCCTGGCATTAGGCCAGCCAGAGGGAAGATCTGTCTACAGCAACTACAAACGCAAACCATACAGGCTTATACCTGTGTACTCGGCCCACTGGTTCAGGCAGTGGAGTCAGGCATAGCAGCCAGGAATCAGTAAACAGCTCTTTCCTCCCCCCAGGCACCAATATCACTTCCCTGTGACCCCAGATATGACTTTAGGGGCTGAGCAGCTCCAGAGATAGAGCTTCTGGGCACTACAGGGCACCATATACAAGTTTGAAATGCCAGAGGAACCTGGTTCAGAGTAAAATTATTAATACAAATCCTGAGAAACATTTAAATGACATCAATCTCATGAATCTTCCTGAAAGGGAGTTCAAAATAAAAATCCTTAACATACTCATGGAGGTACGAAAAGATATTCAAGAAATCAGGAATGAATTCTGGTCAGAGATGCAATCATTGAAGAGCACAATGGAAGATGTTAAAAGCAGATTAGATACGGTGGAGGAGATGATAAATGAAATAGAAACTAGAGAAGAGGAATACAAAGAAGCTGAGGCACAGAGAGAAAAAAGGATCTCTAAAAATGAAAGAATATTGAGAGAACTGTGTGACCAATCCAAACGGAGCAATATTTGCATTAAAGGGGTACCAAAAGAAGAAGAGAGAGAAAAAGGGATAGAAAGTCTCTTTGAGGAGGTAGTTGCTGAAAACCTCCCCAATCTGGGGGAGGAGACAGTCTCTCAGGACATGGAGATGTACAGATATCCCAACACAAGGGACCCAAGGAAGACAACATCAAGAAATACAGTAATTAAAATGGCAAACATCAAGGATTAGGCAAACTATTAAAAGCAGTCAGAGAAAGAAATAAGATCACAAACAAATAAAAGCCCATCAGACTTCTCAGCAGAAACCTTACAGGCCAGAATGGAGTGGCAAGATGTATTCATTGCAATGAAGCAGAAGGGCCTTGAACCAAGATTACTTTATCCAGCAAGATTATCATTTAAATTTAAAGGAGGGATTAAACGATTTATAGAAAAGCAAAAGCTGAGAGAATTTACTTCCCACAAACCATCTCTGCAGTGTATTTTGGAGGGACGGCTATAGATGGAAGTGTTCCTAAGGTTTAATAGCTGTCACCAGAGGTAATAAAACCACAGTAAAGAAAGTAGAACACCTAAATACTAAGCAAATGCAAAATTAAATTAACTAACCCCAAAGTTAATTGAGGGATAGAAAAAGAGTACAGAATATGATTCACAATATATAAGAATGGAGGAGGGAGAAAAAGGAGGAGAAAAAAAAGGAACCTTTAGGTTGTGTTTGTAATACCATATTAAGTGAGTTAAATCAGTCTTAGATAGTTAGGATGTTAACCTTGAACCTTTGGTAAAAACAAATCTAAAGTCTGCAATGGCAATAAGAAGATACCTATCGATAGTCACCCTAAATGTAAATGGACTGAATGCACCAATCAAAAGACACAGAGTCACTGAATGGATAAAAAAACAAGACCCATCTATATGCAGCCTACAAGAAACTCACTTTAAACCCAAAGACAAACACAGACGAAAAGTGAAGGGATAGAAAAAGATATTTCATGCAACTAAAGGGAGAAAAAAGCAAGAGTGGCAGTATTTGTACCAGACAAAATAGACTTCAAAACAAAGAAAGTCACAAGAGACAAAGAAATTACATAATGGTAAAAGGGTCAATCCAAGAAGAAGATATAACCATTATAAATATCTATGCGCCCAACACAGGAGCACCTACATATGTGAAAAAAACAGTATGCAGTGCATTCATTCTAGGAGACTTCAACACTCCACTCACTCTGAAGGACAGATCAACCAGACAGAAAATAAGTAAGGAGACAGAGGAACTGAACAACACATTAGAACAGATGGACCTAACAGACATCTACAGAACTCTACACCCAAAAGAAGCACAATACACATTCTTCTCAAGGGTACATGGATCATTTTCAAGAATAGATCATGTACTAAGACACAAAAAGAGCCTCAGTAAATTCAAAAAGATTGAAATTGTACCAACCTCTTTCTCAGATGAGAAAGGTAAAACTAGAAATAAATTATGGAAGAAAATGAAATATCCCACAAACACAGGGAGGCTTCACAACATGCTCCTAAAAAACAATGGATCAATGACCAAATAAAGAGATCAAGCAATATATGGAGAAAAATGACAACAATAATTCAACACCACAAAATCTCTGGGAAGCAGTGAAGGCTGTGCTAAAAGGAAAGTATATTGCAATACAGGCCTACCTCAGGAAAGAAGAAAAATCCTATATGAGCAGTCTAAACTCACAATTAATGAATCTAGAAAAAGAACAACAAATGAGGCCCAAAGTCAGTAGAAGGAAGGACATAATAAAGATTAGAGAAGAAATAAATGAAATCAAGAAAAATAATAGAAAGAATCAATGAAAGCAAGAGCTGTTTTTTTGAGAATATTAAAAAAAATAAACTCATAGACAGACTTATCAAGAAAAAAAAGAGAGTCTACACACATAAACAGAATCACAAATGAGAAAGGAAAAATCACTACGGACAGCACAGAAAAACAAAGAATTATTAGAAAATACTATGAAAAATTATATGCCAACAAACTGGATAACACAGAAGAAATGGACAACTTTCTAGAAAAATACAACCTTCCAAGGATGACACAGAAATAAACAGAAAATATGAACAGAACACTTACCAGCAATGAAATTGAACAGGGAATCAAAAACCTACCTAAGAACAAAACCCCTGGACCAGATGGCTTCACCATTGAATTTTATCAACATTTAGTGAAGACCTAACACCATCCTCCTTAAAGTTTTCCAAAGAGTAGAAGAAGAGGGAATACTTCCAAACTCATTCTATGAGGTCAGCATCACTCTAATATGAAAATCAGGCAAAGTCACCACAAAAAAAGAAAATTACAGACCAATATCCCTGATGAACATAGATGAAAAAACAACAAACAAAATATTAGCAAACCGAATTCAAAAATACATAAAAAATTCATCCATCATGATCAAGTGGGATTCATCCCTGAGATGCACGGATGGTACCACATGCAAAAATTCATCAACATCATCCACTACATCAACAAAAAGAAGGACAAAAACCACATGATCATCTCCATAGATGCTGAAAAAGCATTTGACAAAATTCAACATCCATCCATGATAAAAACTCTCAACAAAATGGGTATAGAGGGCAAGTACCTCAACAAAATAAAGGCCATATATGACAAACCCACAGCCAACATTACACTTAACAGCGAGAGGCTGAAAGCTTTTCCTTTAAGATTTGGAACAAGACAAGGATGCCCACTCTCCTCACTTTTATTCAACATAGTACTGGAGGTCCTAGCCATGGCAATCACACAACACAAAGAAATAAAAGATATCCAGATTGGCAAGGAGGAAGTTAAACTGTCCCTGTTTGCAGATGACATGATATTGTACATAAAAAACCATAAAGAATCCACTCCAAAACTACTAGATATAATAACTGAATTCAGAAAAGTTGCATGATACAAAATTAATACATAGAAATCTGTGGCATTTCTATACAGCAGTAATGAACTAACACAGAGAGAAATCAGGAAAAAAAATTCCATTCAAAGTTGCATCAAAAAGAATAAAATACCTAAACCTAACCAAAGGAGTGAAAGACCTATACACTGAAAACTACAAGACACTCATTAAAGAAGATACCAATAAATGGAATCACATCCCATGCTCATGGATAGGAAGAATTAATATTGCCAAAATGGCATCCTACCTAAGCAATCTAGAGATTCAATGCAATTCCTATCAAAATACTAGCAGCATTCTTCAATGAACTAGAGAAAATCGTTCTAAAATTTATATGGAACGACAAAAGACACCGATAGCCAAATCAATCCTGAGAAGGAAGAATAAAGCTGGGGGAATTATGCTCCCCAACTTCAAGCTCTAGTACAAAGCCACAGTAATCAAGACAATTTGGTACTGGCACAAGAACAGACCCATACACCAATGGAACAGATTAGAGACCCTGGTATAAATCCAGCCATATATGGTCGATTAATATACGATAGAAGAGCCATGGACACACAATGGGGAAATGACAGCCTCTTCAACAGCTGGTGTCAGAAAAATGGACATCTACATGAAAGAGAATGAAACTGGGTTATTGTTTAACCCCACACACAAAAGTAAACTTGAAATGGATCAAAGACCTGAATGTAAGTCATGAAACCATAAAACTCTTAGAAGACAACATAGGCAAAAATCTCCTGAATATAAGCATGAGCAACTTCTTCCTGAATGCCTCTCCTTTAGCAAGTGAAACAAAAGGGAAAATTCACTCATGGGACTACATCAAACTGAAACGTTTCTGTACAGCATAGGACACCATCAACAGAACAAAAAGGCACCCTACAGTATGGGAGAATATATTTGTAAATGACATATCTGACAAGAGGTTAACATCCAAAATATATAAAGAACTTAAATGCCTCTACACCCCAAAAGCAAATAACGTGATTAAAAAATGGGCAGAGGATATGAAGAGACAGTTCTCCAAAGAAGAAATTCAGATGGCCAACAGACACACGAAAAGATGCTCCACATCACTAATCACCAGGGAAATGCAAATTAAAACCACAATGAGATATCACTTCATACCAGTAAGGATGGCTACCATCCAAAAGACTAAGAACAACAAATGCTGGTGAGGATGCGGAGAAAGGGGAACCCTCCTACACTGCTGGTTGGAATGTAAGCTAGTTCAACCACTGTGGAAAGCAATATGAAGGTTCCTCAAAAAACTAAAAAAAGAAATATCATTTGACCCAGGAATCCCACTGCTTGGAATTTACCCAAAGAATACAACTCAGATTCAAAAAGACATATGCCCCCCTATGTTTATTGCAGCACTTTTTACAATAGCCAAGATATGGAAGCAACCTAAGTGTCCATCAGTAGATGAATGGATAAAGAAGATGTGGTACATATACACAATGGAATACTATTCAGCCATAAGAAAGAAACAAATCCTACCATTTGCCACAACATGGATGGAGCTGAAGGATATTATGCTCAGTGAAATAAGCCAAGTCGAAAAAGACAAGTGCCAAATGATTTCCCTCTTTTATGTAGTATAACAACGAAGCAAAACTGTAGGAACAAAATAGCAGCAGACTCAAAGACTCCATGATGGAACTAGTGGTTACCAAAGGGGAGGAGTGGGGGAGGGTGGGGCGGGAGGAAGGAAATGGGGATTGAGGGGTATTATGTTTAGTACACATGGTGTGGGGGATCAGGGGTATGACAGTGTAGCACAGAGAAGGCAAATAGTGAATCTGTGGTGTCTTAGTACACTGAAGGACAGTGACTGTATTGGGGTATTGGTGGGGACTTAAAAATATGGGTAAATGTAGTAACCACATTGTTTTTTCATGTGAAACATTCATAAGAGTGTATATCAATAATACCTTAATAAAAATTTTTTTCAATGATAAAGCATGTATAAGTAAATGTAACCAGAATTATACACTTTCTATATAAAAAATTAATACAATATTTAAAAATATCCTTAAACAAAGTAGAGTGGAACAAAGACATATGTATGTCAGATTTATAGACAAGATTCAAAATAACAAAAGTGTCAAATCTCCCTATGTTAATCAATACATCTAATATGCTTTGAATAAAAGTGACAGGCACAGGTATTTTTAAAAGCTATTTCTAAAATGTATAGGAAGAAAAGAACAAAGTAAAAATTCCTGGGGAAATTTTGAAAATTGACAGTAACAAAGCAATGCTACTCCTAACTGACAACATGTATTATGTATTATATATAATGCTATAAAAATTAAATTGTGATACTTCTAAATGAATAGACAGATCAATAAACTAAAAAAACTAAGTTTTAAATATTTCCAGATGTATAAAGTTATTTAATGTATGATAAAGTTAATGCTTCTGATCAATAGGAAATGATGAAACATTTTTAAGAAAGTCCATCTGAATATTAATTTAACAGAAAGGATATATATTTTTTTCTCCCTATCTAAACCAGAAACTAAGATAAATTTTAATTATATTAAAGCAATGTGAAAGGGAAGTAGAACAAGAGGAAGAAGAACAGGCGAAACAATAGAAGAGGACAAAGGAAAGAAAAAACAGGAGAAAAAGAAACAAAAGTAGTGAAGAAATCATAGTAAAACATTTAATCTCAGAATTCAGAAGGGTTTTCTCACTAGACAAAAGCAAATAAAAATTAGAAAAATTCTAAGGTTGCAAAATTTGATACTTAAATTACAAAAAAAATTTTGTTTATGCCAAAGAAAAGTCATATCAGGACACTTGAAAGGAAACTGGAAAAAACATTTGTAATATATACAAAAACGGATCATTTCATTAAAAGATGAAGAATTAAAAATCAATAGGTGAAAGGTCAGTGGGTGAATATCAAGTTGAAAATGATTTTAAACAATAAATTTACTGAGACAAAGATGGCTCTTACATATAATACTCAGTTTCACTTATGAGAAGTGAATTATTAAAATTAAAATGAAATATATTTTCAGCTATTTGAGCAGGTAACATTCTAATCATTTGGTAGGATATTAAGTTAGGGATTAGGTTCTCTCAACATTGCTCTGATAAACACAGTATAGTATTACTATTTCATGGTACAGCATACATGAAAGTAATGGAAAAATTTATAAAAGACCAAATACACATATCATTTGGATCAAAAATATTTCTTGGTATGGAGATAAAGCAGGGAAATGGTCATACTATTGTAAAATTGACTTAGCCGGTGAAAAAGCCCAGCTTATTCTTTTAACTTAATCTATATGCTATTCTTTCTCTTATTCCAGTATACTTAATCAACTTAGTAACATTGTAACTAGGATGAGAGACAGAGGACCAAAGTTTAAAGGAACCTATGTGAGTAAAAAAATGCCAAGATCTGGATCAACAGATCCAGATAAAAGATAAATAACCTCATTCTTAAGACAAAACTTCAAAGGAGTTATTAAACACCTGTATACATCATGCCTTATGCCAATCCCTACCCAAACAGCTCTATAAAACCCAAAACCCTTAAGTGTGCCTCCTCTGAGGTTCCCCACACTCCATCTGAGGGTGCCTTATCAAATAAACTTTCTTGCTTCATAAGACTATTGCGCTTGTCTCTGAATGCTTTTTCATGATAAAGACAAGAACTCCCAACCTCTACTTCCAGTAACGAATTGTCTGTTACTTTGTTTTTTCATTCAGCTTTCTAGTCTTAATACAATCCTTTTGCTCTCTGCCTGTTTTATTTCAGACTTGTATGGAAATGGCTCCAAGATCCTCTGAGCAGGGAGGGTCTTGCAGGGTCCCATCCACCTGGGTGACCTGGATGGAACGAGAGCCATTAAGTCACGTTCTTTAGCAGTCTGCCCCAAAAGTCTCCTTTCTCTGTTTTGGAAAGTTCTCACAATGTAATCTCACTCCACCCAGTGCTCTATGGCTCCCCCAAATTCTGAGGTGGTAGGGATATAATTCCTGTGTCAGGCAGACATTGGGTGCTAGGTGACCCAGGCTTTAGGAGTTGGCAAGGAATTTGCCCTATGCCATGCAAGAGTTCAATAGACTTTCCTTTTCTCCCTCTCTCTCTCTCTTTCTATATATATAAAACACTGAAACATTGCAATTGCATATTGCTTGCTCTCTACTGCCTCCAGGGCTGGAGACATTTGCTTACTACTCTTGCTTTAATAAATTCCTTTCTTGCTGGCACTTGTTTGACTGGATCAGGAATTCTTTCCCTATCAGTCAAGAGCGCTCCCTCCCGTTTCGGTTGAGGTTTTGCCTAACCGTGCAGGGAGAGATCTCCCAGACACAGCTGCCAGACAATAGTATTGAGTGTGTCTGTGTCTGTGTGTATAAATATATGTCAGTGTATGTATATATAATCTATACACACACACACACACACACAAATTAGTTACTTATACTAAGGACTTACAAAAATATTTTTGAGGATTTGAAGATATGAAAGAAAGAACTTAAATGGTTAATTAACTGATAGGAAGATTTGAATACAAAAACAACAAAAAAAGAATAATTTACAAAGTGATTTTTTAACATCATTTGTCAGAGAAAAATAAAACATACAGAAATAGATTTCATAAGAAAAATTCTTAAACCCACTATCCAGCTTTAAAAATACACATCATTATACATAGCATCAGTTTGTTCTTTTTTCATTGTTTGTGGCATCCTATTGTATTAATAAATCATATGCTTTTTTTATCACTCTTACTACTAAAATCTTCTGGTGGACATAAGCATGCATTACTGTTTAGTACATACTTGGGAGTGAAATAGCTTTAGGAAAGATTGCCTTTAGATATAAAGCTTTAGTAGCTACTGGCACCACCATTACCCAAATCCGTGATTTGCACATATTTATTTCTGCACCTCTATTTTGTCCTTTGTATAATGAGGATAACAACACTTACCTTATAAAGTATTCAATGGGATTCAATCAGATAATATATATAACACTGGAACATTGCAATTGCATATTCATTTGATACCATCATCACCTTCTTTAAAATTGTTCTATTATTCTTTTTATAAGGTATTACAAACTTGCAAATAATGAGCTACACAAGAAAATGATGAAACATTATCTTCCATTATAATCAAATCATTTTCAAATAGGCGTGTCTTTATAACATGTTGGTTTCTAATTTCTCCATATAGCAATGCAACACTTCCATTTATTTTTCAAATTAAAATAGCTGATGGCTGTATCCTTACTGGTTCTAGGAAGTCAAATATTTTGCTAGGTTCTCTTCATTTTCTCAGAGAATGCTAATATATTTCAAAGATCCTACTTTTGTTGTCACTTGCTACCTCAGCCGTCTGTTAAACTTTAGAACACCGCTGTACTCATGCAAATCAACTATTTCCATCTTGATATGACTCCTTCAGACTGCAGTACTTCCTTTTAATTTACCAGTATATTTAATCTATCCTATTAATTTCATGGGCCCTGAAATATTTTGTAATGTGGCTACAAGTTAAAAAAGAAAAAATTAGGGAATCATTTAATGAAATAACTATTTAAATTTTAGTGTATTTTTTGAGTACCTACTAGTGTATGCCATATTCCCACCTCCTATTCAACATTCTGAGATAAATAAATAGTTTCTGTTTCAGAGGGTCTTACAGCTCCCTCAAAATCACACAGGAGTTCAAGCAATGTACTAATCGCTGAGTAGTCCAAATCTTTTTTAAATAATGTATTTCTCTCCTAACATGCTTAAAAATGTTTTAGTCTATTAAATGTATATTGCATAATGATATGAACAGAAAATTTGTTTTCCAATTTACTAAACCTCTTTCAGAAGAATGTTGGACAAAATGTGAATCTTAGTATATATACTTTAGTTATTTTTCTAGTGTTCTTAATTTTATTCAGATAAGTAACTAGAAGACTAAGAGGAAATGAGGCAGTAATCCTGCATGGATTGTAAAAGAAAGTTAAGTGAATACACAGGTGCTCCTGGCAAGAAACATGGCAATTGTGAGTGATGGGACTTGTGATCAACTGATTCCATTTTAGAAAAAAATAGACAAAAACCTACCAGAGAAAACTCTACAGGACAAATTTAACCTTCCACGAAGCCATAGATGGGCATTCTAAGTTTTGAATCTGGGACTATTTGATAGTGTAGTCCATCCTTCTTAAAATTTGCATGAAGGTCTTTAATTGTAGTTCACTCCCAATCCTGTGCCTTAGGGAAACCTTCCAAAATCTTCACCAGCCATATATTCTCCAGCCTTTTCTAAAAATGGGCTTCTCAGGCAAATGCTTAATGCCATACATAATTAATTCCTGCTTGTTTTACTCACAAATGCTGGTTTAAACTCCATATTCTAAGGGTTCCTTCTTGTCAATGCTACATTAGGATTATGGTAACATCCTAATCTTTTAAATATGTTACTAAACATAAGAAAAGGTCTGTTGTGTACTCATTTTTCACCTTACCTAATTGCATGGTAAGCAAACAGTGGACCTAAATACTTGTTTTTTGCTCCTTACAGCACTTACTTAGCCACAATTCTATGTCATTTATGTTTCATGTGCAGAAGTATCAGAAAAGTCGTAATGTAAAAATCATATTCTAGGGTAATATATTTTAACAGAAAAAGAAATAGGACTGGGATCACTTCCCAAACTTACTTTCAATATTAAAAAAAATTAATAAGTGAAACGAGTGAATGAACAAATGAACCTCAAGTCAGTTCCTTCTTCACTACCTAGGAGATGTATATCACTGTCATTTTTCTCTAGTATAAAATGTCAGTTTCCTAAAACTCTTAAGATAAATTTTAATGTAAGTTACTTTCCAGAAAAAGCACTTCAGTAATGATTTGTGAATACTGACTTAAAAGATATACTCCCCATTTTTTTTTTCTTTTTCTTTTATCTGTGTCAGTTATCAGTAACATGCAATCCAACCCAACCAATTTTGTTACTGAGGGATTGGAGCTATGAAGTACCATGTTATTAACTGGGTAAATAAAGTCTGTCTCTTTAGAGTGTAAAATTTCAAAGTGTTTTGGTGATTTGCAGGTTTTCATGCTACTTCCAGTAAGTCTCATTACTTAAGAGAAACAATTGATTTTCCAATATATGTCAAGTATGCTGTTCAGAGTTGAAAAAACTGTTGAAAAGGTAGTAGCTGTGAAAAGCTGAAGAGAATGCGCTGAGAGAGAGTAGCAATTTATTTTACCTTGGAAGATGATTTATACAGAGTAAGTATAAAAAAAAAGACCTTTGTCCAGAAGTTACAATATGAATGAATAGGATGAAGTGTGAAAAAAACAAACTTTGCTTGCTTTGACTAGGAAACAGTTGTCAACTACATTTTCTCCAAGTTGGTCCAAAGGAAGTACAAAGCCTATCCTTGCTCCTTGGGAAATTATAATTTTGAATGTTTTATTTTTTTCATCAGAAGGACAAAATTTCTTTTAAAATATCCGTTTAACACTTAAGTCAAAAATTTCCACTTAATTACTTCAACTGCTTTTCTGAATAAATGGACCTTTCTATTGTCTGGGCAGTGAAGCAGTTTTGAGCACTGGTATTAAGGTCAGGTTATTTCAAGACGTATGACAAGTAAGTTACTTGAGCTCCCTATGCCTATACAATATAGTCATAGTAATAGTTTCCAGATCAAACACTTGCTCTAAGGATAAATAATAAAGCAAAACACTTAGCATAGTGCCTGGTATATGGTAAGAATTCATTATTTATCAGCAATGGTAAATATGATGACAATTATGATTCACACACACACACACACGAAGATATATATTTATGGAGAAGCACTGCAGGTATTCAGGCAGCAGCTTTTCATGTATGCACCATATAAAGAAAACAACTATCGTTTATTATTTATTGTGTTAAGTAATATTCTAAGAGATTTTAAAACATAAATTATTTCTCTCAATAAACCAATGAAATAAGCTAATATTGTTCTGTCCTTTTCAGAGAAACTAAAACCTGGGGCAGATAAGAAATGTGCCCAAAGTCACACAATCAATAGGTGGAGTGCAGGGGTTGCATTATATGCTGACTTACAGTCTCTATGTTCTTAAGCAATATTCCCTATTCCTTTGTATGGAGCAATGTGAATTTTTAACCCTTGAGAATTACAATATCTGAAGGAATCAGAATTGCCTCTCATTTTCATCAAATGAGATTTTTATAGGCATTCTCTTTACAGAGGCAGATAAGATTGAAGGGCGTGCATCTCCAAGGTAGTACATTTAAAAAAAATCAGTAAATTTGTAAAAGAAATGTGGCCAACCACTCTTTACTTTACCTTTCAAAAAAGCATTCAGGAATCTACAATTAAGAAATAATTTCAAGATATGAAGAGGAGCAACTGAGTTTTTTGGCTTTTATCTCAAATGGCTGCCTAAAAGACCTGTTTTGAACATACCTAAAGACCAATATCAAGAAATGGCAAATAAACTTATGTTGAGGATAAAGAGTTTTTAAAATAATTTTTGATTATCTTTAGGATTTATAAAAAAGATAAGAGAATTCCTAAAGTGATTTCAAAGGCTTGAATTCTGAGGATAAAGCCATGATGAGACCCATCATTGTGACACTTCAGGACTCTGTGTGCTTTTGTAAAAAAATTAAATTTCTGACCTGAACTCTAAACATTAGCTACTGACAAGAAAAAAACTGAGTTTTAAGCCAAAGTGATTTTCGTTATTATACACAAAATGAACAGTAATAATTTTTAGTTATATACACACATGCACATATATATTTGTTTTTTAATTAGGATGTCATTGATAAACAGTATTATGAAGGTTTCATATGAACAACATTGTGGTTTCAAGATCCTCCCCCAACACCACTGGAGTCACTATCAGGGTAGTATGATGTTAAGAGTCAATATTTATGTTCTCCATGCTGTACTGCCCTCCCTATGACCTAACGATGTTATGATTGCTAATTATACTGCACCCTACTTTCCCACTCTCCCTCCAAAATATGTCCTTTTGGTAACTGCTAGTCCCTTCTTGGAGTCTGTGAGTCTGCTGCTGTTTTTTTCCTTCAGTTTTGATTGTTATTAGACTCCACAAATGAGTAAAATCACTTGGTATTTGACTTTCTCCATCTAGTTTATTTCACTAAGCATAAAACCGTCTAGTTCTATCCATATTGTTGCAAATGGTAGGATTTGTTTTCTTCTAATAGCTGAATAATGTTCCAATATGTAGATGGACCACATACTCTTTATCCATTCATCTACCGATGGACACTTAGGTTCCTTCCATATCTTGGCTATTGTAAATAGTGCTCTGATAAACAAAGGGGTACATATGTCTTTTTGAATATGAGATCTTGATTTCTTTGGGTAAATTCCCAGAAGTGGAACTCCTGGGTCAAGTGGTATTTCTATTTTTAGTTTTTTGAGAAACCTCCATATTGCTTTCCACAATGGTTGAACAAATTTACATTCCCACCAAAGTGTAGGAGGGTTTCTCTTTCTCCACATACTCACCAGCATTTGTTGTTCCTTGTATTTTGGATGCTGGCCATCCTAATTGGTGTGAAGTGATATCTCATTGTGGTTTTAATTTGCATTTCCCTGACGATTAGGAATGTGGAGCATCTTTTCAAGTGGCTGTTGGCCATTCAAATTTTTTCTTTGGAGAAGTGTCTGTTCAGATACTCAGCCCATTTTTAAATCAGGTTGTTTGGCGGTGTTGAGGCATCTGAGTTCTTTATACATTTTTCATGATAACCTCTTATAAGGTAGGTCATTTACAAATATAGTCTCCAGTACCGTAGAATGCCTTTTGTTCTGCTGATGGTGTCTTTGTTGTACAGAAGCTTTTTAGTTTGACGTAGTCCCATTTGTTCATTTTTTATTTTGTTTCCCTTGCCCATGGAGTTGTGTTCAAGAAAAGTTGCTAATGTTTATATTCAGGAGATTTTTGCCTAAATTTTCTTCTATGTGTTTTATGGTTTCAAGACATACTTTCAGGTCTTTGGTCCACTTGAAGTTTACTCTTTTATATGGAGTGGAAAATGATAATTTCATTCTCTTACGTGTAGCTCTGCAGTTTTGCCAACAGCATTTGTTCAAAAGGCTGTCATTACCCCATTATATATCCATGGCTCCTTTATCATATATTAATTGTATATATACATATGGGTTTATATCTGGGCTCTTTATTCTGTTCCACTGATCTATGGGTCTGTTCTTGTGCCAGTACCAAATGGTCTTGATGATTGTGGCTTTGTATTAGAGCTTGAAGTTGGTGAGCACAATTCCACCAGCTTTATTCTCCCTTCTTAGGATTGCCTTGGCTACTCAGGCTCTTTCATGATTCAATATAAACTTTAGAACTATTTGTTCTAGTTTCTTGGAGAATGCTGTTGGTATTTTGACAGGGATTACATTGAATCTGTAGATTGTTTTAGGAAGGATGACCATTTTGACAATATTAATTCTTCCTATCCATGAACATGGAATAGATTTCCATTTATTGGTACCTACTTTAATTTCTCTCATGAATGACTTGTAGTTTTCAGAGTATAGGTATTTCAGCTCCTTGCTTAGGTTCAATCCTAGGTATTTTAGTTTTTGTTGCAATTTTAAATGGACTTGTTCCCCTAATTTCTCTTTCTGTTATTTCATTATTGGTATATAGGAATGCAATAGATTTCTGTGTATTAATTTTGTATCCTGCAACTTTGCTAAATTCAGTAATTACTTCTAGTAGCTTTTTGGTGGGTTCTTTAGGGTATTTTATGTTCAATGACATATCATCTGCAAACAGTGAAAGTTTAACTTCTTCCTTACCAATTTGGATGCCTTTTATTTCTTTGCATTGTCTGATTGCTATGATTAGGATGTCCAGTACTATGTTGCATAAAAGTGGTGAGAGTGGGCATCGTTGTCTTGTTCCCAATCTTAGAAGAAAAGCTTTCAGCTTTTCAGTGTTAAGTATGATAAAGGCTGTGGTTTTCTCATCAAAGGCCATTATGATGTTTAGGTATGTACTCTATACCCATTTTGTTGAGAGTTTTTATCATGAATGGATGTTGAATTTTGTCAAATGCTTTTTCAGCATCTATGGAGACGATCATGTGGTTTTTGTCCTTCTTTTTGCTGATGTGGTAATGATGTTGACGGACTTTAAAATGTTGTACCATCCTTGCATCCCTGGAATAAATCCTACTTGATCATAATGGATTATCTTTTTGATGTATTTTTGAATTTGGTTTGCTAATATTTTGTGAGTATTTTTGCCTCTTTGTTCATCAAGGATATTGGTCTGTAATTTTCTTTTTTTGTGGTGTCTGTCTGGTTTTGGTATTAGAGTGATGCTGGCTTCATAGAGTTAGCTTGAAAGTATTCCCTCCTTTTACTTTTTGGAAAACTTTAAGGAGGATGGGGATTAGGTCTCTAAATGTTTGATAAAATTCAGCAGTGAAGCCATCTAGTACAGAATTTTGTTTCTTAGGTAGTTTTTTGATTACCAGTTCCATTTTATTTCTGGTAATTGTTCTGTATTGATTTTATTTATTCCTGGGTCATTCTTGGAAGGTTGTATTATTCTAGAAAGTTTTCCATTTCTTTTAGGTTATCAAATTTGCTGGAGTATTAATTTGTCATAGTATTATTTAATAATTTTTTGTATTTCCATTGTGTCCATACTGATTTTTCCTTTCTCATTTCAGATTTTTATGTGTTCATACTTTTTTCCTTGAAAACCTGAATAGGGGTTTATCTAATTTTTTTTCTCAAAGAAAAGGTCCTGGTTTCATTGTTCAATTTTTTTACTGTTCTCAATTTTATTTATATCTGCACTTAATTATGTCCTTTCTACTAACTTTTGCCTCCTTTGCTCTTTTTCTAATTTCATTAATTGCGAGTTTAGACTGCTTATTTGGGATTGTTCTCCTTTTATGAGGTCAGCCTGTATTGAAATATACTTTTCTCTTAAAGCTGCCTTTGCTGCATACCATAGGTTTTGGGCTATTGAGTTGTTGTTTTCATTTGTCTCCATATATTGCCTGAACTCTATTTTAATTTGGTTATTGACCCATTGATTATTTAGGAGGATGTTCTTAAGCCTCCATGTGTTTGTGGGCTTTTTTGTTTTCTTTGCATAATTCATTTCTCATTTTATATCTTTGCTGTCTGAGGTGCTGGTTGGCACAATTTCGATATTTTTTACTTTACTGAGGTTCTTTTTGTGGCCTAGTATGACATCTATTTTAGAAAACATTCCATGTACACTTGAGAAGAATAAGTGGAGTGTTCTTTAGATGTCTCTTAGGTCCATTTGTTCTAATGTGTTGTTCAGTGCCTCTGTCTCCTTACATTTTGTCTGGTTGATCTACAGGTGTGAGTGGAGTGTTGAATTCTAAAATGAATGCATATGATTTTTCATACTATTCTCTAACAATTCTTTGTATTTCCATGGTTTCCATAGTGATTTTTTCTCATTTGAGAAGCTGGTTGGCACAATTTCAATCTTTTTGAATTTATTGATGCTCTTTTTGTGTTCTAGTATGTGTTTTATTCTGGAAAATGTTCCATGTAAAATTGAGAAGAATGTATATCTTGCTGCTTTTGGGTGGAGTGTTTTGTAGATGTCTGTTAGGTCCATCTGTTCTAATATGTTGTTCAGTGCCTCAGTCTCCTTACTTATTTTCTATATGTTGATCTGTCCTTTGGCGTGAGTGGTGTTGAAGTCTCCAAAAGAATGCATTGCATTCTATTTCCCCCTTTAAATCTTGTTAGTATTTGTTTCACACATTTAAGTGCTCCTGTGTTGGGTGCATAGATATTTATAATGGTTATATCCTCTTGTTGACCTGACCTTCACTTTTAGTCTATGTCTTTGGGTTTGATTTGAGTCTCTTTTAGGCAGCATGTAGATGGGTCTTGTTTATCACTTCTGTAACTCATGTCTTTTGATTAGTGCATTTTCCATTTACATGTAGGGTGATTATTGATAGATATGTACTTATTGCCACTGTAGTCTTTAGATTTGTGGTTACCAAAGGTTCAAGGATAGGTTCCTTGCTATCTAACAGTCTGTCTTAACTTGCTTATTGTGCTATTTCCAACACACTCTGAAGGTTTTTTCCCCCTTCTTTTTCTTCTTCCTCCTCTACTCTTTATATGATACGTGTCGTATTATATATTCTGTGTATCCTTTAACTAACTTTGTGAGTAGTTGATTAATTTTGCATTTGGTTAGTAATTGATCTACTTCTGCTACTGTGGTTTTATTTTCTCTAGTGACAGTAATTTAGCCTTAGGAGCACTTCCATCTAGAACAGTCCCTTTAAGATACACTGTAGAGATGGTTTGTGGGTGGAAAATTCCCTCAATTTTTGCTTATCTGGCAATTGTTTAATCCCTCCTTCAAATGTAAATAATAATCTTGCCAGGTATTCTTGGTTGGAGGCACTTCTATTTCATTGCATTAAATATATCATGCCACTACCTTCTGGCCTATATGCTTTCTGCTGAGAAGTCCGATGATAACCTGATAGGCTTTCCTTTATAAGTGAACTTTTTTCTCTCTCTGGATATTTTTAATACTCTGTCCTTATCCTTGATATTTGCCATTTTAATTATTATGTCTTGGTGTTGTCTTCCTTCGGGCCCTTATGTTGGGAAATCTGTGTACTTCCATGGCCTGAGAGACTATTTCCTTCCCCAGATTGGAGAAGTTTTCAGCAATTATTTCTTCAAAGAGACTTTCTATCCCTTTTCCTCTATATTCTTCTTTTGGTACCCCTATAATGTGAATATTGTTCTGTTTGGATTGGTTGCATTATTCTCATTATTTTTTCATTCCTAGAGATCCTTTTGTCTCTGTGCCTCAGCTTGTTTTCCTTTTTTCTAACTTCTATTTAATTTACCATCTCTTCTACCTCATCTAATCTTTTAAATCCCTCCTTTGTATGTATCATTTCAGATACTGTATTTCTCAATGTTTCTCCTTCTTGAAGTCCTCCCTGAGATCTTGAATATTTTTCTACAGCTCCATGAGCATGTTTATGATTTTTATTTTGAAATCTTCATCAAGAAGATTGGTGATTTATTTCACATAGCCCTCTTTGTTGTGTTTTTTCTTGAAATTCTCTGTGGACAAAATTTCTCTGTCTCATTTTTTGTTTTTTAGTGTTTCTTACAGGATAATAGATTTGTGTAGGAGGTGCCCCCTAGAGCCCAGAAGGCCTACTCTCTAGAGCTGCAGAGCACCTGTACCTATGGGCATCTCAGGCGGGTGGAACTTGTGCCTGCCAGGAAGAAAGAGCACTTGCCTTCCTGGCTGTAGTGCCTTCCTCCCCTACCACATCCAGTGGGCCATCCATGCAGAGAGGAGCCTCTGTGTTAACACTCCTGTAGCTGGCATAGGCGAGGCCACCCTCTTGCTCTCCTGGTGCAATGGTGGGGGCAATAGGTGTGCAGGACCAGTGCCTTCTGGGAGGAAGGAGCAGCAGGCTCCCTATCACATTGAGGGCCCTTGGCATTGCATTGCCATCCAGGGGGATGAAGAGTATGAAGCTCCTGAGAGCTCCCAAACTGCTAGGCTTAGTGTACTAGGACAATTTGTCCACCTGCCATTTCTCCTTAGCAGTAAGCTTTGTGCAGTCTTTGCCCCTTTAGCTCACCTCTTGCTGTTGGGAAGTCTTTCAAAGTGACCGCCTTTCATTTCTCCTGGAGCAGCTGGTTGTGCGTACCTGTTCTCCACAAGTGGCTGGAATCTCAGTCTCTGAGTATTCTGCCTGTCTTTGCTCTCCAACCCCTCTAATCTCCAGAGCACCATGTAATGTGGGTGAGTTCAGGCTACTGGAGCAGATCTCTATAGCTGGGCATTTAGCAGTCCTGGGCTTCTACACCCTCCCCACTCCAATTTTCTTCATCCCTCCTGTGAGCTAGGATAGGGGAAGGGCTTGGATCCCACCGGATTGCGACTTTGCTACTTTACCCTTTTCTATGAGATTTTCTCTTTTCCCCAGATGTGGGCAGTCTGTTCTGCAGTCCTCTGGTCATTCCTTTAGGATTAGTTGTATTTGCTGTATTTTTGTGTTCTATGTAGTTTTGAGAAGAGGATTCTGCTTCACTTCTCATACCACCTTCTTTCTTTGACGTCTCAAAAATTTTATATTTTAACAAATTATTTATATAGTAATATTTTACTTAACCAAGTTATAAATAGCTAATTGAATTTCAGTTGGTATTTTTCACTTATATAATGCTTAAAATAGAAAAAAAATATTTTAAGGCTCTGTTCCATGACAACCTAACCTTTGACCAGTGATTATTGCTCTGAACTTGTGAAATTTTTAGGGTACACCATATAAAGTGCTCCTTGTATTCTTGACCAATACACTATCAGAATTTTTGTCAGAGACTTGGGGTGTCTCAAGCTTGCTTTTCCCTAAGGAGCTAGAGGAAGTTAGACAACAAATATTTCATCAAAAAAAATTATGGAAATGAGTTTATCAGCATTCTTGTGAAGGAATGAAAATGGTAAGTGCTTTATTTAATCCTGGAGGACAAAGAGTGAGCCAAAGTATATTCAGCCTCAGCTGGACTGATACCCGGTCTTGAAACTGTAAAGTCCTTATTTGCAATGAGGGGAAACATTGGCTGGATCTCTCTTCTCTTCTGGACTCCAATTACATAAATGGTTGATATTTTTGCTTATCCCCAAGGTTTCTAATGCTCTTTTCTGTATTAAAAATTTTTTTTTGTACTTCAGTTTAGAAATTAGGCTGTTAACTTGTCTTCCAATTCTCCAATACAACCTTCTCCTCTTTCAACTGTGCTATGTCTATCTAAACAAGTATTAACTTTAGATATTGTATTTTACATTCTATAATTTTATTTGATTATTTTATATATTTCAATTATCTGATGAGATGCTCCATATTCTCATCTATTTTAATCATTTCATCCTCTATTTCCTATAGCATATTATTAAGAATTAAAATATATGACATGTCAGTTACCTCCAGTATTTGGATTACAGTGTTTCTGTTTTCATGATCTGTGGTTGTTATTGTTTTTTATTCTCTAGATTCTTGAGCCTATACTTTTGCCTTCTGGCATGTCTATTAAAGAAATGAGAGATGCCAGAAGATGTTTTCACCCTTCAGAAAGGGGAGGGGTATTTACTCTTCCTTCTTCTGTAACAGGACAGAAAAATACCATGTAGGAAAGAATAAAGTTTACCAAAAAGATAAACAGAATGACTACTGGGCAAACATAAACTGTGTAAAATAATAATAGTAATGAGAGGGCAGTAAATGGAGTTAAACCATAATGAATTTCTATTATTATCACTGAAGTAATAACAGCAGTATTTTGTAATGGACTGAAATAAGGTGTGTAGTGATCTCCAGAGTACCTACAAAAGAACAAAAAGTTTATATAATTAATAACTTTATAGAAAGAGGCTAACAAAACAATATTGGAGTAATACAGACAACAAAATAAAAAAGAAACACAAAAGTGCTTAATAGAAAAAGTAATATAGTAGATATAATGTCAGCTCTTTCAATAATTCCATTAAATATAAACTAAATATTACATCTGAAAAAAACTAAATTTTTCAGAATTAATAAAAAATGACAAATGGAGGCATATGGAACTTTCTATATTCTAAATTGATGGATTTGCCATTTCCTTTAATTATATGTATATTATATGTATATTTAATTATATGTATATGTAACCTTAAATTCAATTATCATTATACTTCACAGAGAAAAATTCACTAAATACACACATACATATACCCACATTTAAATTATGTGTTTTCTACAATTGCTATTTAGTTTTTCACACACATATATTATTTATAAATAGCAGCTTTTATAACAAACAAATGAGACATGGTAGACCAACTAATGATTGCATAATAAACAAATGGGACATGGTTGACCAAAAAACTGGGCATATTTAATAAGGTAATATATACTTATAATTTACCTGGTAAAGTAATTACAGATTTTGTACAGAATAGTGGTGTGCTACGATTTAATAACTATATTTTATTTCAGTTTATCATCCATTCATTGACACTTACTTCACATCACTCTTCAACTGACAATGATGGAAATGTATATTTGCTCTGTCAAATATAACAGCCACTAGCCACATGTGATGACTGAGCATTTGAAACTGGCTAATATAACAAAGGAACTTAATTTTAACCAACTGAAACTGAAATTGAATTACTCACATGTGTAACTAGTAGTTTCTATATTGTACAATATAGCTCTTGTATGTTTCATGAAATTTTGTAAAGCCTGGAAGATAGAGATTTAAAAAAAAAATATCCTCTCTCCTCAAGAGGATTTCATTCTTGCAGTAAAAAACACTTTAAAAAATACACATAATGGTAAAGTAAACACATTAATAGATATTTAAGGTATATTTTAGGTATAGGCGTTAGCACTAGGAAGATAATCATAAATTTAAATAGGGAGGGATATTGCCCAGTTTGATGAATGAATGAGAGCTTATCATAAGTACAATTAGGAAGCATCACATAAAGACTTTTTAATAAATGGTACTGCCATCCACAAAGTTGCTCAAGCCATGAAATTAGGCATTTTTAAATCTTTTGTATCCCTTACTGCCATATCTAATTCATCAATATATCCTGTTAACTCTACCTCTAAAATAAAGCTGGAAAATTTATACTTGTCATCTACACTATGACCCCAGGGCACACAATCATCACCTAATGCTTAGCATACTGCGATAGCCTCTTACGTATTTCTCTAATTCCTTTCTCTCCACCCTGAAATAACTTCTTCACACAGTGGCTAAAGGAGCATATTAATTAGATCATGGTTGCTCCCTGCTTAAAACTGTTCAGTAGATTTCTAACTAAACATAGAATTTTTTTAAAAAAGCAAACAGACAAAAACATGAACAAAAAAGTTTTTTTTCTCTGTTTTTCAAAATGCTACGTGATATATAGCAATACTCACTTCTTACCGGACTTTTCTTTTCTCCCTCTATGCTCTAGCCACTTGCCTTTCGATTCCTCTGCCTTGCTAAGATTGTTTCGAAATTTATAGAAGCCAATCTTGCAACCTGAATTGCTCTTCTACCTATTGTCAACTGGCTTTCTCTCACCATTTGGAATTCAAAATAAATACTACATTTTTAAAGAGGACTTTCCCCAACATCTAAGCTAATAATTTATTCAGTAACTACCATACCACCACTCTTACTGTAATTATTTTTCAATCTTATTTTTATCTCCTGTTACTAGAATATAAAGTTACAAGACTACTGTTTATCTAGTTGAACAATATCCCAAGTGCCTAGAGCAGTAATAGGATTACAGTAATATTTAATAACTATCTCTTAAATGAAATAATTTCATATAAAGGCACAGGAATATCTTTCAGATGTATTTGATAAACATTTTTGATACATAAAAATGAAAATTATAATGTAAGAGAGAGAAGAAAATAAATCTGAATAGGCTGGGTAGATCATGAAGGTTATGTATGTAACATTTCTTCCTACTTAAAAACAAAGGTTCCTCAAATCAGAAAGATGGAGATAAAGATTACAAAAGAAATGAGTTGTAGGTTCTCTGGATTTATGATTTACAATTTTTTCCTTTCACTACATTGTTTTAAAGTATTATGGAATAACATGCAATGTTGAAGTTCACAAATCTAAGAATATAATTTGATTAATTTTAGATATGCAAAATTTAACCATAAGCCAGACTACATCCTTTCCAGCACCCTAAAAGTCTCCCTTCTACCCACTCCAAGTCAATATTCCCCCTTGAAATTTATTATCTATTTTGATCACTGTCACTATAAATTAGTTTTGTGGGTAGAATCCTTGACTTTTATGATCATAAGATTTGTAAAGAGAACTAGTCAGATATTTTGCACGATTTTCCTCAATTTGTTTTTCTCTGATTTTTTTTATAGTTAGGGTATACAATACTTGGAAGAATATCACAAGGTGATTTGCCCTTCTCTGCCTGATATCAACAAACATGATAATAGTATAACATTACTGGTAATGCTACACTTTCTAATTTCTTCATTATACATACACTATTTTTCCTTTTTAATAAACATTTCAGGGGATATACTTTGAGACTATACAAAAATTCTGTCTCTCATTAATTGTGCACCAACTGATTTCATCAACCATCAGTGGATCTTGCCAGCAGTGATTATTATTATGATATCCTAATGATGGTTTTATATTTTACTCATGTACTCTACATTTGTTAATTAGAATTATCCTTAATGGAAGAGTGCTGTTGTTTCTTACACATTCAGGATGTATCAAAAGACATTAAGGATATTTATTTCATTCATTAACCTATAATCCAATACTATGATTATTTTGCTGCACGAAGTTTTAGCTTTGACCACTTTGATCTTCTGACTAGTTTCTATGCTTTTTTTGAATTAACCCTATCCTGTCCTTAAATCACATTCTCAGGAAACCCTTAAGTTTTTTTTATTGGACAATGGTATTTAGAAATCAAGATCTGACAAAAGGTGTACTAATTGCTATTATTGGTCACAGGACTACTTGAATTCATATTGATAGCCATATAAATGCATACAAATATGAGTTTACATTGAGAAAACATGAATTTATATTGATACCTCCAACTCCAGTCCTATATCACAAGATTTGTTTGAGCCTTTCCCCTTTCTTTACTTTTAATTTTGTAACTTACTCCTGCTACAGAAATAAATGTGGGTCTTATTCCTTACAATAATATGTATATGCATTTGTTCAATACTATTATACACAATTAAGTCTTAGAATTGCTAACCTGTACATTCTGAAAATAATACCACCTAAAGTACAGTGTGTGCATGTAGTTCTTTTTGTCTTTAGCTTTCAGTATACTGCATTGCTTTCTGGAGTTACGTTGGTCAGCTACACTCTTCCTAAGACCCTTTAAAGGTGTTATGTGATTTATTTGTAATACAATTAACAATCATATATCACAGTCTCCATTTATCTTTGTTACTCTCACATACTGGTTGATTTTTTAAAAATATATGTATCCATTCAAATTTGGTATAAAGATCTATGAGATTAGACAAATGCATAGACTACATATCCATGATTACCTGCAATCACCACTAGTTATAGATACCTGTATAGAACATTTGGTTCACAATAAACTGACCCTTTGTAGTCAATTCCTGACCTTACTTATCGATCCCTAACAATCACTGACCTTTCTCCCATCCCTACAGCTTTTGCCTTTTCCAAATGCCATATAAATAAAATCATACAATACATGTGTTTGAGGTCTGAGTTCTTTCAAGCAAGCTGTTTTTAAGGTTCTTCCATGTTGTTGTATGACTCAACAGTTTGTTTTTATGTTATTCATGGCAGTTTAATATTCTATTGTATAGGTGTACTAGTTTATCCATTAAATGGTTGAAGGACACCTGTGTTTTTCCTAGATTTTTTTGGTGATTAAGAAAAGATGATATGAACAATTGTGTTGCTATCTTTGGGTAAACGTAAATTTTCATTTCCCATGGGTAGAAGATAACAAAAATTCCTATGTCAAATGGTACTTTTTGTCTAGCTTTCTAAGAAATTGCCAAACTGATTTCCAAAGTAGCTGATACATTCTGCATTACTATCAACAGATAGTGTTGGTTCATGCAAGAATGTGTTGGCCATAATTACTTTGGATTTTATTTTAATTGATTTAAAGGTGCCAAAGCCATGAAGTATGAGAGTAATATATCACTTCTATTTTTAAAAAGTCACTTTAGACTGTATACCATTGGGTCAAAAATAAAAACAGTAAATAAACTTTTACAGAAGTACAGTAGAGAGGTGATGCCATACATGCAAAGCCAAAGAAATACACGCTTTCTCTTTCTCACACATATATAAACATATACTCACAACATTTTATTTCAAAAATGATTTCTGGGCTTTCAAGAATTTAAAAGTAGAATTTGTAACTCTATAATTTTCATATTTTCACAAATATACTTAATCCATTACTATATATGTGATATTATATTGTTTTAGGGGTATTCTGATCAATTATATATAGTATGTATGTCCCATGTGGATCCTAGAAACTTTTGTGATTGTTATGGTAATAATAATAGAGACCACAGAAAATAGATTTACATTTTGTAATCTATAATATTAATGCTAAGTAAGTTTATTAAATTAAATAAGTATATGTTTAGTATATTCCCCAAGTAAAATCATATTAAGAGTTTCTGGGGTATGTGCACAAGATAATTATATAATTTATATTTTAATAATTACTAATGTTTTAGATACTTGATGAAACTTGCAATATTGATTAAATATTGGTTTTTAGAAATTATTTACCACAAAGTTAAAACCAAACCGATTAAAAAAACCTTCTTCCTTCCAAGGAATATTGTCAAGCCATTAAATAAAAGTCACAAATAAAATGTTTTCCATTTTATCTGACACTTACAGTTTTTGACTTTATATGTTCCACAAAACAACTAGTGGCTATTAGATACATGCAATAATACATATGAAAAAGAAGAAACAATAACCTGAAATTTAATATCAGTACCTGATCCATCTGTAAGAATTTAGTTTCATTTTTCTCTGAAAGGTCATTTATTCATTGTTTTATAGTTTATGGCTCTTTATCAATACCATGGCCTTCTGACTGAATCTTTCAATTGTGAGTTGTTACTTTGAAAGGAAATTATATATAAGCAATATTTATGAAGGAAAACCAAAGCAGTTTTGGTGTTGTAAAAATATTGGCAAAGTGGTAAACATTTCTTTTTAACCTAGTCCTGTATTCCAATTGGTTTTAACAATCTCCCTCTTATTTCATATCCTTATGTAAATATTTCTTTTAATTTCTATTGTAATTTACTCCAATATTATACATTTGTTATAACTACACTGAAATATGTGGGTATTCTGGAGTAACAAAATGGAGAAAAAACTAATTTATGTCTTCTAAGAAAAACAACTTTTGGTTGAGTGAGTTAGAACTACAGCCCAACTTCCTTTACTCATTCTCTTCAATTTCTATTCGTTTAATAATGCTATAGGTTTAGGTATTTGGAAAAAGATAAACAATTAATTAAATATATTATAATATGATTTACATAAATATTTCTAATCATTAAGGATTATTTGAATATTTCCAATTTAAAAAGTGATATATTTAAAATACAAAGAAAACAAGTAACATTTAATAGTAATTTTAACAAATCTTCACAACCACTCAGTCTCTTCTGTGCACTGAAACACAAATAAAATCTTGAGAATAACTGACAAGTTGTTTTTCCTGGGTCCTCCAACCATGAATATGTCATGTTTATTCTTGTTCAAAAAGTGACAGCACATGAGAAGAAATTGAATGGCCTTGAAAAAAATGTATGACATATGCCATACGGATTTTCCCTCATAACTATATTGAATACATTTAGAAAAGAATTTCAAAAAAGTTAATAAAGTGAAAAATTATTTCAGAATTGGCCTTGTACTCAAATATGTAACAAATGCCATTTAGTATTCAGTGATCTGATATAATCCTGAGTAATAATTTATAAAAATGTATATGGTAATGATATGAGGAGCTGAATAATAAAAATTTGTATTAAGAAATTAAATATGTTAAAAAAATAGAAAGACAGGCATAATGAACCACAGTATGCCCACTGCCTAAATCTAAAAAATTTTCAACTATCAACAATCATCTCTTGTGCATCTTTCCCAAAATGTGAATTACTCAAAGGCAAGTTCAAGAAGTCTAACTTTTGTATTATTCTAACATGCCTACAAAATGCAAATATTATTTTAAAGAACAATGAAAACATAAATTATTTTATCATAAAAATAATAAAACATTTAATATCATTTAATATGACATCAAATAGAAGAAGGAACATTTCATTTTATAATTTGATATTCTGATACTAGAAACAGAAAAAAACACAAATAAATATTACTGCCCAATATTACTCTTCATGGACACAAAATCCTTAACATATATATATAATAATGTATATATATAATGTACAACTATATATATAATTTTCTACTATCACTGAATGTTTTTTATTCCAGTGAATACAAGGCTGGATCAAGTATTGAGAATCAATATCATCCACCATATTACTAGGCAGAAGAAGAAAAGAAATCGCATTATAATTTCTATAATGAAGAAAACTCCCTTGATGAAATGAAAGATCTATTTAAGATAAAGCCTCTTAGAAAACAAAAATGAAAAGGAATAGAGGGAAATTTCCTCAATTTGATTAAGAAAAAAGAGCATCTATCAAGATACTACAGCTAACATATTCAGTGGTGAAATGCAGAATGCCTTTCTCCTACTATTAGCAATATGACAAGGTTGTTTGCTCTCACTATTCAACATAGTGGTGGTATTTTTAACCAGTAAAATGAAGCAAAGAAAGGAAATAACCTGTACACAGATTCAAAAGACAAAAATGTTACTATTTTCATATATATATGTTTATGTAGGAAGTCCTAAAGAATCTCGTAAAGAAAAAATTCTACAATTAATAAGCTAGTTTAGGATGGTCTCAGGACACAAAATAAACATTCACAAATCAATTGCATTCTGTATGTTAGAAATGAACACTGCAAAGTAAAATACAAGTAGCTCCCCCTAAAATAAATACTTTGGTATAAACCTAACAATATAAATAGACTTTATATGCAAAATATTACAAAATTCTGAAGAAATAATTAAAGATCTAAACAAGAGATACCGTGTTCATGAATTTGCAGATTCAGTATTTTTAAGATGTCAATTCTACCCAACATGTTCTGTAAAATCTATGAAAGTACATTCAAAATCCCCCAAAAAACTATTAATAGATACTAACAAGCTAATTTAAAATTTCTATGGAAAGATAAAAGACCTGGAATAGGCAACAAAATAGTAAAGAAGAACAAAGTTGGAGGATTCATATTGTCCAATTTTAAGACTTATACAGCTACAGAAGTCAAAAGAGTATGATAGTGAAAGAAGAGTCATCTAAATGAATGGAACAGAATAGATAGCCCACAAACCAGTGCACACAATATGGTCAACTTATCTTTGGCACAAGAGTAAGGCAATTCAAAGAAGAAAGGATCACCTTTTCAACAAGATCTAGAGACTTACTGTGACTCAGTTTCAAGATATTTTAATAGATGTGTTCGGTGCTTCTGTCAGGATGTTCATGATGCTTGAGTATTTTATATTTTGAGATAATAGCAACCACTGATGACCACTGCCTAAAAATTCATCATTTTATTGATCGTGGAGGAAAATGGCGACGTTTTATTATTTCTTTTTTAACCAGGTACTTCTGTAACTCTTTCCCCTACTAACAATTTTATAAAATTCCCACAGGAATGTAAGGACAGATGTTTGATTCCTTTCCTTGATAGCTAGTTTTGAAAATATTGATTTAGTTGTTCCACATCATCCAGAGTTGAAAATGAGCTGTTTGTTTCTTTTTTAAAATAAATTATGCCTTCAAGGATTTTACATAAAGTGTTCATTCCACTGTAGTTAATCTTACTTACGTTAAAATAGCCCAACTTTGGCTAGGGAATGACTTCAAGTTTCCTGAGTCAATTTGATAAGCGTTTAGTCTTTAGTAGCACCCTAGCTTTTGTAATCACAAAACATTTCAAGTTCATCTGGGAAGTTTCCTTCTCTAGCCTTAAAACCAACTAATTCACAAATGAGACTGTTATTTTTTGTGGGAAGTAGTATTTAGATATATTTAAATAAATCCACATTCAAAATAGATATATCCCTCAAAATAAGGCTGGTTTTGTGGTTAAAAGGCTAAGTTTCTTATTTTTGAAGATCAGTTTTCATGAGTTTACAATGATACATCAAATTCAAATTTAAGATTGTAAATGTTTTTCCTTAAACTAAGTATTTTTTTTCTTTCTCCCATGCCAAAATCCAAGATCCCAGCTACAACAACATATTTACTCAGTTGCTTTTTCTCACAATAAATTATATTTACATTTACATGATAATTATATTACAAATAATGACATGTGGATCAACTTGTGTATCTGTATTTTGCCAGTGTAACTTTGAAATCGATTTCTATGAGTGAGATTTCTGGATCAAAATGAAAAGCTAAAGATATCTTCTACATTGACCAATTCATAAGGTGTATATATATATATCAAAACATCAGGTTTTATACTCCAATACCCACAAAATTTGTGGCCAATCATACTTTAATAAAGCTACGTAAAGAGAATTTACATAGTTTGAAAAGCACAAAATATATTAGTGGCCTTTCCACATAATTGTGACTATACTTAAATAATAAAATTTGACAAGTGGTGATTTATTAAAAGTTATTGAATATGGAATATGGAACCATATAGATTAAATTTTTATGGTCTTTTAATGATAACTTATTGGGCTATCTTGCACTTTGAATGGAGCTTTAAGATATGTATTATTATCCAATATGATGCATTGGTCATTTGGAATATATCAGTTCACTGAGTTGTACAGAACTTTCATATGTTGACATATTTCATAATTCAATATAAATAATTATGTTTGTTAAGATCACTGATGATTTATTTTAATTTAAAAAGTAGCCAGCTTACAAAGACAGAGTGCCACATATGCTTTCCAAAATTTAAATTTTCAATTTAACACTCAAATTTCATTACTATCAACAAATACAGCCAATTATCTTCCTGAAAGTGATGAACCTCAGTCATTATCCAGAAAATACTTACCAAAATCCAAATCTGAATTAGCATACATTATCATTCTAGTAAAAAACATTTACAAATTAAAAATATTTAGTAAAAATGTATTCACTCTCGATAAAATTGAACAAAAACTCAGATAATTCAGCTCACAGTTCAGTTACAGTAGTGTTTTCCCTCATAATAAAAAGAACAGATTTATATGCTCTTCCCATTCTCTTCACAGATTATTAAAAAGAACTTCATGATGATTTGTTATTCAGCAAAATTGTATGTTTATTCTAACAGAAAGAAGAAAAGTAAAAATTCTGGAGTTAGGACTTCTTCAGCACAAAACTCCAGTGTCTCTAAAAACAAACTTTCACCTCACAACATCATATATATATGTAACTGCAAGGGAAAATTCTGGGACAAAATATATTTGAAACTGAAATCAGTCAAAGAGAAAAATAAAGTTTAAGTACCTATTGTCCCCCAGGAAGTTTGTACAAACACAGGCCAGACATGAGGCTTTGCCTCCGCCTTCTGTGTCCTGGACCTCAGCGGCTGGAACAGCAGCTCTGGTTTTAATTGGTGTCACAGTTCTAAAAGGATCATATTGGGTGGCCCATCAAGTTTTCCTTTCACTACCCCAGCCTTTATCAGATCAAACTACATCTGGGTCCTCGAGATCTGCAAGGGGCTTTATGCACCTCTCCTTTCAGTCGTAGCCAGTACTTCCTTCCATGCTTTTATTGTTTCAACTTCTCCCAGATCTGCTAAAGTATGAGTAGCCTCACTTATGGGTTTCCCTATGTAGGGGCAACAATAGTCACTAGGGAGCCAAAGAGGGATGGGGGAGCTGTATGGAGCACCAGATTTCTCATTCTTACAGTGAACACCTCCTCATCGGAGCCCTGGGGATTCATATTATAGACGATATTTTTCATGCCCAATGTTGGAGCTCTGCATGTTTTCCAGCTGGTGGGTAAATATGGTAAATCACCCTGTTTAGGCCAAACTGCCCTGATAGCAGCTGTCAACCAATACAGAAGTACCTGATTCCCTGAGGTATGACAGGCATTTTGCAACTGCTGCCAGAGAGAAGGGTGAGTCATCACAGAAGCCAGTCTACTCATTTCAGAACCCTACATAACCATGTTTTCCAACCCCATATCCCAGAGACATAAAAGCCATGGAGGCAGAGATTCCAATGGCTTCAGACTATACCATACACTCATGTCCACCAGCTCATCCTGGGTACAGGGGTGGAGCAGGGGTGCTACACAACCTGGGGAGGGGGCAGCTCCTTCCCCGAGGAGCCTGCGGTTGTTTTGCTTTTATTTTTTTATTTACAACTGGGCAGGCCTTTAATCCAAGAGAAGCTGATACCTCAGGCAGTGGCCTTGACAACAGATCTGCCCTTGGACCCACCCTCATCCTATCCTGACACCTCCTCCACTATCTCCAGGGCTCAAGCCACTGTTCTTTCCCGCTCCCCATGGCCTCCTGCAGTGTGGCTTCTCCTGCCACATCCCCCCTTGCCACTAAGGAATCTTCCAGGAGCGTGACCCGTCTTCTCAATAACTCTCTCTCTTCCTTAAGGGCATCCAACAGGTCATCGCCCAGCTCCTCCAAGTTCCGCTGAAGTGTGTCTCTATCCTGCTGAAATCTCTCTCTCCTCAAAAACACTCTCTTTCCTTGATAACCCTCTCTCTCCTCGATAACCCTCTCTCTCCTCGATCACATTTTCCACTATCTCAAGGAGAAATGATCCTATAATGCCAGCTGCTGCATGGCCACTCAGGGCTTCTAAGCAGTATTCTATGTGATGGAAGGCTAATTCTGCAGCTTCAAGTGTCTCCACCCTTCCCCAGTTCTAGGGATGGCCCCAAACCTCTAGGAAGTGCTTTACTCTGGACCTATTCCCCACTAGAGGCTCCCAAACTGGAAGCCCCACATATAAGGGGCTCCCAGGTGAAGCTGCACCTTCTACCACTGCAGCCACTGGGGCCTCCCCACTATCCACAGTGGGGGTTCCAGGCATCTCCCACCATCTCTAGGGGCAGCCCGCCCAAGGGTTGCACCCACATGGACAGATTTTTGGTTCAGAGGTCCTGCCGACTACCACCAGGTGTAACTCCAGGGGAAAAACCCCAGGGCAAAATGCCTTTGAAACTGAAATCAGTCAAAGGGAGAAATAAAGTTTAAGAAACCCATTTATTGCTTACAAGCAGTCGACCCACGTCTCTCTTGACCTGTCTGCCACAGCTGAGCCAAAAAACTCCACCACACCTTTCTGTTCCCTTGTTGTCCCTTGTAATAACCTATTGATATGGAGATGGACTACTTCTCTCCACACCTTGGAACCGTCTACTGATACAGAGATGCACTAAAGCCAGGTGAGAGATTCTGGAAATATTGCAATTTTACCCACAGTATATAATCTTTCAACATGCAATTTGTTATATCTGTTCTAATTTTAATTACCATGATACAGTGTTTGACCAAATAACCAATTAAGGCAGGACCAGTAGACTTTCAAGAACTACAGAAAATTTGTCTTGTACTGTTGATCACAACTGGGAGTAAAGACTAATTTTTACTGTTTTTTAATGATCTGAATGAACAATTACATGTAACTCATCTATTTTGACTGAATACTGCATTTTTTGGCATTAATTATGTACGTGAACTATGTGGCAATATTCTATACTAGGAAATCTGAAAACAAAAAAAATGGCATTAATCGTAGGGTTTGTAATTCAGTCAGTAAAGATGTTTTACATTTTGACTACACATACACACACATACCTTTAAAATTAAAATAGGATTAATTCACCAAAAGTCTGAATTTTCTAATTTAAATTAGCATGTGTTCTTGTGATTACCATCTGTTTGCTCAACTCAGTCAGTGACTGAATTCACCATTAATTTCTAAAACCCAGTAATTACAGAGAATGTGACCAAACTTCTTGGATCATATTTTTTCCCAGATGAAGGAACATATGAACTTACCTGAAAAAAGATGATTTGCCCAAAGTCACAGAATATTTTTTTCTATTTATTTTTGTCAGCACAGTGTGCATACTGTGCATAATTTCTTGTTGGTTATTTTACTACAAATTGATTTTACGCTGTTTAAATTATTTGTAAATGTTTAGCTAATGAGGCAAATTTAAAAAATTCCCATGAAGTAGAATGGAAAGAAATTTTTCTTGGCATCAGCACAATATTTTAATTGTTTTATTATTTAACTAAGAGTTTTAAGTCACTTCTATTTTTATCACATAGTTCTAATAAGACAAACTTTGAAATATTCTGGATTTATAATTTTAGGAAATGTCTTCTATTATTGAAGGTATATATAAAAATGCAAAATTAGTTTTCTCCATTACATAGATTTAAAAAAACAAACCTTGTCCTTTCATATGATAAATACCATTAGTTTAAATGGCAGTTGATATTAGACTAAAATTAGGGATTAGTGAACTATTTTCAGTATTATACTTTTGAATGATGTAGGGCAGAGACCTGGGATAGTTAACATTTTCTGCCTATGATGAAAAAATGCTGAGATATAAATGGTATAGTAAGAACAGGAAGGATTCCATTTTAAAGCTAAGGTTCCATTTTAAAAACAAAGAATTTAGGAAGTAAGATTCCTAACATCTTCTTTATCAAATAGAAAATAACTTAATCCACTTTGGGGGCAGGACGGGCAGTCTTGATTGATATGTTTCCAGAGGGAAGCTGCTATCATGGAGAGGAAATGACCAGTTTCTTGTCTTAGGTTAATTTTGCAGAATTACCTGGAGGACTGATAATAGAAGACAATGTCTCTGACCAGAGATAAGCATTTTGTGACCACTTTACAAGTCTATACCTACCCCCTGGCCTTTTGAAAAATTCCTAAAAGAGGAAACCGCCAGCCTTTTAGCACACCTCTCCTCTGAGGATAGCCATACTTTTTCTCTAAGTGCATACCTTTAAAGCTTTCTTACTGCTCACTTACTCTGTTTTGTCTTTTTGCTATTTCATTCTATTTCCAAGTCTCCATTTTACCCCTGAAAAGAAAGGAGGGGCTTCTGAGAGTTCAGATTTGGGACTGCAAGTTCCCACTACCTGGGTGACCCAGATGGAAATGCAGCTGCAGTACTCTGCCTGAAAATCTCCTTTCTTTGGGAAGTTCTCAGAACATAATCTCACTCTATCCCATCCTCCACATCCCCAAATCCTTAGGTGGTAAGGGCTAGCCCCCACACAGTGCAGATCCAAGCAGACACAGGATGCCAAATGACTCTAGCTTTAAGAGATGGCAAGGGAATCTGCCCTTTACCAAGAAAATTTTCAGTGAACTTTCTCTTTTTCCCTCTGCACTTTACTGTTCTCAGCCACCTGCAAGGCAGCTACCATTCCTGCTACTCTCGCTATAATAAATTTGTTTCTTACCTACACTCTTCTGACATGCTCGAGAATTCTTTCTTGTTCAGAGTCAAGAACACTCACCCATTTAAGCTGAGGTTTCACCTGGTGCAGAGGGAGGGACCTCCCAGATGCAGCTGCCTGGCAACATGAGGATCAATTTTTCTTAAATTTGTTTTCAAATTACTATCTCAACAATATAAAACTTGTTTTCCTACTTAATAGAAAACACTTAAAATACACCAAAATTAATGCATCATTACATATTTCTAGTCATGAGCTAAATAATTTGGTCTTTTAATTACAAATATTAACTGATTTTTTTGCCCACATTTTTTTCACACTATATGGATTTTCATAACCTTTAGTAACCATGCTTATAATCAAGCTAATTACTAGTAAATGTGAAGTGTGATGGTGAAGAAAATAACTCTACAAATTTCAATCTAAAAAGATATGGACAACTTCTGGGAAGGTGGCGACGTGAGCGGACGGGAGAAATCTGCTCCCAACATTATATTTATCCACAAAAACACAGCAAATATGACTATTCCTAAAAGAGAGACCAGAATACACAGGAAAGCACATAGTGTGCAGCTACACTTGAGAGGACTCGGCACCCTGCGAGGCGGGTAAGATATGGAGCCGCGACCCGGTGGGACTTGAGCGCTCCCCCATCCCAGCTCACCGGCGGGAGGAGAGGATTCAGAGCAAGGAGGGACTGGAAGTGCAGGCCTGTGAAATAACCAACCCCAGTGATCTGCACCAGGAGCGCTGACACACAGTGCGCGGTGTAGCGGAGATTAGAGAGACAGAGGACGCAGGGTCTCGGCAGGGTACGCGCCAGGCAACTGGCTCAGGGAAGGGAAAAAAAAAAAAGAAGAAAAGCGCACACGTTTCTCAGTGGTCTTAAAGAGACAGAAGCCCAGCAGAGGACCACATCACCCCAGCACTCTCAGCACAGCAGGCTGGGAGTCCTGGGGAGCTTTGGACCCCTTAGCTGGCGAATGGGAAAGGGTGGCCGCACTTAGGACTCCCACAGAGCTCAACAGACTCCCATCCATTCCCACCCCTGCCAGAGCTTTGTGAAGGGCCTTGTGAAGTTGAGCAGCCACAGCTCTGGAATAGTGGAGGAACAGCGCTACTTACAGCATTCACACAGAATCTACTCCTGGTGACCAGTTTTTATTTTTAATTGTTTTTTCTTCTCTTTCTTATCTTTCTTTCTCTTTATTTTATTATTTTTTTTCTTTTTCTTTTTAAATATCATAAAGAGGTCACCTGACATACATGGCAACTACCAGCAACCAATTCTATAGCCATGAGAAGACAGAGGAATATGGTACAGACAAAGCTTCAGACCAGACAACCCCAGAGAGGGAACCTGAAGGGATGGACATGCACAGTCTTCCTGAAAAAGAATTCAGAATAAAAGTCATAGCCATGCTGACGAATCTACAGAGAAATGTGCAAGAGCTGAGGGAGGAAGTGAGGGAAGTGAGGAAAGACTATGCAGAAATGAGACAAGCCATCGAAGGGCTTAACAGCACACTGGATGAGGTGCAAAAGACTATTAATGGAATACAAAATAGAGAAAAGGAATAAAGAGAAGCTGAGTCAGAGAGAGATAAAAGGATCTCTAGGAATGAAAGAATATTAAGAGAACTGTGTGACCAATCCAAACGGAACAAAATTCGCATTATAGAAGTACCAGAGGAAGAAGAGAGAGAAAAAGGAATAGAAAGTGTCTTTGAAGAAATAATTGCTGAAAACGTGGGAAGGAAATAGACTCGCAGTCCACGGAAGCCCACAGATCTCCCAACACAAGGGACCCAAGGAAGACAACACCAAGACACATAATAATTAAGATGGCAAAGATCAAAGATAAAAACAGAGTATTAAAGGCAGCTAGAGAGAGAAAAAAGATCACCTACAAAGGAAAACCCATCAGACTATCATAAGACTTCTCAACAGAAACCTTACAGGCCAGAAGAGAATGGCATGATATATTTAACGTAATGAAACAGAAGGGACTCGAACCAAGAATATTGTATCCAGCACGATTATCATTTACATATGACGGAGGGATTAAACAATTTCCAGACAAATGAAAGTTGAGAGAGTTGGCCTCTCATAAACCACCACTACAGGATATATTAAACGGACTGCTCTAGAGGGAAGCACCCCTAAGGCTAAAATGATGTCACCAGAGAAAATAAAATCATAGCAAAGAAAGCAGACCATCCAAACACTAACTAAAGGCAAAGAAAAAAACACCTAATATATAAAGAATGGAGGAGGAAGAATAGGAAGGGAATGATAAAGAAACATCAGACAGCATTCACAATAACTTAACAAGAAAGTTAAGTTAGATTCTTAGATAGTAAAGAAGCAACCTTGAACCTTTGGTAACCACGAATCTAAAGCCATCAATGGCAATAAGTACATATCTATCAATAATCACCCTAAATGTAAATGGACTGAATGCACCAATCAAAAGACACAGAGTAACAGGGTGGATAAAAAAGCAAGACCCATCTATATGCTGCTTACAAGAGACTCACCTCAAACCCAAAGATATACACAGACTAAAAGTGAAGGGATGGAAAAAGATATTTCATGCAAACAACAAAGAGAAAAAAGCAGGTGTTGCAGTACTTGTATCTGAAAAAATAGACTTCAAAATGAAGAAAGTAGCAAGATATAAAGAAGGACATTACATAATGATAAAGGGGTCAGACCAACAAGAATATATAACCATTATAAATATATATGCACCCAACACAGGAGCGCCAACGTATGTGAAACAAATACTAACAGAATTGAAGGAGGAAATAGACAGCAATGCATTCATTTTAGGAGACTTCAACACATCACTCACTCCAAATGACAGATCAACCAGACAGAGAATAAGTAAAGACACAGAGGCACTGAACAACACACTAGAACAGATGGACCTAACAGATATCTACAGAACTCTGCACCAAAAAGCAACAGGATACACATTCTTCTCAAGTGCACATGGAACATTTTCCAGAATAGACCACATTCTAGGCCACAAAAAGAACCTCAATAATTTCAAAAATATTGAAATCCTACCAACCAACTTCTCAGATCACAAAGGTATAAAACTATAAATAAAGTTTAGGAAGAAATCAAAAAGGCTCACAAATACATGGAGACTTAACAACATTCTCCCAATGAATCAATGGGTTAATGACCAAATCAAAACAGAAATCAAAGAATATATGGACACTAATTACAACAACATCACAAAGCCACAACTTCTGTGTGACGCAGCAAAGGCTGTTCTAAGAGGAAAGTATATTGCAATCCAGGCCTATTTAAAGAAGGAAGAACATTCCCAAATGAACAGTCTAAAGACACAATTATAGAAATTGGAAAAAGAACAACAAATGAGGCCCAAAGTCACCAGAAGGAGGGACAGAATAAAGATCAGAGAAGAAATAAATAAAACTGAGAAGAATAAAGCAATAGAAAAAAATCAATGAAACCAAGAGCTGGTTCTTTGAAAAAAATAAACAAAATACATAAACCCCTAGCCAGACTCATTAAGAGAAAAAGAGAATCTACACACATAAACAGAATCAGAAATGAGAAACGAAAAATAACGACGGATCCCACAGATATACAAAGAATGATAAGAGAATATTATGAACATCTATATGCTAACAAGTTGCAAAACAGAGAAGAAATGGACAACTTCTTAGAAAAATACAACCTTCTAAGACTGACCCAGCAAGAAACAGAAAAACTAAACAGACCAATCACCAGCAATGAAATTGAATCGGTAATCAGAAAACTACCCAAGAACAAAACCCCCGGTCCTGAT
>JAQQAC010026072.1:57576670-57646826 GCA_029783875.1 Phataginus tricuspis | reverse complement strand
AGTCAAATTGTCACTATTTGCAAATGACATGATACTGTACAAAAAAAACCCTAAAGACTTCACTCCAAAACTGCTAGAACTAATATCTGAATTCAGCAAAGTTGCAGGATACAAAATTAACACACAGAAATCTGTTGCTTTCCTATACACTAATGATGAACTAACAGAAAGAGAAATCAGAAAAACAATTCCATTCACAATTGCATCAAAAAGAATAAAATACCTAGGAATAAACCTAACCAAGGAAGTGAAAGACCTGTACTCTGAAAACTACAAGACACTCCTAGGAGAAATTAAAGAGAACACTAACAAATAGAAATGCATCCCATGCTCTTGGCTAGGAAGAATAAATATTCTCAAAATGACTATACTACCTATAGCGATCTACAGATTCAACGCAATCCCTATCAAACTACCAACAGATTTCTTCAATGAACTGGAAAAATAACTCTATAATTCATATGGAACCAGGAAAGACCCCGAATAGCCAAAGCATTTCTGAGAAGGAGGTATCAAACAGGGGGAATTACGCTCCCTGTCTTCAAACTCTACTACAAAGCCACAGTAATCAAGACAATTTGGTACTGGCACAAAAACAGACCCACAGTACAGTGGAACAGAATAGAAAATTCAAACATTAACCCAAACATTTACAGTCAATTAATATTTGATAAAGGAGCCTTGGATATACAATGGGGAGATGACAGCCTCTTCAGCAGCTGGTGTTGGAAAAACTGGACAGCTACATGTAAGAGAAGGAAACTGGACTACTGTCTAGCCCCATGCACAAAGGTAAACTCAAGGTGGATCAAAGACCTGAATGTAAGTCATTAAACCATAAAACTCTTAGAAAAAAACATAGGGAAAAATTTCTTGGACATAAACATTAGCGACTTCTTCATGAACATATCCCCCCGGGCAAGGGAAACAAAAGCAAAAATGAACAAGTGGGACTATATCAAGCTGAAAAGCTTCTGTACAGCAAAGGACACCATCAGGAGAACAAAAACACATCCTACAGTATGGGAAAATATATTCATAAATGATGCATCTGATAAGGGGTTGACATCCAAAATATATAAAGAACTCATGCACGTTAACAAACAAAAAGCAAATAATCCAAATAAGAAATGGGCAGAGAACATGAATAGACGTTCTCTAAAGAAGAAATTCAGATGGCCAACAGGCACATGAAAAGATGCTCCACATCGCTGGTCATCAGAGAAATACAGATTAAAACCATAATGAGATATCACCTCACAACAGTGAGGATGGCCAACATCCAAAACACAAACAACAACAAATGTTGGCGAGGATGTGGAGAAAAGGGAACCCTCCTACACTGGGGAATGCAAATTAGTTCAACCATTGTGGAAGGAAAGCAGTATGGAGGTTCCTCAAAAAACTCAAAATAGAAATACCATTTGACCCAGGAATCCCACTCCTAGGAATTTACCCTAAGAACGCAGTAGCCCAGTTTGAAAAAGACAGATGCACCCCTATGTTTATTGCAGCACTATTTACAATAGCCAAGAAATGGAAGCAACCTCAGTGTCCATCAGTAGATGAATGGATTAAGATGTGGTACAATGGAATATTATTCAGCCATAAGAAGAAAACAAATCCTACCATTTGCAACAACATCGAGTTAGAGGGTATTATGCTCAGTGTAATAAGACAAGCATCAAATGATTTCACTCATATGTAGAGTATAAGAACAAAGAAAAAAACTGAAGGAACAAAACAGCAGCAGACTCACGGAACCCAAGAACGGACTAATAGTTACCAAAGGGAAAGGGACTGGGGAAGATGGGTGGGAAGGGAGGGATAAGAGGGTAAAAAGGGTATTACGATTAGCAGACTTAAGGTAGGGGGGGCACGGGGAGGGCTGTACAACTCAGAGAAGACAAGTAGCATCTCACTATGCTGATGGACAGTGACAGTAATGGGGTTGGTGGGGGAGACCTGATGAAGGGGTAGTTTAATCACCATAATATTGCATATGCAATTGTAGGTTAATGATACCAAAATAAATTGTAAATTGAAAAAATCAATAAATAAAATAAAATAAAATAAAAACAAAAACAAACTAAAAAAAAACTGAATTGTGTTTTAAACAATACCACACCTTTATATAAGCAACTGATGGCCGTTTTTAAGCCAGGAAGATCAACGGGAAAAGAAGTGGTCAAGAGAAATCACCGCAATATGAACAGTGTTAAAGAGAAATCAACACAAGTTTTAACACTGTGACAGAGCTTGAAGGATGACTTTGAATCACAAGGGATCATAACTGCACAGTGAGCCAGCACTCCAGCCAACTTTCCTCAACTGGCCATTGCACAGCTTTGGTATAACTTGTGTAGGCTGGAAACTACAGGAGAGCTAGCTAGGAGAGATTTCCCCTAAAAGATATGTGGAAGCTTTAGTGAATACAAGGCTGTGGCCATTTAAAGGATTGAAGTTTGTCAAGAAAGTTGAGCAAATTTCTTTCTGAGGCCCATGGAACTTTCATCTAATCTGAAGGATGAGGATCAGAGAGGAGAAATTAGAGATATCCCTTCCAGGTACACTAAGCTTTCAGAAAAGGCACTGCCATGGACAAACACTAGTGGGGTGGGAGATCAAGGTAGCCAATCAAAGACAAATCACCCAAGGGCCAGAAAGTTCAAGGTATGTCTCTGTGTAAACAGAATTCACCAAGAACTCGAAAGTCTAGTTGCCATGTTATAAACCACAATGATATTTTAAAATTAAGAACAGTTTTTATTTAAAGTATACAGCATCCTGGATGTAGAGTACAGAGAGTTCTGGGGAATCTCACCACTACAAAAACTCAAGTCCCTGCTTAAAGTGAAGTAATGTTCTTCATAATTTTTAATGCCAGTGTTGAACTGAATACAAATAAAGCTACAAAGAAACCAGGTCAACTAAATATCTGATTGGCCCACCAGGTTCCCTTCTCATATACACAGGTTGATATAGATAGGTCTGTATACTTTTCTAAAGAAAAATAAATTTAATGAATTCTCCATTTTTCTTTTATATGTGATATCTGGCATATAATCAAAAGCAATGAAAATAGTAAAGAACTAAGAAAACGTTAACCACCTACAATAGGGGAAAAAAAGTCAATATAAATAGATATACAGGTGGACCCTGATTGACTTAAAAATGGCAGCATAAGAAGTGAAACACAAACCTCCTCCCAAAACCACAAATAATATGAAAATATAGTAAATACAACTAATCTTGAAAGAGCAACAGGAAAGAAGGCTGTAGCAGGTTGCCTACATATGGAAAAGTAGACCTCATGGAAAAGGGTAAAGCAACGATCCAGAGGAACCCAAGCCCTTTACCCACCCAGGTCAGAGGTGCAAAGAGAAATGAAGAGGGGAGGGGGTGGAGGCCTAGCACTTCTTAACACCTAGCGCTGGAGATCTGCTCTGGTAGCACGAACCTACATTACATGGTGCACTGTATATTAGTAGGGTTCGACAGCTCAGACAGGAGGAATACTTGGAGAGAATGAGATTCCAGCAACTTGAGAACAGGTACCCACAACTGGCTGCTCTGGAACAAAAGGCAGGCACTCTGAGAGACTACCCAACAGTGAGAAGGCTGCTAAAGGGGCAAGAATTTCATAGAGCTTGCTGCTCAGGGGAAAGGACAGGTGGACAAAACTATCCTGGTTTAATCAGCCCAGCAGGTTAGGAACTTTAAGGAGCTTCAGGCACTCCATCCCACCAGCTAGCAATGCAGGTCAGATGGCCCCCACTGTGATACTCAGCCTGCCACTCCTTCTTCACAGCTGGCATCAGCTTGCAAACCTTCTGCCCCCACCATCATGCCAGGTCAGCCAGAGGGCAGCACCGCCTATGGAAGCTACAAGGGTGTAGCATAGAGGCTACTCCCTGTGCAATAGGCCCACTGGCCCTGACAGTGGAGGCAGGCACTGCAGCCAGGAAGGAGGAAAGAGCTCTTTCCTCCAAGCAGGCACCAGAACCACTTGCCTGCGAACCCCACCATTGCTGAGGAGCAACAGAGAGTAGAGTTTCAGGGCACTAGAGGGAGCCACCTACACCAAGTTATTGTTACAAATATCGTCAAAAGAACCTGGTACAAACCAAAATTGCACAGGTACCAGAAAGAGGGCCAAGTAAATATGGACACACCAATCTTCCGGAAAAAGATTTCAAAATAAAAATCATAAACATGCTCATGTAGCCACAGCAAAATATTCAAGATCTCAGGGAGAAGTTCAAGAAAGGGATAGAAACTTTGAAAAATACAGTATCTAAATGAAACTTATAATGGAGGGATTTAAAAGCAGATTAAATGAAGTAGAGGAGATGGTGAATGAAACAGATATCAGAAAACAGAAATACAAAGATGGTGAGACAGAGACAGATAAAAGGATCTTTAAGAATGAAAAAATATTAAGAGAACTGTGTGAACAATCCAAATGGAACAATATTTGCCTTACATGGGTACCAGAAGAAGGAGAGGAAAAAGGATAGAAAAAGGAAATAGTCTCTCGGGTAATGGAAGTGCACAGATCTCCCAACACAAGGGACACAAGGAAGGCAACACCAAGATATATAATAATTAAACTGGCAAAGATCAAGGACAAGGACAAAGTAGAAATAAATGAAATCAAGAACAATAAAACAACACAAAGAATCAATGAAACAGGAGGGGGTTCTTCGAAAAAATAAACAAAATAGATAAATCCCTAGCTAGAATTATCAAGAAAAAAAGAGATTCTACACATGGAAACAGAATCACAAATGAGAAAGGAAAAATCACTAAGGACACCACAGAAATACAAACAATTATTAGAGAACACTATGAAAAATTATATGCTATCAAACTGGATATAACAAACTGGATACCCTAGAAGAAATGGACAACTTTCTAGAAAAATACAAATTTACACGGCTGACACAGAAAGATTGGATTAAAGATGGCGGCATGAGAGGTGAGACAGAGGCTTCCTACTAAAACCGTATATAGTATGAAAATATAACTAATACAACTACTCTTGAAAGAGCAACAGGAAAGAAACTGCAACAAACTGCATACACCAGGAGAAAAGTGCAGCCCTCACGGAACAGAGTAAGGTACCAAAGCTGTGGCTAGGTAAGACTCAAGGCCTTCCCCCACCCCAGCTCCCAGACGGGAGGAAGAGAAAAAGGAGGGAATGGAAGCCTGACATTTCTGAATACCCAATTCCAGAGATCTGCTCAGGGAGGACAAACCTATATTTCATGGTGCTTGGCATGGTACTCTGGAGAGTAGGGAGTTGGATAGCTAAGACAGGCAGAATTCCTAGAGAGACTGAGATTAAGCCGCTTGGGTAAAGCAGGGATCCATATCTGGCTGCACTGGGACAAAAGAAAGGAAGGCAGTCTGAGAGACTTCTTAAAAAGGAAGCCCTTAGCAGAGTTCCGGGAAGATGGTGGTGTGAACGGAGCGGCAGAATTTTTCTCCCAACATTATATTTATCCACGAAAACACAGTAAATACAACTATTCCTAAAAGAGAGACCAGAACACACAAGAAAGTGCACACCGTGCAGCCACACCTGAGAGGACTCGGCAGCTGGCGAGGCGGTCATAAAGAGCCCAGCTGACATACATGACAACTACCAACAACAAATTCTATAGCCATGAGAAGACAGAGGAATATGGTACAGACAAAGCTACAGACACACACAACCCCTGAGAGAGAACCTGAAGGAATGGACATGCACAGTCTTCCTGAAAAAGAATTCAGAATAAAAGTCATAGCCATGCTGACGGAGCTACAGAAAAATGTACAAGAGCTGAGGGAGGAAATGAGGAAAGACTATGCAGAAATGAGACAAGCCATTGACGGGCTTAACAGCAGATGGGATGAGATACAAGACACTGTCAATGAAATACAAAACAGAGAACAGGAATACAAAGTAGCTGAGGCAGAGAGAGATAAAAGGATCTCTAGGAATTAAAGAATATTAAGAGAACTTTGTGACCAATCCAAACGGAGCAATATTCGCATTATAGGAGTACCAGAGGAATAAGAGAGAGAAAAAGGGATAGAAAGTGTCTTTGAAAAAATAATTGATGAAATCTTTCCCACGCTGGGGAAGGAAATAGTCTTGCAGTCCACAAAAGCCCACAGATCTCCCAACACAAGGGACCCAAGGAAGACAACACCAACACACATAATAATTAAGATGGCAAAGATCAAAGATAAAAACAGAGTATTAAAGGCAGCTAGAGAGAGAAAAAAGATCACCTACAAAGGAAAACCCATCAGACTGTCATCAGACTTCTCAACAGAAACCTTACAGGACAGAAGAGAATGGCATGATATATTTAACGTAATGAAACAGAAGGGACTCGAACCAAGAATATTGTATCCAGGACGATTATCATTTACATATGACGGAGGGATTAAATAATATCCAGACAAACGAAAGTTGAGAGAGTTTGCCTCTCATAAACCACCTCTACAGGATATCTTAAATGGACTGATCTAGAGGGAAGCAACCCTACGGCTAAAAAGATGTCACCAGAGAAAATACAATCATAGCAAAGAAAGCAGACCATCCAAATAATAACTAAAGGCAAAGAGTAAAACACCTAATATATAAAGAAAGGAGGAGGAAGAATAGTAAGGGAGAGATAAAGAAAGATCAGACGGCGTTCACAATAACTTGACAAGAAAGTTAAGGTAGATTCTTAGATAGTAAAGAAGCAACCCTTGAACCTTTGGTAACCACGAATCTAAAGCCAGCAAAGGCAATAAATAAATATCTATCAATAATCACCCTAAATGTAAATGGACTGAATGCACCAATCAAAAGACACAGAGTAACAGAGTGGATAAAAAAGCAAGACCCATCTATATGCTGCTTACAAGAGACTCACCTCAAACCCAAAGATATACACAGACTAAAAGTAAAGGGATGGAAAAAGATATTTCATTCAAACAACAAAGAGAAAAAAGCAGGTGTTGCAGTACTTATATCAGAAAAAATAGACTTCAAAACGAAGAAAGAAGCAAGAGATAAAGAAGGACATTACATAATGATAAAGGGGTCAGTCCAACAAGAAGATATAACCATTATAAATATATATGTACTCAACACAGGAGCGCCAGCATATGTTAAAATAATAGTAACAGAATTGAAGGAAGAAATAGACAGCAATGCAATTCCTTTAGGAGACTTTAACACACCACTCACTCCAAAGGATAGATCAACCAGGTAGAGGATAAGTAAAGGACACAGAGGCACTGAACAACACACTAGAACAGATGGACCTAACAGACATCTACAGAACTCTGCACACAAAAGCAGCAGGATACACATTCTTCTCAAGTGCACATGGAACATTTTCCAGAATAGACCACATTCTAGGCCACAAAAAGAACCTCAGTAAATTCAAAAATATTGAAATCCTACCAACCAACTTCTCAGATCACAAAGGTATAAAACTAGAAATAAATTTTAGAAAGAAATCAAAAAGGCTCACAAATACATGGAGACTTAATATTCTCCTAATGAATCAATGGATTAACGACCAAATCAAAACAGAAATCAAAGAATATATGGAGACTAATGACAACAACAACACAAAGCCACAATTTCTGTGGGACGCAACAAAGGCAGTTCTAAGAGGAAAGTATATTGCAATCCAGGCCTATTTAAAGAAAGAAGAACATTCCCAAATGAACAGTCTAAAGACACAATTACTGAAATTGGAAAAAGAAGAACAAATGAGGCCCAAAGTCCCCAGAAAGGGAGACATAATAAAGATCAGAGAAGAAATAAATAAAATTGAGAAGAATAAAACAATAGAAAAAATCAATGAAACTAAGAGCTGGTTCTTTGAAAAAATAAACAAAATAGATAAAACCCGAACCAGACACATTAAGAGAAAAAGAGACACTGATGGACTGTGACTGTAATAGGGTTAGTGGGGGGGACCTGATGAAGGGGTAGTTTAATCATCACAATATTGCTCATGTAATCCCAGGTTAATGATACTAAAATAAAATAAATTGCAAAAAAAATAAATAAATAAGTAAATAAATAAATAGTTGCATGAAAAAACAAAAAGAAAGAAAGAAAGAAAAAAAGAGAAAAAGAGAATCTACATACATAAACAGAATCAGATATGAGAAAGGAAAAATAATGACGGACCCCACAGATATACAAAGAATTATAAGAGAGTATTATGAGCATCTATATGGTAACAAGCTGCAAAACCTAGAAGAAATGGACAACTTCATAGAAAAATACAGCCTTCCAAGACTGACCAAGCAAGAAAGACAAAAACTAAACAGACCAATCACCAGCAACAGAATTGAATCGGTAATCAAAAAACTACCCAAGAACAAAACCTCCGGACCTGATGGATTCACCTCTGAATTCTACCAGACATATAGAGAAGAAATAACACCCATTCTCCTTAAAGTTTACCAAAAAGTAGAAGAGGACGGAATACTTCCACTCTCAATGAAGCCAGCATCACTCCAATACCAAAACCGGGCAAAGACCTCACTAAAAAAGAAAATTACAGACCAATATCCCTGATGAACGTAGATGCAAAAATACTTAACAAAATATTTGCAAACCGAATTCAAAAATACATCAAGAGGATCATACAACATAATCAGGTGGGATTCATTCCAGGGATGCAAGGATGGTACAATATTTGAAAATCCAGGAACATCATGCATCACATCAATAAAAAGAAGAACAAAAACCACATGATCATCTCCATAGATGCTGAAAAGGCTTTTGACAAAATTCAGCATCCATTTTTGATTAAAACTCTAAACAGAATGGGTATGGATGGCAAGTACCTCAACATCATAAAGGATATATATGACAAACCCACAGCTAACATCATTCTTAACAGTGAGAAGCTGAAAGCTTTTCATCTAAGATCGGGAACAAGACAGGGGTGCCCACTCTCTCCACTGTTATTCAACATAGTACTGGAGGTCCTAGCCACGGCAATCAGACAAAACAAAGACATACAAGGCATCCAGATTGGTAAAGAAGAAGTCAAATTGTCACTATTTGCAGATGACATGATACTGTATATAAAAAACCCTAAAGACTCCACTCCAAAACTACTAGAACTAATATCAGAATTTAGCAAAGTTGCAGGATATAAAATTAACACACAGAAATCTGTTGCTTTCCTATACACTAATGATGAGCTAACAGAAAGAGAAATCAGAAAAACAATTCCATTCACAATTGCACCTAAAAGAATAAAATACCTAGGAATAAACCTAACGAAGGAAGTGAAAGACCTGTACTCTGAAAACTACAAGACACTCCTAGGAGAAATTAAGGAAGACACTAACAAATGGAAATGCATCCCATGCTCTTGGCTAGGAAGAATAAATATTGTCAAAATTGCAATACTACCTAAAGCAATCTACAGATGCAATGAAATCCCTATCAAACTACCAACATCTTTCTTCAATGAACTGGACCAAATAATTCTAAAATTCATATGGAACCACAAAAGACCCTGAATAGCCAAAGCAATCCTGAGAAGGAGGAATCAAACAGGGGGAATTACGCTCCCTGACTTCAAGCTCTACTACAAAGCCACAGTAATCAAGACAATTTGGTACTGGCACAAAAACAGACCCACAGACCAGTGGAACAGAACAGAAAATCCAAACATTAACCCAAACACCTACAGTCAATTAATATTTGATAAAGGAGCCCTGGATATACAATGGGGAGAGGACAGCCTCTTCAGCAGCTGGTGTTGGATAAACTGGACAGCTACATGTAAGGAAATGAAACTGGACTACTGTCTAACCCCATACACAAAGGTAAACTCAAGGTGGATCAAAGACCTGAATGTAAATCATGAAACCATAAAACTCTTAGAAAAAAACAAAGGCAAAAATCTCTTGGACATAAACATGAGCGACTTCTTCATGAACATATCCCCCCGGGCAAGGGAAACAAAAGCAAATATGAACAAATGGGACTATATCAAGTTGAAAAGCTTCTGTACAGCAAAGGACACCATCAGTAGAACAAAAAGACATCCTACAATATGGGAAAATATATTTATAAATGATGTATCTGATAAGGGGTTGACATCCAAAATATACAAATAACTCACGCACCTTTACAAACAAAAAGCAAATAACCCAATTAAGAAATGGGCACAGGACATGAATAGACACTTCTCTAAAGAAGAAATTCAGATGGCCAACAGGCACATGAAAAGATGCTCCACATCGCTAATCGTTAGAGAAATGCAGATTAAAACCACAATGAGATATCACCTCACACCAGTGAGGATGGCCAACATCCAAAACACAAACAACAACAAATGTTGGTGAGGACATGGAGAGAGGGGAATCCTCCTACATTGCTGGTAGGAATGCAAATTAGTTCAACCATTGTGGAAAGCAGTATGGAGGTTCCTCAAAAAACTCAAAATAGAAATACCATTTGACCCAGGAATCCCACTCCTAGGAATTTACCCCAAGAATGCAGCAGCCCAGTTTGAGAAAGACAGATGCACCCCTATGTTTATTGCAGCACTATTTACAATAGCCAAGAAATGGAAGCAACCTAAGTGCCCATCAGTAGATGAATGGATTAAGAAGATGTGGTACATATACAGAATGGAATATTACGCAGCCATAAGAAAAAAACAAATCCTACCATTTGCAACAACATGGATGGAGCTGGAGGGTATTATGCTCAGTGAAATAAGCCAAGCCGAAAAAGACAAGTACCAAATGATATCACTCATATGTAGAGTATAAGAACAAAGAAAAAAAAAAAACTGAAGGAACAAAACAGCAGCAGACTCACAGAACCCAAGAACGGACTAATAGTTACCAAAGGGAAAGGGACTGGGGAAGAAGGGTAGGAAGGGAGGGATAAGAGGGTAAAAGGGGCATTACGATTGGCAGACATAGGGTGGGGGGGCACAGGGGGACTGTTCAGCTCAGAGAAGACAAGTAGTGATTCTCATCTCACTATGCTGATGGACAGGACTGTAATAGGGTTGGTGGGGAGGACCTGATGAAGGGGGTAGTTTAATCATCACAATATTGCTCATGTAATTGTAGGTTAATGATACTAAAATAAAATAAATTTTAAAAGCAGACTGGATACAGTGGAGGAGAAGATAAATGAAACAGAAACTAGAGAAGAGGAATAGAAAGAAGTTGAGGCACAGACAGAAGAAAGGATCTCTAAGAATGAAAGAATATTGAGAAAACTGTGTAACCAATACAAACGGAACAATATGCACATTATAGGGGTACCAGAAGAAGAAGAGAGAGAAAAAGGAATAGAAAGTGTCTTTAAGGAGGTGATTCCTGAAAATTTCCGCAATCTGGGGAACAAGATAGTCTCTCAGGCCATGGAGGTGTGCAGATCACCCAACACAAGGGACCAAAGGAAGTCAACCACAAGACATATAGTAATTAAAATGGCAAAGATCAAGGATAAGAACAGACTATTAAAAGCAGTCAGAGAGATAAATAAGATCACATTCAAAGGAAAACCCATCAGGCTATCATCAGACTTCTGAGCAGAAACCATACAGGCCAGAAGGGAGGGGCATGATGTATTTAATGCAATAAAGCAGAAAGGCCTTGAACCAAGATTACTTTACCCAGGAAGATTATCACTTAAATTTAAAGGAGGGATTAAACAATTCCCAGATAAGCAAAAGCTGAGAGAATTTACCTCCCACAAACCATCTCTACAGTGTACTTTGGAGGGACTGCTATAGATGGAAGTGTTCCTGCAGTTTAATAGCTGTCAACAGAGGTAATAAAACCACAGTAAAGAAAATACAACAGCTAATTACTAAGAAAATGCAAAATTAAATTAACTAACACCAAAGTCAATCAAGGGATAGACAAATAGTACAGAATACGATACCTAATATATACAGAATGGAGGAGGAAGAAAAAGGAGGAAGGAAAAAAAACAAACAAACAAAAACAATGTTTAGATGCTCTTTGTAATAGCATATTAAGTGAGTTGTTAGACTCTTAGTTGGTAGGGAAGTTAACTGTGAACCTTTGGTAACCACGAATATGAAGACTTCAATGCCAATAAGTACATACCTATCCATAATCACCCTAAATGTAAATGGACTGAATGCACCAGTTAAAAGACAGAGTCACTGAATGGATCATAAAACAAGACCCATCTATATGCTGCCTACAAGAGACTGACTTTAAACCCAAAGACATAAACATACTAAAAGTGAAGGGATGGAGAAAGACATTTCATGCAACTAATGGGGAGAAAAAAAGCAAGAGTTGCAGTACTTATATCAGACAAAATAGACTTCAAAACAAAGAAAGTCACAAGAGACAAAGAAGGACATTACATAATGTTAAAAGAGTCAATCCAACAAGAAGATATAACCATTATAAATATCTATGCACCCAACAAAGGAGCTCCTATATATGTGAAACAAATACTAACAGAATTAAAGGGGGAAATAGAATGCAATGCATTCATTCTAGACTTCAACACACCACTCACTCTGAAGGACCGATCAACCAGACAGAAAATAATTAAGGAGACAGAGGCACTGAACAACGCATTAGAACAGATGGATCTAACAGGCATCTACAGAACTCTACACCCAAAAACATCAGAATACACATTTTTCTCAAGTGCACATGGAACATTTTCAAGAATAGATCATATACCACGCCACAAAAAGAACCTCGGTAAATTCAGTAAGATTGAAGTTGTACCATGAGCTTCTCAGACCACAAAAAATGAAACTAGAAATGAATTACGCAAAGAAAATGAAAAATTCCACAAACACATGGAGACTTAATAAAATGCTCCTAAATAACCAATGGATCAATGAACAAATAAAAACAGAGATCAAGCAATATATAGAGACAAATGACAACAATAATTCAACACTGCAAAATCTGTGGAACACAGCGAAGGCCGTGCAAGGAGGAAAGTATATTGCAATACAGGCTACCTCAGGAAAGAAGAACATTCCCATATGAACAGTCTAAACTCACAATTAATGAAACTAGAAAAGGAAGAACAAATGAGACCCAAAGTCAGTAGAAGGAGGGACATAATAAAGATTAAAGCAGAAATAAATATAATTGAGAAGAATAAAACAATAGAAAAGATCAACGAAAGCAAGAGCTGGTTCTTCGAGAAAATAAACAAAATAGATAACCCCCTAGCCAGACTTCTCAAGAAAAAAAGAGAGTCTACTCACATAAACAGAATCAGAAATAAGAAAAGGAAAATCATTACGGACAGCACAGAAATAAAAGAACTATTAGAGTATACTATGAAAAATTATATGCTAACAACTAGATAACCTAGAAGAAATGGACAACTTCCTAGAAAAATACAACCTTACAAGGCTGACCCAGAAAGAAACAGAAAATCTCACCAGACCAATTATGAGCAATGAAATTGAACTGGTAATCAAAAACCTATCTAAGAACAAAACGCCGGGTCCAGATGGCTTCATCACTGAATTTTATCAAACATTTAGTGAAGATGTAATATCCATCCACCTTAAAGTTTTCCAAGGAGTAGAAGAAGAGGGACAATTTCCAAACTCATTCTATGAGGCCAGCATCACTCTAATACCAAAAGCAGGCAAAGACACCACAAAAAAAGAAAACTACAGACCAATATCCATGATGAACACAGACGCAAACATACGCAACAAAATGTTAGCAAACCGAATTCAAAAGTACATCAAAAGGATAATCCATCATGATCAACTAGGATTTATTCCAGGGATGCAAGGATAGTTCAACATTCAAAAATGCATCAACATCATACACCACATCAACAAAAAGGACAAAAACCACATGATCATCTCCATACATGCGGAAAAAGCATTTGACAAAATTCAACATCCATTCATGATAAAACTCTCAACAAAATGGGTATAAAGGGCCAGTACCTGAACATAATAAAGGCTATATATGACAAACCCACAGCCAACATCATACTTAACAGAAAGAAGATGAAAGATTTTCCTTTAAGATCGGGAACAAGAAAAGGATGCCCACACTCCCCACTTCTATTCAACTCAGTACTGGAAGTCCTAGTCAAAGCAATCAGACAACACAAAGAAAGAAAAGGCATCCAGATTGGCAGGGAAGAAGTCAAACTGTCCCTGTTTGCAGATGGCATGATATTGTACATAAAAAACCATAAAGAATCCACTCCAAAACTACTAGATCTAATATCTGAATTCAGCAAAGTTGCGGGATACAAAATTGATGCACAGAAATCTATGGCATTCCTATACACTAACAATGACTTGGCAGAGAGAGAAATCAGGAAAACAATTCCATTGAAAGTTGCATCAAAAAGAATAAAATACCTAGGAATAAACCTAACCAAGGAAGTGAAAGACATATACTCTGAAAACTACAAGACACTCATGAGAGAAATTAAAAAAGATACCAATACATTGAAACACATCCCGTGTCCATGGATAGGAAGAATTAATATTGTCAAAATGGCCATCCTGCCTAAAGCAATCTACAGATTCAATGCAATTCCTATCAAAATACCAACAGCACTTTTCAACGAACTAGAGAAAATCATTCTAAAATTCATATGGAACCCCAAAAGACCCCAAATAGGCAAAGCAATTCTGAGAAGGAAGAATAAAGCTGGGGGGATTATGCTCCCCAACTTCAAGCTTTACTACAAAGCCACAGTACTCAAGATAATTTGGTACTGGCACAAGAACAGACCCATAGACTAATGGAATAGACTAGAGAGCCCTGAAATAAACGCAACCATATATGGTCAATTAATATATGATAAAGGAGCCATGGACATACAATGGGGAAATGACAGCCTCTTCAACAGCTGGTGTTGGCAAAACTGGATAGCTATATGCAAGAAAATGAAACTGGATTATTGTTTAACCCCATACACAAAAGTAAACTCGAAATGGATCAAGGACCTGAGTGTAAGTCATGAAACCATAAAACTGTTAGAAGACAACACAGGCAAAAATCTCCTAAGCATGAACGACTTCTTCCTGAACGCATCTCCTCAAGCAAGGGAAAGAAAAGCAAAAATGAACTCATGGGACTACATCAAACTAAAAAGTTTCTGTACAGCAAAGTATACCATCAAGAGAAGAAAAAGGCATCCAACAGTATGGTAGAACATATTTGTAAATGACATATCTGCCAAGGGGTTAACATCCAAATTATATAAAGAACTTACACACCTCTACACCCAAAAAGCAAATAACCTGATTAAAAAATGGACAGACGATATGAAGAGACAGTTCTCCAAAGAAGAAATTCAGATGGCCAACAGACACATGAAAAGATGCTCCACATCACTAATCATCAGGGAAATGCAAATTAAAACCACAGTGAGATATAACCTCACACCAGTAAGGATGGCCACCATCCAAAAGACTAAGAACAATAAATGCTGGCAAGGATGTGGAGAAACAGGAACCCTTCTACACTGCTGGTGGGAATAGAGCTAGTTCAACCAGGTTCCTCAAAAAACTGCCATTTGCAACAACATGGATGGAGCTGGAGGTTATTATGTTCAGTGAAATAAGCCAGGCGGAGAAAGACAAGTGTCAAATGATTTCCCTCATTTGTGGAGTATAACAATGAAGCAAAACTTAAGGAACAAAATAGTAGCAGACTCAAAGACTCCAAGAAGGAATTAGTGGTTACCAAAAGGGAGGGGTGAGGGAGGGTGGAAGAAGGGGATTGTGGGGTATTGCATTTAGTTCACATGGTGTGGGGGGTCACGGGGAAAACAGTGTAGCACAGAGAAGGCAAACAGTGAATCTGTGTCATCTTACTACACTGATGAACAGTGACTGAATTGGGGTATGAGTGGGGACTTGGTAGTATGGGTAAATGTAGTAACCACATTGTTTTTCATGTGAAACCTTCATAAGAGTGTATATCAATAATACATTAATAAAAATATAAAAAGTGTTACGTTAAAAAAAAAAGAATCAGAAAAACTGAACAGACGAATTATCAGCAACAAAATTTAACTGGTAATCAAAAAACTACCTAAGAACAAAACCCTGAACCAGATGGCTTCACTACTCGATTTTGTCAGACATTTAGAGAAGACCTAATGCCTATCCTCCTTAACATTTTCATAAAGTAGAATAGAAGGGAATACTTCCAAACTCATTCTATGAGGCCAGTATCACTCTAATACCAAAACCAGGCAAAGTCACCATGGAAAAAGAAAATTACAGACCAATATCCCTGATGAACTTAGATGCAAAAATACTGAACAAAATATTAGCAAATTAGAATAAAAAATACCTCAAAAAGATCATCCATCATGATCAAGTAGGATTTTTTATAGGGATACAAGGATGGTACAATATTCAAAAATCCATCAACATTATAAACCACATTAACAGGAAAAGGACAAAAATCACATGATCATCTCCATAGATGCTGAAAAAGTATTTGACAAAATTCAACATCCATTCATGATAAAAACTGTCAACAAAATGGGTATGGAAGAGAAGTACCTCACCAAAATAAAGGCCATACATGATAAACCCACAGACAACATAATACTTAACAGCGAGAAGATGAAAACTTTTCCTCTAAGATTGGGAACAAGACAAGGATGTGCACTCTTCCCACCTTAATTCAACATAATTCTGGAGGTTGTAGCCATGGCAAACAGACAACACAAAGAAATAAAAGGCATCCATATTGGTAAGGAAGAAGCTAAACTGTCACTATTTTGAGATGACATGATATTGTACATAAAAACCCCTAAAGACTCCACCAAAAACCTACTAGAACTAATAACAGAATTCAGTAAAATTGCAGGATACAAAATCAATATACAGAAATCTGTTGCATTCCTTTATACTAATGAAGAACTAGCAGAAAGAGAAATTAGGAAAACAATTCTGTTCACAATTCCATCAAAAAGAATAAAATACCTAGGAATAAACCTAATGAAAGAAGTGAAAGACCTATCCCCTGAAAACTAAAAGACATTCATGAGAGAGACTAAAGGAGATACCAATAAATGGAAATTCATCCCATGCTCATTGATAGGAACAATTAATATTGTCAAAGGGCCATCCTGCCTAAAGCAATCTACAGATTCCATGCAATCCTTATCAAAATACCAATGGAATTCTTCAACAAACTAGAGCAAATAGTTCTAAAATTCATATGGAACCACAGAAGACCCTGAATAGCCAAAGCAATGCTGAGATGGAAGAATAAAGCTGGGGGGATAATGTTTCCCAACTTTAAGCTCTACTACAAAGCCACAGTAACCACAACAATTTGGTACTAACACAAGAACAGATCTATAGATCAATGGAATAGAGTCCAGATATAAACCCACACATATATGGCCAATTAATATACGATAAAGGAGCCATGGATATACAATAGGGAAATGCCAGCCTCTTCAACAACTGATGTTGGCAAAAGTGGACAGCTATATATTAGAAAATGTAACTGGATTACTGTCTAACTACACACACAAAAGAAAACTCGAAATGGATCAAAGAGCTGAATGTAAGTCATGAAACCATAAAATTTTTGGAGGAAAACACAGGGAAAACTCTCTTAAATATAAACATGAGCAACTTTCTCATGAACATATCTCCTCGGACGAAGGAAACAAAAGCAAAAATTAACAAATAGGATGACATCAAATGAAAAGGTTTCTATGCATAAAAGGACACTACCAGAGAACAAAAAGACATCATACAGTATGGGAGAATATATTTGTAAACGACATAAAGGGTAACATCCAAAATATATAATGAGCTCACATGCCTCAAAACCAAAAATAAATAACCCGATTAAAAAATGGGCAGAGGATCTGAACAGACATTTCTCCAAAGATGAAATTCGAATGGCCAACAGCCACTTGCAAAAGATTCTCCACATTGCTTATCATCAGGGAAATGCAAATTAAAACTACAAACAATGAGATATCACCTCACACCAGTTAGGATGGCCAACATCTGAAACACAAGCAACAAATGCTGGCAAGGATGCGGAGAAAGGGGAACCCTCCTACACTGTTGGAAGGAATGTAAATTAGTTCAACCATTGTGGAAAGCAATATGGAGGTTCCTCAAAAAACTAAAAATACAAATACCATTTGACCCAGGAGTTCCACTCTTAGGAATTTACCCAAGAAAACAAGATCACAAATTCAAAAAGATATATGCACCCCTATGTTTAACACAGCACTATTTACAATAGCCAAGATATGGAAGGAACCTAAGTGTACATCAGTAGATGAATGGATAAAGAAGATGTGGTACATATACACAATGGAATATTATTCAGCCATAAGAAGAAAACAAATTCTACCATTTGCAACAATCTGGATGGGGCTAGAAGGTATTATGCTCAGTGAAATAAGCCAGGTGGAGAAAGCCAAGTACCAAATGATTTCCCTCATTTGTGGAGTATAACAAAAAAGCAAACTGACTGAACAAAACAGCAGCAGACTCATAGACTCCGAGAAGGGACTAGCATTTACCAAAGGGGAGGTGTAGGGAAGGATGGATTGGGAGGGAGGGAGAAGGGGATTGAGGGGCATTATGACTGGATTGGCACACATGGTGTGGGGGGGATCACGGGGAAGTCAGTGTATCACAGAGACCAGTAGTGACTCTATGGCATCTTACTATGCTGATGGACAGTGACTGCAATGGGGTTTGGGGACTTGATAATATGAGTGAATGTAGTAACCACAATGTTTTTCATGTGAAACCTTCATAATGTATATCAATGATCCCTTAATAAAAAAAAATAGACCCACTGGTTGCCTAATTATTGGAACTATTAGAAAAAGTCTTTAATATTATTAAGTTAAAATATTAAATGATTTAAAGGTAAACATTTAAAAAAATGTTTGAACAGATAGGCAATTGCAGTAGATAAATATAAATTATAAACAAGTACTAAATGATAGAAACAAGATTTAAGAAATAGTTACTGCATGAAATATTTATACAAAGTACATAAAAAATCATCGTGCTAGAAATCAGAAAATATTTACCTAAACTGGAGACAGGGATTAACTGAAAAGGGGCAGGAGAGAATTTTCCGAGGTAAAGGAAATATTCTGTTTATGTGCTGGTTACTTGTTCTTTGTAATAGCTGAAACTCATGCAGCTGAACATGAGGATTCCTAAATTTAAATATCTGTAAATTAGATGTCAATAAATAAATAATCTTTTTAAATGGACTCATGAAAAGACTTAGAACCTTTAAAATGTCACTATCTATACCATTTTGCATCTATATGACAATTTATTTGGGTTATGGTAGTATTTTCTATTGTCTTTTGCAAAAGCAAAAGCTTGTATGTTTAATGAAACCCATCTTATCAATTATTTCTTTCATGGATTATGCCCTATCTAAAAACTCATTATCATACCCACCTCATCAAGTTTTCACCTGTATTTGAGAAGTTTTATAGTTTGCACGTTACATTTAGGTCAATCATTTTACATTTAGTTAATATCAGTGAAGGGTATAAAGCCTGTGTCTAAATTGATTATTTTGCCCATGGATATTCAGTTCCAGCATAATTTGTTGAAAAGACTACTATTTCTCCATTGTGTTTCCCTTGACCTTTTGTCAAAGATCAGTTGGATGTATTTCGCAGGTCTATTTCTGGGCTCTCTATTCAGTTCTGTTGATCTACTTGTCTACCCTTTCACTAATACCACTCTGTCTTGATTTCTATGACTTTATAGGAAGTTTAAAGTCAGATAGTGTCAATCCAACTTCTTTTTCTTCAATACTGTGTTGGGTATTCTAGAACAACTTTTGCTTTAATAAAGTTTAAGAATCAGTTTGTCATACCCACAAAGTAATTTTCTGAGATTTTTATTGTGATTCCATTTCATCTACAGATGAAGATGGGAACTGGCATCTTGACAATATTGAGTCTGAACTTATGAACATGGACTATCTCCCCATTTCTTTAGTTTTTTTTTTTTTTACTTTGCTCATTACTTTTGTAATTTTCGACATAGAGGTCCTATACATATTTTTAAGATTTATACCCATTTTATTTTTATTGTTGATTGTGTCCTATTTTAACACACATTTATTCTCTTAAATTTTAATGTTATTTATATTTTGACATTTAGTTCTAGAGTTAATCTGTATTTTGGTATTCCATCTGAATAATGCACGAAATTCATACCACTATCAATTTCTCCTTCCTTTGCATACCTGACATTTACATTGAAAACATGTTAGGTGAAAATCAGAAATTATTATTAAAATTTGTTAATATTATTTATTGAACCTGTTTAGACAAACACTGAATTTTAGTATTTCCTTTCATCATCACTCTAAATTGTTCACATCTTTACTGTGGAAGAGTTCCTTATTTTGCTGGAATATATTTGATGACTATATTTTAAATGAGTATCCATGATTATTTTGCCTACTCTCTTAAGTGTATTGTAGCAGAATACAGAATTCAAGTTTAAAAATCACTTCTCAAAATATTGCAAATAGAACTACTTCATTGTTTTTTAATATCAATATAGCTGCCTCTTTCAATTGGGCAATTATGTTTTGAAATGAAACACAACCATTTTGGGACTCTGAAAATTGAATAAATACAAAAAACAAAGTGCAAAATGATCACTCATGAAAAACCACTTAATTTGTAATATGAATAGAGGGAATCTTTGATATTCTTGCTTAGTAACAGTTTTATGCCCAAACCCAGCTTGGCCAGTAGATTAGTCAGTATAGCAAGGCAGATCTGGCCATAGAACAAAAACAAAGCTACTGGAAGGGACTGACTTGATTTGGACCAGAGGGCACAAAACACTTGTAAAAAAAAAAAAAAAAAAAAAAGTAAAAGCAGTGAAAGCCTGAAGTGTGCTTAACCTGAGAATGTGGTCCGGGTAGGACAGCAAGCAGAACAGAGAACTAGCTAGAAATGTAACAAAAGGATCCTGGAAATGAAAGAGCCATTTAGTGGTGAGGTTGATAACTGTCACATACTTTGACTGTGAGGCTATATACACCTACTGGGTACACCACTGTAAAGGACAATGAAGTTTTGGTTTTTATCCTTATTCTCTGTATTTTTTTTTAAATGAAGGACCAATATCCCAGTTATCATGAAAACAAATCCAATTATTAGAGATATATTGTCACTGAACTCTGATACAGAATCCTTCCATCTTGATAAGAATTCTAGATCTTTCAAAACTAATCTAACTAATTAAAATATTAGCCAATGCTTCCATTGTGATGAAAATAACTGCAATAAATAATGGTGCCGGTGTTAAGAAGAGTTACATTTGGAAAGTATAGTTCTTCCTCACAAAGAAAATTTTAGACTTTTCTACTTCCTAAATAAATCCTTTATTAATCTCTTTTCCAAATCTGAATATATTCCCTCAGTTAGAAACATATGATATTAATCATCCAAATAAACAGAGATTTACTAAAATTTATTACACTTAAACTGTGACTATTGAACATCAGCTTTCTCAAGACTGGAACATTTCTAAATCTACTAAGTTTTGCCTGCCCTACTCTAGTCATATGTATGTGAATAATGTGATGCTGAATTTATATATATTTTCTATATTAATGTGCACTATGGTTTTTAAATGATAGTACAATCATTGTTAATTCTAAATTCAATGAATTTTAAATTGCATTAAACAAGTACACATCAATTCTCAAGAACCATGACATGCGTTTTAAGTTACATTAAACAAACATATATATGACTAGCATAGTCTTTTTCTTCATCCCATATATCCTGTGATATAATTTTGTCCTTCATATAATATGTATGCATCTTTTTTCCCTACAATATTCCAAAAAGCCAACTTTTCAGAATGCAGCTCCAGGTTTTGAAATATTACAGGATAAAATGAACACATAATAAATGTGGAAGATCTTATTCTGAATGAAAACTCTGACAAGATCAGGTTTTTGTTAGTCTGTTTCAATTTTCTTTTTTCTTTTTTGCTATATTTAGACATACTAAAAAAACTATAATCATCATAATGTATCTTTAATATGACAGAATAAGAAATAATCTTATATTAAGGCAGGGGACACTTACATTAATATTTATATAGGTGAATCACTTTCTCAAGATTGATATTCAAATAAGTAATTAGTAACCTACCCTTGCTTATAATGTTGCTATTAAAAAGATCCCCATCAATGTTGTAGTTTACTTTAAATTAAGCACATCTTATGAAAGTACATAGCAGTCTAGAGTCTTCTTCTAAGGATACCTTATGTGACGATGCTCATATTTTATTAAATAATGATAAACATATCTAAATATATTTTCTACCAAAAATTCATCATAACTGAAATTCTGAATATATTTGTTGCCTGAAAGAAAGTCGTTTATACATTTGTATTCTGATGCCCATTCTTGTTCTTTATTTTTCAGTAATTTTGTTCTTACAGAACCATTCATTTTCCAGGCACATACTCTGAACTCTCTGCTCTTTCATTTGCCTGTTTCAAAAGCTGCACTGTTTGCAACATATGCTTAGTCATATTTACTGAGATATTGCCTTTTTATTGATTTAGATATCTTTTTTAGCATAGTTGGGAGAGCTTTGTTTTCAACAGTTAACTTCTAAAGTGGCAATTTGTTGTTGATATTGAATTTATGTATCTTTACGTATTATAATGTGCATTATAGTTATGAAATCATAGTGCTGAAAATGATTGCTAACTGAATTCTAAATTCAATGAATTTTAAGTTGTGCCATACAAGTACACATCTGCAATAATCAATAAACATATACATGAATAAATTGGTCTGAGCTTGATCATGATTATTTGGGAATATAGCAATTTTCCTAAAAGTTGCAAAAAGTAGAATAAATATGAAAATATCTATTTTAAAAAATATAACTTGACATAATAAATGTCTAAGATGTATATTAAATAGAATGTTAACCTAATAGCACTGTAAAAGCAGTTTTTTAAAAAGTCTTCCATGATTATGTGATTTTATGCATTTATGGGCAAATTCTTCAAATATGTCATGACTTCAGAAGATAAACCCTAATTTACATACAAAATATTTTTGCACATATATTATTCTCCAAATGGTCCACAGATCTGCCATATTTAAATGGCATAATAAGAAACAAATGAAATATATATGTATATGAGTTACATATTATATATATATGTGTGTGTTTGTGTTTGAAATACTGGTAAATGTCTATAATTATATAGTTGTATATAATTATCTGCAGCTTATAAGAGAGTTTAGAATATATATGGATGTAAAGATGTAAAGTCAAGAGCAAATATGTAGTATTTCAATCATTGGTAGAGAAAAATGTCTAAGGAGGAAATGTGAAGTATGAGTTTTATATAAAAGATCTAAGTTTGGATAGTATGTATATTTTAAGAGAGACTATGGAAGAAGACATCAATAGGAATAATAGAAACTGAAATTAATAATCAGAGAAGTAGATAATCATCATATTACTGAATTCTAAGTGTAAGAGTATTTTAAGGAAATAAGGGACTCCTATTTAAAATAGAAAGTTAGTGGTCAAAAATTACCCCATCTACCTACTTTCTACTTAACACACATAAATAGGTATAATATTCAAAACAACAAAAAATAACTACAGATTGAGACCATGGCAAGAACATAAATTAACAAAATACAAACAGACTGTGAAGCAAAAGAAGATAGGGCCAGCCAAAAGGATATTGGAGGATTTCTAATAATTCTGTCTATATAATATAGTTGGAAGATAATTGTTTTCAATGTATAACTTCTCAAGTGGCAACTTCTGTTATTAATATTGAATTTATTTTTATCTTTCTGTATTACAGTGTATTATAGTTAGCAAATCATACTGCAGATTGGGTATCTCTAACTTAGTATGAGAATGGCCAGAGAAGGGAAATGGCAAGCAAATGTTTTACATTTATGAAACATGATAAAAATTGCAAAATGAAATGGAGATAAAAGCCTGGAACTGATGGAATTTATATAGGTTCTTTAATGATAATTTCTCAAAAGAGTAGACTAAATTATCCTTCAACTTCTCAAATATTAAATTTCTTTTTATGTAAAAAGACCAGGACATAGAATCACTAGGACACATTTTGAGTTAGATGAACCTCATATGAAATCAAAGAAAAATTTTCTTATTTCAACAGATATGACACTGTCATTCAAAAAATACTACAGAGGAAATTAATAAAAAATAATTTAAATTAATTTAAAAGGAATAGAACATGCTAAAGAAATACAATTAAAATAATATTTACATAAATATACCACTAAATTAATGAATAATCAATTCTATACTATTTTGGTTTGAAAATAGTAGTAGTCAATATATATATAGCAATCACACTGACAGGCTCATTTCTAGAAAATTCTGAATTAACCCAGGTCTAAAACATTACAAAATCCCACACCAAAAATTCAACATAAAAGTAGTCTTTCCAAGTAGTGATTCTATAACATCCTACTATGTTGATGGACAGTGACTGCAATGGGGTATGTGGTGGGGACTTGATAATAGGGGGAGTCTAGTAACCATAATGTTGCTCATGTAATTGTATATTAATAATAGCAAAATTTAAAAAAGTAGTCTTCCTATGTGCTGCATTACATTCTGCATAGAAATAGCACAAGTTGATGTCACCAATCCTTATAAAGTGTCCCCTCAGAATTTAACACTCTTGGCCTCTCCTACTTCTTGGAACTTTGCTGAGCATTGACTTCATAATTTTAATGTCTACAAGTATTTATAATACTACTAAGACGCTTTTTCATACTCTTTTCTAATCATCCCTTTCATGAACATCCTTTTCATGGTTTTGTAAGAAAAGGCAACATGGCTATCAAAGATGGACTCAAGGACTTCATTTTTAGATAAAGCATGCAAAAGCTTGAGATGTGATTCTGGAGTGTCTTCCAGTGCCTTTATATAATATTTTATATATCTATATTTGTTTCTATTACAAGTGCTCTATATCTGTTTTCCTTATTCAAAATGTCTATGCCAAGCCACTATACTGGCAAAGTATTCTACAAGTGGTTCAAGGAAAAAAAAATAGGATCTGGTTATTGGTCCACCATGTAAGAAGCTGGGAAGTCACCACTTTGTCCTAACACCAAGTAAAAAGATGAGCAAACTGAATAATGAATAATTCTTACATCAATAACAAAAGTGAGGTCACAGGGCAAACCACTGCCCCCTAAATTGAAGAGACTGACAAATACAGAGGATTACAACTAATTGCAGGAGAAATCCATGAGCTGAAATATCCAAGGGAACCACTGCCAGAAACGTAAATTGAAACAATGAGATACCACTACATATTTATTAGAATGACCAAATCCAGAACATTGAAAACTCCAAATGCAGGCAAGGATGTGGAACAACAGTACTCATTCATTGCCAGCATCAAAGATAAACACGTCTAAACACTAGGTAATGCAGTGAAAACAGATTTTATTCAATAATTATAGACAGTATAAGAAAGGTCTGAGCACTCTTCCAATTTGCAGAGTTGACTGGGTTTTAAAAGGGATAATGAAGGAAGGAGGAGAGCAAGGGCTACAAAGAGTGACAGAAGTGAAAATAACAAATTATGTAAATGTAGTTAGGTCACCTGTGTTTGCTAATCAGAGCTCCTTGAAGTTAGTATCCTATCTACTCATAGAGATAGGGAGATAGAAGTATCCTTCTTGATGCTTATACTTCACAGGAAAGGACCTCACGTCCTTGAGAAAAATACTTCTGATTTGTAGAAGATATATATTCACAGTTAAAACTCTTTTAGTTAATTTGAACCTAAGAAAGTGTGGTCAGGGTCCTATCACTAGGATTGGTTAACACAGAAAATAAATTCTCTTGGTAGTACTGAGGTTTCTTAGGCATTTTGTTCCCATGGGGTTCTGGGGTCATCCTATGAACACAGCCTTATGCTACTAGAAGACATTCAAGAGTTTAATCGTCTTTTAAGTGCAGAGGTTTGGGTGGAGTTATGGGTCAACAATTCTACAGTTTTCACTGGTGGAAATGCAAAATAGTAAAACCACTCAAAGGTAGTTTGACAGTTTCTTACAAAACTAATCATACTCTTAACATACAATCCAGAAATCATGCCCCTTGGTATCTACCCAAAAGGAGTGAAAAACTTAAGTGCACATAAAACCCACACAAATGTTTGTGCCAGCATTACTCATAATTCATTTCTTTGGCACTCATAATTCCAAATAATTCCAAAACTTGGAAACAACCAAGATGTTCTTCAGTATGTGGTATATCCAGACAATGGAATATTATTCTTTTCTAAAAAGGAATGAGATATCAAGCCATGAAAAGACAGAGGAAACTTAAATGCATATTACTATAGGCAAGTTAGTCCAAAAAGAATAAACATTGTATGACTCCAACTATACAGAATGACATTCTGGAAAAGACAAAACTATAGAGATAGTAAAAAGATCAGAGGGTGGGAAAGAGGGAGAGGTGAACAGTCAAACACAGAAGGCCTGTAGGGCACTAAAACTATTCTGTATACTATATATATATACACACTATATTAACGAAACTATTCTGCATACTATAATATATACTATAATGGCTGATACATGTCATTATACATTTTTCTAAACCTACAGAATATTCAACATCAAAAGTAAACCCTAATGTAAACTATGGACACTGGGTGATGATGTGTCAGTGTAGGTTCATCAATTATAGCAAATGTACTAATTTGGTGGAGGATGCTGATAATAGGAGAGGGTATGCATGAGTGGGGGCAGGTGGGATATGAGAGATCTCTGTACGTTCAATTTTTCTGTGAACCTAAAGTGTCCAAAAAATTAACTCTTTTTAAAAATGGCATGAAAACATGCTGAGTGATACACAAACTGATTATTAAAAGTCACCAGAAACATCACCTACAAAAAGAATTAAAAATGGTGAAAATCTATACAATACCTGATTTGTCCTGTAACACCAAAGGAGTGACTGAGAAAAAAAAATGTGCCATTAAATTAGGAAAGGATTACTGTACTTTAGCCATGGTGACAAGTCCTCACCAGAACAGTTTAAAACTGTTCAATCAATCAATGACAACATAGTTTAGTAAATATGCTTTCATGAAAATATAAATCAGTATCAGCTTCTATCTTCTGAAAGTCAAGGAGAAATGAACTTACTTTAACAAACATACTTTCATGTGCCAACCAATAAACAATATCATCAGGAAAAAATTAACATTTATGTATGATATAAACCTTTGATGCCCCTGAAAATCCCGAATTCTTGAACTTCATGCTACCAAAAAATCATCATGCTCAAAGAGATCATGTCTAACCAGAATATACTTCCTTTACCATAGTAAACAATTGCAGTTGCTTTTTATAATTCAGTTATTCAATGGTGACATCATCATCCATTGATACTGTATTTCATTTAAATTCTCAGCACCTTATAAAACTTAATCCACATATGTCGAAGAATGTGGAGACGACTTCTAAGTCCCTGAAATAAAAGGATAAAAAATTCATTACTTATTATAATAAAAGAGAACTATGCTCAGCAGAACAGTCTCACTAAATAGATAGGACTTGGTAAGTAAGGATCTCAGTTATTGGGATGCCCTGAATTTTAAGGTGATATCATGTACAGAAATGCAGTATAGGTGAGACTGTTGTTGATTGTTTAGCACTGAGAAATACATTAGAGCTCATTTTAGATTTGCTGAAGATTTGAAAATCTTGAATATATTGTATGATTTAGTAATTGACTATAAATCATACAACAATAACCCAAAAAAGATTTTAAAAATTCTGATAACTCTCAAAGAAAAAATGGAAAAATAATTGTCAAAAGTTAACTTTCACAAGGACACCTAGATTATTTTACAGGTGAATTCTACCACACATTTAAGTTACACTATAACTCATGCTATACTAGCATCAATAATTACATAAATATGAAGAATAGAGATGCAAGGTTTGCTTATAAATTGTATTTTAAAAGTAAGTGTATTTTGTTATCAAAACCAAGAGAGATAGCTCCAGAAAGGAAACAGGTAAGTCTTACCTATAAATACTAATGCAAAGATCTCAAATTTAACAAAACATCCAACAGCTCATTGAAATAGTATTACAAGATAAAATAGATGTCTTGCTTGAAATAAAATATAAGGAAACCTAGCAATAAAACTTTCACATTAAGAAATTAGGGGAGAAAAAACATACGATTATTTTATAGATACTGAAGTTATATTTGTTAAAAGTCAACACCCAGTTTTTACTTATATAGTGCTTATAATAAAATTTGGATTGTAAAATATGTCCTTGTATTTTATTACACACATATATATATATGAACAAAACATAATAGAACGCCCCTTTCACACCAAAATTTTAACACTGATTGGATTTACCTAACAGCATAAATAGAAAAGAGAAAATAATATTGGTTGTGACAGGAAAATTAAATGCCTCCCCAAAGATTAAGTTATAATCGCTGGAACATATGACTATGTTACATGCAAGAAAAATTAGAGTTGAAATGGAGATAATGTTGCTATTCCATTAATCTTAGAATAAGGAGAAAATTCTGGAATACCTGGGTGAACCCATAGCAATGACAAGGGTCCTTTAAATGTGAAAACTGGAGGAAGAGTTAGTGTTAGACTGAAACAGCATGACTTTGAGAAGGAAAACTGACAATGAGCCAAGGAATTTGGTAGCCTCAAGAAGCTGGGAAAGAAAAGAGGATAGATTATCTCCTAGAGCCTCCAGAAAAGAATTCATGCCTATCAATCCCTTATTTTAGCCCAATGTGAACATTTTCTGTGACTAACCTCCAGAACTACAATAGAATAGTTTTACTTAATTTAATTCAATAAAATTGTGGAAATTTATTATAGCAGCAATAAGAAACTAAAAGAGTGCATAAAAGTTTAAGAGGCAGTTGTAAATGTTTTGTTATCCAGAGATAGAATGGAGTTGTATACTTGGAAAACCTAAGAAATCATTGATGATATTACAAACAGTGAAACTTTTACTAATGAGAATAGAAAGAACTGATTATAAAAAACACTTGATTTCTGGTTCAGAGAAAACACAGAACTAAGTATTGCACTTAAAAGAATAAAATAATGCATTAAAATTAATTTAAAAATGTGCATTTAAATAAAAATCTTTAAAAATTGACATATTCATAACACATCCTTGAATGAATAAAAATGGTAATACTCACATAAAAAAATCAATTCACAGAGATAAGTTTACTGTACTAATCTACATAAGATCCTAATTCCAGGAACAAATACAAAACTATTTTGTAAACCATCAAGCTGGGTGGAAAATGCACACGTAAAACTTAGCATGTAATTCTCAAAAAAAGGAATGAAGGGATACAAGCTTTTTCAGATGTCAGAAGTCCACCATGATTTGCACAATGTGAAACTGATCAACACTAGGGGAGAGAAATCAATGTTATAGAATAGAAAACTCAACAATAGACTCAGATATGGAAGTAATACACAGTAAGTCCTTACAATTGTACATAATTTAACATAACTGTCAAGAATATAAAGGATCTTCTTTTAATCTTATCTCAGAATCAATTTTGTTAAAGCCCAACTCAATATAATAAAGGGAAAGCTTGATTTTAGCAAAATGTGAAAATCTGCTATAAAATACAATAATTTTTAAATGGTTTCAGTTGTAATGCTGAAAATCAAATAAATATTAACTGGAAAACATTTCTCAAAGCATGTACTAAACCAGAAACTAGTCTTCTTGTGGAAATATGGAACTTTTGGTAACTGTCATTTTCCAGATTAGGGTTCAATGACAGTTAGGTAAAATTTCCAAATCCCTCTTTTTCTCAGAAGCAAACTTTCAGAAACAACTCAGCAGACATACCTTTACATCTTGGAGATTGTAACTGGTTCACATGTTTACAAAATCTTGATTGTGGGGTAGATGGAGAAAAAGACAAGAAAGTTGGAAAGCAAGGTGGAAACCTCCACCCAAAAATACATAAGGGAAGAAAAAAACAAATACAACTAAACCTGAAAAAGACCTGAACACTGTAGAACAGACCAGCTACACCTGAGGAAGAAGAAAAGACCACACAGAAAAAGACAAGGAATGAGACCCAAAGTCAGTAGAACAAGGGACATAATAAAGATTAGAGCATAAATAAATAAAATTGAGAAGAATAAAACATCAGAAAGGATCAACGAAAGCAAGAGCTGGTTCTTCGAGAAAATAAACAAGATACATAAACCCCTAGCCAGACTTATCAAGAAAAAAAGAGTCTACTCACATAAACAGAATCAGAAATGAGAAAGGAAAAATCAGTACAGACACTACAGAAATACAAACAATTATGAGAGAATACTATGAAAAATTATGCTAACAAACTGGATAACCTAGAATAAATGGACAATTTTCTAGGAAAATACAACCTTCCAAAGCTGACCCAGAAATAAACAGAAAATCTGAACAGACAAATTACCAGCAACGAAATTGAACTGGTAATCAAAAATGTACCTGAGAACAAAACGACTGTCCAGATGGCTTCACCACTGAATTTTATCAAACATTTAGTGAATACCTAATACCCACGCTTCTTAAAGTTTTCCAAGGAGTAGAAGAAGAGGGAACACTTCCAAACCCATTCTATGAGGCTAGCAGCACTATAATACCAAAACCAGGAAAAGACACCACAAAAAAAGAAAACTACAGACCAATATCCATGATGAACATAGATGCAAAAAAACTCAACAAAATATTAGCAAACTGCAATGAAAAATATATCAAAAGGATCATACACCCTGATCAAGTAGGATTTATTCCAAGGATGCAAGGATGGTACAACATTTGAAAATCCATCAATTTCATCCACCACATCAACAAAAAGGACAAAAACCACATGATCATCTCCATACATGTGGAAAAAGCATTTGACAAAATTCAACATCCATTCATGATAAAAACTCTCAATAAAATGGGTATAGAGGGCCAGTACCTCAACATCATAAAGGCCATATATGACAAATCCACAGCCTACATTATACTTAACAGTGAGAAGCTGAAAGCTTTTCTTTTATAATTGGGAACAAGACAAGGATGCCCACTCTCCCCACTTCTATTCAATATAGTACTAGAGGTCCTAGTCACAGCAATCAGACAACACAAAGAAATAAAAGGCATTCAGATTGCCAAGGAAGAAGTTAAAGTGTCCCTGTTCGTAAATGACATGATATTGTACATAAAAAACAATAAAGAATCCACTCTAAATTACTAGATCTAATATCTGAATTCAGCAAAGTGGCGGAATACAAAACTAATATGTAGAAATCTGTGGCATTCCTATACACGAAGAATGACATAGCAGAGAGAGAAATCAGGAAAACAATGCCATTCACAGTTGCATCAAAAAGAATAAAATACCTAGGAATAAACCTAACCAAGGAAGTGAAAGACATATACTCTGAAAACTACAAGACACTCATGAGAGAAATTAAAAAAGATACCAATACATTGAAACACATCCCGTGTCCATGGATAGGAAGAATTAATATTGTCAAAATGGCCATCCTGCCTAAAGCAATCTACAGATTCAATGCAATTCCTATCAAAATACCAACAGCATTTTTCAACGAACAAGAGAAAATAATTCTAAAATTCATATGGAATCACAAAAGACCCCAAATAACCAAAGCAATCCTGAAAACGAGGAATAAAGCTAGGGGATTATGTTCCCCAACTTCAAGCATTACTACAAAGTCACAGTACTCAAGACAATTTGGTACTGGCACAAGAACAGACCCATAGACCAACGGAACAGACTAGAGAGCTCTGATATAAACCCAACCATATATGGGCAATTAATATATGATAAAGGAGCCATGGACATACAATGGGGAAATGACAGCCTCTTCAACAGCTGGTGTTGGCAAAACTGGACCGCTATATGCAAGAGAATGAAACTGGATTATTGCTTAACCCCATACACAAAAGTAAACTCGAAATGGATCAAGGACCTGAGTGTAAGTCATGAAACCATAAAACTCTTAGAAGACAATACAGGTAAAAATCTCCTGAATATAAGCATGAGCAACCTCTTCCTGAACGCATCTCCTTGAGCAAGGGAAACAAAAGCAAAAATGAACCCATGGGACTACATCAAACTAAAAAGTTCCTGTATGGCAAAGGACACCATCAACAGAACAAAAAGGTATACTACAGTATGGGAGAATATATTTGTAAATGACATATCTGACAGGGGGTTAACATCCAAAATATATAAAGAACTTACATACCTCAACACCCAAAAAGCAAATAACCCAGTTAAAAAATGGGCAGAGGATATGAAGAGACAGTTCTCCAAAGAAGAAATTCAGATGGCCAACAGACACATGAAAAGATGCTCCACATCACTAATCATCAGGGAAATGCAAATTAAAACCACAATGAGATACCACCTCACACTAGTAAGGATGGCCATAATCCAAAAGACTAAGAACAACAAATGCTGGCGATGATGCGGAGAAAGGGGAACCCTCCTACACTGCTGGTGGGAATGTAAGCTAGTTCAACCATTGTGGAAAGCAATATGGAGGTTCCTCAAAAAACTAAAAATAGAAATACCATTTGACCTGGGAATCCCACTCCTTGGAATTTATTGGGGTATGGGTGGGGACTTGATAATTTGGGTAAATGTAGTAACCACATTGTTTTGTTCATGTGAAACCTTCATAACAGTGTATATCAATTATACCTTAAAAAAAAGAAAAAGACAAGGAAACATAACAAATCCATCTAATAAAAAGGAAGAAATACAAAAACCCTGACAAACTAAGGAGACAAAGGAGTATGTTCTGAACAAAAACTACAGGACAAGACAACAGAAAAAGGTTTAAATGAAACAGAGATAACCAACTTCTTGATGTGGAGAGCGGTTGGGACAGAAGGAGCAAGAGTACAGGACAGGACTGATTGTGTTTTTGTGCCTAGTCTCCATCTAAGGCCTGAACCGGGCCTGACTCTGAAAGTAACCTTGAAAAGTTTCCTAAATTCCAGGAACAAGTATCTCAGGAATGCAGGGAGGTCTTATCTCAAGGCCAGCCACCTGGACCAGATGCCCCCAGGTGTATGTGACCTAAGTGATTGGATTAATGTCCGATTGGATCAATCTGTAGCCAATACTTAAGTATTGGATTAATGTCTGATTGGATCAACCTGTAGGTAATACTTAAGTGATTGGATTAAGGTCCTTGAGAAAGGCGTGTGAATCTAATCTGTAGGCAATTCCTGTGTATATAAGCCATGCCAGAATAAAGCTTCTTTGCATTCTGCACCAGACAGTTTGCCCTCCTGTAATCTTGTATATACAGCCCGACGCCCCCACTCAGGAACTGTTCGACTCCTGCCAGCAGGCCCCGGCATCTTGATAAAGATTTCAAAGTAAAAGTCATAAATATGCTTACTGATTTGCAGAAAAGTACTGAAGATCTCAGGAAGGATGTCAACAAACAGAAGAGCTGAAAAAAAAGCCACTCTGAGTTGATGAAAACAGTAACTGAAATAAAACATATACTATAGGGAATAAATTTTAGTAGACTGCTGCAAGTAGAGGGAAACGTCAATGAGATGGAAATTAGAAAACTGGAACACAATGAAGTAAGGAACAGAGAGAAAAAAAGGATCTCTAGGAATGAAAGAATAAGGTTGTGTGACCAATCCAAATGAAAAAATATTTGAGTAATAGGGTTACCAGAAGGAGAAGACAGAGACAAAGGGATAGAAAGTCTCTCTGAGGTAATAATTGTAGAAAACTTCCCCAGTCTGGGGAAGAAAATACACATTCAGGTCATGGAAGTACAGACAGAAAGAGAAAAAAGATTACTTACAAAAGGACCCCAGCAGACTATCAGCAGACATCTCAGCAGAAACTTTACAGACCAGAAGGGAGTGGTATGAAATATTTAACGTATCAAGCTGAAAGACCTTCAACTAAGAATCCTCTACCCAGCAAGATTATCATTGAAATTTGAAGCAGGGTTTAAACAATTTTGATATGTAAAAAGGCTCAAAGAATTTATAAAAACTAAAGCAACTTTACAGGATATGTTAAAGGGATTGCTGTATGGAAATATTCCTAAGACTAAACAGCTTTCACCAGTGGAAATAAATCCACAGTAAAGGTAGTAGACCAATCAGTTACCAAGCAACACAAAATTCAGATAAAATAAAAGAAGCAAAATCAACTATATACAAAATCAGTCATGGGATACCCAAAAAGTGCAGATTATGATATCTAATACATAAAGTGTGGAGGAGGAAAAAGAAGAAAAAAAGAGCTTTTAGATTGTGTTTGAGACAGAGCAATCAGCAACTTAATATAGACTATTATATACTAAGGAAGTTATTCTTGAACATTTGGTAACCACAAAAGCCTATAATAGATAAACAAAAAAAACTAAAAGAGAACTCTAATCAAAACTTTAAAGAAAACCATCAAATAACAATAAAACAGTATATGAGAGGAAGAAAGGAACTGAAAGGAGCTCTAAAAACAACCATAAAACCATCATTTAAATGGCAATAGTACATACCTATCAATAATTACCTTAACATAAATGGACTGAATGCACCAATCAAAAGACAGAGTGGCAGAATAGATTAAAAAAAAGACCCATCTTAAACTGCCTACAAGAGACTCATTTCAGACCCAAAGACATACACTACACAGACTAAAAGTTAAGGGATGAAGAAAGATATTTTATGCAAACGACAAGGAGAAAAAAACAGGAGTAGCAGTACTTATATCAGACAAAATAGATTTCAAAACAAAGTAACAAGAGACAAAGGAGGACATTACATAATGATAAAAGAGTCAGTCCAACAGGAGGAGATAACCATTATAAATATCTATGCACCCGACATAGAAGCACTGAAATATGTAAAACAAACACTAACAGAATTAAAGGGGGATATAGAATGTAACATTTACATCTTAGGAGAGTTTTAACACACCACTCAGCTGAATAGACAGATCAAACAGATAGAAAATAAATAAGGAACAGAAGCCCTGAACAATACATTAGATAAAATGGACCTAACAGACATCTACAGAACATTCCAACCAAAAGAAGCAGGATATACATTTTTCTCAAGTGCACATGGAATGTTCTTCAGAATAGATGACATATTAGGACACAAAAAGAGCTTCAATAAATTCTGACACATACTTGATACAATTTCAATTTCACTGATCACAATGGTAGGAAACCAGAAATCAATTACATGAAAAAAACAAAAAAACCCACAAACACATGGAGGCTAAACAACATGCTTCTGAATAATCAATGGATCAATGAACAAATTAAAACAGAAATCAAGCAATACATGGAGACAAATGAGAACAAAAACTCAACATCTCAAAATCTGTGGGATGCTAGGAAGGCAGTTAAAAGGCAAGTACATGGCAATACAGGTCTATCTTAAGAAACAAGAACAATCCCAAATAAACAGTCTAAAACTGACAATTAAAAAACTAGAAAAAGAAGAACAAATAAAGCCCAAAGTTAGTAGAAGGAAGGACATAACAAAAATCACAGCAGAAATAAAAAAAAATTGAGAACAAGACAATTGAAAAAAAGCAATGAAAGCAAGAGCTGGTTCTCTAAGAAAATAAACAAAATGGATAAATCCCTAGCCAGACTTAACAAGAAAAAAGTATACACATAAACAGAATCAGAAATGAAGAAATTATTATAACAGATACCACAGAATTACAAATTATTAATTCTTTGAAAATTTATATACCAATAAATTGGAAAACCTAGAAGAAATGGACAACTTCCTGGAAAAATATAACCTTCCAAGACTGACCCAGGAAGAAACAAAAAATCTGAACAGAACAATTACCAGCAATGAAATCAAATTGGTAATCAAATAAACTCCCAAAAACAAAATCCAGAATGAGATGGCTTCACAGCTGAATTCTACCAAACATTTAAAGAAGAGCTAATACCATCTTTCTTAAAGTATTCCAAAAAGAAGAGGAGGAAATACTTCCAAATTCATTCTATGAGGCCAGCATCACTGTAATACCAAAAATCAAACACACCACACACACACAAAAAAAGTATAAACTAAGATCCCTGATAAACATGATTCAAAAATCTTCAACAAAATATTAGCAAACAAAATTTTAAAATACATCGATAAGATGACCCATCATAACCAAATGGGGTTTATACCAGGAATACAAGGATGATGGCAAAATATTCATGAATTAATAAACATCATATGACACATTAACAAAAAGGATAAAAAAAATGATCATTTCAATAGATGCTGAAAAAGCATATGACAAAATTCAACATCCATTCATGATAAAAACTCTCAACAAAATGGGTATAGAGGGTACATACCTCAACATAATAAAGGCAACATACAACAAGCCCACAGCCAACCTCATACTTAATAGTGAAAAGCTAAGAAATTTTCCTCTAAGACTGAGAACAAGACAAGGATGTCCACTCTCACCACTTTTATTCAACATAATACTGGAGGTCTGAGTCATGGCAACCAGACAAAACAAAGAGACAAAGTAGTATATAACAATTTTATTTACAAAGAATTTTTCTTCTTGACTTCTGGATGTGATAGGCAGATTTAGCAACCAGACATCTGTACCTCTTACACTATCCAGGACTTTTGAACTATGAGTAGACAGGATCTGGGTTCTTTTCCATGGGGAGAAAGTGAGTGTGTTCAATATGTGAGAAAGAAAATGAACCAAATAGTGTGTTGTGAGAAAAATGGGCTGTGGCAGACCTTAGCAAATTTGAATATTTTCAAACTGTGTGTCAATATCCTGTTCTCCCTGACTTGTGGATAGAGTAGCCACATTATCAAAGTTAAATTTGAATTTCAAATAAACAAAGGATACATTTTTTTGTGCATTTCCCATTTTCATAATAAAACGTTTTTGCGTATGAAATTCAAGTTTAACTGGGCATCCTGTGTTTTATTCACCAACCCTATTGTGACACATGCAGACTTCACTCCCACATTCATCATAGTTAGGGAAAGCCACTTGACTAGTTTCACTAATGTGTTTTGAAGAAAGACAACAAATATCACCTCTAGCTAAAAGTATTTAATTTCTAGTATGCAACTCTCTTCTCAGTTCCTACCTATGGTATCCAACTAGACTTCAATTTGAGATGTTGAAACAAGACAGAAGCATCCGGTATTCCTTACACACTGGTCTATAAATGAGGACAAAATTAATTTCTGCTGTTTATACAACTGATATCAAATTATGATAACTTACCCAGATTTTATATTCCTGCTTTTTTTGTACCCCTTATTTTACCACAAGCTCTGTATAAGATTATCATACCAAATATCTTACTTCACTTGCTCTCCAACCACCTTGAGCTTTTGTGATACAACAAAGTTACAGAGACTGGTAGGGCAAAGGAATAGTCTCAAGAATATTGAGAAATAGCCATGAGACTCTGGAAAAATGTAGAGAATTAAAAAGAAATTTTTGTTCACATAAATTTTGCATGTCCCAAGTCAAAAAAATTGCACTTTTTTTTTCTCCCATTTGAAAAGCAGAAGCAGTTCTAGAAATGATATATCCTTTTTGAAGAACATAAGTGGATGAAAAAATGGAGAAACTGAAGAGATCTCTCAATAGGGGAAACTCTCTTTATCCTGTTTATGTTGAGAGGATGAAAATATTGACTATATGATTCAAGACACATGTGACTACATGTCATACTGGAGTAAAAGCTGTGTAGTCATATAGCAATAGGTTTTGGAGATAGAATTTTAAACGTTGAGATGAGGAAACTTCTGAAAAGGCAGAAAATAAATCAGAAGAAATAAATTATATGGAGTAAACCAGAAAGTTTTAAATAATGTTTGGAAGAGAAATAATAGCTAAGTCAAACAGAAGTTAACACTGATGAACTCTTTGCTGTTTAATTTGAAACTGGGTTGCATTACTATGGGCCCAGCTGTCATACTTTTAAATATTTGGAAGTTCCAAAGAGAAGCAACTCATTGTGAGAAATTCCATGCAACAAAAAGGAAATTTCCTCAAGAACTGAGAAAATACAAGAGAAAGGAGTTGTATTGGCTTTTCTTACGCATCAGAAGCGGACAGGGTCAAAATCAATCCCTGGCTTAAAAATAGAAACTGAGATATGTATCAAACTTTGATCCTTCTTGTTTATTAACATAAGACGTATTTTGCAGAGGGTAATACAATTTTGTTCTGATGTGACACATACTTGCTATTTCAAAAAATCAAACTAATTAAATGTTTTGAGCTACCTACTATTGTATGTGCTATTATAGTATGTACCAAACTGACACAGCTCATAAAAAGCAAAAACATGCTTATTTCCCATAATAATATAATTGACATTCACTTGATCACCATATGTAAATATTCACATAAGTTACTTGACATCTGCCACAGTTGGGAGTAAAAATTAGAGTCAGTTTTTCATCACTCATTATTTAAAAATACTGAATCATCCATCAATACAGCATTCCATATAACCAATTTTGTTTTAATATTATCTGTCCAATAACACATTTGGAAACTATTAATGTAACACCTGTTATAAGATAAGAATATGTGTGTACTCATAATTTAGAATATCTTTCCAAAATAACAGACTCAAACTTGTCTATTCAAGCATGCATATCTGTATGTGTACACGTGTGTAAACGAGCATGCATGTTCCTTTGTTTATGGCATCTCAAACTGGTTTACCCTGGTACAAAAAGTCTATCAAAAATACTTAGAGATCCAATCAAAAGACACAAAGTCACTGAATGGATAAAAAAACAAGACCCATTTATATGCTGCCTACAAGAGACTCACTTCAAGTCCAAAGATATACACAGACTGAAAGTAAAGGGATGGAAAAACATATTTCATGCAAATAATAGGGAGAAAAAAGCAGGAGTTGCAGTACTTGTATCAGACAAAATAGACTTCAAAACAAAGAAAGTCACAAGAGACAAAAAGGGAAATTACATAATAATAAAAGGGTCAGTCCAACAAGAGGATATAACTATTATAAATATCTATGTACCCAAGAGAGGATCACCAACATATGTGAAACAAATACTAACAGAAAAAAAGGGGGAAATAGAAGGCAATGCATTCGTTTTAGGGGACTTCAACACACCACTCACTCCAAACAGACAGAAAATAAGTAGAGACAGAGGAATTCAACAACGTATTAGAACAGACGGACCTAATGGACATCTACAGAACACTCCATCCAAAAACCAAGAGGATACACATTCTTCTTGAGTGAACATGAAACATTTTTTAGAATAAATTATATACTAGGCTACAAAAAAAAACTCAGAAAATTCAAAAAGATTGAAATTGTACCAACCAGCTTCTCAGATCACAAAGGTATGAAACTACAAATAAATTATACAAAGAAAACGAAAAAGCCCACAAATACATGGAAGCTTCACAACATGCTGCTAAATAATCAATGGATCAATGACCAAATAAAAACAGAGATCAAGCAATATACGGAGACAAATGAAAACAATAATTCAACACCACAAAATCTGTGGGATGCAGCGAAAGCCATGCAGCGAAAGCCATGCAGGCCTACCTCAGGAAAGAAGAACAATTGCAAATGAACAGTGTAAACTCACAATTAATGAAACTAGAAAAGGAAGACCAAGTGAGGCCCAAAGTCAGTAGAAGGAGGGACATAATAAAGACTGAAGCAGAAATAAATAAAACTGAGAAGAATAAAACAATAGAAAGAATCAATGAGAGCAGGAGCTGGTTCTTTGAGAAAATAAACAAAATAGAAAAACCCATAGCCAGATTTATCAGGAGAAAAAGAAAATCTACACACATAAACAGAATCAGAAATGAGGAAGAAAAAATCAATACAGACACCAAAGAAATACAAAGAATTATGAGAGAATACTATGAAAAATTATATGGTAACAAACTGGATAACCTAGAAGAAATGGACAACTTTCTAGAAAAATACAACCTTCCAAGGCTGAGACAGGAAGAAAGAGAAAATATGAATAGACTAATTACCAGCAAAGAAATTGAATTGGTAATCAAAAACTACCTGAGAATAAAACCCCTGGAGCAGATGGTTTCACTGCTGAATTTTATCAGACACTTAGTGAAGACCAAATACCCATGCTCCTTAAAGTTTTCCAAGGAGTAGGAGAAGAGGGAATACTTCCAAACTCATTCTCTTAGGCCAGCATCACTCTAAAACCAAATCCTGGCAAAGACACCACAAAAAATAAAACTACAGAATAACATCCCTGATGAACACAGATGCAAAAATACTCAACAAAATATTAGCAAACTAAATTCAAAAATACATCAAAAAGATCATCCATCATGATCAAGTGGGATTCATCCAAGGGATGCAAAGATGGTACAATATTCAAAAATCCATCAACATCATCCACTATATCAACAAAAAGAAGGACAAAAACCACATGATTATATCTCCACAGATGCTGAAAAAGCATTCGACAAAATTCAACATTCATTCATGATAAAAACTTTCAACAGAATGGGTATAGATGGCAAATACCTTAACATAATAAAGGACATATATAACAAACCAACAGCCAACATTACACTTAACAGCAAGAATCTGAAAGCTTTTCCTTTAAGATTGGGAACAGGACAAGCAAGCTCCTTCTCCCCATGCTTATTCAACATAGTTCTGGAGGTCCTAGCCACAGCAATAATAAAACACAAAGAAATAAAAGCCATCCAGATTGGCAAGGAAGAAGTCAAACGGTCCCTGTATGCAGATGACATGATACTGTACATAAAAAACCCTAAAGAATCCACTCCAAAACTACTAGATCTAATACCTGAATTCAGCAATGTTGCAGTATACAAAATTAATGCACAGAAATCTGTTGCATTCCTATACACTAATAATGAACTAGCAGGAAGAGGGTCAGGAACACAATTCCATTCACAATTGCATCAAAAAGAATAAAATACCTAGGAATAAACCTAACCAAGGAAGTGAAAGACCTATACTCTGAAAACAACAAGACACTCATGATAGATATTAAAGAAAAAAATAAATGGAAACACATCCCATGCTCATGGATAGGGAGAATTAATATTGTCAAAATGGCCATACTGTCTAAAGCAATCTACAGATCCAGTGCAATCCCTATCAAAATAACAAGACCATTCTTCATTGAACTAGAGCAAATAGTTCTAAAGTTCATATGGAATCAAAAAAGACCCCAAATAGCCAAAGCAATCCTGAGAAGGAAGAATAAAGGGGGAGAATTATGCTCCCTGACTTCAAGATCTACTACAAAGCCACAGTAATCAAGACAATTTGGTATTGGCACAAGAACAGACCTATAGACCAATGGAACAGACTAGAGTGCCCAGATATAAAACCAAACATATATGGTCAATTAATATACGATAAAGGAGCCATGGATATACAATGGGAATATGCCTCTTCAACAGTTGGTGTTGGCAAAACTGGAGAGCGACATGTAAGAGAATGAAACTGGATTATTGTCTAACCCCATACACAAAAGTAAACTCAAAATGGATCAAAGACCTGAATGTAAGTCATGAAACCATAAAACTCTTAGAAAAAAACATAGGCAAAAATCTCTTGGACATAAACATGAGCAACTTCTTCATGAACATATCTCCCCAGGCAAGGGAAACAAAAGCAAAAATGAACAAGTGGGACTATATCAAACTAAAGAGCTTCTGTACAGCAAAGGACACCATCAGTAGAACAAAAATGCATCTTACAGTATGGGAGAATATATTCATAATATGGGGTTGACATCCAAATTATAAAAAGAGCTCACGTACCTCAACAACAAAAAGTAAATAAGCCAATTTAAAAATGGGCAGAGGAACTGAACAGACACTTTTCCAAAGAAGAAATTCAGATGACCAACAGGCACAAGAAAAGATGCTCCATATTGCTAGTCATCAGAGAAATGCAAATTAAAACCACAAAAAATATCATCTCACAACAGTTAGGATGGCCAACATCCAAAAGACAAACAACAAAAAATGTTGGCGAGGATGTGGAGAAAGGGGAACCCTCTTACACTGCTGGTGGGAATGTAAAATAGTTCAATCATTGTGGAAAGCAGTATGGAAGTTTCTCAAAAACTAAAAAAAGATATACCATTTCACCCTGGAATTCCACTCTTAGGATTTTATGCTAAGAATACAGCAACCCAGTTTGAAAAAGACATATGCACCCCTATGTTTATCACAGCACTATTTACAATAGTCAAGAAATGGAAGCAACGTAAGTGTCCAACAGTACATCAATGGATAAAGAAGATGTGGTACATATACATAATGGAATATTATTTAGCCATACGAAGAAAACAAATCCAACCGTTTGCAACAATTTGGATGGAGCTAGAGGGTATTATGCTCAGTGAAATAAGCCAGGCTGAGAAAGACACGTATCAAATGATTTCATTCATCTGTGGAGTATAAGAACAAAGAAAAAGCTCAAGGAATAAAACAGCAGCAGATTCACAGAACCCAAGAATGTCCTAACATTTACCAAACGCAAAGTGATTGGGAAGCATGGGTGGGAAGGGAGGGATAAGGGGGAAAAGGGTCATTATGATTAGTATGTATAATGAAGGGGGGGACACAGGGAAGGCAGTATAACACAGAGAAGACTAGTACTGATTCTATAGCACCTTACTATGCTGACAGACAGTGACTGTAAAGGAATATGTGGTGGGGATTTGATTATAGGGGGAGTCTAGTAACCATAATGTTGTTCATGTACTTGTACATTAATGAATCAAAATAGACTTTGTCATCCTACAAAACTGCCACGTTGTACCCTTTGACCAACATCCCCCTGATCCCCTCACATCCCACCCCTGTGGATTAGAAAGAAAGAACTAGCTTTCTTCTATCTGCTTCTATGTATTCAACTTTTTCAGACTTCATATATATGAATGCAATCATACAGTTTTTTTTTTCTGTTTGGTTATTTTCACTTAACATAATGTCCTCCAGCTTCATCCATGTAGTTGTAAATGACACGATATCCTTCTTAAGGCTTAATAATATCCTACGGTAAATATAATCACAATTTCTTTATCTCTTCACCTGTCCATGGACACTTTATTACACTACCTTTACTATTGTGAATAATACTGCAATGAAATGGGAGTGCAGATCTCTCTTCAAGGAAACTATTGAATTCCTTGAATGTGTATAGTGCTTGATATACACGGAAGAAGTTTTGCCAAATCATATACTAGTTTTATTTTTACTTTTCTGGGGAATCCCCATACAATTTACCATAATAGCTGTACCAGTACACATTCCTATTAACAGTGTACAAGCATTCCTTTTTCTCTACATAATACCCAGAACTTGTTTTCCTTTGTTTATATAAACATAGCCATCTTAATAGGGCAGAAGTGATATTTCATTTTGTTTTCCATTTCCCTGGTGACTACTGATGTTAAGAACCTTTACATATTCCTTTTGGCCATTTTTATGTCCACATTGGAAACAGGTCTGTTCAGATAAAATATTTTTTTGGAAAACCTACTAAAAAAAGCTCAGGCAATAAAGCAAAAATAAACAAGTGGGATGAAAAAAAACAAAAAATACTTCTATGAAACAAAAGAAATAACAAAATGAAAATAAAATCTGTGGATTGGGAGAAACGATTTGCAAATCATGTATCTGGTATTGTAAGAGAGTAATATCCAAAATATGCAAGAATCTCATATAATTAGACAGCAAAGAAACAAACAATCTTATTTAAAAATGGGCAGGAAGATGGCAGTATGAGAGGTGAGAAAGAGGTCTCCTCCCAAAACCACATATAATATGAAAATATAGTTAATACAACTAGTCCTGGAAAGAAGGCTGCACCAGCCTGTATACACATGGAGGATAGAGACCTCATGGAAGAGGGTAACATACCAAAGCTGTGGTCTGGCAGGACCCAAGTTCTTCCTCCAGCCCAGTTCACCAGCTTGTGGAAGAGAAACGGAGTGGGGAGAGGGTGGAGGCCTAGGAATGCTTAACACCCAGCCCTGGAGACCTACTCTGGGAGCACAAAACTACACTGCATGGTGCTCTGGAGATTAGTGGAGTTGGAAAGCTAAGACAGGTGCAATAATAGGGGACTGAGATTCCAGTCATTTGTGGAAAACAGAGATCCACATACAGCTGCTGTGAGACAAAAGAAAGGCAGGCAGTCTGCAAGACTTCCTAACAGTGAAAGGGCTGCTAAAGGACCAAGGATTACACAAAGCTTACCGATCAGGAGAAAGGACAGGTGGACAAAATTGTCCAGGCACACTCTCCCAACAGGTTGGGAACTTTCAGGAGCTTCAGGTACTCAAACCCAATGGCTAGTTACATAGCTCCAAGGCCCCCCACTGTGATATGCAGCCTGCTGCTCCTTCCTCCCCACCAGCCTCCGGACTGCAAACCAGGAGACACTGCTCTTGCATCAGGCCAGCCAGAGGGAGGCCCCACATATGGTACCTACAAAAACAAAGCATATAGGCTAATATTTGTTTGCTCCACCCACTGTTTCTGGCAGTAGAGACAGGCACAGAAGGCGGGAAGCAGAAAGCAGCTCTTTCCTCCCTCCAGGAACCAGCATTGCTCCACTGTGACCCCCAACATTGATTCAAGGGATGAGCAGTTCCACAGAGTAGAGCTTCAGGGGACTAGAGGGTACCATATAGAAAAATGAAGCATCAAAGGAACCTGGATCAAACCAAAACCCCACAAACACCAGGAAAAGGGACAAGGGAAATTGAGCTCATCAATACTCTTGAAAGAGATGTCAAAATAAAAACCATAACAATGCTCATGGAGGTACAGAAAAATATTCAAGAACTCAGGGAAAAATTCAGGACTGGGATTCAATCATTAAGGAATACAATATCTGAAAGAAACATACAATGAAGGGATTTAAAGCAGATAAGATAAAGTAGAGGAGAGAGTAAATGAAATAGAAATTAGAGGAGAGGAATACAAAAGCTGAGGCACAAAGAGAAAAAATGATCTCTAGGAACGAAGGAATATTGAGACAACTGTGTGACCAATCCAAAAAGAACAATATTCAAATTATACAGGTACTAGAAGAAGAGAAAGATAATGGGATAGAAAGTGTCTTTGAGGAGGTAACTTTTGAAAACTTCCACAATCTGGAGAAGGAAATAATCTCTCTGGCCATGAAGGTGCACAAACCTCCCAACACAAGGGACCCAAGGAAGACAACACCAAGACATATAATAATAAAATTGGAAAAGATCAAGGACAAGGAAAGACTTTAAAAGCAGCTGGAGAGAGAAAAAAGATCACATACAAAGGAAAACCCATCAGGTTATCATCAGACTTCTCAACAGAAACCTTACAGGGAAGAAGGGTGTGGCATGATGTATTTAATGCAATAAAGCAGAAGGGCCTAAACCAAGAATACACCACCCAGCACGATTATCATTTAAATTTGAAGGAGGGATTAAACAATTTCCAGATAAGCAAAAACTGACAGAATGAACTTCTCACAAACCACCTCTATGGTGTATTTTGGAAGGATTACTATACATGGAAGTATTCCTAAGGCTAACTACCTCTCACCAGAGGAAATAAAACCACAGTAAGAAAAGTAGAACAATTAATTACTAAGCAGATACAAAATCAAATCAACTACCCCTAAAGTCAGTCAAGGGATAGACAAGGAGTACAGAATATGATACCTAATATGTAAAGAATGGAGGAAGAAAAAGGAGGGAACAAAAAGAACCTTTATATTGTGTTAGTACTAGCATACTGAGTGAGTTAAATTAGACTATTAGACAGTAAGCAAGTTACCCTTGAACCTTTGGTAACCAAGAATCTAAAGCCTGCAATGGCAATAAGTACTTATTTATCGATAAGCACCCTAAATGTAAAAGGTCTGAATGCACCAATTAAAAGACAAAGACATACACAGACTGAAACTGAAGGGATGGAAAAAGATATTTCATGCAAATAATAGGGAGAAAAAAGCAGGAGCTGCAGTACTTTTATCAGACAAAATAGACTTCAAATCAAAGAGAGTCACAAGTGACAAAGAAGGACATTCCATAATGATAAAGGGTCAACTCAATAAGAGGATATAATCATTATAAATATCTATGCACACAGCACAGGAGCAACTAAATATATGAAAAAAATACAAATAGAATTAAAGGGGGAAACAGAATGCAGTGCATTCATTTAAGACTTCAGTGCATCACTCACTCCAAAGGACATATCAACCAGACAGAAAATAAGTAAGGAGACAGAGCCAGTGAACAACATGTTAGAACAGGTGGACCTAACAGACATCTACAGAAAACTCAAGTAAAAAGCAGAAGGATACACATTCTTCTCAAGTGTACATAGAACATTTTCAAGAACTGATCATATACTATGACACAAAAAGAGTCTCAGTAAATTCAAAACGATTGAAATTGTACCAACCAGCTTCTCAGATTACAAAGGTATGAAACTAGAAATAAATTACACAAAGAAAAAAAAAAAGCCCACAAACACATTTAGACTTAATAAAATGCTCCTAAATAATTGGTGGATCAATAACCAAATAAAAAGAGATCAAGCAATATATGGAGACAAATGACAATAATAATACAACACCTCAAAACCCGTGGGACACAGTGAAGACTGTTAAGAGGGAAGTATACTGCAATACAGGCCTACCTCAGGAATGAAAAACAATCCCAAATTAACAGTCTAAATTCACAATTAATGAAACTAGAAAAGGAAGAACAAATGAGGCCCAAAGTCAGTAGAAGGAGGGACTTAATAAAGATTAGAATTGTAATAAAAGAGAATAATAAAATAATAGAAAGAATTAATGAAATAAGGAGGAGGTTCTTTGAGAAAATAAAAAAAAATAGATAAACCCCAGGCCAGGGTTATGAAGAAAAAAAGAGTCTAGACACATAAACAGAATCAGAAATGAGAAAGGAAAAATCACTAAGGACACTACAGAAATACAAAGAATTATTAGAGAATACTATGAATAGTTTTATGGAAACAAAGTTGATAACTTGGAAGAAATGGACAACTTTCTAGGAAAATACAACCTTCCAAGGCTGACCCAGGAATAAACAGAAAACATGAACAGACCAATTAACAGCAAAGAAATTGAATCAGTAATCAAAATACTACCTAAGAACAAAACCCATGCACCAGATGGCTTCACTGCTGAACTTTATCAAACACTTAGTAAGGACCTAATACTCATCCTCCATAAAGTTTTCCAAAAAGTACAAAAAGAGGGAATACTTCCAAACTCATTCCATGAGGCCAGCATCACTCTAATACCAAAACCAGGCAAAGACACCACAAAAAAAGAAAATTACAGACCAATATCCCTGATGAACATAGACGCAAAAATACTCAACAAAATATTAGCAAACTGAATTCAAAAAACATCAAAAAGATAATCCATCATGACCAAGTGGCATTCACCCCAGTGATGCAAAGGTAGTACAACATTAGCAAATCCATCAACATCATCCACTACATCAACAAAAAGGACAAAAACCACATGATCATCTCCATAGATGTGGAAAAAGCATTTGACAAAATTCAACATCCATTCATGATAAAAACTCTCAACAAAATGGGTATAGAGGGCAAGTACCTCAACATTATAAAGGTCATATATGAAAACCCACAGTCATCATCATACTTAACAGCGAGAAGCAGAAAGCTTTTCCTGTAAGATTTGGAAAAAGGTAAAAATGCCCACTTTCCACACTTTTATTCAACATAGGTCTGGATGTCCTAGCCAAGACAATCAAACACAAATAAATACAGGGCACAGGGCACCCATATCGGTAAGGAAAAAGGAAAACTGTCACTGTTTGCAGATGACATAATATTGTACATAAAAACCCTAAAGAATGAATTTCAAAACTACTAGATCTAATATCTGTATTGAGTAAAGTTGAACGATACAAAATTAATACACAGAATTCTGTTTTATTCTTAGACACTAATGATAAACTAGCAGAAAGAGAACTCACGAAACAATTCCACTCACAATTATATCAAAAAGAATAAAATACCTAGGAATAAACCTAACCTAGAAAGTGAAAGACCTATACAAAGAAACCTACAAGATACTCATGAGAAGTATTAAAGAAAATACCAATAAATGGAAATACATCCCAGGCTCATGAATAGGAAGAATTAATATTGTCAAAATGGCCATCCTGCCTAAAGCAATCTACAGATTCAACACAATCCCTCTCAAAATACCAATAGCATTCTTCAACGAACTAGAGCAAAGAGTTCTAAAATACATATGGAACCATGAAAGACTCCAAAGAGCCAAAACAATCTTGAGAAGGAAGAATGAAGGAGGGGCAGGGATTACACTCCCTGACTTCAAGCTCTACCACAAAGCCACAGTATTCAAGACAATTTGTTAATGGCACAAGAAAGGAACCAAAGACCAATGTACAAACTAAGGTGCCCAGATATAAACCCAAGCATATATTGTCAATTGTTATATGATAAAGGAGCCATGGATATACAATGGGGAAATGACAGCCTCTTCAACAGCTGGTGTTGGCAAAACTGGACAGCTACATGCAAGAGAATGAAACTGGATTATCTAACCCCATACACAAAAGTAAACTCGAAATGTATCAAAGACATGAATGCTAAGTCATGAAACCATAAAACTCTTAGAAAAAAACATAGACAAAACTCTCTTGAATATAAACATGAGCAATTTTTTCTGAATGCATCTTGGGTAAGGGAAAAAAAAGCAAAAATGCATAGATGGGACTACATCAAGCTAAAAAGCTTCCATAGAGCAAAGGACACCATCAGCAAAACTGAAAGGCATCCTACAGTATGGGAGAATATATATTTGTAAATGGCATATCTGACAAGGGATTAACATCCAAAATATATAAAGAACTCACACACCTCAACACCCAAAAAGGAAATAGAGCAATTAAAAAATGTGCGAAGGATATGAACAGACACTTCTCCAAAGAAGAAATTTAGATGGCCAACAGGCACATGAAAAGATGCTCCGCATTGCTTATCATCAGGGAAATGCAAATTAAAACCACAATGAGATACCACCTCACACAAGTTAGGATGGCCAACATCGAAAAGACCAGGAACAACAAATGCTGCCAAGGATGTGGAGAAAGGGGAACCCTTCTACACTGGTGATGGGAGTGTAATATAGTTCAACCATTGTGGAAAACAATATGGAGGTTCCTCAGAAAAAATAAAAATAGAAATATCATTTCACCCAGAAATTCCACTCTTAGGAATTTACCCAAAGAAAGCAAGTTCTCAGATTCAAAAAGACATATGCTCTACTATGTTTAACGCAGCACTATTTACAATAGCCAAGATATGGAAGCAACCTAAGTGTCCATCAGTAGATGAATGGATAAAGAAGAGGTGGTATATATATAAACAATGGAATATTATTCAGCCATAAGAAAGAAACATATCCTACCATTTGCAACATGGATGGAGCTAGAGTGTATTATGCTCAGTGAAATAAGTCAGGCAGAGAAAGACAAATATCAAATGATTTCCCTCAACTGTGGAGTATAACAATGAAGTAAAACTGAAGGAACAAAACAGCAGCAGACTCAAAGATTCCAAGGAACTAGCGTTTACCAAAGGGGTGGGGTGGAGATGACAGTGGGGAGGGAGGGATAAGGGAATTGAGGGGTATTATGATTAGTACACATGGTGTGGGGAGGATCATGGGAACACAGTGTAGCACAGAGAAGACAAGAAGTGACTCTGTGGCATCTCACTACACTTATGGACGGTGACTGCAAAGGGTATGGCCGGGACTCTATAATATATGTAGCAACCATATTGTTTTTCATGTGAAACATTCTTAAGAGTGTATATCAATGATACCTTAATAAAAAAAATAAGTAATAAAATAAAAAAACGGCAAAAGACCTGAATAGACATTTTTCTACCAACGCATTTCTGAAGTTTATTATTGTGCTTATTTATTTTCATGTAGAAAAGGAATTTAATTATTGGATTCTCAGGTGTTCACTCAGGAAAACAAGGAAAAAATGTGCAATGAGAGTGCATAAAGCACTTCTAAATATTAGCATTCTAGAAAATGATTTTAAAAAAGCATTCTACAACTCTGTCATAAAAAAACTGTAATCTTATACAACCAAGACCTTTAAAATATGAAAATCCTTACATCTCTCTATACCAAATCCACTGTAACAATATGATGAATATCATAAAATACTATGAAAATAAGATTATGTGTTTTCTATATTTAATATTAACAAAGGGTTAACTGAATAGGTAAAATGTTTATGTAGGTTTGTTTGCATATATTATGTAAAATGAATGACAAATAGCTTGTTACTACTTTTGTGCAATTAGCATCTCCATTTCTAGCATATTTAGTTGAATTTAGTAATGGTACTAAATACTTTGCATGATCATAACATGTCAAATGATTAAATGTCATATATGCAAATCTTTTATTTATGAATTGACTAAAAAATACTGAATTCTTTTCATGTGCTAAAAGCTCTATGACAAAAAGATGACAGAAATTTTAAGGCATACAAGTTTAAGTAATTAGAACAATGTCATATAAATGTAATTTATTTTGTAATAAATTTATTTTTTATAGTAATTGATGTACTATATGATATTAGTGTCAAGTATGTATAACAGTGATTGAACAATCATACATTTTACAAAATGCTCACCATATTAAATGTATCAACTGTCACCATCATAGGCACTAAATATTATTGACTATATTCCTGATATTATATTTTTCATTACCATGACTTAATTTATATAATGAAACGAAATTTGTCAATCTCCTTGACCTATTCCACCAAACTCCCATCCTCTCCCCCATGGCAACCACAATTATGTCCTCTGTGTTTATGAGTCTATTTTTCTTTTGTTTCATTATACATTTTATTTTTTAGATTCCACATACAAGTCAAATCACATGGTATTTGTCTTTCTCTGACTTATTTCATTTCACATAATACCTTATATGTCCAACCTCCAAGATTTCCTTCTTTTTTATGGCTGAATTCCATATAGGTACCACATTTTCTTAATCCATGCATCTAACAGTAGACACAGGTGGTGTCCATATTTTGATTATTGTAAATAATAATGCAATAAACATAGGAGTACGTGTATCTTTTTAAATTAGTTTTCTTCAGGTCAATTTCCAGAAGAAGAATTGCTGGGTCATATGGCATTTTTATTTTAAGGGTTTTTTTTTATTAAGGTATTATTGATATACACTTTTAAGAAGGTTTCACATGAAAAAACAATGTGGTTATTATATTTACCCATATTATCTTATCAAGTCCCAACCCATATCCCAATGCAGTCACTGTCCATCAGTGTAGTAAGATGCCACAGATTCACTGTTTGCCTTCTCTGTGCTACACTGCTTTCCCCGTGATCCCCCACACCATGTGTACTAAACATAATACCCCTTAATCCCCTTATCCCACCCTCCACACCGGCACTCCCACACCCCTCCCCTTTGGTAACTACTAGTTCCTTATTGCAGTCTCTAAGTCTACTGCTATTTTGTTCCTTCAGTTTTTCTTCGTTGTTATACTCCACAAATGAGGGAAATCATTTGGCACTTGTCTTTCTCCAACTGGCTTATTTCAAGAAGCATAATATCCTCCAGATCCATCCATGTTGTTGCAAATGGCAGGATCTGTTTCCTTCTTATAGCTGAATAATATTCCATTGTGTATATGTACCACCTCTTCCTTACCCATTCATCCACTGATGGACACTTAGGTTGCTTCCATATCTTGGCTATTGTAAAAGTGCTGCAATAAACATAGGGGTGCATATGTCTTTTTGAATCTGACATGGTGTATCACAAGGAGTGGGATTCCTGGTTCAAATGGTATTTGTATTTTTAGTTTTTTGAGGAACCTCCATATTGCTTTCCACAATGGTTGAACTAGCTTACATTCCCACCAGTAGTGTAGGAGGGTTTGCCTTTCTCTGTATCCTTGCCAGAATTTGTTGTTCTTAGTCTTTTCGATGCTGGCCATCTGGATTGGTGTGAGGTGATATCTCGTTATGGTTTTAATTTGTATTTCCCTGATGATTAGTGATGTGGAACATCTTTTCATGTGTCTGCTGGCCATCTGAATTTCTTCTTTGGAGAACGGTCTCTTCATATCGTCTGCCCATTTTTTAATTGGGTTATTTGCTTTTTGGGTGTTGAGGTGTGTAAGTTCTTTATTTTGGATGTTAACCTCTTGTTGGATATGTCATTTCCAAATATATTCTCCTATACTGTAAGATGCCTTTTTGTTCTATTGATGGTGTTCTTTGCTGTACAGAAACATTTTAGTTTGATGTATTCCCATGAGTTCATTTTTGCTTTTGTTTCCCTTCTTGAGGAGATGCGTTCAGGAAGAAGTTGCGCATGCTTATATTCAGGAGATTTTTGACTATGTTGTCCTCTTAGAGTTTTATGGTTTCATGACTTACATTCAGGTCCTTGATCCATTTTGAGTTTACTTTTGTGTATGGGGTTAAATAATCCAGTTTCATTCTCTTGCATGTAGCTGTCCAGTTTTGCCAATACCAGCTGTTGAAGAGGCTGTCATTTCCCCATTTTATGCCCATGGCTCCTTTATCATACATTAATAGACCATATATGGTTGGGTTTATATCAGGGCTCTCTAGTCTGTTCCATTGGTCTATGGGTCTGTTCTTGTGCCAGTACCAAATTGTTTTGAGTACTGTGGCTTTGTAGTAGATCTTGAAGTTGGGGAGCATAATGCCCCCAGCTTTATTCTTCCTTCTCAGGATTGCTTTGGCTTTTCGGGGTCTTTTGTGGTTCCATTTGAATTTTAGAATGATTTTCTCTAGTTTGTTGAAGAATGCTGTTGGTATTTTGATAGGAATTGCATTGAATCTGTAGATTGCTTTAGGCAGGATGGCCATTTTGACAAGATTAATTCTTCCTATCCATGAGCACGGGATGTTTTCCACTTATTGGTATGTTCTTTAATTTCTCTCATGAGTGTCTTGTAGTTTTTAGAGTATAGGTCTTTCACTTCCTTGGTTAGGTTTATTCCTAGGTATTTTATTCTTTTTGATGCCACTGAATCGAATAGTTTTCCTGATTTCTCTCTTTGCCTGTTCATTGTTAGAGTATAGGAATGCCACAGATTTCTGTGTATTAATTTTGTATCCCGCCACTTTGCTGAATTGAGATATTAGATCTAGTAGTTTTGGAGTGGATTCTTTAGGCATGTCATCTGCAAACAGGGATAGTTTAGCTTCGTCCTTGCCAATCTGGATGCCTTTTATTTCTTTGTGTTTTCTGATTGCCATGGCTAGGACCTCCAGTATAATGCTGAATAGAAGTGGGGAGAATGGGCATCCTTGTCTTGTTCCTGATCTTAAAGGAAAAGCTTTCAGCTTCTCACTGTTAAGTACCATGTTGGCTTATTTTTAGTTTTTTGAGGAATGTCCATACTGTTTTCCATGACTACACCAATCAACAGTCCCACCAAGTGATGGAGGGGTCCCTTTTCTCCACATCCTCACCAGTACTTGTTGTTACTTGTGACAATAGTCTTTCTAACTGGTGTGACATGGTATCTCATTGTGGTTTTGATTTGCATTATCTTGATGATGAATGGTATTGAGCATTTTTACATGTTTCTGTTGGCCATCTGTATTTCTATTCAGGTCCTCTTCCATTGTTTAATCAGACTATTTTTCTTTTGGCATTGAGTTAAAAGAGTTCTTTATATATTTTGGATATTAATCCCTTTCACATTTATCATTTGCAAATATATTCTCCAATTCAGTAAGCTGCCTTTTCATTTTTTGACGGTGTCCTTTGCTGTGCATTTTAGTTTGATAAAGTGCCATTTGTTTTTACTTTTGTTTCCCTTGCATAATGAGACACATCCAGAAAATAATTACTAAAACTGATGTTTACTATGTTTTCACTTAGGAGTTCTGTTTTCACATCTTAGATTTAGGTCTTTAATTCATTTATTTTTGTGTATGGTGTAAGACAGTGGACCAGTTTCATTCTTTTGTATGTAGCTGTCCAGTTTTCCCAACACCATTTACTTATTGAAGAGACTGTCTTTGCCCCATTGCATATTCTTGCCTCCTTTGTCATATATTAATTGACCATACAAGCATGAGTTTATTTCTGCTCTTTCAGTCTTGCTCCATTAATCTATGTATCTATTTTTTGTGCCAGTACCATATTGTTTTGATTACTAGTTTCTCGTAGAGTTTTAAATCAGGGAACTTGGTATCTCCAGCTATACTCTTCTTTCTCAAGATTGCTTTGGCTATTCAGGTTCTTTTGTGGTTCCATACAAATTTTAGGTTATTTGCTCTAGTTTTATGAAAAAGGCCATTTGTATTTTGATAGGGATTGCACTGAACCTGTAAATTTCTTTGGTCAGTATGACCATTTTAACAATATTAATTCTTCCTATCCATAAGCACAGGATATATTTCCATTTATTTGTGTCATTTTCATTTACACTCGTCTTATCATTTTCAGTATACAAGTCTTTCACTTCCTTGGCTAAATTTATTACTATTTTATGCTTATTAATGCAGTTAATAAAGATTGTTTTCTTGAATTCTCTTTCTGCTATTCTGTTACTAGTATATAGAAACACAGATTTCTATATGTTGACTTTTAATCCTGCAAATTTGTTTTACTATTTACTAAATGAATTTATGTATTAGTTCTAATAGATTTTTGGTGGAGTCTTTAGAGTTTTTTATATAGTATCATGTCATCTGCAAATAGTGACAATTTTACTTCTTCCTTGGAAATTTGGATGCCTTTATTTCTTTTCCTTGTCTGATTACCATGGCTAGGACTTCAGTACTAGTTGAATAAAAGTGTTTGGTGAGAGTGAACATCCTTGTCTTGTTCATGATCTTTGAGGAAAAGTGTTCAACTTTTCACCATTTGATACTATAGCTGTGGGTTTGCCATATATGACCTTTATTATGTTGAGATATGTTCCCTCTATACCCACTTTGTTGAGAATTTTTATGAATGAATGCTGAATTTTGTCAAGTGCTTTCAGCATCTATTGAGATAAACATATGGTTTTTACACTTTCTTTTGTAAATGTGTTGTAACACATTTGATTGAGTTGCAGATTTTAAGCCATCGTTGCATTCCTGGAATAAATTCCACTTGGTCGTGGTGAATGATACTTATATTTTGAATTTGATTTGTTAATATTCTGTTGAGGATTTTTGCATCTATGTTCATCACGGACATTAATTTTATCTACTGGTAATGTCTTTGGTTTTGGTATCAGGGTAAGACTTACCTAATGAATAGAATGAATTTGGAAACTTTTCAATTTTTTGGAATAATTTGAGAAGGATGGGTATTAACTCTTCTTTAAATATTTCGTAGAATTCACCTATGATGCAATCTGGTTCTAACATTTTGTTTCTGAGTTTTGTGATTACCAACTCAATTATTACTAATAGGTGTGTTCAGACTTTCTATTTCTTCCTGGTTCTGTCTTGGAAGACTGTGTTTCTAGAAATTATAATTTATAGTTTGTTGGGATATAATTTTTCATAGTAATCACTCGTAAACCTTTATATATCTGTGTTGTTGATTGTTAACTTCTCTTTCATTTCTGGTCTTATTTATTTGTGTCATCTCTTTTTGGCTTAATGAGTCTGACTAAAGATTTATTGATTTTATTCATCTTTTCAAACAACCAGCTCTTATTTTCATTCATCTTTTGTATTACTTTTATAATCTTTTATTTCTGCTTTGAGCTTTATTACTTTTCCTTCTACTAACTTTCAGCTTTGTTTGTTCTTTTTCTGGTTCATTTAAGTGTAAGATTAGATTGCTTATTTGATATTTTTCTTATTTCTTGAGATAGACCTGTATTGCTACTCACTATTCTTTAGAACTGCTGTTGCTTTACTCCAAAGATTTTGATGTTTTTACTTTCATTATTCTGCAAATATTTTTAAAATTTCTTTTATTTATGGATCCATTGTTTAGTGTATGTTGCTTAGTCTCCATGTTTGTATTTTTTTCCAGTTTTTATAATTGATTTCCAATTTCATATTGGTCAGAAAAGATGCTTTATACAATTTCAATCTACTGACATTTTGGGGACTAGTTTTGTGGCCTAACGTGTGATTCTGTAAATATCCTGGATCCTGGAGATTGTTTCACATGGACTTTAAAAGAATGTGTATTATTGGATGGAAGGTTATGAATATATCTGTAAAGTCCATTTGGTCTACTGTATTATTCTTAAAGTCCCCTACCATTATTGTACTACTGTCAATTTCTCCCTTTATGTCTGAATTTGCTTTATTTAGCTGGTCCTTTGTTGGGTGCATAGACATTTACAATTTTCATGTCTTCTTGCTGGATTTAACCCTTTCTCATTCAACAGAAGTAATATCCTTATTCCTCTGTTACAGTCTTTGTTTTAAAACCTATTTCATCTGATATAAGTACAATATGCAGTTTTTTTCACTTTGATTTCCATGCAATATCATTTTACATACTTTCACTTTCAGTCTGTGTGTGTCTTTAGTTGTGAAGTGAGTCTCTGGTAGGCAGCATATAAATGAGTCTTGTTTTTTTTTTATCCGTTCAGTCAACATATGTCTTTTGTATGGCGCAATAGTCCATTTACACTTAGAGCAATCATTGATAGATATTTTGTTGCTTTTTATTTTGTTAAACGTTTTGTGGTTGACTTGGTAGTTATTCTCAGATCCTTTCTTATTGCTCTTTTCTTTTGTGCATGATAACTTTCTTTAGTATTATGCTTACGTTCTTTACTCTTTATTTTTTTGTGTATTATAAGTTTTCAGTTTGTGGTAACCATGAGTTTTACCTATAATATCCTATGTATATAGCAGACTATGTTAAGTTGATGGTTGAATAAGTTCAAATATGTTCTAAATGCACTTCATTTATTATTCTCCCTCCTCCATGTTTTATGAGTGTGATGCCTTAGTTTATACCTTTCTGTTTAGTGATTTCCTTAGTGATTATATATAACTAATTCTTTATATATAATTGATTTTACTATTTTTGTTTTTTAACCTTCCTATTATAAGTGACCGATATTCTATTACCTTTACCATATGTTTGCTTTTAATAGTGATAATTTTCCTATTCATAATTTTGTTGCCTCTAGTATGGCCTTTTCTTTTCATCTTAAAAAGTCCCTTTAACATTTCTTATAGGGCTGGTTTAGTAGTGCTGAACACTTTTAACTAATATATCTGGAAAACTCTTTAACTCTCATTCAATTCTGAATGATAACTTTGCCAGATAGAATATTCCAGGTTGTGGGGATTTTTTTGTTTTTGTTTTGCTTATCAGTACTTTTAATATACCATGTTACTACTTCCTGGTGTGTAGAGTTTCTGCCAGAAAATCAGCTGATAGTGTTATGGGGTTTTCTTGTACATAACTCATTGCTTTTCTTACTGCTTTTAGGATTTTCTTTGTTTTTAACTGTTTACATCTTATTATGTATCTTCTGTGGAACTCCTTGGATTCATCTTGTTTGGGATTCTCTGAGCTTCCTGGACCTAGATGTGTCTCTTTCCTCATATTAAGGAACTTTTCAGCTATTTGTCCAAGTGAGTTTTCTACCACTTTTTTTCTCTTCTTCTTCTGGGACTCTATACCATGAATGTTAGTATTTTTTTATGTTATCTTTGAGGTCCCTTAAGTATCCTTCTTTCTATTTTATTCTTTATTCTTTCTGCTGTTCAGCTTGAGTGCTTTCCATTACATCCAGATCACTAATCTGTTCTTCTGAATCTTTTAATATGGTGTTTCATTCTAGGGCATTTTTCATTTCATTTATTGTATTTTTCAACTCTGATTGTTTTTTTCTTATTTTCTGTCTTTGTTTAAGTCCTCCCTGAGTTCATACACTCTTCTCTGATGAGCACCTTTATAACCATTACTTTGAATTTCTTATTAGATTGCTTAATTCCATTTCATGTAGTTCTTTTTCTGAAGTTTTGTCCTTTCATTTATAACATAATCCTCAGTGACCTCATTTTATTTATAAATTAGGTTAAACAGCTACCTCTCCCAGTCTTGTAGTAGTGGCCTTGGGTAGATATTACCTATGGGCAGACTGTGGGTGCCTAGCAGTTTTGGCTAGCTTGCTGGACACCAGGTGGTGTGGTCCATGGGTGCTCTGGTGAACACTGGCCAGGGGTGTGTGCCATGGAGCATGCATCAGTCACAGGGGCATAATCCATGGAAGTCTGGGTAAATGACAGGCCTGGCCATACCATGCGGCTGCTGGAGCCAAGGAAACTGGTTTGGGGAAGTTCCAGTGAGTGCTTGCTGTGTGGCATGCCACTGATACCAAGAAGATGTGATCTGGGAAAGTCTGGGTAAGACTGGGCCTGGGTGTGAAGCAAGGCTGCTGGAGCCAAGGGCGTAGAGTCCAGAGAATTCCCAATGAGCATGCATAGGGTAGCCAGAAGTGGAAGTAGCACAGGTGGGTACAGAGTGTATGCCACACTGGTGCCATCTTGGTGAGATTGCCTCAGGTTATGTTTGAAACTGGTGAGTATGCCCATACCCTATTCCTGCCAGTACTGTCAATGTGGTGGTGGGGGGCAATGTAAACAATGGCACTCCCCAGCCATTCCAATCCTGGAAGTTCTACCTACTCCTCCACTGTTTGGCTGGTGTTCTAGTTCTGAAACCTAGCTTCTTTCACTTACAATCAAGTTGTCCTTTTAAACCTCAAATTTTCTCTGTGCCCCAGGGCAGATTAATCTGTGTGCAGGTCCCTCAGTGTTATCAATCCTTATTGCAGGTCATAACAGTGCAGGTGGGGTTTCCTTCACTACCATATCTCCATCTCCTGACATTTTTTTCTCTCTCTACCCATCATTGTGCAGAAGCTTTCCCCTTGGACCTCAGTTCTTCCTCAGGAATAATACTCTGTATACATATATTTGGTGTGTATATGGAAGGAGAATTCAGGCTTTTTTGTACACCATTATCTAGGACCCCTGCTCTAATAAATTTCTTCATCACATCAGCCAACTAGATGATACTAAAGTCATTGAAATTCCTTATTTGATTACCCAAAACAAGAAAAGTACAAAGAACTGTTCAAAAGAAAAAAAGGAAACATACATAATGAAATAAATATCATTTGTCAATCTCGGTGGATTTCTCATTTTTGAATTATTGATAGCAGATGATTGATATTGCATCAATGATTGACATTTTTATACTCCATTCAAATATTCTCAAAAAATGCTGGACATGTTAAATCAATGCCACCATGTGCAAATAATTTACAGGAAAATATATAAGTGGTATGGAGATCAAATATATACCATCATTATGTTGATTGAAAAAAAAAGTAAAATTGATAAGAGAGGGGGTCAGCATTACAAAATAGATATTCAATCTAAGATTCCTAAATTTTTAAGAGGAAAATTTTAGAACAAGTACATATATAATGAACACAGAAAAATTTCAAAGTTATCAAAATGTCCCAGAAAAAACAATTGAATTCTAAGATATACAAAGGTATTTTCACACAATTTCTAGACTTCTAGAAATTCAGATTATGTGCCAATAACCCATATTTTCTAGAAAGTGTTACTAGGAATATAGGAACTTACAAAAACTGTAAATATAAAGCATGTCATAATGTGATTTTCATGTTTACTCATATATATGCAAAAAATTAATAAACATCACCGAAAAGTATAAGCAATTATATGTTAGTGTTAATTTTTGAGGTTTATTTTTCACTCTGTATCTGTTTTTTTCTGTAACACAGTATAATATATCTGAAATCAGAGGTCAATTTTTCCTTAATTTTTTAATGTTTAAAATTTTACTGTATATTTTAATATAAATTTTAATTATAAACTTTTAAAACTTTTATTTGAAATTATTATTTTAGCATTATATTATTTTTCTATTTTATAAAGATTGATAACAATTACATCAGCATTTAAAACCACAATTTTTTTATTTGCTTCATATATATTTTGATTCTAAAAGATGAATATCATTAAATGTCATAAATTATTAGGAATATGCAAATATTGTTTAAAATCATGTCAAGAGTTTATCATGATGAAATTCCTTTCTATTTTTATTCCCAATGCTAACTCTCACACTTCTCAAACAAGAATACTCAATGCTTTGTAAGTGCTTTTAGCAGTGCTTAGCATAGGCATAGGAACTGAAAACAACTGAAAGAATAATAAATATGTTTACATTTAAACGTGATAAAATAGAACTAAAATTTTTTATGGTAGCATATTCGATATGAAGAGATTATTAGAGAGAACTAGCTCAGAAGTTGTATTTTATTAGGAAGAAGAAATACTAACTTTAGACTCTAGGTCAATTTGTGAAGTTTAGAATTTAAAGGTAAAGAAAAAGAACAGGAAGAAAGTAAGTAAACTGTAGATATTTAGAGGTAATCTAATGTGACATCAGTTCCTGCTATGATATCAAACAGCTGTACAAAAGTAATGTCTATCAAACTTTGCTCCCATCACTTTAATAGTAGACATTGCATACCAACTAAAGTTATTATATTTATTCCATTTTTTCCAGTCAACATATATAATGATAAGTACTAAGGATACAGTTTCCATTTGGTAAAGTATTTGGCTTATGTGCCTTAAATCATAGTAGAAGAGTATAATAAACATGCAAGTAAAATAATAAATAATATTTCAGAAAGTGATAAATATTAAATGAAGGATATTAAACAGGACTACTGAAATTTTCTTGAGGATATGGCATTGAAAAATCTTTTCTTTATGAAGCCAACATCTGTGGTAAATAACTCTTTTCTTATTGGGAAAAGTTACCGCAAAAGCCATGCATTTTCAGTAGATTCTGTGCACTAGAGGAGAAGAAAGGGAGACTTTTCAGGGAGCAGAGTGAAGGAAAGTACACAGAACTGATTGAAATTTAGTGATAAGCTTTGAGGATGTGCTCACAATGTAATGAAAAATCTCATCTTACGAATTTTATCTAATAAAAAAATGTAGGGTGTACCAATTTACATTCCCACCAACAGTGTAGGAGGGTTCTGCATTATTTACAATAGCAAATATATGGACACAACCTAAGTGTCCACCAATATATAAATGGATAAAGAAGATGTGGTACATATACCCAATGGAATATTATTCGGCCATAAAAAAGGAAATCCTGCCTTTTTTAACAACATGGATGTATCTAGAGGGTATTATGCTCAGTGAAACAGCCAGGTAGAGAAAGGCAAAAACTGCATGATTTGACTTATTGGTGGAATATAAGAACAAAGCAAAACGGAATGAACAAAACAGCAGTAGACTCATAGATACTGAGAAGTGACTAGTGGTTACTACAGGGAAAAGACTGGAGAGGGTGGGTGGGGAGGGCATGGGGGATAAAGGGGCACTAAAATTCTCGATCTTAATATAAGTTTGTCATGGGAATAGTAGTACAGCATGGAAAATATAGTCAATAATTCTGTAACATATTTCTATGTTGACAGATAGCACACTAGAGGGGATGAGAATTTAATAATATGGCTAACTGATGAACCACTGTGTTGTATATTTGAAACCAATATAAGATTGTATATCAATGATACTTCAATAAAAGAAATAAAAGAGTATGAATCATCCACAAGTTTACAATCTACCCTTTCATTTATGCTAGTTCAGTTTATAAAAAGTGCAATATAAATTTGTTGCACCTAAATAAAAACTTAAGTATGACTACAGTGTTTAATATTTAATGTATTCTATTTTCATTACCTCCATGAAAATTTCTAATTAATTATGTATGCAATTAGAAATTCTGGGAGTGAACTATCCATGCATACATGTTGCATACCACATAGGAAATATTAATCATATTTACCTGAAGGAAGTTTGTAAACTATCTGTAAACACTAAAAGATTATGGACCAAAAATGAGCATTTTTTCATTTTACTTCTGTATTTTAAAAACGTAAGGTAATACACAAATCCATTAACTTCTGAACCAGAGAGACTAACAATCTTTGGACAGACTAAATGCCAAATGTTAAATAAATCTAAGATTTCAGGGTGTTAATATATAATACCATAGATGAGTTTTTGATGGTCTATGTTTTCATGCACACTCCCATCTTTTTATCACATTTTTGGATCAGTGGTCTAGAAAAATCTCATCTTATGAATTTCAGTTATTTAACAGGACTTCAAATGACTATCCTTTTAAGAATGTTGAAGGAGAAAATACAAGCCACAGCACAGGCAGAGTTAACACTTCACAAAAACCAGTAGGTATGACTTGCCTATTTGTATGCTTCTTAAGTTTTCTTGTTTTTCTTTTCAATATCCTTTACCCTATTCTGTAAGCATTGTGAAAAATAATTATTCACAATTCTTAAGAAAAATGACTTTTCTACAAAGTTTTAGAAATTTCTACAGAACATGTACATTGGTCATGAACATGCCTGTTGCTGTAAAAATCAGAGACATTTCTTATTTTAGAAGTGTCTAATTTTCTTTTCATTTATTTAAACACTATTTTTTTCTTTTAGGTCTTTATCCTCCCCAAAATAATGATACTGCAATAAAACAAAATTAAAATATTTCAGAAAGGTAAACAAGCTTTTGTTTTTCTCTCCCTCTCTCTGTCGGGAGCCATGCTTGGCTACTGCTTGACATAAGTGAAGCCATTTTGTTACTTCCTCCATATTGTAGAGAGAACTTGTTTATTCTGCAACTTTTATGCTTGTGAAAGCTCTTTTGAGACGTGAATGTCTGGGAACAGAGTGACCATTCCTTGACCCTGGGAACGGGCAACCTGTTTAAGAAAACAACGCTTTGTATGATAAGGTAGTGCCCTTGTTGTGATGCCAATATGCTTTGGATAGTTTCATAGCAGGATTGTATATATACTAAGGAAAAATTAAGCTTAGCGCAGCTGCATTGACAGTTTGCCCTCCTGAGTCTTTTCTTTCTTCTTTTCTTCTTTTAATCCTCACTCCCCACTTCAGGTACTGTTTGATCACTGACGGCCGGCTCCATCAGAAGTGATGCCCAAACAGGGACCTGAATAGGGAGGATACAGTGAAGGACACCGCTGACTAACGAGCTCAGATGAAGACAGTGTGCAGAGCACTGAGTTTACCTCAGGAGTAAGAGAAAAGTAAGTGGCCATGGGTAATGGAAATAGTCAACTGCTTTTTGTACATATGCTTAAAAATATGCTCTGTGCTCGCGGAGCGAAAGTAGGGCAGCAGCAGCTTACGCAGTTTTTAGAATTTTTGTAAAAAGCCTGCCCAAAGGGGGCAGGACCGGAAGGGCTCATCTGCTCAGGGTAAGCAGGACCTTCGGAAAATTAATATAAAATGGGGAATGCCCTGTCACAGGAACTTGAGTATAAGAAATTGCTGCAGGGATTACTCCTCTCCGCAGGACTTTTTTGCTTTGGTTAAACAACATTGTCCATGGTTTAAATCTCAATCCCACTTATAGTTTAACTCTGAAGCTTAGAGGTAGAAGTATAAAAGTCACCAATGGACAATCAGCAAAATTTTTGTACTTTGTGCAAGAATGTTGTCTTTGGTTCCCTGGAGAAGAAACTTAATTGGCAGATAGGGAGAAGTTTGCTTTTACTGTACCCTCCTTTAATTTTCAAACTCCTTCAGAGAGATTCCAATAGAAAGTACTTCCTCAAGGAATGTTAAACGGCCCTATAATTTGTCAGAATTATGTGCACAAGGCTTTCTTATCCCCTCTCTGCATGAGCCAGGAGCTGTCTCTCCTCTCACTGTATTTCTAAATAAAAGCCTCCCCTTAGCTCTCCTACCTTGACTGTTTGTTAAGTTCATTCTTCAGCTCTGCAAACAAGAACCCCAGTATCATTTTCAGGGGCTCATCTGAGATAACCTCAGAAGTGAGTATCGGCATCCAAGACTGCCTTTTCTTTCACTGTCCTTATAGAAGGAAGCCGTCTATGGCACACAACATCGGGCGCTCGTCAGCCACTTAAATGGGACTAGCCCGGCTGCCGATCTCAAAGTCTCGAGTGACAGGTTCCCCTGCATCTCCCTCAGTGGATCCCCCATCTCCCTTGGGAGCCGGGAATGTCCCCTGAGTGGGAGCCAGGATTCCCTTTCAGAGGCATCTCTTTGGATGTGAGGGACTGAGGAAAGCTGTGGGCAACTGTGAGAGTCTAGGCTGAGGCTACACTTCAGCAGCTTCTCAAAGGCCCATGTGTCTGGAATCAGACCCCGACAGCATGACTGGGTATCCATGAGGAGTGACTCTCTTTCTGTCTGACTTTCAGCCTGCTTTTTCAGGCTGCCCTGGCCTCTGAGTAAGGCAAGGGGCGTTCCTAACTTTCTTCTAACTTCATCAGTTTCACGGAACCTGATGCCCGCCACTGCAAGGTAAGAGATTGCTCTTATTCCTGGCTAAATGCTGTACTCTTTATCTCATAAAAGGTGTCTGAGCACTTGTTAGCCACTTAAAAGATGATTAGTGTCGGCTACCAGTTTTAAATCTCTGATTAGGGAGGCTTGGCCCCTGAAAGAAGTATGCAATATAATGTTATGCAGCTAAATATATTTTGCCACAAGGAAAGAAAATAGTCAAAAGCCCGTGAACTACTACAATATGGAAGTAGTTTTCTAAATTCTTTTAGTAAAAATCTGTTCTACTTATTGAGTTCATCATTATCTTCAAAAATTTGAGAGGTTTTTAAACTAGACTCCCTGAAACGGAAGAAATTTATCTTCTGCAATACAGCGTGGCTTTAAATAATTAGTGCTAGAATTGTACTTGCATTTCATTTCCAGCCCCCTGGACAAACACAGTCCCTATCAGTAAAGAGCCTTCATTGGCTCCTTTTAGTCTGAGACTATCTAAACCTTAACACAGTTATGTGAACTACTCACCCTTAAAATAAATTCTTGCAAATTGAGATACCTTTAATCAATAAGCTAAAAAGAAAGAGGGCAATTGAATATTAGTAACTCAAATCTTTGTATCAGTTTATCTGAATATATATTCTTTTATGAAAAGTATTGCTAACTGTAATCACTACGTCTCAGTCTGTATGTTTGTTTGTCTAAGTGTGTAAATGAAAAATGTTTTTCTACCTCCGGATGGTATTAATAAAATTAATTTAAAAACAAGCACTTGTGAAAATTGGGCATTCTAAAACTTCCAAGAAATTCTAATAAAAGATATTAAGCATTAATGCTAATTTAAGTTTAACTGAAGCGGACATGTCCTTATAGTTATCAGTTGCCTGAGTTTACCTAAGTCATTTAAGTTGATGTTATCTGTTAAATCTTTCAAGAAGATGCTTAAAGAAAGGCTTGACTTTGTCTAATGTATAATAAAAATTTTATAAGTAATCTAACATAATTGCTAAAGAATGTGTAAACAAGTATAACAAATGAACATCTTAATAATAATAATATATTAATGTAAAATAGTGTGTATATCTGCAAACAGCCTAAGAATTTTTGTGGTAACCGAAATTCTTGGAGTTTTGCTAAGTTATATGAAAATGTTTTGTGCTCAGTAAAAAACTGTGCTGTAAGGCACATTTCCAGAAATGATTAAAGTGTTCATAAATTTGTCAATCTAAAGAATGCTAGTGTAACAGTTTACAATAGTCCACTTCTAGGTGTTCACTGAAAATTAAAGTACCTAATGGTTTTAAGTTCTGATTAAAGCTACTTAACATAAGGAAAACATTTCTGTATGCTAAAGAGTGTGTGTTTTAATAAAAGAAGATATAAAGAATAGAAAAGCATTGTATTGAGAGTGAAAGAGGGTAACTTTGTTTTTAAATACAGCTGTTTATTTGAAGAAGGGGAACACTGAATGTAAAAAGAAAATTATAGAAACTTTAGAAGGGTTGATATAGTCAGGTTATATGAAATTAAAGCAAATAAGTCAATATCAAGTATGCAGCAAAACTAGAAGATTTTGTTAAAGGAACAGAGGTTTATTAGTCTACCTTTAATATTGAAAGATTGCAAAAGGTTTTCTAATTGTTTTCTGAGTGTTTAAGAAAATGAAATCTTCATATTAAAAGGACTGTAAGCTAAGTGTTGTTAACAACTGAGTAACCTGTATTTGCCTTTAAGCCTTTTTATCATCATTCTGGTTAAATAACAAGTATTAATAACTTATAATTATATTTAGGCAAGTGCCTTAAAAGCTTTCTTTTGACAACTTTCCAAAATCAAATTTAAAAAGGTGCTTTTTACCTCTAATTAACTCTGACATTTTCCAGAGGGCCCCTAGAATATGTCAGAGGAATTTTTTCTCCTCATTGGGGAAAGTATTTGGTTAATTTGGCTTATTTATCTGGTAGATAATTACCTACTTAATTACCTGGAAAGAACTGTCTAAAACAATGATGCTAAACTTTGTTACTGAATGTTTTGTGTTGCAGAAATATTCAAATTTTCTTATGTCAACTGTCCTTTAGTAAGCTCTCATCAGATCTTTTGCCATTGTCATTTGTAAGTCTTTTGTCATTTATAGTCAGTTTTATTATTCCTAAACTAGTAAAGAACTAGATTTCAGCAGAACAGGTATTACATAGGATTAAGTATACTAAAGAAAATTATTTTGTGGCTTTTGTTTCAAATGTTGCTGATAAAGTGTTTTAAGCTTTTTCTCTTAAGCTGACAACAGTTTAGTAAATGACAATACCTTTGTAAGCAGAATTGAAACATTTACCTTTCTTTCTACCTGATCCCTCCAGAATTTAAAACCCTCACTGACTATTTTTATATTTCATGGCAGTATGTTTATTTGCATAAGTTCAATAAGAATCTGCTTTCCTTGTAAGAGGACCAATTAAAAACACTGGTTATATTACCAAGGCTTCGACTGGAATGTTATTCCTGAGAGACACGTGTATAAACTCAGATTTGAACACACAACTTTAAGGAACTAAGGTTGACTTTATAAAGCCAACAAAGCCCCTTGGAAGAATTGGCCTGGTACCTTACTTACAGGGTTCCCCGCAGCCGTACCAGGTGAGTAAAAAGGGTCATTTCCTGGCAGGTACAGAAACCTCAGAAATGTCTTGGGAACCTCAAAAAGAGAGGAATTCACCCAAATCTACAGGTACTGCAGGCAAAACCTGATGGCAAGTCTGGTTTGGCCTTCTGGCCTTGAGAGGCCTTTAAAAGTCCACTCTGAAATTCATTGTAAAAGGTTCCAGCAAAGCAAATTTAAAAGATCAATTGCTCTTCTTGCTGCACTTATGCAAATAATCAAGCCAAGTGTTAATTATTTTCTTAATCTGGTTACTTCTAATAAAAATGAGGGTGATCTTAGAAAAAAGTATTGTTTCAATAATGAAGCCTTATCTATACTAAATCCTAATATTAGTTATTGGGACGTAGACTAGATCCAGAATTCTAGTTTCCCCAAAATATCTAGCTATGATTCTCCAGATGTTTTAGTTTTCTCCCATCATTTCAATTAAAATTTTACTATTTCTAGTCCTCATATTCCATGCATTCTTAATCTTGTCAAGTTGCTCCAAAAAGGAAAATCCAACTCCAGGTGTTGCTACTTAACCTAATAAAATGATTTGTTCTATCTTGCCTACAAGCCATAAAACTACAAATAGTAATAAAAATAGAACCCAAGATGGAAGCACCAATCCTCCGAGGCCCTCTCAACTGACCACCGATGAAGACCTAACTGCACCCTTTATGCACTCCCTCTCAGCATGAAGCAGCCAGAGCAGTCGTCACCCACTTTCCCTAGCAGCAGCCAGGGTCTCTATCTGTAGAGATGGGAATGAGACAGGGACCTTGGGATTGGACAGAGTAGGGTGAGGGCCTCTGGAAGGAGCAAGGCAGGATGTTTTCAGTCAGAGCAATGCAACTACAAGCAAGGAAACCCCCTACCGAAACTCTGTTAAACATTAAGCTCTAGAGTCTCTCTTCAGTGAGATCAGTTGAGGCTCTAAGGGCAAGGGGCGGCTTGGCCTGTAATGTTTGAGTGTTCTGAAGATGGGAGAGCGTGTCTTGGCATGGCCCGTGACTTCGCTGAGGGCAGCTCTAGCAGGCAGATGGTGGCCCGGCCCACCTTGGGGGCAGGGCAGGTGGTACAGGTCCACACCCTAAGCCTTCTCTTCACATTATCAAGGTATATGTGGCATGGGATGCATCCTTCCTGCTCTGATAGATTATCCTGGAAATAGTTATGATAGACTTCTCCGAGCTCTGCTGTCTGATTGTGACAACACTTTGAAGCTTTGAGATCCCACCTCTGTTGCAGTTGCAGCGGCATTCATCCTGCTGGTTCCTGGACTTATCATTAGAATGCAAAAAGAATTATCTAAGCTGGCCTGTGCATACAGTGAGATAACAAATTTGACTGCTTCTGTATTATCTGAACTCAATCAAGAGCTAAGAGAAGTGCGAGTTGTGGTGCTTCAGAATCGTGCTACTATAGATTATCTGCTGTTAAAAGAACATATGAGATGTGAACAGTTTCCAAGAATGTTTTGTTTTAATTTATCTGATTTTTCTGCTTTTGCTATATATCTGTATTCCTGTTCTATTAATGTGTGTACTTAATGTAATTAGTAGTTTGTTAAAACCTATATATGCCTACATTACTCTACAGGAAATTATGTTAAAGAAACAATCTTCTCATATTTTCTTCCATCAGTTACTTCTATAGCTTTTCTTCTTCCTAAATTCAGCTCTTTACTAAAATTACTGTGCATCATAATCCTTTCCAAAGGCACAGTCACAGGGAGGCCATCAGGTGAGAGATTGGGGGCCAACAGACATGAGGCTTAGAACCTCACCCCCCAGTTTTGAGAGAAATCTTCTGCACCTGTGGATGTTTTGTTGCCATCACCCAACTCAGATTAAAACTCAGTCTATAGGCATAGACGTGCTCACCTGCAATTACCTTCTAATTGCACTAGATTTATTTTCTATCTTTACACTACTTCACGTAAATTCAATAAATAGACTTATTTTATACTGCAAAAATAAATTTAAAAAAGGGGGGGGAATGTTGGAGTACTCACAGAAGAATGTGCAGCTGTTAATTTGGAACTTTTTCTTTTGTGTCAGCCTGAGTCAGCAAACAGGTCAGGCTGCAGACTTGTTATCTCAAGCAAAGTAAGTCTAAGGAGGTTGGCTGCACACCCCAGACTTTAGGGGACGGAGTTAAACCACAGTTCAAGGAACTGTATCAATGTAGGGACTGCTCTGTGTCCTTTTTCTCTCCCAGGGAAAGAATAATTTAGCCTTGAGGTCTGGGAAAGAGTGATTTAGTCTCCTTCTTCCATGCTTTTTATTTTTTATTTTTTATTTATTTATTTTTACAATTTATTTTCTTTTAGTATCATTAACCTACAATTACATGAGCAATATTGTGATGATTTAACTACCCCCTTCATCAGGTCCCCCCCACCAAACCCACCATAGTCACCGTCCATCAGTGTAGTGAGATGAGAATCACTACGTGTCTTCTTTGAGCTGTACAGTCCCCCCCCGTGGCCCCCCACTCTATGTCTGCCAATCGTAATGCCCCTTTTACCCTCTTATCCCTCCCTTCCCGCCTTTCTTCCCCAGTCCCTTTCCCTTTGGTAACTGTTAGTCCGTTCTTGGGTTCTGTGAGCCTGCTGCTGTTTTGTTCCTTCAGTTTTTTTCTTTGTTCTTATACTCCACATATGAGTGAAATCATTTGATACTTGTCTTTTTCGGCTTGGCTTATTTCACTGAGCATATTACCCTCCAGCTCCATCCATGTTGTTGCAAATGGTAGGATTTGCTTTTTTCTTATGGCTGCGAAATATTCTATTGTGTATATGTACCACCTCTTCTTAATCCATTCATCTACTGATGGGCACTTAGGTT
>JAQQAC010026072.1:57491757-57571670 GCA_029783875.1 Phataginus tricuspis | reverse complement strand
TTCATTAGGAGAATGTTGTTAAGTCTCCATGTATTTGTGAGCCTTTTTGATTTCTTTCTGAAATTTATTTCTAGTTTTATACCTTTGTGATCTGAGAAGTTGGTTGGTAGGATTTCAATATTTTTTAATTTACTGAGGTTCTTTTTGTGGCCTAGAATGTGATCTATTCTGGAAAATGTTCCATGTGCACTTGAGAAGAATGTGTATCCTGCTGCTTTTGGGTGCAGAGTTCTGTAGATATCTGTTAGGTTCATCTGTTCTAGTGTGTTGTTCAGTGCCTCTGTGTCTTTACTTATCCTCTGCCTGGTTGATTCTTCCATGCTTTTTAAAATTAGTTCTAAGAACCTAGCTTACAGTTGCCGGAGACTTACATGGCTTGCAGCTATATGTGTGCCAGAATAGAGGCTGGTTAGTCAAAGATGGGTAAGACTGGCAAAGGGAGGTACCAACCTAAGACAGGACACAAACCATGCTGTTTGAAGTCTGATGACGGGTAAGGATCTCCTTTGTGCCTCTCAACCTAAGACAGGCACAGTCTTCTACTATGACAATAGAGTTTGTCATAAAAAATAAAAAAAGGGAGAGATGTGGGGAGCTGTGTTTGGCTACTGCTTGACATAAGTGAAGGCATTTTGTTACTTCCTCCATATTGTAGAGAGAACTTGTTTATTCTGCAACTTTTATGCTTGTACAAGCTGTTTTGAGACGTGAATGTCTGGGAACAGAGTGACCATTCCTTGACACTGGGAACGGGCAACCTGCTTAAGAAAACAACTCTTTGTATGATAAGGTAGTGTCCTTGTTGTAATGCCAATATGTTTTGGATAGTTTCATAGCAGAATTGTATATATACTAAGGAAAAATAAAGCTTAGCGCAGCTGCATTGACAGTTTGCCCTCCTGAGTCTTTTCTTTCTTCTTTTCTTCTTTTAATCCTCACTCCCCCCTTCAGGTACTGTTCGATCACTGATGGCCGGCTCAGTCATCTCTCTCTCACAATGCATAGTGCAAGGTTTTGCACTTCAAGTTACATCATTCAGAAATTGTCACTAGTAATGTTGATTCCTTTGCATACTATTTACCCAACAGAATGAACCAGAGACATAATAATCATTATCAACTCTAAGGTGAAATTATAACGTAAAAATATGTTATTAGCTCTGGATTTTTTTTAATTGTTACTCTCCATTTTAGAATTTTCTGCATCTGCTTATTAGTTCCAGCCCCTAGACAGATAGGGTAGGTAGAGTCTGGGACAGAAATATATTCTTTAAAATTATTTTATTTTTTGTAATTGAACATTTAAATTTTTAATGAAACATTTTAAGAAGGAAAAAATCACAGTCTACTTTTTTTCATTAATGAAATGTCATTAAATCGGTGTAGAAATTAGTCTGTTTTCTTTTTTTCATTAACAAAATGTCATTAAATTGGTGTAGAAATTAGTCTGTTTTCTTTATACTCACTCAAATATGTACTGATAAAGAGTTAATATCCAAAGTATGTAAAAACTTACATGGCTCAAAAGCAAGGAAAACAGAAAATCAGATTAAAAAATGGATATAGGATCTGAATAGATATTATTCCAAAGATGACATACGGCTGGCCAATAGGTACATGAAAAGGTGCTCAGCATCACTAACCATTAGGGAAATGCAAATCAAAACCATGATGAGCTATCATCTCACACCTGTTAAGATAGCTACTATAAAAATAAAACAAATGTTGGAAAGAATGTGGAGAAAAAAGAACCCTTCTGTAGTGTTGGTGGGAATTCAAATTGGTGCAACAACTATGGAAAAAAGTATAGGGGTTTCTCAAAAAAATTAAAACAGAACCACCACATGATCCAGCAATGCCACTTCTGAGTATATATACAAAGGAAAAGAAATCACTATCTCAAGAAGATTTCTTCACCCCCACTTTCACTGCAGCATTATAGACAGTAGTCAAGACATGGAAGCAATCTAAGTGTCCAATGACAGATGAATGGATAAAATGTTGTGTGTATATATATATATATATATACATATATATATACAATAGAATATTAATGCCACAAAAAAGAAGAAAATACTACCATTTGCAACAACACGGATGGAACTTGAGGCTATGACTAATGTTTTCTAAGGCAGAGGAAGAGAACTACTATATGATCACACTTATATGTGTAATTAAAAAAAACTGAACCCTAAAGAAAACAGATTGGGGGTTTCCAGAGGCAGGGGTGTGGGGTGGGTGAAATGGTCAAAATGGTCAACACGTACAAACCTCCAGTTATAAGATAAGTAAGTTCTGGGATATGAAGTACTGCATGATGACTAAAGTTATCAATACTTTATAATATATTTTAAAGTTTCCGAAGAGCAGTTTTTAAAAGTTCTCATCACAAGAAAAGTATATGTAACTATGTGAGGTGATGGATGTTAACTAAACTTACTAGGATAATCATTTTGCAATACATACATAAATTATATTGTATACCTAAAACTAATACAATCTTTCTATGTCAATTGTATCTTCAGCTAAAAAAAATTTTTTTAAAAAGGGGATGGTTGTTTTGCCTACTTTAGCTTAAAAAGATCCAGGAGGAAAAATATGATAAAGGTTCTTGTATTCTGGCAGAAAAAAATCATAATTGAGTATTGGATTTTACCAGATTCTATATTTACTAAGAAAATTAAAATTATACTGCTTTCTCCTTTTAACCTGTTAATATGTTGTATTTCCAGCATTTTTAGATGTTGAATCATCCTGAGTTTCTTGAGATAAACCCAACTGATCATAATGTATAATATTTTTATAATAATTCAATTGACTAATCTTTTCTTCATGGTTTTTGCACCCATTTTAAATAATTACATTTATTGCATGACTGACATACTATATAAACACATTTAAAATATACAGTAAGTTCTGACATATGCATATGTTCTTGAAACTATCACTACAACCAAGACAATAAAGATGTCCCTCCTCCCAACACATACCCCAAAGAAGAACAAATTTACAGATGTAGCTAATCTTGGATGCTTCCAAGCAGTGCAAATAAACCTAGAAACCTTTAATGGGTCACAGATCCACAATCCCTTATGTACATTCTGAAATCCAAAAACCACTGCCTGCAAGCTTTGGAACTCTTCTGGAAGCAAAACAAGACTGATCTAAACTCCTTTGGTGGGGCATCTGAATGAGGAGGCCTGAAGCTAATATGATTTGTACATATCCCATCTAATGTGATGTTTATCTGTGTCGCTGCAGAAATAATTGTTTGAACAGAAATAAGTATTAAAGATAATTAAAGCAAATGAGTTATTAAAATTACAATAGAAATATTAAAGTTTAAGACAGCATATTATTCAACAAATTTGTATTGAGGACTTGTTATTCACTGCAAAACACACTGATGTTGTAAAATACATAAAATACATATACAATATGAATGAACTACTGAGAATTATTTTTGCTTGTCATTTGGTTTTACTATAAATCAGATATATAAAACCACACAAAATAAATGAAGATTTAGTGAATGGTTATTTGGTGAATATGCCCATAACCACCACCCAGACTAAGAAATAGAATTTTGCACTTCTCCTTCTGATGGGATCACATACCCTCTTTTCACTTCCTTGCAATTCTTAATATTAGCACTCAAGTTTACATTATTAATCTCTATAGTTTAATAATGTCCACTTTTTTCATTCTTTTCTTTTTGCTTTTTTTAACTGAAGTATCATTGCTATACAATCTTATATTGGTTTCAAATATACAACACAGTGGTTCAGCAGTTAGCCATATTATTAAATCCTCATCCCCTGTAGTGTGCTGTCAACACAGAAAGATTTTACAGAATCATTGACTATCTTCTCCAAGTGATACTACTATCCCCGTAAATAACTTATTTTATGATTGAGAATTTTAGTGTCACTTTATCCCCAATCCCCTCCCCCAAGGTAACCACTAGTCACTTCTCAGTGTCTATGAGTCTACTGCTGTTTTGTTCATTGTCTTGCTTTGTTTTTATTTCTACAAATAAGTGAAATAATATGGTATTTGTCTTTCTCAACCTGGTTTACTTTTATGTCTTTTTTAATCCACAGTTCCTTACTTACACTTAATCCTTTTCCTTGCTTACAGTTTATCTATTTGTAAAACATGAGAGATTAGGCCTATAGGATTTTTTAATAGTTTGTGTTTTGCTGATTGCCTATTCATGTACCAGATATCTATGTTCCTCCATCGTGAATACTGGCAGCTAGATAGATAAGCTTGGTTATATGTAGTTTCAATCCAATTGGCAGAGCTATAGGTTGTATTAGTTTCTATTCCTGTTGAAGCACATTACCACAAATTTTGTAGTTTAAAAGCTTTACATATTTGTCTTACAGTTTTAGTTTTGGAGGTAGTTCTGGGGTTAGAAATCCATTGCCATGCCTTTTCCAGGTACTAGAGACTGAACTCATTCCTCAGCTCAAAGCCTCTTTACTGTCTTCAAAGCCAACAGTGTTACCCCTCTCTGGCCATATTTCCTTTGTCTCATCTCCCTCTGACCACAGCCTGGAAAGGTTCTCTGCTTTTGAGGGTTCATGTGGTTAAACAGACTCCACTCAGATAATTCAGGATAACTTCTTCATATCATGTTTAACAATAATCATATGCAAATCCTCTTTGCCATGTAATGTAACAATATTTAAAGGTTCCTTCCATATACAGAAGACATCTTAGGGGGGCATTATTTTGCCAGCCATGTAGAAGCTGTCTCAATCTTTCAAAAAGAAGCAAATAACTTCTGTTTTTCTCTTGTCATATGAATTGCTTTTGATTTTCAGTGCCCAGGTAAATTAATTCAGTGATAGCTGCAAAATGGAGATTTTCTAGATGATTCTTCACATTTTTTTCATTTATTAACTGGAATGTAAAAAGTATTTCATTCATTTTGTGTAGATTATAAAAGCATAAGGGTATACATTTTATCTTTTCAGATTCCCAGTTCAAATGGGAAAGATGGGATTGATGCTTGATTCATTCCCTTTATCAGTTTTTAAGGTCATTTTTTCTTTCCCCACCATGTTTGTAAGAATGTGATACAAATGTGTGTATGTGTGTGACAGAGAGAAAGAGAGAGAGAGAGAGAGTATTATTAAGTATGAAATTATGGATTTAAATATGTGAGGTGGGTTTCAATCCATTGCAATTACTTTACCTGTTTTAACCCCACTTATCCCATCTTTGGCCATTGGAGGCCCCTTCAAGGTTACTTCTTAACAGTTTTGACATGACCCAAGAAGTCTGCTATTTCTCTTGCTATCTATTGCAATAAGGTAATTATCTAATATTCCATGCTGATACTCATAATTAAAATTCATTACTATAGAGATTTTACTTTTTATTAGATAGGTTTCTTTCATTTCAATCAAACTAGGATTTTTCAAAAAAATCAAAAAATGATAGTTTGATTATGCATAATTACTCATTTGCTTTGCCCACATTATAAGTGTCTTGATATATCAGTACTAAGCACAACTGCTAACTATATTACTTAAAAGAGATATTTTTGCATATCCCATGTTGCTTAAAATTCTACTCAATGTAAAATGTCCTAACTAATAAATATGACATTATATTCTTTTTTCGATATCATTTGTTCTTTTTCAAAATCAATATATTTAATGATCACCACTAATTTTTATGCTACTGTTTCCTTAATAGTTTGACCATCTAAAGCTCATTCTTTGCAGATTTTTTCATGATAAACTCATGTAAACATAACTCCCTAAGTACTTGCATGTTGGTGACATTTTTGTCATATTTACTTAAAAATCAACTTAATTTTCAAGTAAATTTTTCTTAACCCACATTTTCAGCTAGCACTGAACAGTATTCTTAGAAACACTGATTGTTAATATAATTTTTTAACTTTTATAAGTCACTTGATCTTTTGGCCTAGATATGCAAAGGTTCCTTTTGTTGTTTTCTTTCTCTTCTTTAAAGTTCAGAAATTGTTTTATAATATTTATTACATGGGGTCCTCAGAATTGAAGCATCATCTCTTTATATATAATTCAAGGCTTTTTTTTAATTAAGGAGTCTTTTCTGAAATTATATATATTTTTTAGCATTTTTGCAATTTTCTTCTTTTGGTTTTCTGTCTCAGTGGTTCCCTATTAATCATATGCTTTATTTGCCCTAGCTATCTTCAATATTAGCCAATTTCTTGAATTTTTGTTCCCTTCCTTCATATCATCTCTTTTTAAAAAATGGTCCTCTGTTTAAGTATTCATTTTAGTCTTAATTTCTGGTAAGATTTTTTTTCTTGTATTTATAATTCGTTCCTGAATTCTGTAAACTCTCTTCTGAGTTTTTCTATATCTGATATATTTTTTGCTTTTTCCCTATCTTGTATCACTTTATTCATGACTTTTAACTGATTTTAAAATAGAGTTTTGATCTATTTTGTGGGCATGTCTTTCTGGCACAATTTCATTGTCTTGAGCAAGGAAAAGAAAAGCAGTCTACGAGCTGGCTTAGGACTAATCATCAAGTGTTGTAGTGTTGTAAGAAGCTAGCCTGACAAACACAGCCAAGATTTAGTATGCCCCTACTATACACAATTTCACAAAACTTCAACATCAAAGTCACCTACAACTATGATATATCAAGACAAAAATAAATAAGTAAAAAGAACATTCCACTGTAATGCTTCAAAGTGCATGTGTGAGCACAGGTGCATGAACACACATTGTTTAAACCATAAAATTGACCAAGCATCTCCCTATTTTGGCTATTGTATCTGCTACTTCTTTACCAATTAGAGCTGTAGCCTTGCTATAGTTTTCCTTCTTCTCAAAAGATTATCCATTTCCTATCACCCAATCAAGAATAAAACTCCACTTCTGGAAATCTTCCTCTAAAGCTACCTACCATGAACCTAAATCCTACTGTTAGTCCTTTTTGGCACACTCTGACTGAAACACTCCACACTTCACCAGGGTGTGTGGTCTCCCTTATTGAATGAGCAATAAAACCAACTTGTTCAACTACAGGTGTATTCCTTCCTGGTAATCTTTGGCTGAAGGCACTGTCACTAAGAATACTAATAATGTTTTTTAATCCCCATATTTTCTTAACAGGGTCTAAGATATAACATCAATGATTTTCTGTTATTTATTTAAATGTAAAATAAGTTTATTAAAATTTTAGGAGAAAGTATAGTACAGAATGCCTTTTAAATTTTCAAGTAGCTTTTCTCTTGTTTTCTTGGAATATGGAAAAATATATGAAAGACCTTGTCTATATTCCCATGATTCCCCTTTATCTAGACTTTCTTCTTTCTCTATCTGAACCATCTTACTCATTCTCAATTTCGTGTCCACTCCCAGCAGTTTATATTATTATAGGTCCATATCTTGGAAGGAGCCAAGGTGACAGAAATTCATAGTTCATAAACCATCCAGCATGATTTTGAATAGACACCAGATACTGGACCTCCCTGACTCATTCTTTTTCAGATGAAAAATTTTCAATATGAAATTGGCTAAAGTTGCCTTCTTTTAATATTCTGTCATCAATGAATTTTCAATTACTTGAATGTTTTGCCTTCATCTGTTAACATAATTATATAAATATTTTACCTTTTATCTGTCAATTACAAGAACAATGATTTTCAAGTGACAATCTGCATTTGCATTCATAAATCTCCCTTATTAGTCACATTTTATTATTCTCATATATCACAGATTCATTTGATTTTTTTCATAAAATTTTTGCATTTATGTTTGAGAGATTGTTTCCAGATTTCTCTCCCTCTAATGTCTTTTTCAGGATTTGTTACTTTATATACAGTGGATATATTAAATGCTTTCAGATACAGAGGTTTTCTTCTTTTTTCTATCCTTTGAAACAATATTCTTTTAAGAATTGGAAGAATTGAATTCACTGTTTAAGTCACTTAAACCTAAATTTAAAAAATTTTTAAAGGGTTCTATATTCAAATGATATGATTTTTCAGATACCATATTTATTTCTGTATACCTTTGATAAATGACGTTTTTCAAGAAATTTGGTCACTTCATCTGTTACTGAATTTATCATAAATTTTTCCATAATACTTCTGTATATTCCAATGTTTTAAAGCTATATGGAATAATATTTGCATGGAATGTAATGCACTCATATCAGTGTACACTATTATAACTTTTGACAAACATCTACACTCCTTTAGCCACGATCAAATTCAAAATACACAACTTTTCTGGGACCATTTTTATCTTTAAAATCAATCTCCTTCATCCCTGGTTCAAGCAACCCTAGATCTGCTTTCGTAGTTTATAATATTCCATTGAATGGATATGTTACATTGTCTTTATCTATTCACCTGGTGCTGGTCATTTGAGTGTATCCAATATTTGGCCCTATATAAAGCTGCTATAAATATTCATGCAGAATAACTTATGTAGATACTTACTTCATTTTTCTTGTGTAAATACATAAGCATACAGATCCAGGGTCATATAGAAAATTTATGCTTAACTTTGTTAAAACTGCCAAATGGCTGTAAAAAGTGATATGCAATTTTAAATTTCTACTAGCAAATTTTAAGAGTTCCAGCTGCACAACTTCCTACCTAACACTTGGTATTATCTTCTTTCATTTTAGCAATTCTAGGGTGTGAATTATTATCTTATTATGGGTTATCTGATGACTAAGAAGTTTGGCACCTGTTAAAACTGCCAAATGGTTGTCCAAAGTGATGATGCAATTTTAAATTTCTACTATCAAATTTTGAGAGTTCTAGTTGCACAACTTCCTAGCTAACACTTGTATTATATTCTTTAATTTTAGCAATTCTGGAGTGTGTGTATTACCATCTTACTGTGGGTTTATCTGATGACTAAGAAGTTTGGCATCTGTTCATGTAATTATTGACCATTTGTGTCTTTTATTCTCTTTGAAGTATCTGTTCAACTATTTTGGCACTATATATTGGGTTATTTCTGTTCTTATTTTGTAGTTATAGGAGTTGTTTACATACTTTGGATACATATCCTGTATTAGATATATGTATTTCAAGTATTTATTCCAGTCTGTCAGTTGTATTTTCATTTTTTTAAGAGAGATGTTAAAAAAATGGACTTTTTCATTTTGATGGAGTCCAATTTATCATCTTTTCTCCTTTTTCTTTTATGGTTCATGCTTTATGTACTCTACTCAGAAATCTTTGACAATAATTTTAAATATTTTCCTGTTCCTTTTAAAAGTTATTTTTAGAAGAACAATATATGTAACTATATATTTAGTCTTTAAATTTAGGTCTACAATTCGATATAAAGAAATAATACCAAGTATACATAATCTCTTCCAGAAAATAAAAATACTGCCTCACTCATCTTAATACAGAATTAATCTCACATTAAACGAAACACATTTTGTCAAAAAACTAACAAACATATAAATTCTGTTTTCCTTACCTTACTGAATAGCACTGTCAACTTACATAAAAATCATGAACCGTATATGGATGGGACTATTTTTGGAGTATCTTTTCTGTCCCATTTAGTATTACCACACTATAATGCTTATAGATTTACAGTTAATCTTGGAATAAGTGAGCATAAGTCCTCTAGCTTTGTACTATTTTTCCAAAAAAAATTGAAAAATTATATATATATATATGTGTGTGTGTATGTTTGTGTGTGTGTGTATATATATATATAGAGAGAGAGAGACAGAGACAGAGAGAGTCATATATATTTATACATAGATAGTGAGACAGAGAGGGAGAGAGAGAGAGGAGTGACCTTCATATAAAATGTAGGATCATCTTGTCTTTCTAAAAAATAGCTTGCTGGAATTTTAGTTGAATTTTTATTGAACCCATAAATTAATCTGGGGATACTTGTTTTGTTTCTTCTATTCATATTAGGTTGAATTTTCACTTTTTTTTTCTAACTTCACCTTAACTCAGCAACACCATTGTGTTATTCTTGGGATTCCCTGTACTATACTATATTTCATATAGTTATTCCAGGAAGAATCCTAGAACTGTATAATACATGTCACTTGATTTTCTTCTTTCAATGTTCATGACCCTGTATTTTTTCCCAGTGTCAGCAGCTCTTTTTATGTTTTGTCTATTCTCCAACTGCTCATGATGGGAGATTAAGCAGTTTTCAGTTGCTCATTTATATACATAAGCAGAATTATTTACTTCCTTTTTTTTTTTAATTCTCTGTTGGATCTACAGTGATTGTTATCTCCTTCCTTATATTAAGAATTTCAGTTTTCTCTCATTCCTGTTCAGTCTTACAAGCAGTCATAAAGCTTATTCAGATTTTCAAAGAACCCACTTGTAAATTCACCAATTTTTAATATCAATCCTCTTTTCTATTATATTCATTTCTGCTCTTTATCATTTCCTTCCTTTTCTTTCCTTTGGATTGATGTTACTCAACTATCATCATGATATCATGATGTTATCATTAACGGCAAGTTTCCTTGTTCCCTAATATATGCATTGAAAGCTATGAAATGTCTTGTAAATTTTGTTTAGTCTGTGCCCAAAAAGTTTAATAAACTGTACCATATATCCATATATTTGAAAATATATTTTATAATTTTATTGTGATTTATTTTTGAGCCACTGATTAATTAGAAATACAATATCCTTTTTACAAAGAGTTGGGAATTTTCAAGTTTACTTTATGTTATTGACTAGTATCTTAATAATATCATGAACAGAAAGGTATTGATCGCCTTGGATTCCTTGAAATTTATTAACATTCGACTTATAAAACCTTTGTTCAATTTTGATAAGTTTTCCATGTGAACTTGCAAACAATGTGCATTGCCTCAGTTGGATATAAGTTTAGATCATTAAAATTAGGTCAGTTTTGCTACCTGTGCTCTCAGATCTACTGTATCATTACTAATTATTTTTCTCTTTATATATTAGTTATGAACAATAGTGTATGAACATCTCCCATTACAATCTTGAATACATATATGTATATGATATACATATATAATATTGTATAATACTCTTATTCTGACCCACTAGGTTATAAATACTCCAAAATTCAAAATGAGTCTTTGAAATCAGATACAATATTAAAATTATAACTCTATAACTTGATAGTTTTGACTATTTCAACAAAGAGAAATGCAAATATAATGTTAATGAATCTGTGCTTTTTGTAGAATAATAAAATGATTTTTGGTTAAAGTTACAGAAATACTGATATAAAATGTGTTTTTTGGATCATAGGCAAATTCTTACATCAAAGTTTTAAGACAATAATCCACAAAGAGCAACCAGATAGCACTGATGATGTTAACTTTATTAAATTCAAGATTGTTACCATAAGGTGGATTTTTATATTTCATGATAATGAATTTCATCTCTAATAACTATAGAATGTCACTTGTAAGCACTGTGCATTTAAAAATCTTGAATAAAGAATTTAAACTGTTAAAAGTCATCCAGCAAAGATTTTAAACTTTTCTTTTAATCCTACCTGTAAACATTACTAAAAAGTTATACCATCTGGTTAGAAGTTAATGTAAAACATGAGGTCAAAAGTAGTTTGCAATTCAGAATTTTTTTATTTGAGAAAGTTAGTATATACATACGTCATCTATTATCGAACCCTCCCAGGAGGATCTGAGAGAGCTACAAATAATTAAACCCACTAATTTTTCTGTAACAATATTTATAAATGTGTACCCTACGTGAATAAACAAAGATTACAAGTGGTCTTATCTCAGGTGAGATTAGATTTAGTCACCAAACTATTAAAAAAATGTAATTTTTCAGAGCTTTTGTTATTTCTGATTTGAACAAGGCACTACAGAACAGTGGAAGACAAATTTATCTGTATTCTAAGCCTAGAGTAAGATATTTTATTTTAAATTATGATTCATTATGACATGTATGTAAATTGATATCATGATCAACTTATGTGACTGTAATTCTATGTGTAAATCAGAAACCATATTGCAAGTAGAAAAAATGTCAGAGAATATGTGGCCTAAAGTAGGACACTATGAATGTTCACTTTTTCATCATATTTGTCTTACAGTGCTTTCTTTTTTCACTATTTAATGTTGGAAATATTTGCCTTGAAGTTTTTGCTATACAATTTATGCATATTTCATGAAGAAAATATCTCTAATATCAAAAGTTTTATGAGGTTATTTTCACCATCATACATCAGTGACCTTTTCAATATTCTGTGTCTTGATTGAGTAGCCATTCAATTCACTCCCAGAATGCTAGTGTAAACATGGGGGAACCAGTTAATCTGAATATACTGTTTCAAAGGTCACCAAGCTTTTTTTAAAATATATTTCTTTATACTTCTTTTTAAAAAGATACATAAAAAGTAAATGCTAATACTTGTTTTGCTTTGATATAAGAATAACAAGGAAACTTTATACATTTTAAATGCAGTAAATACATTTAAAAATAGAAAAGTGTTAATTCATACTGTGTTATGTATTTCTGTTTATTTGCTGAAGACCTTTCTACTATTCAGGAAAAGATAGAATCCTAGACTATTGATAAATTTCAGTTTCAAAATGAATGTGCGAATGGAAAAGCCAAACTAGTAAATTATTAAGCATGTCAATATTGCTAATAAGAATTATGGAATATAATATCACATATTGTATCTACTTTATGTTCATAGCATTTGAAATATATATTCTAGATTGCATTACCCTATCTTAGGGAAAATCAAACACAATATTCAGTTATTTGGAAAGCTTTGGAAGTTTCCTGAAGTATATGCAAGATGACGAGAGGCATTTGAGAGAAAGAGGGGTATGAAGCCATATTTATGTGGCATAGCAGACCAAATCAACATTCTGTAGGCCAGATAATTATTGACCAATTATAGTGCTAAGAAAAAAAAAGCATCCAAAATATAAACTGCTTTCATTAATAAAAATCTAGATTGTCTGTATTATTAGTGTTACTTTAAGTGCATGTTAATTGATTGATAATTTGATATTCCAGATTTCTCCATACTTATGTTCATGCTGAATCCAGGTTAATAACTAAGAAAATTAAAACTTATCAAAAAAGGGAAAATTTTCATTAGTAGCATATTTCGTTAGAAAAAATGTAACTGTAACAATCTGTTATCACTGTGCTATATATAGAAATGTGTAAGCTTTGGATATTAAAATTACACCAATATTTCATGTGCTTACAAGAAGTTATTTGAATATTTATGCATTCTTTATATATCTCTTGTTTTCTTCAGGAGCTTTAGAGTCTAATAAAACTGTCACGGAATTTTCTGCTGAAATGAATAAACAAATGGATGCTTGGGTTCTTTTCATTACATAAATAAGAACATTATATCTTTTTAAAAACTTTTCACCCACAAAATAAACTGAAATTAATTGTGATTCTAAAATGACAGTATTCTCAATGTTCTATGGGAAACTTGTGAAGACCTGTTTATCTAGAATCTCTGAACCATATGTCTTTAATTTGCCTTATGTAAAAGAAAAAAAGGGGTATATTATCCCTAATGCTTTTCTTTCTGCTAAAATGACAACTGCAAAATTAAGATGTGAGACATTAAAGTGAATTCAGTACTATCACCTCTTTTTAACAACTTACATGTATCCAAATATAATCAATAAGAAGCATTTTCGAGTGGAAGAGTAAGAATTTTGAATAGCTGCTCTTCATCAAAAGCAAGAACACAGACAATTTATGAGAATTAACCTATTCAGAACTCTGGATATTTCCCAAAGACTTGCAACAATCCAAGAATGATTTAACTACAAAAATTGCTTATTTTCAGAGCAGTGAGCTAGGTGGTATTATAAAATGCCCGAAAAACTGTTTTTATCTCTATCCCCAAAAGAATTACTTTATCTATATACTTTAATCAAACTTTTGCTTATAAAAGCCTTTCGTGAGAATGTAATCATTTTGAGGGGAAGGAAAAAAAGACGTGTTTACCAAATGTAACCTAATTACATAACCCCAAATACCCAAACTGAATGTACACATGATTTCATTATTTCATTTTTACTGTTTAGTAACAGTAAAAATAGGTTCATACACTGTAACGCATATTAGTCTCAGTGTACTTCATTTTGTTCCATTATAAATATTTTCATTAAATTATCTAGGGAAATTGCTTAAATTATTAATCAGAACAAACCTTTAAATTTATAACATTTCTGCACAGTATATTGCATTTACTCAGCCATTTTATGAAATATGAATGTTTCATGGTGGTTTCATACTATTTGCAAAAGCAATGATGATGAAGCATTTCAGTGATTTTTTTTTTGATTCAATTTCATATCTTAGTTTTAAAAACATATAAAGATACACATTAATAAAAATCCATTAAGTGATAAAACAAGACTGTAACATATTTAATATTCCCCTTAGAATGAGAGAAGAGTGCTCTATAACTACATTGATTTAAACGTACTAAGGTATTAAACAACTACTAAGACAACATTTCTTTATGTACACGTACAGCTGACTAAATATTTGGGTAAATAAACAGGAACAAAAAGGCAACTGCTTTACTTTGAGGATTGTACATATCGTTAAAAGTGTATTGAAAAAGATCATTTAATGTAAAGCATAAATTTAAATTACTGAAGAATTACAATGCTAATGAATAAAATAACAGTTTGAAATTTAATGGCACTGGTTTACTTTAACAAAAATCTGTGTATCTCTATATACACGGGGGGGTTATTATTAAATTTATTGTTAAATTTTTAATGAGAACAAACCTTTACATCCACTGTTTTTACTCAGTAAACCAAAAGCAAAGCCATCTCATTTAAAGTTATCATTAATACTGAGATAAATTATAACTGAAATATAAGACTCAAATTGGAGTCCAACTCTTAATAAGGTGTCATCAATTTATCATTACTATGTTGATAACAAAATAGCAAAAGTGCTATATGTCCATCAGATTGCTCAATTATTGATACAGTAAGAAAAACTATCTTTGTCTCAGTATACTTAGTACTTAAAAGTGTATTCTCACCTGGTTTTGAGTGAGTAGTTTATTGTGCAGGTGAAGGAAACGCTGGTATGAAGGAGAGCACTGCAAGACGTCCGGACACAAGTCAATAAAGGGCACGGAATCAAACCAGGTACCGGTGCTGTGGGACTGGACTTAATACTGCAGGAGAAACTCCAGGAGTTCCTCCAGGTCAGTGGCCGTGGGTCGCCCACCAGGGCCAGTGACTGACTCTGTGCCCTCACGGAGACTGGGCCGCAGGACCTCTCGGGAAGACCGGCAGCCATGGACAGCCTGGTTGCCCTGATATGGCAGCGAGTTTGGTATCTGGGAGGACACTGGGACTGCCGCCTGCACGTGCCCTCCGCTGGGCTGACAGCAACAGACTCACTTGAGCACGCATACCCGCTGGCCTAAGGGCGCCTCTACTCTCTCCAGCGTTTCTCCTATAGCTGGAGCCCCGCAATTCACCTCCGATAACAAGAGCCGCGACGAATGCTCGCGATATCCGCAGACCTGGACGCCAGATCCCCGGATGAGAGGCGTGCGCGCCTCGGGAATCGCGATGCTGGGCTCTGAGAAAAGGCAGAGGAGCCAGCGGTCGGTTCTACACACTGCTGTAAGGTATGCTCCTCTGGGAATAAAGGGTTCTGTTTTATCCCAGATTTATGCCCAGTATTCCTATTTGAGAAACTCTTTTAAAGAAATAATTTTAAAAAGGATAAATGTGTGGTAAGAAGGCATCAGTTAACACCGCTCTACTGTGGAATGCCCCTATAAATACTGGATGCTCAAATATTGTGTGCTATTATCTTAATAGCATCACACCTGTGTACAGTAATTAATACGATGGAAATATATACAATTCAACTGTTTACATGGAACTTCTAATGCCATCAGAACATTCTAATTATATACTGTTCAAAATTAAAATAAATATTTGTAATTACAAGAAATCATAAATATGACATATTTATAGACATGACTATATGATCAAATATATTATATAGTCTACATTTAAAATTATAAAAAATTAATGTTTTTAATAGTTTAAGATATTCCAGCGCAGTGAGAACATTTTATTTCTCAAGTGACTCCAAAATGTGCATCAGAACTTGCATAAGGAATGTTAATATTTGAATTTGTTACTATACAAATGAAATCAATAATTTTTAACAAACAAGGTAACTGTTAAAATATTCCAATTGACTTTTCAATGGATTCATTTTATAAATCTGCTTTAAATATTAAATGTCATCTAAACTATAATTTATTGTCTTTATACTAATGTAACCTCATCACTTCAGAGCTGGTATGTATATATACATAAACACACAATATACATATACATATAATTTCTGCTATAAACACTAAACTATTTCATATATTTTTATATGATAATTCCTTCTTAGAAGCAAAGCACCATTTCCATTCCTTTCAGTTCTGCACAGGTGAAAATGACAGCAAAATCAATAAAGAGAATTGTAAGGTCAGGATGAAGAACATCCACAGTTCAGATCTTAATTTCAGGAACAATTTGCCATGACATCTGTGTAGTCTCTTCATGGTAGTTTAGCAGATCTGACAGCTAATTAATTATAAAGCAAGATTAGAGACTGGACAGAAATGCTGGCAGAGGAGAATTCATCTTTTGTGTCAACATGTTTCAGTATAGTCATTTTCTTAGGGCTGAAACACATACCCAGGTAAATCATTGTTTATCTTTAAGCTCAAAAAGGAAATCCAACATGACATGAACAATTACCAGGATAGTCTCAGAGAAATGCATTCTCAAAAAAGAAACATTTAAACAAATTAGAACTGTGTGACATCTGAGATTTTGCTGTTTTTTGCCTAAATTATATGCAGTGTCTAATTATGATTTAAGAATAGAAAGTTCAAGGTAAAAATACTATTGTAATATAGGAAAGCTTAACTGATAAAATATTTTCCATTGTTAATAATTCAGAAATGTGTATTGAGCTAGTCAGAAACCCTATCTTTATTTATTTCTGCATAAAGTAAAGCCAAATAAACAAACACTTGTTACTCCAATCAAGTTTTTCAACATTATATTCTATTAAAAATAAATGCAGAAACTTCCAGTTTCTAATCTGGTATGTAAGTAAATATACATTTATTTTTATATGTTTAAATATATATTTAAAAGTAAAAATAAGTTTACATTTACTCTGTCTTAACAAGTAAAAATCTATACAAAATGAAAAATCTACTCTTCTTAGATCTAGAAGTGAAGGTAGGTCCTAGGACAAACAGCTGCCTCTAAAATTGGCAGAACAGAAAATCACAATTTAGTAGAGCAGAAATCCACTAAAAGAAACCTCAGTGAGAACCAGTAATGGGTAGGAAATCTAATATTTAATTAATAAATTGCTTAGAAACTCAAGGCGAACAAATCTGAGTCAAGTATTCTTAATGAACCTAGTCATAGGAGACCCATGCTTTTGTTAGTTTTAACACCAGGAGCTTGACAAGATTATGAAGTGACTATCAGAGAAAAGTCCTCTTAAATTTTTTAAAATTGTTTTTTTTAGGAAGTATGGGATTTTGTGGCCAAAGGGTTACGTTCTCTTGGAGTTAGAAAATATATATAGCCCTGTTAACATAAGAAGTCTTAATTTTCTTTATGAAATTATGTCTGTATGTTTATTATTTTGAGTTAATGTCTATAGATTCTCCCCTCCATTTCTTTTTCCTGATGTTCAGTGTCAGTATGGGTTGCTAATTTTAATGAAATAGACCCCTTACAGCTAAGCTAGCTATATAATTCTGAACCAGTTCAATGACTTCTCTAGGCCTTACCAATATTTAATGTCAAAATAATGAAAGGCTAGACTCTAAGTTGCATTGTGTGCTAGAAATGAATTATTCTATGTATATTAAGTGTTGTTTTGCTTGTCAGCTCTGTTTTCCTAGCTGAAACCTTTAAAGAATATATCAATGTAATCAATTGTGAATATACGCTCATAGAATACAGTGATGGAAGGAAATATAAAACTTCCAGATAAAGCATTTGGGAGCAGGTAGTTTACTTGAAAGGTATCCCAGGAAGTAGAATTGAGGGAGTGGTCAAATGAAACAGAGAGAAGATAAAAGTAAAAAAAAGAGTTGGTCAACACTATAGAAAAGATAAGCCTATCCTTGTTATGGACCAAGTGGTAGAATGTACTGTGTAGAACGCACCTTAGCATATGAGAACAAACCTGGAGAATTTAGCTACCACTCTATGTGCTCCATTTATTAATAGTTCCTTCTGTAGTTATCAAATCCCAGACTTTCAAGGTGCACCTCTGTTCAGCAGAAGAGCTTTTCACATCTTTGGAAAAAACAGCAAGAGGCCAGGGTGCTTGCTTGATGTAGGACCATTAGGGCTAACTGTGTGGCAGACATTGTTTAAATACTTCAGAGACAATAACTATGTTACCTTATGTCACCTTATTTATCTTTAGAGGCAATAACTATTTTACCATTCAGAAACATATAAATATTATCTCTGTTATACAGATGAAGAAACTAAAGTATACATAGACTGACAAATATCCAATATAACAAAACTAGACAATGATTAAATCAGAATCAAACCTCTAGCAGTCTGGTTCTAGAACTTGCATTATCAGTAATGAAATTGCACATTGGCCTTAAAGACTTAAACATGTATATTTAATATTACTGCTAGTAAGCAGTTTTTCCCCAAATAAATGCCACTGAAAAATTGTTAAGTCTCAGATAATCTGGCGTGTAGCCCATGATGTCTCATAACCTTATCAATATCTGTTACAGATGAATTTTACAAATTTAGTAGGTCAAAGCACATGAGTATAATTTGCTATACTGGTTTACCAATAAGAAAGAACATTGCCCATTAAAACTTGGTAGCAGAAAACTACTACCCCAAACTATTTTAGTTGTTTTATTACTATTATTCTTTAATTTAGCTTGATTAATTGTCTGTAGTGTATTCTGTAGATCAGTTTGCCCTCTTTATTTTGATAGTCTACTATGTGTTTTAATTCTACTCATGGTACCATCTTACTCCTAACAAGTGTGAAAAGGTATTTTCATTTAAATTTTTTTTACATTTTACAAATTTTTATTTTATTTTTCCAGTTTTAGTGAGATATAATTGACATATAACCTTGTATTAGTTTAAGGTGTACAATGTAGTGATTTATATATATGTTGAGAAAAAAGTACCACAATTAATTTGGTTAGCATACATCACATACTTACAATATTTATACATTAATTATTTAATATTAAGTTATTGCACGCACAAATAAAGTACTATACAAAATTTAATATTCATGCACTATCATAGGAGGAAAATCTATAATGTTTTTATTGAAAACTCTTCACACCAAGTCCTGAGTTTCCATGAGTCAGTTGATCATATTTACATCATTACTATTGTTATTGTTATAACTATATTATATCTCTTTTATTTCATACTAATACAAAATTTCACACAAACATCAAGACACATTATACTCCATTGCAACTTTAGTAAACATGCCAGAAGATCCATTTCTCTTTGTTTTTCTGTTCTTTTCATCTTTTATGTGCTTATCTTGAAATCCTTGTTCTGATTAAGTTGCCATTTGGTCAGGTACATTGCTATAAGTTTTGTTTTATATTTTTTCTCCTTCAATATTGTTTGATATCATCTAGTGCCTTTTATAAAACAGCAAAATGAAAAAAAAAATTTCTTTGGTCCTAAAAAAGCCCAACAGAACTGTTATGTAGCTGAGCAGGATGTTCTTAGGGTGATCCTTTTCCTATCAGAGCACATACACACTGCTCTTCTGTATGCTGACTTCCTGTTGCACATGAGAGGCCTTGGCATAATATAATTATCTTTGTCCTGTAAGTAAACTACTTTCTCTTTAAACATTTGTGATATTTCCTCTTTATCCTTGAAATTCAGGTATTTTCATCAAAATATATTTTTTAAGCTAAATTGAGGTATACATGATGTACAAAAAAATCACACATATTTGATGTATATATGTTCATGACTTTGCACATATGCATATATCTGTAATACCCTCACCACAGTCAAGATACTAATCATATCAAAGGAAGCCCAAGAGACTTGCAAGATGGCGGCATGAGAGGTGAGATGGAGAGCATCTCCCAAAACCACAAATTGTACAAAAATATACTTAATTAATACAACTAACCTTAAAATAGCAACAACAAAGAAGGCTGAACCCGACTGCAAACAGACCTCATGAACAGAGCAGACCTCATGAAACAGGGTAACGTAGGAAACCCTTAATCTTGTGGGACCCAAGCCCTTCCCCCACCCCAGCTCACTGGTGAGAGGAAGAGAAATGGAGCAGGGGAGGGGTTAGAAGACTGGGACTGCTGGACACCTAGCCCTGGAGATCTGCTTTGTGAGCAGAATCCTATAGTGTGTGGTGCTCTGGACGTTAGGGAGCTCAGACAGGCGGAGTGCTTGAGAAATCAACATTCCGGCCATTTGTGGAGGACGGGATCCACACCCGGCCACTCTGTGTCAGAGGAAAGGCAGGAAGTCTGAGATGCTTCCTAGCAGCCAGACGGCTGCTGAAGGGGTGGGGTTTGCACGGAGATTGCTGGGCGGGAGAAGGGTGAGCTGGACAAGGTTGTCTGGGAGCGCTCTGCCAAGTTGTTTGGGAACTTTGGGGAGCTTCAGGTGTTCCATCCCCCTGGATGTCTATTGAGCTCTGAGGTCCCCCACTGTGACACAGCCTGCCAAACCTTCCTACTGGCCTGCAGGCATGTGCTCGCAAACTGGCAGTAACTGCGCAGGCATCAGGCCAACCAGAGGGAGGCCCCTCCTACCACAGCTATTGACGCAAAGCACAGAGGCTTACACATGTGTGCTTGGCCCACTGGCTCTGACACTGGAGACAAGCACTGCAGACAGAAATCAGGAAACAGATCTTTCCTACCCCCAGGCACCAGCTCCGCTCCCCTCTGACCCCCAACTTCACTCTATGGGCTAAGCAACTCCAGAGACTGGAGTTTTGGTGCACTAGTGGGCACCACACAGAAACATAAAATGACAAAAGAACATGGTTCAGACTAAAATCTCACAAACCCCAGAGAGAGGGCTAAATGAAACCAAAATCACCAATCATCCTGAAAGAGAGTTCAAAATAACAATTACAAACATGCTTATGGAGGTACAGAAAAATATTCAAAAACTCAAGAACGAATTTAAGTTTGAGATTCAATCATTAAGAAATTCCATATCTGAAATGCAACATACAATGGAGGGATTTAAAAGCAGATTAGATATAGTAGAAGAGACAGTAAATGGAATAGAAATTAGAAGGAATACAAAGAAGCTGAGGCACAGAAAGGAAAAAGAATCTCTTAGAATGAAAGAATATTGAAAGAACTCTGTGACCAATCCAAATGGAACAATATTCGCATATAGGGGTACCAGAAGAAGAAGAGAGAGAAAAAGGGATAGAAAGTGTCATAGAGGAGCTAATTGCTGAAAACTTCCCCAATCTGGGAAGGAGATAGTCTCTCAAGGCATGGAGGTGCACAGATCTCCCAACACAAGGGACCCAAGAAAACAACATCAAGACATATAATAATTAAAATGCAAAGATCAAGGATAAAGACAGACTTTTAAAAGCAGCTAGAGAGAGAAAAAAGATCACATACAAAGGAAAACCCATCAGGCTATCATCAGACTTCTCGACAGAAACCTTATAGACCAGAAGGGAGTGGCATGATATATTTAATGCAATGAGGCAGAAGGGCCTTGAACCAAGAATACTTTACCCAGCAAGGTTATCATTTAAATTTGAAGGAGGGATTAAACAATTCCCAGGTAAGCAAAAGCTGAGAGAATATACCTCCCACAAACCACCTCTACAGTGCATTTTGGAGGGACTCCTATAGAAGGAAGTATTCCTAAGGCTAAAAAGATGTCACCCAAGGGAAGACAAAGAATGCAGAATATGATTCATGACATACAAAGAAAGGAGGTAGAAGAAAAAGGAGGAAAAAAAATAACCTTTAGTTTGTGTTTATAATAGTATATGAAGTAAGTTAAATTAGACTGTAAGATAGTAAGAGAATTGCCCTTGAGCCTTTGGTAACCGTGAATCTAAAGCCTGCAATGGCAATAAGTACGGACCTATCGACAATCACCCTAAATGTAAATGGTCTGAATGCACCAATCAAAAGACATAGAGTTACTGAATGGATAAAAAACAAGACCCATCTATATGCTACCTACAAGAGACTCACTTCAAACCCAAAGACATAGACAGACTGAAAGTGAAGGGATGGTAAAGGATATTTCGTGCAACTTATAGTGAGAAAAAAAAAGGAGTTGCAGTACCGGTATCAGACAAAATAGACTTCAAAACATAAAGTCACAAGAGATAAAGAAGGACATTACATAATGATAAGGGTTTCTGTCCATCAAGAGGATATAACCATTATAAATATCTATGCACCCAACATCGGAGCACCTACATATGTGAAACAAATACTAACAGAATTAAAGGGGGAAATAGAATGTAATGCATTCATTTTAGGAGACTTCATCACACAACTCACTCCGAAGGTCAGATCAACCAGACAGAAAATAAGTAAGGAGACAGAGGCACTGAACAACACATTAGGACAGATATACCTAAGAGACATCTCTGGAACACTCCACCCAAAAGCATAACGATACACATTCTTATCAAGTGCGCCTGAAGAGAACCAGATCATCTGAGCTGTTTGACAGAGTCCAGGCCCAGAGGCCACCCCAGAAGAATTGGAGAAGCCCGACCTGTTCCCCCTCATTTCTATTTTACTTCTTGCTGTTCTTTGCATTCTCATAATAATATTTTTCTGTTCAGTGGTTAGAGAACATCCTGTAAGTTCTACTTCTGAGAAATTGGATTAAGATGCTGGAAGCCAACCTATTCCGCCTGCCTGATGGCACAGCCCAGGAGGCCAATGGATGGATGCCGCACAGCGGGCCTCCAAAGGGGAAGCTACTCATATCTCCTCTATTGTTTAATCTGACCATTTCCCCAGTCTGAACAGCCCTCACTAATCAGAAAAACCCCTAGAAAAAAGACTATCAGGAGCCCTGGAGCACTCATAAAACTCAGCTTGTGACTCTACACATTCCCCTCAGGCCTGTGGGCTATTGTCCTTGGGTTGAAAAGTAGAGGAGAGTGACTTCAGAGTACCCCTCCTTGGTTAATTTAGCTTCTAGAAAAAACAAGAGGTGACTGAGTGTAGGTCAGGAAAACAGGTGGAAAAATATTGGTAGAGTTCCCTTATGAATTATTACTATATAAATTACAGTAAGCATTGTTATACTCAAAATCAACAGAATGAGTGTTGCTCATTCTCCCATAAATAATTGAAAGGAAAAAACATGCCCTTGCAGTAAGCCTAAATGAGAGTCCGGTCAAACAAGTTTTAAGACACAAAGCACTGTAATGCCTTGAAGGAATTTAGCCTGAGGTTAGGATCTAAAGACATGAGAGCTACAGATAAATCTTGGAAAGGGAAGCATGGTGACCTTTCAGGGTCAAGAAAGCAGAAGGACATTCCTAGAATAAGATTATGCCATAAATCACTGAATGACACTTGTTTTATGATAATTTTATTATGATTTTTTGTAAACCATCCCCCTGTATATTGCTTGAAGTTTCTGCCAATAAACAGGCCAGACCAGCTTAGCATCTTTGCTAGTGTCTGCGTCCTCACTACCTTCACCAACGCCGTCTCACTCCCCTTCGACACCTCACCCCGGCTGGAGCTGGACTCCAGCGCTACATTTCCAAGAAGAGATCATATATTAGGCCACAAAAAGAGCCTTAGTAAATTCAAAAAGATTGAAATTGTACCAACCAGCTCCTTAGACCTCAAAGGTATGAAACCAGAAATAAATTGTGCAAAAAAGACCAAAAGGCCCACATTTACATGGAGGCTTAATATGCTCCTAAATAATCAATGGATCAATGACCAAATAAATTGATCAAACAATATATGGAGACAAATGACAACAATAATTCAACACCACAAAATCCATGGGATGCAGTGAAGGCTGTGCTAAGAGGGAAATATAATTCAATAAAGGTCTACCTCAGGAAAGGGGAACAATTCCATATGAACAGTCTAAACTCACAATTAACAAAATTAGAAAAAGAACAAATGAGGCCCAAAGTCTGTAGAAGGAGGGACATAATAAAGATTAGAGCAGAAATATATAAAGAAGAATAAAACAATAGAAAGAATCAATGACAGCAGGAGGTGATTCTTTGAGAAAATAAATAAAATAGATAAATCCTGAACCAAAATTATCAAGGAAAAATAGAGAGTCTACACACATAAACAGAACCAGAAATGAGAAAGTAAAAATCACTACGAACACCACAGAAATACAAAGAATTATTAGAGAATACTATGAAAAAATATGTGCTAACAAAATGGATAACCTAGAAGAAATGGAGAACTTTATAGAAAAATACTACTTTCCAAGGCTGACCCAGGAAGAAACAAACTGAAGAGACCAATTACCCACAACAAAATTGAACTGGTTATCAAAAAACTACCTAAGAATAAAACTCCTTTCCCAGATGGATTCACAGCTGAATTTTATCCAACATTTAGTGAAGACCTAATACCCATCCTCATTAAAGTTTTCAAAAAGTATAAGAGGAGAGAATACTTCCAAATTTATTCCATGAGGCCAGCATCACTCTAATATCAAAATCAGGCAAAAACACCACAAAAAAAGAAAATTACAGACCAATATGCCTGATGAACATAGATGCAAAAATACTCAGCAAAATATTAGCAAACCAAATTCAAAACTACATCAGGAGGATCATACATCATGATCTAGTGGGATTCATACCTGGAATGCAAGGACAGTAAAATATTAAAAAATCCATCAACATCATACACAACATCAACAAAAAGAAAGACAAAAAACACATGATCATCTCCATAGATGCTGAAAAAGCATTTAACAAAATTCAACATCCATTCATGATAAAAACTCTACAAAATGGGTATAGAGGGCAAGTACCTCAACATAATAAAGTCCATATATATAAAACTCACAGCCAACATCATACTTACCAGCGAGAAGCTCAAAGCTTTTCCTGTAAGATCATGAACAAGACAAGGATGCCCACTCTCACCACTTTTATTCAACATAGTTCTGGAGGTCCTGGCCATGGCAGTCAGCACAAAGAAATAAAAGGCATCCAGATTGGCAAGGAAGAAGTTAAACTGTCACTTTTTACAAATGACATGATATTGTACATAAAAAACCGTAAAGAGTCCACTCCAAAACTACTAGATATAATATCTCAATTCAGCAAAGTTGCGGGATGCAATATTAATACACAGAAATCTGTTGCATTCCTATACACTAATGATGAACTAGCAGAAAGAGAAATGAAGAAAACAATTCCATTGACAGTTGCATCAAAAAGAATAAAATACCTCAGGATAAACCCAACCAAGGAAGTGAAAGACCTATACTCTGAAAACTACAAGACCCTCATGAGAGAAATTAAGACACCAATAAATGGAAATACATCCCATGCTCATGGATAGGAAGCATTAATATTTTCAAAGTGGCCATCCTGCCTAAAGCAATCTACAGATTCAATGCAATTCCTATCAAAATACCAATAGCATTCTTCAACAAACTAGAGCAAAGAGTTCTAAAATTCACATGGAACCACAAAAGACCCTGAATATCCAAAGCAATCTTGAGAAGGAAGAATAAAGCTGGGGCAATTATGCTCCCATATTTCAAGTTCTACTACAAAGCCACAGTAATCAAGACAATTTGGTACTGGCACAAGAACAAATGCATAGACCAATAGAACAGAATAGAGAGTCCACATATAAACCCAAAGATATGATAAAGGAGCATAGACATGCAATGGTGAAATGACAGCCTCTTCAGCAACTTGTGCTGGCAAAACTGGACAGCTACACACGAGAGTTAAACTGGGTTATTGTCTAACCCCATGCACAAATGTAAACTCAAAATGAATCAAAGACCTGAATGTAATTTGTGAAACCATAAAACTCTTAGAAGAAAACATAGGCAAAAATCTTTTGAATACAAACATGATCAACTTTTTCCTGGATGCATCTCCTCAGGCAACGGAAACAAAAGCTAAAATGATCAAATTGGACTACATCAAGCTGAAAATCTTCTGTACAGCCAAGGACATGAATTAGCAGAACAAAAAGGCATCCTAAAGTATGGGAGAATATATTTGTAAATGACATATTTGACAACGGGTTAACATCCAAAATATATAAAGAACTCATGTGCCTCAACAACCAAAAAGCAAATAACCCTATTAAAAAATGAGTGGAGTTTATGAACAGATACTTCTCCAAAGAAGAAATTGAGATGGCAAACAGACCCATAAAAAGATGCTCCACATCGCTAATCATCAGGGAAATGCAAATTAAAACCACAGCTCGCTATCCCCTCACAGCCGTTAGGATGGACAACATTGAAAAGACTAGGAAAATCAAATTCTGGCAAGGATGTGGAGAAAGGGGAACCCTCCTACAGTGCTGGTGGGAATGTAAATTAGTTTAACCATTGTGGAATCCAATATGGAGGTTCCTCAAAAAACTAAAAGTAGAAATATCATTTGACCCTGAAATTCCACTCCTAGGAATTTACCCAAAGAAAATAAGTTCTCAGGTTCAAAAAAAATATGCACCTCTCTGTTTATTGCACCTGTATTTACAATAGCCAAGATATGGAAGGAATGTAAGTTTCCATCAGTAGATGAATGGATAAAGAGTTGGTACATATACACAGTGTAATACCATTCAACCATGAGAAAGAAAGAAATCCTACCATTTGCAATAACATGGATGGAGCTAGAGGGTATTATACTCAGTGAAATAAGTCAGGTAGAGAAAGACAAATACCAAATGATTTCCCTCATTTATGGAGTATAACATCAAAGCAAAACTGTAGGAACAAAGGGGAAGCAGACTCACAGAGTCCAAGAAGGTACAAGCAATTATCAAAGGGTAGGGGTCGAGGATAGTGTGTGGGGAGTGAGGGAGAAGGTGATTGAGGGGTATTATGGTTAGTACACATGGTGTACGGGGGAACATGGGGAAGACAGTGTAGCACATAGAAGACAAGTAGTAACTTTGTGGCATCTTTCTATACTGATGGACAGAGACTGCAGTGGGGTGTTAGGGGAAACTCAGATGAATGTAGTAATCACATTGTTTTTCATGTGAAACCTTCATAAGAGTGTGTATCAATGATACCTTAATAAAAATTTTTTTAATAATTTAAAAATGTATGCCACCATGTTCCTAGAATCTTCCTTCATTTTTCCCCTTTTTAAGAATTTTTGAATTGAATATTAAGTATATACAGAAAGTTTATATGTTGATGAACTTTACAATATCAAGACTCCTGAACAATTACTACCGAGAACTACTGAAATGTTCCAGCTCATTACCTTCATCACAAAAGTCTCCCTCAATCTCCCTAGTCATTACACCTCCTCGAAGATCACCATTAGTCTCACCTCTGTCCCCAAAGATTGTATGGCTTTTATTTTGTTTTTAACTTTATGTAAATGAAAACAGTATATATATTTTGTCTATATTTTTCAGTTGTTAACAGTGTGTTGGTGATATTCTTTATCCACATTGTTTTGTGTATCCATACATCATTCATTTTTATTTTTGTACTGTATTTTTTATGAATGTGTCACAATTTTAATTAGTGTCACATTAGTTTCAATGTGAGCTACTACAGATTATATTGCTATGAATACACATGTCCTTCTCTTTTGTTCGGATATATACTTCTTTCTCTTGGTTGTAGCTCTAGAAATGAATTGTTTGATTATAGGGCATGTATATGTTCAACTCTGGTAAATGTCATCAGTTTTACAATGTATCAGTTTCATCTCCACCCCACAGCGACATTCCTGTTACCAACTGGGAAAACAAGATGGAGGTAATTCTGTACAGAGAGACCTTGTTAAAATAAGCTCTTATTTTCCTCTTGCCTCCTCACATGGTTTAGTTGCTTTTCCACGTTGCCTCTCTTATTCAACCTGGTATAAAATCACTGAGGTTTTGCCACTTTTTTGGGTCTTCATTCCTTATGAAGGCTCCCGTATAACATAAAACTTGCATGAATAAATTGTTGATTTTTCTCCTGTTGATCTTTTACCAATTTAATAATCAAACCCAGGCAAAAAACCCTAAAAGGTAAAATTTTGCCTCTCTCTGAAGTATTAATATGTATTTCCTGCATCATTAAGGAAGTTAAGCTACATTTTCATTTTTTACCAGCCAATTATGTATACCTTTTTTGTACATTTTTAATTGATTTTTTCTCATATATTTTAAGAATTATATTTTTACTAGGTAAGGCAAAAGATGCCCCAATAAAAATGTAAAAGAAAGTTGAACTTATCATTGTCTGGTAAGAGAGTATATTACCATTCATGTGCAAGTTCAGGGAGCTTCTCCAAGCAGAAATTTGAATAACTGTATCAAAAAGAGCATATATCTCAAATGAGGAAAGATTCTTAGTTCAAGTTTCTGCTCATTCAGCAGACTGTAAATTCTTTGTGATCGATTGGACATACTCAGTTATCACACCACAGATGCTTGGAAATCTGGTTTGAAACAAGTCTGATATGAGTTGCTTAAGAGCCAGCAGACCTGTTTTCTTAGGGAGATGCACAATGGTGAAGCTTAGCAGATATTTTGTCATCAATATATTTTGGATAGAGGAACTTTGCCAGTTAATATGTATTGTTACTGTGTCACCATTCTGGCTTGCTTTTTCACATTGTTAAAGATGTTTTTTGTTTTAATGAATAAAGCTTTCACACAGCTTAATTCACAAACTTCTTAATAATTAGAGCCTTGTTATTAATACTCATTTTAAAAATTGCTCCTTAACCCAAAGTCAAGAAAACTTTTCTGTTTTATTTTCCCATTTGGATTAACAGTCCACCTCAAGCTAAATTGTATGTGTGGGATGAATTAGGATAATGTTACACTTTGTCCATTTAGATATCTACTTGACTCCAGTACCTTTTATTGAAAAAAAATTAAATCCCTCAGTGTTCTGTAGTGCCACATTTGTCAATAATCAAATATTTCATTTGTGAGACATTTGCTTGAGTTTTTATTCTGTTTTTTTTTATCATTGTTTCAAAATCAAACTCTTTTCTAAGCTTAGGCTTCATATTTCTTTAAGGTATAATAATATAAATCCTAATGTATTTTCATACAGTATAAATATCTTTAAGAGTGTTAAAACCCACAAATTGGCATGGCTTTCAAATTCCAAAGCACTTTAATAAAAATCATTTTTTTATTTTATCATAGTATCACTTTGGTGTAGACTGGCCTGCCTCGTTCATTCTCACAGTAATTATGAAGCTATGACCACTAACAGCCAACTAGCAGCTTTCCCATGGTCCTTGCTTAAGTTCTTTATTGTAAATCAGGAAAATAGTCTCCTTTAGGAAAGAAAAAGGTTTTGATACAGAAATATAACTAAATTTTTTTTAATGTATGATTTTTAAATCAGGAAATTTCAAGGAATTTCTATTATAGTATTACCTTAAGTTTTCCCAGTAAGCAAGAGAATTTATAAATATGTGTATCATTTATCTAATTGTTTTCTTTACTTTCAGTTTTATTTGTTTTTACATAAATGTTTTCTAACTTACACAATTGCTTCTACACCCAACTGACCTTAAGCTTCTCTAATTGGAAATTATGCTGGGAAAGTAAAGTATATAAGCACAAGGCTCTATAAAAACAGAAATACCTAAATTAAAATCTTAATGCAGTAATCAGGAGATATGTAGCACTGAACAGATTGAAACTACATCTGTAAAATGGGAACAAAATACCAACTTTATCTCTGAATTTACAGAATCAAAGATGCTTTTATGGTGAAAAGTCAACAAGTTTGTCAAATATTGAGTTATTACAGAACTGTCCTTAAAGAGTTGTGAGATGGTTCTGTTAAGTTCTTCCAGAAGGCATTTAAGGTATTACCTTTTCAAGAGGAGACTACAACAAAGATCGGAATCTTTAAAGAAAGCTATTAAATCTCGGAGATACATTCTCAAGCACAACCTGAAATGAACTTTAATCTCACTAATTGATTTCCAATTAAAAAATAAAATTCAGGCATGGAAATCTTTAGGTATTCAAAATGACTGACTTGTGTTAACTTCCTCAATTTATAGGCAGATTTTTGCAATTCTCCTGTGGATAAATTAACACCATTTAATGCAAGGCACTTGGAAAAGAAGTAAGGGTTCTGATACTCTTCTGAGGGCAACAATTCTTATTCTGTCCTGTGGATAGAAGGTTCTCAGCATGTACACTCTTGGATTGGAAGGCTTATGGTACTTAGGTTTAACTCTTCTCCTTGACGATGGGTATGCATGTCTCCTGTCCACTCCTAGGAGAGCTGTAGAAACAAGGTTAGGGCTCAGAATATCAGGTTAATAGAGCAGATTTAATACCAGTGCTGCAATCCTATTCTGAGACTAGGCACAGATATTTGCAATAACAGTCCATCTTGCTCAAACTCCATTATCTCTGTATTTCTAAGTTGTAAAGATTTTTCACTGATGTTCATGGTTCTTCTTTAAGAATGTGGGTCAAAGGAATAGTTTCTCTCCTTGCCTTATTTGCTTTCAAGAATCCAAGATGATGATCTAAATACAGTTAACTCAATTATTTTTTATCACTTTGAGAGATCAGTTTAATAAATAAGGAAGATTCTTCCATCTGGGTCATCTTGACCAGCATAAAATCACTTTTGATTCATCATGACACATATTGAACCAAAATATACTTGCTGTAAAATGCTAAACATTTAAATGACCTTGGTGCTTCCCTTACTAAGGAAACCATCTGTAGAGGAAAATTGCCATATGCAGACTGAAATAAGCTTCAACACCTTTTCCTTCCTCAAATGTAAATTTAGATAATCGCAAGTAAGCCTGAAAGAAAAATATTTCACCCTCTAGAGGTTCCTTAAAACATCATTCATTTGAGGCATTTTTTAACTACTTTTATGTGGCAGTCTAAATATTTCCCACAGAGCATTCAGCCATTTTGTTTATTTCAAATATTTTTTGAGCATAAAGAGCCCAAAATATGCCTAAATAAGAAGATAGTTACAATCTATTCATATACTAACACAATAACTTTGGCTAGGATTATATTACCAGTATGGAAGACTATAATCCTTAAATATAAACATCTTACTTTGAGGTTGACATGACCCATGAAAATGTTGCTACCAAATTCTAGAGCCCCTGTCTTATTTCCTTATACTTCCTTTGATTCTTAGTATTAGATTCTTCTTTTGCAGAATTCTGGTAAATGGCTCAAAGACAGTTAAATAGATATCAAGTTTATAGTTTCCTGATGACTTGTTGAGAGGAATAGTATATTTTGTAATGTAAGATCATACCTATTGTTGCATATCCTCATTTTGTTTTGTTTTCTGGCATATCATTTTCCTTTATAAATTATAATGTATTGTGCTTTTTATATTAAATTTAGGATTTTTATGTACATGAGAGTGTTGAATTTGGCCTTTTCTTCTGTCTTAAAAAACACTTTTAATTGGGTTGTTTAGGATGTTTAAATTTAATGTAATTATTTATATATTTAGATGTGGTATACTGAGCTCCATCTTGTACCATGAGGATAAAGGTCATACCTTCAGTGTGAAGGAGAAAAGTAGAAGCAGTGAGGAACAAAGGCTCAACTCAACTGCTGTATCTGTCCTGGACTTCTATGTGAGTGTGCAATATCTTTTTTAAAATTTTTACTTCTCATTCTATGTATGTTACAACTAGATATGAATTATATAACTATTATATATATTTATATATAAAACACATAATAGATATATATGTATCTATTAATATAGTATTACTCCTAGACTCTGCAGCTGAGGCACATTCCCTTGTTTTATATCTTCTTAGTATATTAGTCAAAATTAGGTTGGAGAGAGTCAGACTCTAACTGTGATGAATTATCAGGAACCTATCATTATAAAAATGGAAAGTAACATAGATCTCTTTCTGTAAGTCAACTACTAAAAGCAATTTATTCAAACATATACAGGGACACTATGTATGCTACTTAAGGAACTTCAATGACCTAAACTTTGTTTTTATATAAACTTGCAGTGAATATTGTCTATAAAGAGTATGTTGACATTAAATATCTTGTACTAAGATTTAAAATTAGAAATCAGATTTTCAAATGTTTTTCTCCAAAAGGTAATTTGGATGCACTTTTGAGAGGGTACATTTTTCAGAGCTGGAGCTTACATTTTATGTAATACTGCCATTAAAATGAATAATATGGCTTCCAATTTAATCACAGAACAACAAAACACTATTTATTTTGTAGTTTTTAGCAAAATCTATATTAGACAGAGTTGACCCTTGAATAACAGAGGTTTGAACTGTGCAGGTTCAATTATAACCATTTTTTTTTTCAGTAAATATATTGGAAAATTTTTGTAGATTTGCATCAAGTTGAAAAAACATTTTCTTTTCACTAGCTTGCTTTCTTATAAGAATACAGTATGTAATACATATAACAGAAAATATATGTTAATCAACTGTTTATGTTATCTGCAGGGTTTCCAATAAGCAGTAGACTATAAGTAGTTATCAGGGAGTCAAAATTTATATGTGGTTTTCTGAATGTGTGGTGGATCAGCGCCCCTATCCCCTACATTGTCTAGGGTCAAATGTATTACTTAAGGAATACTAGAATAAAAAATTCTGATTTGAATAAAATAAATCATTTTAAGGCTTACCTTTTTGCTTTTCCTTTTTGCTACATTGTTTTCTTATATCTGGGCAACTCAAAATGATATTTACATCTTCAAATATATATTTGAAATAATTAAGGAGACATCCATAAAATAATAATCAGAAATGCCAAAATATATAATAACAAATAAGCTTCACTATCTTTACAAGGTAAGACTACCCCACAAAAATGTATACATCACTATTTATAAATCTTCTGTTTTAAAATAATGACTCTGATATATTGGACAGATTTTGTCCATCTTTGACTTTAATCTATTTAAATATATTGTAGTGGTAGTAGTCTTGAGCATTAAAAATATGTTTGAATTCTATTTTACAATAATGACACCAAAATTACCAATCTACTATTTATAAATTAATATTGTATTAAGCTCAAAGTTTTACTTATGATGTTTCATGAAGTGAGTTTTCTGAATACATGCATACCAAAGGAAATACTTAGGCATTTAGCAAATTGATAAAGATGTGGAGAACTAGAAAGTCAGTTAATTTCATTAGAACACATTTCTGTAATTCAATTTTTAATAATATTTCCAATGTTGACTTGAGCATATAGATTAAGAACAGTTTATATAACTTAAAAGAAAATGTAAAACTTGAAGAATGAGCTTTGAAATACAAAAATTACTATCTGCATTTACCTGCCACTATTACATGACCTTAACATGATATTTTTAGATTAAATATCTATGATAAAAGGGAGGAGAATAGAATCCTGAGTTCACAAACTTTTATGCCAGAATAGATGATGAACTATTCTTATGTTTTTAACACAACATGTATCTTTTTTATAAAATCAAATACTCTTTGTGGTTGCTTTGAGATTAATAGTTTCTTTATTCTCTGTCAGTTTGTTTCATTTTTACCTGCACAATTAGATTTACAGTATCTTTTGTTACAGATATAAACTAATATGTTAGATATGTCCCTTAGAAATCTAAAGATATTTTTGCTTCTATTTTTTTGCAATAACCTCTGCTCATAGATAAATAAAGTAATTGCTGACTTCACTATTTTAGTTCTGAAAGCCAAAATATAAGCCCTTCTAAGAATATTCACTATAAAAGGGAACAAAATCTTCTGTTGTTAGCATATTTTCTGTTGGTAAGATTCATGTCGTTTCTCTTTGTGACCTTCTTATACTTAATCAGATCTTTCAACTTACCTCTTTTTGGAGGTTTGTTTTTCTGAAACATTCTCTATTTTCTGAGACATAATCATTACTTGACACCTCAAATGAATTTAAAATTATGTAACTAATAGATGGAAAAATGTTTACCTTTCATCAACATTACTTGGTTACTTTTTTGTGGCTTTACTTAATATAATATTCCCATAGGAAAAATCAAACTTGTATCCTATTATTCACCTTTAAAAGTTTGTGTTTTCTTTTTTTCTTATATATCTCAATTTTTTTCTGAAAACAGCACATGAACAATCATCATCCTTCAACTACCATACATCTTTTTTTAATTGAGGTACATGCAATAAAATGCACAACTCTTAGTGTACAGCTCAGTGGATTTTTGATATGTATGCACTCATATAACCATCAACCAGATCAAGATATCAAACATTCTCCCTGACTTTTCCCACATCACCTCTTTCACCCATTCCCTCCACCTCCTCCACTATGGCAACTACCAGTTTGTTCTCTCTGTTTATGAGTCTATTTCTGTTTTGTTTACTCACTTGTTTTGTTTTTTAGATTCCGTATATAAGTGAAATTATATGATATTTCTTCCTTTGTATAACTTACTTCACATAGTATAGTACCCTGCATGTCCACCCATGTTGTTGCAGATGGCAAGATTTCATTCTTTTTAATGAGTAAATAATATTCCATTTCACATATGTACCAATCTTTCTTATCCATTCATCTAGTGATGTATATTTAGGTTGTTTCCATTTTTGGCTATTGTAAATAAAGGTGTGATAAACATAGGAGTGCATATATCTCTTTTGATTAGTGATTTTGTTTTCTCTGAGTAAATTCCCAGGAGTGGATTGCTGGGTCATGTGGTATTTCTAATTGTAGTTTTTTGGGAAATGTCCATACTGTGTTCCATAATGGCTGCACCAATTTGCAATCCCACCAGCAATGTATGAGTGTTCCCTTTTCTCTATGTCATTGCCACCACTTGTTACTGCTTGTCTTGTTGAATGAGCTATTCAGAGTGGTGTGAGGTGATATCTCATTGTGGTTTTGATTTACATTTCCCTGATTATTAGTGATGTTGAGCGTCTTTTCTTGAGTATGTTGGCCATCGGTATGTCTTCTTTGGAAAATATCTATTCAGATCCTCTACCTATTTTTTAATTAGATTATTTGTTTTTTGGGGGTTGGAGTTGTATGTGTTCTTTATATATTTTGGATATTAGCCCCTTATCAGATATATCACTTGCAAATATGTTCTCCCATTCAATAGGTTGCCTTTTCATTTTGTTGATGGTTTTCTTTGCTTTTTAGAAGCTTTTAGTTTGATGTAGTCCCATTTGCTTATTTTTGCTTCTGTTTCCCTTGCCTGGGGAGACATACCCAGAAAATTACTGATGCCAATATTGGGGGATTTACTGCCTATGTTTTCTTCTAGGAGTTTTATAGTTTCAGGTCCTATATAATAAAGGCCATGTACAGCTAACATCATACTCACAGGGGAAAAGCTGAAAACATCTCCTTTAACATAAGGAACAAGACAAGGATTCCCACTTGTACCACTTTTATTCAGCATAGTACACAGTACTAACCATAGCGATCAGACCCCCAAAAAAGAAATAAAAGGCATCCAAATTGGTAAGGAAGAAGTAAAATTGTTACTACTTGCAGATGACATAATACTGTACTAGAAAACCCTGAAGAGTCCACAAAATTATCATTAGATTTAATGAAGGAATTCAGTTGCAAGATACAAAATCAATATATAAAAATCTGTTGTGCTATATACAGACTAGCTGAAAGAGAAATTAAAAGAACAATCTCATTTACAATTGCATCAAAAAGAAAAAAATACCTAGGAATAAATCAAACCAAAAAGGTGAAAGACCTATACTCTGAAAACTATAAGAAATTGAAGATGATACAAATAAATGGAAAGCTATTTCATGCTTATGGATAGGAAGAATTAATACTGTTAAAATGGCCCTACTGACGAAAGCAATCTACAGATTGAATACAATCCTTATCAACATACCAATGGCAATTTTTACAAAACTAACATGAATATTCTTAAAATTTCTGTGTAACCACAAAAGACCCTGAATAGCCAAAGCAATCTTGGGAAAGAAGAACAAAGCTGGGGGTATCAAGCAACCTGATTTTAAACAATATTATAAAGCTACAGTAATTAAACCAGTTTGGTATTGTCACAAATAGATACATAGATCAATGGAACAGAATAGCCCAGAAATAAAACCACACTTACATGTTCAATTAATATATGTTAAAGGATACAAGAATATACAATGGGGAAAGACAGTCTCTTCAATAAATTGTGTAGGTAAAACTGGACAGCTACAAGCAAAGGAATGAAACTGGATCACTGTCTTACAACATAAACAAAAATAAACTCAAAATGGAATAAAGACCTCCCCTTACAGCTTAACTACAGTATGAGCAATTCAGCCTTTACCTTTTTTGGAATCTGGTTCTTATTGATGATACTATAATGTGAATTTATTTGCATATGTTGTGTAAATTCCAGTTAATAGTGATTTATTATTGCCTCAGATTACTCAATCATGTTTCCCTATAGTCAGTAATGTTAAATACATGACCATTGGCATTGAGATGAGTGTAACTTTGGTCTCTAGTCTCACAATCCTTTCCTGTTTTTTACTGTTATTGTAAGAATAAGATATATATTGTTACAAGTCTATTTAATGGGTGCCATATTCATACTTATAACTTTCTTAACTGCATTACATAACTGTCATATTAGAAAAAATGATCAGTGACATGTCTTCACTTCTATATTTAGTGAATGTTTGTTAATGACTGATTATTTAATGAACCACCTGGGCAGTTACACTTATGTTTTATGTGGAGTATGTCCCATTTTATACTAACTGCCTCTAGACACCAAGAAACACAAATAATAGGCAATAAAATATTGCTGCAGAAAAGCTTCATATCTCCATAACTTTTCTGGCCATCTAAATAACAACAAAAAGGTAGAACATTAGCCTTAGCCTCAGTTCTCCATTTTATACCATATGTCATTGCATTGACTTAATGTAACTTACATTTTACTGTTAAAGGAGAAAACACATGGCAGACACTGATTTACTGTTTGTTCCCACCATTAGAAATATAATATTCGATGCCAGCAAATATTCTATAGCACTTAGGAATAAATTTAAGAAATATTTTATAATACCATTTTGGAAAAATTCATTATATAAAATATGTATATAATTGTAATAACATACTCTATTAGTACACAAAATTTACTACCATATATACATATTTAAATAATATAATCAACACACAGTTTTTAATGTAATTTGGAAAAAATTCAAGATTCATATAAAAGCACAAAAATTCAAGAACTAAGGCAATATTTTACAAAATAGAATAAAAAAGAATAATTGTCATAGTACATTTATGGCATAGTATAGCAGATAAAACATTGTAACGAAATAGAATAAAAAAGAATAATTGTCATAGCACATTTATGGCATAGTATAGCAAATAAAACATTGTAAATTTACTCAGGGTAAAAGTAGATTTATGATCATAACAGAGAATCCAGAAACTGATTCATGATAGTAAGGTGTAACTCTGGGGGAAAATCCCAGGGCAAATATCTTTGAAACTGAAATCAGTGAAAGGGAGAAATAAAGTGGGAGAAAGCCGTTTGTTGCCTACAAACAGTCATTCATTTCTGCTTGCCCGTGTCTCTCACGACCCAGCTGCAGATAAAAAGGGGCCTCACCAACAAACCATTTCAACAAACCATGTACCTCTGTATTATGCCTGCCCCAGTAGGGTTATATGATACATGAAACTTCTACTTTATTCCTAATTGCTGCACCCATTCTTGTAATGCATATCCAGTAAAGTGGGTGCCTTGATCACTCAATCAACTGTAACTGTCCATAGGCTGCAGAGAGATACTCTAGGCCCCTTTTGGTGGTTTGCTAATCTGCACAACATGCAGAAAAAGCAACCAACAATCCAGGAGCTATGTCCACACAATTCATGGCATACCAATATCCTTCTGATATGGGAAGAGGCCCAATATAAATCTATCTGCCACCCGACAAGGTGTATTGGCCCCTTTGCTCTTATCCCATGTTGCTGTGGGTTACAGTGTAAGTCCCTTTTAAAGCACACAGGGCACTCCTTCCGGGCTCTGCTGACTTCTTCAAAGGTCTTTGGAAAGCTCCACTGATGAGCTACAGCCCACATTGTCTTTTGCCCTACAAGCAACAAATGCTGATGAAACCATTGGCCTACATCAGAGGCAGGCTTTCTAGCCAACGTACCTGGGCCAACATGTCCGCTTCATCATTCCCTCTGATGCCAAAGACAAATGGCCCATCACATGATATACGGTAACTGTTTTAGTCTGACCAGAAGCCCATAGGTCTTGCCCCCAAAGGGGCCAGTAACCAATCATCCAGTTGGCATGGTACCATGTCGGCAGCCACAGGGTCAAGCCCCAATAGACGGCCCAGCTGTCAGTACAGACAACTATAGGGGAGGGCTCCTGGGTGATCATTACCCATATTGTCCAAAACTCAGCTATTGGCTGCTCTTTCCCTCTGCATCCTCCATCCATATTTTCTCAGTCTTAGGATGGAAAGCCACAGCCTTCCTCTTCGGGGACTGCCCACAACTGGAGCCATCTGTGTAATAAGCATCTTCAGGTATAGGGGCTTTTCCCTCATAATAAGAGCTCTCAGCTACCAATGGTTCAAAAGTAAGTTTTCCCTGAATTCCACCAGTATACACCACTGGCCCCAGTAAGTGCTGGAGTTCTCCACTTAAGGGGCTGGTAGACAGTGTGCTATGCTTCTGTAAATATGCCCTCAAATTGGCCAGTTTGGTATCTGTGCCATGGCACTCTGTGGCCTTTGGGTCTAGTCTCGCACCTACCCTGCAATGGGATAGGTTGTTATTACCTTAGTTGGAGCTGTTCAGGTGATGGACTCTGTAGCTAGCAAGGCATTGTATGGCCTTGACTGCTCACTTAACAGCTGTAAAAGCAGCTGCACGTTTCATCCCAGTCTCACCTGATGACCTTTAATACCCACTGGTAAAAGGGCTTCAACATTTGTGCCAAATGAGGGATAAACGCTCGCCAGTAGCCCAGAGGACCCAAAATCTCTTGTAAAACTGCCACAGTGGTAGGGGTGGGGAAAGCCTGGACTTTGTGTATGACTGTTTCTGGGATAACTTTATAGTTTTTCCCAACCAGACAACTCCCAAGAACTTTACAGACCAACCAGGTCCCTGAACCTTGGGGCTGTTCACAGCCCATCCTTTCTCCTGTAGATGTTGCAGCAGTCTAGGAACTGCCACTTCTAAATCTGCAAGAGAATCAGATATGAGCATGATGTCATCAGTGTAGTGATACAGCCGCACTGTTTGCATCTTCTTCCATGTGGCCAAGTCCTGGGCTACATGTCTATGACAAATGGTGGGACTGTGGAGGTATCCCTGTGGAAGGACAGTGAATTCCCACTGCTGGCCTTCTCAAGTGAAGGCAAGATAATAAAGCATTAGCAATGTCCATAACATAATGTTATGTCCCTAGTTAATGACTGAGGGTGTTCATAGGGGCTGCTATAGTGGGGACAGCAGCATTCAAAGGGGGTGTGACTTCATTCAATTCCTTGTAATCCATGGTCATACACCAAAAGCTATTGGCTTTTTCCCTGGCCACATAGGGAATTAAAAGGACTATGAGTGGGCTTTATGATGCCTACCTTCTCCAATTCATGTAGAGTTTCTTCCATTTCCTTTTGCCTCCCAGACAATTTATACTGCTAAGTGTTTGTCACTCACCGAGGTGCAGGCAGAACTACAGGTGGATGCTTATCATGTCCCCTCAGAACTGCCTTTACCACATGTACAGTCAGTCTGAACTCATCTTCAGTGGTCTATAATCACAGCCTCTCTAGGATATCTACCCACCAAATAAATTCAGGTATTGGAGAAATGTACACAGTATGCTCTTTTGGGGTAAAAGCCCTGTCTTCAATGGAGTTTGGACTTTCTTCACTCTAATTGCCTTATCCTCATAGCAATGTATCACAGCAGGATCCCAGGAACATTCTCAGGGTTGCCTTAAATCAGAAAACATTCAGCTCCTGTGTACAACAGCACCAGGACATTCACTGACCAATGAATTGCTAATTCTTCATGTGGCCTTGGTCTTCACTACATCCCCCAAGGTAGGGGCTTTGACCCCCACTTCAGTCAAACTGTGATGCCCAATCATCCTCTAGTTGGGGTGAGGGCCCAGATGGATCCTGAGTACTATCCCCCAGGAAGTCTTGCAGACCCACAGGGCAGACATAGAGCTTACATCCAGCTTCCATGTACTGGTCCTCAGCAGCTCAAACTGCTGCTCTGGCTTTAATTCGTGCCACAGTTCTAACAAGATCCAATTGGGCTGTCCATCAAGTTTTTCTTTCACTACCCTGGCCTTTATAAAATCAACCCACATCCAGGTCCTCAAGACTTTTCACAGGGCCCTTTGCATATCTCCTTTCATTCATAGTCCATACTTCCTTCCATGCTCTTATTGTTTCAACCTCCCCCAGATCTGTTAAAGTACGCGTAGCCTCACTTATGGGTTGCCCTATGTGAGGGAAAGAATAGTCACTAGGGACTCAAAGAGAGATGGGGAAGCTGCATTGAGCACCAGATTTCTCATTCCTACAGTGAACAACTCATCAGGGCGCTGGTGGTCAACATTATAGATGTTGTTTTTCATGCCCAACTCTCACAACACCTGCTAGAGCTCTGCAAACATTTTTCAGGTAGTGGGTAAATATGGTAAATCACCCTGATTAGGCTAAACTGCCCTGATGACTGCTGTCAGCTAATCCAGAAGTGCCTGATTACTTGAGGTGTAAAAGGAACTTTTCAACTCCTGCTAGAGGGAAGGGTGAGTTGTCAGGGAAGCTGGTTTACCCATTTCAGAACCTGATATAATGTTTTCTACCCTTATATCCCAATGCAAAAGCCATGTAGGCATAGGTTGATGACTTCTGCTGAAACTGGATGCTTATGTCCACCAGCCTATCCTGGGTATAGGGGTGGAGCATGGAGGGCTCTACAACCTATGGAGAAAAGCTCCTCATTGTGGCCCTGGGGGTCCACATTATAGGTGATATTTTTCATGCCCAACTCCCATAACACCTGATGGAGCCCTGTATATGTTTTCCAGGTAATGGCTAAGTATGGTAAATCACCCTAATTAGGCCACACTACCCTGATGGCTGCCATCATCATGGCTGTTGTTGAGTGTTTATTTTCTTCATTACCACCAGGCAGGCCTTTAATACGGGAGAGGCTATTGCCGCAGGTAGTGGCCTCAGTAACAGATCGGCCCTCAGCCCCACCCTCTCCTCTACCATCTCCTGGGCTGAAGGTACTGCTCCTTCCTTCTCTCCCTGATGGCTTTCTGAAGTGTGGATTCTCCTGCTGCCTCCTCCCTCACTGCTAATATATCTTCCAGGAGCACAATCTGTCTTCTCAATAACTATCTCTCTTTCTTAAGGGCATCCCATAGGTCATCGCCAGTTCCTCCGAGCCATGCTGAAGTGTGTCTCTCCTGCTGAAGTCTCTCTCTCTATTTGACAACCCTGTCCATTATCTTGAGAAAAAGACATCCCACAATCCTGGCTGCTACACAGCCACTCAGTGCCTCTAAACAGTCTTCTATCTCATGGATAGTTAATTCCACCACCTCTGGTGTCGCCACCCTTCACCAGTTTTGGGGAATGGACCACTCTTCTAAGAGGTGCTTTACCCTAGGCCAATTCCCCACTAGGTGCTCCCCAATTGAAATCCCCACAGATAGGCAGCTCCCAGGTGAAGCTGTACCCTCTGCTCCTGCAGCCACTGGGGCCTCCCCACCATCGACAGATGGGGTTCTGGGCATCTCCCCAGTATCCCTAGTGGCAGCATGCCCAAGGGTCACACCATTGTAGACAGATTTTGGGTTCAGAAGTCTTGATAACTCCTGCCAGATGTAACTCCTGGGGAAAATCCCTGGTTAAAATATCTTTGACCTGAAATTAGTCAAAAGGAGGAATAAAGTGGTAGAAACCCATTTAATTGCTAACAAGCAGTTGTCCACTTCTGCTCACCCGTGTCTGTCACAGCCCAGCTGGAGAAAAAAGGGGCCCCACCAAATCTATCCAGTACAAATATGCTTTTTCTCTACCTTGTAATTACCTATTGATATGGAGATGGACTACTACTCTCTACCCCTTGGAAACACCTATTGTTATGCAGATGAACTAAGGCCAGGTGAGAGATTCTTGAAATGTTCCAATTTTACCCACGTAAGAATGTTTATTCTATCAAAGAGATGGTATTACAAATCAGTATGTAAAACTCTACCATCCAAAACAAAACAAAAAAATCTTACAGACTAATTACTAGACTTCCATATTGAAAATAAAAAATTCAACACAAGTCTTACATCATGTAGACAAAATGAAATCCCACCAAAATTACAAAGCTAAAATTAAAAAACACATTTTGATGTGCTTTTACTTTATTTAGGAAAATTGATTCATTCAACAAATTACTGAAAAGCTCAAAGTAGAAAAAATTGAGTGCAAAATACTAAAACAAAAGTCACTATTTACATACTTAAAAGAGCAAACACGTATTTTTGGGAGATCTGTTCAAAATACACATAACTATTTATTATGATAGAGAACTTTTCCAATTTTAGTAGTAAATGACTACAGTTCCCACATTCCAAACAGAATCTAGACTATCTATGCTAAGAAGAAGGCCAAAAGCTGGTTTTGTCCCATAGTCCATTGCTTAACCCAGACTGAGGACTCATGTGCTATCCCAGTCCCCACAGAGGAGGAGCAGAATAGATTTCCCATAATCTCCTGTCTAGAGAGATTTTGGAGAGTGTAAAAAATGAATACCTAGAGCTTGAGAAGCATGATAGCATGATGGACTGGGAATCTGCCTTACACCTGGGGAAAAAAAGGTGGAGGAGGATATATCCACCTGAATTAGCCTATAACAGTAGAATAACCTGAATTTTTAGAAGATTGCATACAAATGGATGATGGGTAACAAACATTTCCCAAAGAATAGGTAATGGGCCAAAATTAATTCAAAAGATATAGTTAACCAGGAGACTACTGAAAGTGTATTTGAATATTACAAAGAGCATGACAATAAACTTTGGAGAACCCTGGGCAAAGTGGAATTCATAAATGGTCAGCAAGAGTCAGAAAATTCCAGCTCAGAGATTCTTATCAATGGGAAAAAATCTATGAAAAACTCAATGAGCACACCAAAAGGACATTTTTAGTCATCTGCAAAGGATGATAAATCAAATACCTGTCATATTGATGCCAGTAGAGGAAGACCTGTCCTATTTTTTATGTTACTCTTTTCCTCACTTCAGCAGTAAAGCTGCTGCAAGAAGCCCCATGATTAGTAAATGTGCTAGTCCAAAAAATAGGGGGGAAAAGAAGTGTATAGCCTGGATCAAGTTTAAGCTGGAAGATGGAATCTAAATAATTTAGTTTTTAATATTTTATGAGCCTTACACATACTAATAAATGTCTTAACACTATTTCGGACAGTAAAGTGACCAGATAATTTATTATTCATTTATTTATTTTATCATCAGATAATATACAAAGATGTAATAGGACTTAGATTTAGTTGAAGGAGGGTGAAAAAATAAGACCTCATGTTAATGATTTGAATGTTATTGTGGGTGAAAGATGGTAGAAAATAACATTAATCCCAGTTTTTTCAGTTTATTGGTTCAGTTCCTAAAGATGATTACTCAGATGAGGTAAATAACTTATACACACCAATGATAACAAAGCAAACAATATGACAGAATTAAATGAGAGGACAACAAATGCTAATGCAGTTTACTGAACTGAACTGGAAATGGAAATGGACTTTAACACATGAAAATATTTTCAATCTCACTTTTATTCAGAGAAATGCAGATGAAAATAAATGTGTGTCATGTATACTAGCCCAGTTTTATGTGCTAAAGGCCAAATATATACACCAAATATCTATTAACCAACCCTTGGATGTCTCATAGGTACCTCATCATGTGCTCTAATATTCTCAGCAGTAATTTATCTCAGTAAGTAGGAACAATATCATTTCAGTTGCTGAAGCCAGAAAACTTATGTCAAACTTGTTACCTGCCTTCTTTCCTCTAAATATAAAAAATATTGTATTTAATTATTCAATGCCTTTACAATATAATACAATCTTCTAATATGTCAGGTTCTACCTCTTTAAATCAGCTGCCATTTTCACTATTTAAAGAATCTTTATCTCTTACTTGAACTACTGCCTCCAAATCAGGTTCTCCAAATTTCATATTGTCTTCTAACTCTTTAGTTCTCGCACCACTAGTAGGAAATGTAGACTTTTACTGGTTAAATTATATTCAAGTAATGCCACTCCCTGCTTTAACACTTAAAAACCTTCACTACTTTCCAGTTGTTTGCAAGGCATGCTCCAAACACCTTGCCACTGAGTTTCAGTCCCTGTAGGACTTACCTCTGCTCCCCTCTCCAGGCATGCCTTATCCCCTCTTCAGTCTGTTGATTGCTTTGCTTTCTCTCTTCACTACTAAATATTCACACAATACTTCTGTTTGGAACAATTAGCACTGTCAACTTTCCTCTTTTAATAAATGCGATTTCTTCTTGGAGGACTTTCATATTTTATGGACCAGGTTATAGATTGCTTCCTCCACTCATGCCCTTTCACTAAATGCAACACTCATTATACTTGCCTTTAGTATTGCAAGAATAGAAGTAAGCATTGTGGTGGTGGGGAGAAAGTTACCCCCTATATCATAGCTATACCTCACCTACCATACTTTTGACTCCTAATGTAATGTATATTAAAATAATGTTGATCCAGAAAAAACCCTAGAAGGAAATAGTAATACATTTTTATATGGTTTTAACTTGAGAATGGATTTTTCCTTTACATGTGGATTTCAAAAATGTCATCAAGTTTTACAAATATTGATTCAACAGGATTTTATTCAACATCTATACCTAAGGAACTGCTAAATACTTGAATAAAATACTGAATAAAATGACACTTTCTCTATACTCATGGGAAGTATAGCCTGTTAGAAAAGACAATGATTAATTTAAGAAATCATATATCAGACTGCACTGAAAGACATAGCCTATGTAGGGTGATACTTGGAATAATGAATAATGTACCCAATAATGAGAAAATGTAACCTAATAAGTAATTCAGGAATGGATTCATTCAGAAAGCAGTGCTTGAACTTATTGAAAGGATGAGTATAGGGGAATGAAAAGAAACAAAAAAGCTTATACAATAGTGGGAGGGTTGGAAGAAGAGGGTAAGAATGAGGTACTTGAGGGCAGTGTGCAGAACTTGGGAAGAGATCTGGTATGAAGTGAAATGGAAAATTAGGTAGAGGGTGAATATGTAGGCTTTTCCAGGCCATGTTAAAAACTTTTGACTTTATATTAAAGGTAGCAGGAATGTAAATTTTAAGTTGTGAATTGGAGAACATGTTCAGATAAGCAATTTTAAAAGATCACTCTGAATAATTTCTGAACAATATACAATGGCTTTAGGTGGGGTTATTTTACATCATATCTGATAGACTCTTTATGGGCAGAGATGGTGGCTAGGGAAGAGGTCAGTAAATTTACAAAAACTTTGAATGAGAATACTGCAAATAAATAGAGAAGGTAATAAACCTTTAGTGAAAAAAGATAACTGGACTCTGCCCTTTTTGCAGCAGCTGAGATTTACTTCCAAAGTAAACAAACAAAAACACAAAGATGTAGGCCTTGGGGCTGTGGAAAAGCAGAATCTGTACTAGTCACCTAAAAACAACAATATAATCTAGATGAGAATGAGAAACTGGCTTAATTAAACTAATTAAATTACTTGATTGAATCTTAATTGATTAAATCTGACAGCCTTTCCACATAGTCTGTGGAATGGTCAAGGAATGGTCAAGAATGCCAGTTAAGTGTTCATCACTGTATCCTTCAGTAACAATGCCTTGGTCAAAAATAATCATTTTGAGGAAAACAAAGAATTAATTGATTGTATGGGACATATTTTTAACATGGATATTGTGTGCAACAGCACCTGAATCAATACCAATATAAACATAGTTTCTTTATATGTGAACTATTAAAACCCTTTTAGATTGTCTTAACCTAATTTTGGAAGCAAGTCTAAAAATTTTAACATGTCCTGAGTTTGAAAAAAATTAATAGCTCTTAAACACAAAGCCCTTTATTGATGTGGCACTTTGGCAATTAAGTTTTCTATTTTGAAAAGTCAGTTAAATGTCAAAACAACTTGAACAAATAATTTGATTAAGAACTGGTAGTAATTTAGCTTGTTGAAATTATTTTCAGGTAGTTATGGGAAAATTTTCAAGAATAGCAAAGATCATTTACACAGTGGTACAATACATTTTAATGCTATTTTTCTCAATGAAAAGAAAAACAATAATTAAAATGTTTTTCAGTTGGGTATATTGTTGTCTTGCCTAAGGGGGATTTCCCCTCAGCGAGTTCACTTTGGATTTGGTGAGACCAAACAACAATGGAACATTGGGGTAAAAGTGTTTATACCAATCTTTATTCTCATGGTGGCAGGTCAAATGCTGGAATCACACCTGCCTCTGGGGTATTTGCAATAGTCTCTGTCTCTGCCTCCAGGCAGAGCATTGGGTGGAGCTTGTTATAGAGTAACACCAGGAAAGTAAAAGCTCATTGCCAATGGGTGTGTAAGCATTAGTCAACACAGGAGGCCAATTACTTCCTCAAGTAGATTATGGTCAAGTGAGCATCCTGGCCATAGGAAATTCCATTTTCCCTACAATTATATATAAAACATTTATTTATATATTATATATATGTGTGTCTCACCTGAGGGGGTTGCCCCCTGGCAAGTTCACTCTGGATTTGGTGAGACTGAATAACAAAAACGTATTGTTAGCAGTAGAAGCATTTATACCAAGCCTCATTCTCTTGGTGGCAGGTCAAATGCTGGAATCACATCTGTCTCTGACAGAGTCACAGTCCATCTCTATCTATGCCTCTTGGGAGAGCACTGGGTGGAGCTCTCTTTATATAGTTACACTGACAATAAGGGCTCATTGCCAACAGGTATGTAAGCATTAACCAACAGCAGTAGGCCAATTATATTATTAAGTAGTTTAGGGTCAGGTGAGGATCTGGCCATAGGAAATTCCATGTTCCCTACACTCCACCCCTCCATGATTCTTGCTCTTAATCATCCACAGTGGTCCCTCTGTGAGAAAGCTGGAGCATTATAACCAGATACCATAAGAACAACATATACATAACAACAAAAATTATGATACAGATAACAACAAAAATTACAATAATCCTCAAGGCTGAGGAGATCTATTGCCACCAAGTGTTCATTCCAGCTGTGTTCAAACCAGTTATACTCAGATGAGTTCATGACTCATACTTTCTACTGGAGAAATCAATCTTCTGCAGTGGTCCCTGTGTTAGAAAGCTTGAACCTGTAACAACAAAAATTATAATAATAATAGTCATCCTCAAGCCTGAGGTGACTGATTGCTACCAAGTGGTGATTCCAGCTCTATTCAAACCAGTCCCAGTTCATGATTCGTGCTTTCCATGGGAGGCCAGTAGCAGTACTGATAAGGAGCTCCATGCACACCCAGCAAGTAGCAGTTTTTGTTAGGGTATTTGTCAAATCCACAAAAACATTAGAGGAGATTAACCTTAAGGGCAATAAGACACATGTTTTAATGACACTTACAGGAAAATCTTGTCAAAAATACAATATATTCAAGAGAGTGGCCCTGTGATAGGACCATGGCAGAGAGGGGGTCCCATCTGGGTCTAGTATACCATACCTTAACCCTCTCCCTATAGGGGTTACTGAGAGGTCTATGTATAGTGCTACTGAAAGTGCATGCACTGGCCAAAAAGATAAAACAAAACTCCCTGGTAAGATGCTCTTAACTTTCAGCCACTTAGGGTACACCACTGTGATCTTTGGGGGCCATTCTGCCATTATTCCAGCAATGCAAAGAAGGCCAGCCTCCAGGACTTGTCCCCAAGTGCCAGCCATTGCTGGCCGCGTGTCAAAACATCCAAGACCACATCCACTGAATGGATTCTCCAGGGTTGATTGCAGTTGATGCTGCTAACAAGATATTCTCATGGCTAAACCCAGCTTCAATGATTCCTCCTTGGCTTGTACTTGAAGTTGTATAGGGGAGGGAACAATGTATATTCGCATATCTACAGGGCTCAATGCCCGTTTCTGGAGCTCTTCTTTCAAACTCTTTAGCACTGTCCATAAGTTGATTAACCATTCCTGTAGACTATTGGTGTCTGACATCAGGCCAGATTTTAACAAACCATTGTACCTCTCTATCATGCTGGCCCCAGTAGGATTATATGGTACATGAAACTTCCATTTTATTTCTAACTTTTATACCCATTTTTGCAGTGCATGACCAGTAAAGTGGGTGCCTTGATCACTCTCAATTACCTGTGGTCTGCCATAGGCTGCAAAGAGATGCTCCAGGCCTCTTTGGTCATCTGCTGACTGGCATAACATGCAGGAAGAGCAAACAGAAGTCCAGCAGCTCTATCCACACAAGTGGCATATTGGTACCCTTCTGACAAAGGCAGAAGCCCAATCTAGTCTGTCTGCCCCCTGAAAAGGGCAATTGGCTCCTTAGCTATTTTCCCATGTTGCTGTGGGACTCAGTGTAGGTCCCTTTTAGAGCATATAATACACTTCTCCTGTGCTCTGCTGACTTCTCCAAAGGTCAAAGGCAGGCCCCACTGATAGGCTACAGCCCACATTATGTGTTGCTACACATGCAACAAACATTAATGTAACCATTGGGCCACATCAGAGGCAGGCTTTTCTTCTAGCCAGTGCACCTGGGCCAATGTGTCTGCTTCATTGTTCTTTAGGGATGCCAAAGGCAAATTTCTAGCCACATGATATACTTTAACTATTTTAGTCTGAGCAGAGGCCCCTAATTCTTGCCACAACTCTTGTCCCCAAAGGGGTCAGTGACCAACCAACCAGTTCACATGGTACCATGTTAGTAGCCACATTATCAAGCCTTGTTAGATGGCCCAGCTGTCAGTGTAGACAACTACTGGGGAGGGTTGCTGGGTGATCATCACAAGCCACACTGCCCACAACTCTGCCCATTGACTACTCTTCCCCTGACCATCCTCCATCCATATTGTCTCAGTCTTATGATGGAAACCTATAGCCCTCCATTTGGTGACTGCCCACAGCTGGAGCCATCTCTGTATCATACATCTTTGAGTACAGGGGCTCTTCACTTCCAATAAGGGCTTTCTGCTACTAATGGCTCTAATGCAAATTCTTCCTGCCTTTCACTGGTATATATGTCTCCAATATAATGGGCTAGTGAAGAGGGTGCTACACTGCTGTAAGTATACACCCCACTTGGCCAGTGTAGGCATCTGTGCCACATCATTCCACAGCTTTTGGGTCCACTCTCCCACCCACCTTGAGTTGAGACAGGTGGTTAATATCTATATTGAGGCTGTTACAGTGATGGCTCCATAGCCAGCAAGGCATGGTATATGGCAGCCAATTGTTTCTCTGTTAAGGTGTACCATACCTCTGCCCTTTCCAGAGTTGTGACAAAATTCAATAGGTTGGCGGATCTGCTCAAGCTGCTGCCAGAGACTCCAGCCATAACTGTCTTCAGTTAAATGAACATCCAGCTCACAGGGCCTTGATGAGTCTATCACACTAAAGGTCTGCATAGCCTTGACTGCCTATTTTGCAGTGGTAAATGTAGATGCACATGCCTCGTCCCAGTCCAACATGATGTCCTTTCATACCAACCTGTATAAGGACTTCAGAATTTGTGCCAAGTGAGGGAAAAACACTCTCCAGTATCCTAAAATACCCAAAAATTCTTGTAATAATGCCCCCTTTGTTGGGGTAGTGAAAGCCTGGATCTTGTGTATGACTGCTTCTGGGAAAACTTTAGTTTTACCCAACCAGACAACATCCAAGAATTTTACTAACAAACCAGGTCCCTGAATCTTGGTGCTCTTCGCAGCCCATCCTTTCTTCTGTAGATGTTGCAGCAGTATAGGATGCACCTTCTAGGTCTGTAAGAGAATCAGAAGCATATCATCAATATAATGGTGATGCTACACCATTGACTGTTTCTCCCATGCTGCTAAATCCTGAGCCACAAGTTCATGACAGATGGTAAGACTGTGGATGTACCCTTGTGGAAGAAGAACAGTGAAAGTTCATTGCCATCTTTCCCACATAAAGGCAAACTATTCCTGACTTTCCTGTTCAGTGTCCATTGAAGAGAAGGCATTAGAAAGATCTACAACATAATAATATGTCTCTACTTCATGACTGAGGGTGTCCATAAGGCCTGCAATAGAGAGGATGGCAGCATGCAGAGGTGATATGACTTTATTCAGTTCTCTACAATTCATGGTCATATGCCAGGAGCCATCTGGCTTTTTTACTGGCCACAGTGTGAATTAAAAGGGCTATGGTGAGCTTTATAATACCAACCTTCTCTGGTAAGATTCTATTTGACTTCCCATCAAATTTCTCTCTGTCTGCTTGTTCCCCTATTAAGTCAAACCACATCTGGGTCCCTGTGACCTTCACAGGGCCCTTTAGACCCTTCCACTCCTTTCATGTCCACATCACTTCCACCTTCCCCAAATCTCCCACAGTCTGGGTAATTGCATTTATGAGCTGCCCTAAGTGAGGGGCAGGAATGGGCTACTAAGATTACAAAGAGGGATGAGGGTGCCACTTGCAACACTATCCCTCATCCCTGTTTATCTCCAGTAAACAGCTCCTCCTCTGGGCCATAATTTACTGGGTTATAAATGGCATTTTTCATGCCTGTTATAGCACCTGTTGGAGCTCAATATACTTCTGCCATCTAGTGGGGTAAATTGGTACATCACTGATTGAGCCATATAGTTCAAAGTGTGGCCATTACCCACTTGAGAATTGACTGATTTCCCTAGGGTCTGATATGCATTCTGCAGTCGCTGCTGCAAGGCAGGTTGAGTTGTCAGGGAAGCCAGCTTTCCCATCTCTGATCCAGATAGAATGATCCCATCCACCCCTACATCCCAAAGGTGCAGGAGCCAGCCTGATATGTACTCCCAAGGTTTCTTCTGAAAGCGGGAGCCCAAATCCACCAGTCCTGCCTATATAGGAATGGACCGTAGAGTGCTCCATGACATGAGTAGAGGGCTGCACATCTCCCAGAGGAACGTGCAGTTGCTGCATCTTTATTTTCTTGACTGCAACCAGGAAGGATTTCAATAGAGGAGGGGTTGGTGCCTCCAGCACCACCTCTAACTTCTTGTTCTCCCTGACTCCCTCCCCATTTCCAGGGTTGATAGCAACTCTTGTACAAAATAGTGCTTCCTCTGTTTCATCCTTTATCTTTTCCACTGCGCCTCACAGTGATGCTATTTCAGTGTTCAACAGCTCTCTTACCTTTTCCTCAATACCTCGCAGCTGACATTCTCATGCTGCCCCTTTTGTGCTTCTCGCAGGAGTACATGTTTCTCCTTCATGGCCTTTGCCTCTTCCACCATGCCTTGCAGCACCACTGTCTCCTTCTTCAAGGTATCCTTGACCTCCTCCACAGCACCTTGCAACTTGCATTTTCATGCTGTCTCTTCTTTTGCTTCTTGCATGGGTATGTCTTCTTTAAATGGCCTTTACCTCTTCCCCAGAGCCTCACAGCAACACCATCTCATTCTTTAACAAATATTTTACTTCCTTCACAGCATCTCAAAGCCTACATTCTTGCGCTGTCTCTTCTTGTGTTACTATTACATCCTTTACCATCTATATAGCGCCTCATGGAGATGCCATCTCCAATCATCAGTGAATTTTTTTTTCTTCTTTCGAGATATTTACCTCTTCTTTTGCTTCTCTTAAGAGCACATTCTTCTCCTTTATGCCACTTTTTAACACTGTGAGCCATAGTCAACCCAGCTCCTGCCACCACGTGAGCACTCTGTTTCTCCAAGGACCTCCCTATTTTGCAGAGGGCATCCTTTTCTGCCTCAGGCATTACTGCCACCTTCCCCTAGTCCTGGGGAAAGGTCCACTCCTCCAGGAGGCAAACCACTTCAGACCACATGCCTATTGGGGGATACCTGAGTGTCTCCCTATTTACAGGGCCAGCCTGCTGAAGTAACCCTCCCATGAGGGCACCTTATTCTGTTTGTTTTCAGTCTGCAGCAAATCCTGCTGAGTATGCCAATTGTCTCAACTAGGGGAATTGCCCCCAGGCAAGTTCATTCTGAGATTTAGTAAGACCAAATAATAACAGTGGAACATTAGGGGTTAAAGGCTTTATACTAAGCTTTATTCTCTCTGTGGCAGGTCAAATGTTGGAATCATGTCTGCCTCTGGGGCATTTGCTGTCTGCCTCCATCTCTGCCTCTGGGGAGAACACTGAGCAGAGCTCTTTATATAGTAACACTGACAATAATGGCTCCTTGCCTATGGGTGTGTAAACATTAGCCTACACAGAAGGCCAATTACATCATCAAGAAGTTTAGAGTCAGGTGATGATCCTGGCCATAGAAACTTTCATTTTCCCTAAAGTATGGAAACATAATTAAGTAGAGGAATATTAAAGGGAAGAACATAAATTTCTTATGCATATAGTAGAAAATTTTCACAGACTAAAATTTATAACAGTTGGGCTCTGAGAGGGCCAAAAACTCTTCAAATAATTTACTTTTTACTTTCATTTATCTCAGGACAACTAAGGTGACTTGTGTTCATGAACAGATTTATGTGATTCTGTGTTTTCTCTTACGTAGGACAAAATACTTTAACCCTTCTCAAAAAAATTGAGATCTGTTTGTAATGGGCATTTTATTTAGCACTAATAGGGAAATGCACACATTAAAAATGTGGCTAATGTTAACTGTTTTATAACTGATCATTCAAATTTCAACATCATAGTCTGTGGAAGCTACCTGTTCAAGTCAAAACTTTATTTTAATTTAAAGTTAAATATGGCTCATGTCATTTACATCTAAATGACTCATGATCCATAAACATTAATGTTTACCTTCTTTATATTTAAAGTGTGTCAGATATATTGGAAACTTACAGGAAGGAAGTCAGTACAATCAAGAATGGTAGGATATGAGACAAGAGCAGAGGCTATAATTCTAAAGGATAATCAGGAACCAAATATGAATGTGAAATGAGGTAGGAAATAATTGGAAATGGGAAAAAGAAGGATGATGAACATCAGAAATAAAGTAGAGGAAAAAAGAATTACAAAACCCAAACCTTTGTTACAGACTACAAAAATGCTAATACTATATCCTCAATTTCTATTATAGGTTTCTTTAAATTTCACAACCAAAAACACCTTATATTTCATTTAGTGGCTTAATATAAACCTCCTGGTCACTTATTAATTCCATTAAGACTTGTATGCATGCAATCTGATTTAAATATGTTCAGAAAAGTTTCTTTCTTCCACCCAAAAGAATCAGTTTTCTTTTCTGTTCTTCCTTTTTTTAGTTGTGTTATAAGCGTTATAAGTTTTACAGAGAGACCAAACTTTTTTTTTATTAAGTTATCATTGATGTACAATCTTATGAAGGTTTCACATGAGCAACACTGTGGTTACTACATTCACCCATATTATCAAGTCCTCCCCAACATACCCCATTATAGTCACTGTCCATCAACGTAGTAAAATGCTATGGAGTCATTATTTATCTTCTCTGTGCTATATTGTCTTCTCCATGCCTCCCCATATTATGTGTTCTAATCATAATACCCATTAATGCCCTTCTCCCTCCCTTCCTGCCTGCCCTTCTCATTCTCTTTCTTTGGTAACTGCTAGTCCTTTGTTGGAGTCTGTGAGTCTGTTGCTGTTTTGTTCCTTCAGTTTTGATTTGTTGTTATACTCCACAAATGAATGAAATCATTTGGTACTGGTCTTTCTCTGCATGGATTATTTGACTGAGCATAATACCCTCTAACTCCATCCATGCTGTTACAAAGAGAAGGATTTGTTTTCTTCTTATGACTGAATAATATTCCATTGTGTATATGTATTACACCTTCTTTATCCATTCATCTATTGATGGACACTTATGTTGCTTCCATGTGTTGGCTATTGTAAATAGTGCTATGCTAAACATAGGGGTGCATTTTTCTTTTTGAATCTGTGATCTTGTTTTCTTTGGGTAAATTCCTAGCAGTGGAATTCCTGAGACAAATGGTATTTCTATTTTTAGTTTTTTGAGGAACCTCCATATTGCTATCCACAATGATTAAACTAATTTACATCAGACCAACAGTATAGGAGGGTTCCCCTTTCTCCGCATCCTCACCAGCATTTGTTGTTCCTAGTCTTTTGGATGCTGGCCATCCTAACTGGTGTGAAGTGATAGCTCATTGTGTTTTTAACTTGCATTTGCCTGATAATTAGCGATGGGGAGCATCTTTTCACGTGCCTGTTGGTCGTCTGAATTTCTTCTTTGTAGAAGTGTCTGTTCAGATCCTGTGCCCATTTTTTAATTGGGTTATTTGCTTTTTGGGCATTGAGGCATGTGAGTTATTTATATATTTTGGATGTTAGCCCCTTATCAGATGGTTCATTTATTAATATATTCTCCCATACTGTAGGTTGCCTTTTTGTTCTGCTGATGGTGTCCTTTGCTGTACAGAAGCTTTTTAGTTTGATATAGTCCCATTTGTTCATTTTTGGTTTAGTTTCCCTTGCTTGAGGAAATGTGTTCAGGAAAAATTTGCTCATCTTTATGTCCAAGAGATTTTTGGCAATGTTTTCTTCTAACAGTTTTATGGTTTCATGACTTACATTTAGGTTTTTTATCCATTTAGAGTTTACTTTTGTGTATGAAGTTAGACACTAATCTAGTTCATTCTCTTACATGTAGCTGTCCAGTTTTGCCATCACTTGAAGAGGCTGTCATGACCCAATTGTATATCCATGGCTCTTTATAGTATATTCATTGTCCACATAAGTGTGGGTTTATGTCTGGGCTCTCTATTCTATTCCACTGATCTATGGTTCTGTTCTTGTGCCAGTATAAAATTGTCTTGATTACTGTGGCTTTGTAGTAGAGCTTAAAGTTGGAGAGTGTTAATTCCCCCAGCTTTATTCTTCCTTCTCAGGATTGCCTTGGCTATTTGGGGCTTTTGTGGTTCCATATGAATTTTAGAATTATTTGTTCTAGTTTATTGAAGAATGTTGTCAGTAGTTTGATAGGGATTGCATTTAATTGGTGGATAGTTTTAGGCAGGATGGCCATTTTGACTATTTTAATTCTTCCTCTCCATGAGCATGGATGTATTTCCATTTTTTGGTGTCTTCTTTAATTTCTCTCATGAGTGTCTTGTGGTTTTCAGAGTATAGGTCTTTCACCCCCTTTGTTAGGTTTATTCCTAGGTATTTTATTCTTCTTTGATGCAATTTGAATGGAATTATTTTTCCTGATTTCTCTTTCTGCTAGTTCATCGTTAGTATATAGGAATGCAACAGATTTCTGTATATTAATTTTGTATCCTACAACTTTGCTGAATTCAGGTATTAGTTCTAGTAGTTTTGGGGTAAATTCTTTAGGGTTTTCTGTGTATAATATTATGTCATCTGCAAACACTGACAGTTTAACTTCTTCCTTATGAATCTGGATGCCTTTTATTTCTCTCTGTTGTCTGATTGCTGTGGCTAGGACCTCCAGAACTATGTTGAATAAAAGTGGGGAAAGTGGGCATCATTGTCTTGATCACAATCTTAGAGGAAAAGCTTTCAGCTTTTTGCTGTTAAATATGTTGGCTATGGTTTGTCATATATGGCCTTTATTATGTTGAGGTACTTGCCCTCTATACCCATTTTGTAGAGAGTTTTTATTATGAATGGATGTTGAATTTTGTTGAATGCTTTTCAGCATCTATGGAAATGATCATGTGGTTTTTGTCTTCTTTTTGTTGACGAGTTGGATGATGTTGATGGATTTTCTAATATTGTATCATCCTTGCATCCCTCTAATAAATCCAAGTTGATCTTTTGATGTATTTTTGAATTCGATTTGCTAATATTTTGTTGAGTATTTTTGCATCTGTGTTCATCAGAGATATTGGTCTGTAATTTTCTTTTTTTGTGGTGTCTTTGTCTGGTTTGGTATTACCAGTTATGCTGGCTTTATAGAATGAGTTCGGAAGTATGCCCTCCTCTAGTACTTTCTGGAAAACTTTAAGGAGGATGTATATTAGGAGGTCTTCTCTAAATGTCTGATTAAAATGAGTGGGGAAGCCATCTGGTCCGTAGATTTTGTTATTGGGTAATTTTTGATTACCAATTCAATTTCATTGCTGATAATTGGTCTGTTCAGATTTTCTGTTTCTTCCTGTGCCAGTTTTGGAAGGTTGTATTTTTCTAGAAAGTTTTCCATTTCTTCTAGGTTATGCAATTTGCTAGCATATAATTTTTCATAGTATTCTTTAATAATTCTTTGTATTTCTGTGGTTTCTATAGTGATTTTTTGTTTCTCATTTCTGATTCCATTTATGTGTGTAGACTCTCTCTTTTTTTTGATATGTCTGGCTAGGGGTTTATCTAGTTTGTTTATTTTCACAAAGAACCAATTATTGGTTTCATTAATTCTTTCATTTGTTTTATTCTTCTCAATTTTATTTAATTGTTCTCTAATCTTTATTATGTCCCTACTTCTACTTACTTTGGGCCTCATTTGTTCTTCTTTTTCCAGTTTCAGTAATTGTGAATTTAGACTGTTCATTTTGGATTGTTCTTTCTTGATACAAGCCTGGATTGTTATATACGTCCTCTTAGAATTACCTTCTCTTCGTCCCACAGAAGTTGGAGTGTTGAGCTGTTGTTTTCATTTGTCTCCATATATTGCTTGATCTCTGTTTTAATTTTGTTATTGATCCATTGATTATTTAGGAGCATGTTGTTAAGCCTCTATTAATTGTGGGCCTTTTGTTTTCTTTGTGAAATTTATTTCTAGTTTCTTAACTTTGTGTTCTGAGAAGCTGGTTAGTAAAATTTCAATCCTTCTGAATTTACTGAGGTTCTTTTTGTGACCTAGTATGTGATCTATTCTTGGAAATGGTCCATGTGCCCTTGAGAAGAATGTGTATCCTGCTGTGTTCTGTAGATATCTGTTAGGTCCATCTGTTCTAATATGTTGTTCAGTGCCTCTGTCTCCTTACTTATTTTCTGTCTGGTTGATCTGTCTTTTGGAGTGAATGGAGTGTTGAAGTCTCCTAAAATGAATGCATTGTATTCTATTTGCCCTTTCAATTCTATTCATATTTGTTGCCCATATATGGTGCTCCTATGTTGGGTGCATAGATATTTATAATGGTCATATCCTCTGTTGGACTGACCCCTTTATCATTATATAATGTACTTATTTGTCTTTTGTTACCTTCTGTGTTTTGAAGTCTATTTTATCTCATACAAGTATTGCAGCTCCTGGTTTTTTCTCCCTTGTTTGCATGAAATATTTTCCATCCCTTCACTTTTAGTCTGTGTATGTCTTTGGGTTTGAAGTGAGTCTCTTGTAAGCAACATATAGAAGGGTCTTCCTTTTTTTATCCATTCTGTAACTCTATGTCTTTTGACTGGTGCATTCAGTCCATTTACATTTAAGGTGATTATCGATAGATATGTACTTATTGCCATTAAAGGCTTTGGATTCATGGTTACCAAAGACTCAAGGGCAAATTTTTTTACTATTTAACAGTGTAACCTAACTCACTTATTGTGCTATTACAAACACAATCTAAAGGTTCTTTTTTTCTCCTCCTTTTGCTTCCTCCTCCACTCTTTATATGTTAGGTGTCATATTCTGTACTCTTTGTGTATCCCTTGATTGACTTTGTATGTAGCTTATTTGATTTTGCATTTGGTTAGTAATTAGTCTTCTACTTTTACTATGGTATTATTTTCTCTGTTGACTGCTATTTAGCCTTAGTAGCACTTCCTTCTAGATCAGTCCCTTTAAAATACACTGTAGAGATCATTTGTGGGAGGCAAATTCCCTTACCTTTTGCTTATCTGAAAACTGTTTAATCCCTGCTTCCAATTTAAATGATAATCTTCTTGGGTAGGGTATTCTTGGTTCCAGGCCTTCTGTTTCATTGCATTAGATATATCTTGCTAATCCCTTCTGGCCTGTAAGGTTTATGCTGAGAAGTCTGATGGTAGCCTGATGGGTCTTCCTTTGTAATTGATCTTTTTTCTCTTTCTCACTGCTTTTAATACTCTGTCCTTGTCCTTGATCTTTGCCACTTTAATTATTATATGCCATGGTGTAGTCTTCTTAGGATCCCTGTGTTGGGAGATCTGTGGACTTCCATGGCCTGAGAGACTATTTCCTTCCCCAGATTGGAGAAAATTTCAACAATTATTTCTTCAAGGATACTTTTTCTTATTCTTCTGGTAACCATATAATATTATTATTATAATAGTATCCCAAATATTATTCCATTTGGATTGGCCACACAGTTCTCTTAATATTCTTTCATTCCTAGAGATACTTTTATCTCTCTTTGCCTCGGCTTCTTTGTAATCCTGTTCTCTGATTTCTATTCCATTTCCTGTCTCCTCTACCTCTCTGGTCTGCTTTTAAATCCCTCCATTGTATGTTTCATTGTTGCTATCTCTTTCTTGAATTTGTCCCTGATATCTTGAATATTTTTCTGTAGCTCAATTAGCATGTTGATGGTTTTTATTTAAAATCTTTATCAAGAAGATTGGTAATTTCAGTTTCACTTAGCCCTCTTTTTAGTGTCTGAGGGTTTTTGGATTGAGCTAGTTTCTTCTGCCTTTTCATAATCCTCCAGATTAGTGTGGAATAAGAGTTTTGTGTAGGCTGCACCCTCTAGTGCCTAGAAGCTCTAATCTCCGGAGCTGCCCAGCACCTGGGGTCACAGGCACACATGCCCATGCCTGCTGGGAAGAAAGAGCTCTTTCCTGCTCCCTAGCCCCAGTGCCTGCCTCCACTGCCAGGGTCAGAGCAAGCAGGGAGCAGTCTCTTGGATATGCCCCTGTAGCTGCCATAACCAGAGATGCCTTCTAGCTGGCCTGGTGCCATGGTGGGGACAGTTGGTTTGTGAGCCAGTACCAGTTGGGAGGAAGGAGTGGCAGGCTGCATGTCACAGTGGGGGACCTTGTGGCTGTGTTGCCAGCCAGGGAGATGGAACACCTGAAGCTCCTGAAATTTCCCAATCTGCTGGACTGAGTGCACCAGGATGATTTTGTCTACCTGTCCTTTCTCTTGAGCAGCAAGCTCTGTGTAATCCTTGCCCCTTTAGCAGCCCTCTCACTGTTTGGGAGTCTTTCAAAGTGCTCACCTTTCTTTTGTTCCAGAATGGCCGGTTGTGTGTACTTGTTCTCCACAAGTGGCTGAAATCTCAGTCTCTCCCAGTATTCTGCCTGTCTTTGCTTTCCAATGTCTCTAATCTCTAGAGCACCATGTATGTGGATTTGTGCTCCTAGATTAGATCTCCATGGTTGGGTATTTGGTAATCCTGGGCTTCTACTCCCTCCCTGCTCTGTTTCTCTTCCTCCCACTAGTAAGCTGGGGTTGGGGGAGGGCTTGGGTCCCACCAGATCACGGCTTTGTTACTTTACCCTTTTCCATGAGATCTTCTCTTTTGCCCAGATGTAGGCTATCTGATTCAGTCTTTCTTCTGGTCACTCTTTTAGAATTAGTTGTATTTGCTGCATTTTCCTATTACATGTGGTTTCAGGAGGAGATTTCTGCCTTGCTTCTCATGCCATCACCTTTTTTCCTCTGTGGATAGAGACCAAACTTTAATTTCCCATCTTCTTCCTTCCTTTCTAATCAGCTCTGCCTCTGTCCCTGGCTGTGTTCAGAATTCCCTATATATTTTATATAACCTAATCCCAAGACATAAAAAGTGTACAACTGAATAGGAAGAATTGTTTTAAATATCTACTATATAGTAATAGTTTTAATATCTAAGGGGTTCAAACCTGGTTGTGTTTAAATTAGCTTTTAAAATCCAATTTCAGTAGTAAGCGAGACAGTCTGGAAAAGTCTCCCTTGCTTGATTCAAAATGTCACTATATATATTAAGAACAAATTATTTCTTTCTATATATGAGTAAATAGTCCTTTTGTCATTTTCTCTTCTCTCAGGAATAAAACAGCTTTTGGAATTACTCTTTATTGATGTGAATAAGCACAAGATGGGAAAATCACATGTATTTACAGATAATGAGACTCTTGTATTCCTCAGAGAGATTAATCTTTCAATTTAAATAAGAAAGCCCTCTGTAGATTCTAGTTCAAAGCCAAACTAAGTACAGGATGATAGTGAGCTCAAATCCAAAGAGATAGTTGCCATTACCAGAATGACACAGCAACATGGGCTCTGGGGTTTCAGGAGTCTACAATACTGACTATTTGTTGAATTTGCAGTCTCAAAACAGTAAGAACAGCACAAAAAATATTAAACCCTAGAAGTGATGATGTCACAGGTTAATGTATTTTGAGGAGAATTTCAATAAATTGTTAATCTCCCAATAAGAAATATATTTAGTAAGGAAAATAGTTAAGCACTGTATGATAATCATTCTTATTTTATTACATATTTATAATTGCTTCTTAGAAATATGCCGTATAAATGTATAATCCCATTTAATCATATGATCAGTCTTACTTGAATTCATCAATTATTCATGACTAAATGAAATAAATCATTAATTTGACATTAGTGCAGTCTAGAACTTCAAGGTCATCAAAAATAAAATTACAGATCAATGATAGATATTGAGGATATAGTTGGAACCAAAAGACACCTAGCCTCACTGAACTTGAATTTAACAACTTTTCACAAAATCAAAAGGAGAATTCTGTATTCATGATTCCTCTCTTAAATTTACAAGAAAAATGAAATGTAATGAGAGGTAACAAAACAAAATAGACACACAAAGAATCTGAGCAATAAAAAAGGTACAGGTGTTGATTAAGCTGTGTCTTGAGGGAGTAAGGACTTGTTAAAAGTTATTTCTAAATTTTTGACCACTGTGCAACTGTTAATATTAATAGTTTAAACTTTTTTGTGAATTTTGTTTTAAAATTTAAAGGCTCACTTCTTACTATTGTTTCTTCTGTATCATTTTCTAACTTTGGGTTGCCAAGAAATTTTTTAGGATTTTTCAGAATTGGAGCTATTGCAGCATAACAAGTGCCAAAGCCATTAACTACACTACATTAACTTGCCTCTTAAATGATTTTCCTTTAAATCTTGTCTCCTCTTAATTGTTTCCACATCCATCTTCTATTTATTGGCTGGATTGTCCTTCTGATGTTTTGATATATTTCCCTATATTTGACAATCTAACTTTGATAAACATTAGAGAGTGTTTCTTTCTTTTATCTTTGGCATGTGCTCCTCCTTTTTAATCTATGTCAAATGGATTATTTTTTAATTCCAGAAAAATGTTTGGTAGAAATCCCCTCATTTAAAAATTTTTTAAGTATCTTTTTTTGTAAAACATTATTTTTTCAATTAGTGGCAATTTTTGTGATAATTTTTTTTTTAGCTTTTACAACAATTATAATTTTGTCATTCTTTGTGATCATTTTTTTCCCACTTAGAGGTTAAACTCCATAAGCAAAGACTTGGTCTTTTATTTACTCACTGTTCAACCTTGTCACTCAATAATATGTATGGAAGAAATGAACTGATTAGCATCCTTTACTAATATTGTCATCATATGGACAAGAAATTGTATGACTTTTATCTCCTTAATAATATTTAAGATAATTAGCCTTCATATCCTCAAATTAGATAAGCAGCATTGCATTAAGAGTTGAGATCAAGAACTGTGGCGCTAGACAATCTACTTCTGCACTCTGCCTGCACTGTGTGATCTTGGACAAATTACTAAATCTTTTTGTGCTTTGGTTTCCTTGTATGTAAAATAGAGATGATAATAGTATTCACCTTCTAAAGTTGTCCTGAGGTTTCAGTATGTTAATATTTTTTAAACACACAATAATGCCTGACAGTAAGCACAATATTAAGTACTTACTTAATAAATTAATTCCTCCAACTTATTTATTACTTAGTGTTATGGACTTAATTGTGTCTCCCCCAAAATTCAAATGCTGAATCCTGGTGCACTAGTTATTGATGTCAGAGGAGGATTCCAACCAGGTGGAGGATAGCAAAGATCATCATAATGTCAGTCGCCACGAACAGAAGTTGAAATGCTTCTGCCTATCAGCTGTATCTTGGTATTGGAGTCGCCAAGGAAAACGCAACACAATTAAACACTGGATGAAACAACACTGCACTCAGCATAGGAAAGAGACAGAGCAAAATCAATTCCAATTGTCCTGGTTCTCCACATCTAGCAGATCTTCCTGGCAGCTGGCACAGGGCAGTTGGCCTACACACATTCCTCTTGTGCTGCAGTAGAAGGACCTGTCTCCTTACCGTATGAATTTGGAAATCAAATGCTGGGTGAGCCAAAACAAAGGAGAACAAAGGAGTATACATTGAACCTGAAACAGGGAAGATATTCCCATCCAAGATGATAAGCCCAAAACAGGCTGTGGCATCTTTTTCTCATAGTAAGGAAGTATTCTAGGCCCAAAGCCCCCCTTCTTATCTGGCTAATTGGGTGCTCATGTTATGCCTTTCCCAACAAAGCCCTAACCTCCAATATGACAATATTTAGAGACAAAGCCTTTAGGGAAGTAAGCAAGGTTAAATGGAATCATGAAGTTGGGCCCTAATCTAATAGGACTGGCATCTTTATAAGGAAAGAAAGTGACACCAGGGATGAAAAGGACACCGTAAGGTGGTCATCTGCATGCCAAGGAGAAAGGTTTCAGGAGAAACCAAATCTGCAAGCAACTTGATCTTGGACTTTCAGCTTCCAGAACTGTGGGAAAATACAGTTCTGTTACTTAAGCTTCCCAGTCTGTGATATTTTGTTATGATAGCCTAGCAAACTAATATACTAATCAACTTAAGATATATGAAAAATAGAATCCCCTTCTTCCCTCTCCCTGCATATATAACATGTTAAGGATGCTTCTTTGTGTTTACACCAACTCACAAAAAGGGGTCATTCTTTTTTCTTTTAAAGACTGGATGATATGTGACATATTCATTATCTTTCCATTTAAAAATAAACTTCTAAAAAGAAATGCAGAAATAAATTACATTTGCTATATAATATGGAATATGATTATTATCAAACTTTGGACTGTGATATCTTTTAACTCAGAGACCACAATTTTTTATTTTGATATCTCACAAATTATCACAATTACTAACACACATTAACTACACAAAATTATAATTGGTGAAACACCAAACAAAGCTAACTGGTAAGGAAAAAAGGATGGCTTGTGTTTTGAAACAAACAATTCAATACCCAAAGTATTTTGAATGGCCTATCTCCAAATATGTCTCTAAACAAAGTATATGACTATACTTAATATAAAAGAAAAACTATTGAATAATATTCATGAAAAAGTCATCTAAATGATTCAAAATAAAAGCAACATTATAAAATGCTACTTTTAGGTTTAAAGTTATGACCACACGTCAAATAAATTAATTGGTATACCGTTGATATATTTAACTTCTAAACAAATCTGAGTTTCCTAAATTTGATGAGAAAGTGATCAAATTTTATAAATGTAATAAAATAAATTTTAAGAACTAAGATTTTGAAGATAAATTTTGTTACAGAGTTACAAAAGGAGTAACTGAGCAGATAACTGAGTAATTCTAAAAACATTGCCACTTACATATTAGAACATAATACAATTTCTTAAGTTCTAACGTGTTTAAAATAGGAATGTTTAATACATTTGATTATAAGTACTTCCTTGGTATATATACTTTCAGCTCCAAATTAATCTTGCATTAAGTAGAGATTTTGTTTTTGTTTTTTTAAATAAAATAAGTGTAATATGCAGCTACCTAATCACAGTCACACTCTAAATCAATATGGTACAAACATTTGAGGCATGGGTGTGTGGGTAAATATTTTTAGTTTTAAATTTTTGAATATAATATAAGGTCACTTGGTTATCAAATAGATTTAATAATGTGGTTGTATGTTTTCAGTACTTATGCTAAGTAAAATGTCTAAGAATAAAGAAGTCAGAATTCCTTGCTTTTGTTACTCACTGGAGTTATTCACTACTGATACATGAAAACTATTAAAATGTCTGTAGCTTTGCTATCATTATTTTAGGAATGTTCTATAGAAATTCTATTTCTGAAGTTGAGTTATTTACAGGACAAAAAATATCATATTTTCATTTTATTTCATATATTGAAGATTTGTATCTGGCTCAGTTTCTAATGGCTACATAGAGATTACATGTGATAAAAGGAATAAGCTGCATCAGGTCAGGAAAAAAGAAAAAATATGGAAATAAGCAAGGAAGATAACTGAACTCAGGAAGAAAAAAAACAAGGGAATTAAATAAAAGGCAGATTTGCTGATCACAAAGGAGAAAATAAAGCAAAAAAAAATCAGAGAATTTTTCATGTTTAAACTTTTATAATCACATTTTAGTTTTAGAAATTTTAACTAACAGTTTTAATAGCTTCCTGTCCTAGAAGCAAAGAGAAACTACTTGAGAAATCAGTATTTTTGAAGTACTATGATACTTACTAGCATTTAAAGTAGACTCTAATTATTGTTGAAAATATCGTAAGTACACTTAAAATCATTTCAACATTTATACAAACTATTCTTAATAGGTATTGCTTATCATTTGATAACCCTTGATAGTAGAATGTTTAGTGATTTCAGTTTCTTTACTTGCATTTATTTATTTTTTGTCAAATTCTTCAAAATGAGCACATTTAATTTTTTTAGTTATGGTTCAAAACAAAAAAATCAAAAATTTTAAGCAGGAATCTTTTTTTTCACTCTGAGTGCATAAAATCTTCCAAGGGCAGAAGGAACAGGTTTTAGATTGGAATTTCAGAAATGTCCCCTAAACAACAGAAAATTGACCCACAAAGACATATAGTACCTCGAGGCAACTGATATAATTGTATACCCCAACATCATAGGTATGAGGAAAGGATCAGAAAATGTGAATTAAGAACCCTTTACAGCTGCCAAAACAGACTTTCACTGAAAGAGGCCAGAGAATTTCAGCAATAGGTTGGAGCTCATTTGTCTTCTGTGCCTGTCACAATCTATTACAACCTTGATACTCTGTAACTTAGCAACTACATGTTAATAGGGCACTGCCCTGTCATGAGGGCCTCACTCTCATGACCTCTAAGTATATTTACTACCCAAAAGCCCCACCTCCAAATGCCATATTGGGGATTAGGGTTTCAACATAGAGTTTTGGGGAGACACAATTCAGTCCACAGCATCTTGAAACTAAGATTCCTAAACTCTCAATTTTTAATTTTGTGAGGAACCTCCATACTGTTTCCCACAACTGGTGTACTAGTTTACATTGCCACTAAGAGTGTCCAAGAGCACTTTCTCCACATCCTTAACAACACTCAAGATTTTGGTTTTTTGATAATAGCCATCCTAACAGGTATGAGGTGATATCTCATTGTCATTTTGAATTTTGCATTTTCCTGATAATTAATGATATGAGTATCTTTTTGTATACTTGTTAATGATCCAGAAATCCCACTTCTGGGTGCATATCCAAAAAAATTGAAATAAGTATCTGAAGAGGTCCCTGCACTCCCAAGTTCATTGTGGTATTATTCACAATAGCCAAAATATGAAAAGAGTTCAAGTGTTCATCAACAGATGAATAAAGTTATATATATAGATATATATACACATACACATACATACCATGGATATTAAACTCAGTCCTAAAAATGAAGGAAATCCTGCCATTTGAGACAACATGGATTAATTTGAAGGCCGGTATGCTAAGTGAAATAAGCAGTCACAGAAGGACAAATACTGTATGGTTCCACTTATATGAGGTTACATGCAGAATAGAATACTGTTTGCATGGGTATAAAGCTTCAGTTATGCTAGATGAATATGTTCTAGAGATCTGCTGTACAACATAGTGCAGATTTCATGTTAAGTGTTTTATACACAAAAAGAGAGACAAGGAAACTTTGGTCAGTGCTGGATATGCCTATTACCTTGATTATGTTAATGATACCACAAGTGTTTGCATATATCCAAATTCATCAAATTGTGCACATGAAATATGTTCAATTCTTTGTATTTCAGTTATACCTCAGTAAAGCTGTTAAGAAACAAACAAAAACCTCTTAAACTGTTGATGCCCAATGTGGAAAGGAATAAAAATGGTTTATGAGTGGATTACTAAATGTGAAAAAATGTCATGCCTAACTCTATTCTCTTGGTACCTGGACTCTGCATTTTTCAGAAGATCATTCGTACTTTCTAAAAGGCCAGGTGCTACTGGTAACTGGAACATAGAGTAAAAAGCAATAAAACCCATACTTACCTGCCCATTGCTTCTCCTCTCACTGAAAATATAGTTACTTATTCTTGTAACAAGATTTTAATTTTGTAGTGCTTTACCTCAAGCTGGTATGAGCTTGTCATGCAGAACCATCTGCAAAACAAACTGTTGCTTCCTCATTAATCTTGATCATACTAAACTCATGAGACCATGGTTGTGGGTTGAGGGTGAAAGGCAATGTAGCAGAAGTAGGTGCTTGGGAAGCTTGATTCCATCTTAGACAATCTGTCTTTTGGGACAGACTTGAGACCATTTTTTCATATAACATTTTCACTTCATGATACCGGAAGTCTGCTCACATATTTATGACTTGGTGAATCAGACAATGCCCATTCATTTTGTATTCTCACTTGTAGGCCTGTGGTATTCAGTCTTCCCTACAGACCAAAAGGAATTTTATCTAAGCCCTGAGGGCCCACATTGTGATTTTCTTTGAGGACTTGAAACAGATTTCACATATATCCTAATATGTTTCAGGAATTTTGAGTGTCATTGGCTCTGCCAAGACATACGTGTCAGAGATCCATTCCCTACAACTTCAGCCAGCTCTTAGGGACTTTGTATTGTCTGGACCCCCCAATTCAAAATCTTGTAACCTTAAAAATTAATTGCAAAGAGAGATCACATTGAATTTGTCATATGTTACCTCTCAAGTCAAAAGAGGCTTGTGCACTTTCTTAGACTTTGAGAGTGCAACAGGCATCATCTTTGCCTTTTACTTTACGGGGGAAATCCTAATATGATCCTGACAGGAAACAACAACAATTGTAACTGAAGTAGAAACATAAAATTTAATAGGTTTTATCTCCTTTAGCAAGCGTGTTTCTTCCCAAATGTTAGAGGGTATCAACTATGTCTGTTCTGTCAGCATGTAGACATCAGTGTGGTGGACCACAGTAATGTCTTTTGAGATCTTGAGTTGATCTAGATTCCTGAAACTAAATTATGAAGAGAGAACTGTAAAGGGAAAAGAGACAATAGAGGTTTAGTGTTCTCATTACGAGTTGAAAGCCAATTGCTGCTGGTGTTTTCTAGTTATTTGTTGAGAGCAAAATCTTTTGGCACTTTGATAGCTAACAGTAGGTGCCAGAGGCAATGCTAATTGCTTCTATAAAGAGACTACATCTGGAACAACAATTGAAGTTATCATCAGATTTTATTGGTTGTCTCCCATTCTTGCCATGTTTCATCTGCACAGGCCATGCAGATATGTTAAATGGAGTTGTTTGTGATTGGAATAGCCACCCTGAATCTCTGCATTTTACCCAGGAATGTAGCATTGCCTTAATTTTTCTCTTTGGGTAAGAAGGAACAAGTTTCAGGGTTAATCTTTGACTCCTAACTACTGAATCAATTATGAAAATGACTCAGGCCAAAGCTCTTTATATCATTGAACTATAAACCCTACCTCTGGTAGAACACAGTGGCATTATAAATCCGCAAAGATAAGCATGGTTTCAGACCCAGTTACCAGTTACAGCTATAAATTATACCAGTAAATGTCTAGTGTCTCATATTCATTCAGTGTGGGCTACCTGTAAAACTGGGTTTTAGTCAAATAACAAAACAAAGTGAACTCCTGGTCACTCTAGGCAGAACATTATAAGCCATATTGATTAAGCTGTCCTAATCTAATCTATTATTTCCTTCATTTTTCTGGCACGTTTAGAATACATTTACACATAAATTGCATAGGTTTTTGCCAATATAAATGGTGAACATAATGTAATATTTGTCATTCAGTATATTTGTGTTGATCCTACTTTTATTTGTCCCCTGGGACAAACTGATATCAGAAGCTACTTATCTGCCTAGAGGCTATGAGGTAATAGGAATGATGTAGTAAGAGAAATTGGTATTCCACTCCAAAGCAATTATCTCAGATGAACAACAGTCAGGAGATGCTCAGAGAACTCATCCAAACAAATCCACCTAAATGACCCATTTCAATTCTCAAGCTCCACTCTTTCCTAATCAATGCTCCAGACTTAATATAAGAGACCAGAAATTTGTCAATTTAATAACAGAATAAAATTCTGTATGTGATTTCTGCCTTTATTAGCCCTGACACTACTAATTATAGAAAGAATCTACCTTGAACTGTGATGTGAAAGCTCTGAGCTTGCAATTTTCTCTCTTTAAGCTTCCTAGTTGTGTCAGAAGCAGCCAGCCCATCTCCCAGTTCTTATATCCTCATCTTCAGCATAATATTCTATTATAGCAGTCACTCTATGCACTGAAGCCATGTCTTCTTTAGGACTTTTTTTTCCATTGCTTTTAGTGTACTATACAACTGTCACCCTCCAATTGTAACTGCCAGGTCAGCTCATATCCAAGCAAGCCTGGTGGAAAAAAAAAATCAGATTCCCATCCTTGATCATCTGTTTTTGCATCCACTTCTGGTCAGGAAACAGAAACCATTTTACATAGGTGGTTTTAAACAGTAACTGTCATAAATCATAAGCACTGAAAGAGCAGTTTCTTATATACCAATAAGGAATAACTCCCAGATACCACAGCACTCTCTTACTACCACTGGGAATTGGAGCCATGAGTTCAAGCAAACATACCTGAAAATGAAATTCAAGGAATGAAAATCCAAAATCAAGAAGCTGTGACTACAATGTCACAACTGCCTTTAACACATTTGAAGTTGGATTAAGAATCGTTTGCCACCAAAAATGGTAGACCTATCCAGGCCTCTATTTCATTTTTATCTTGCAAACTTCATGCACAGATTCCTAATTCATAGGTTTATTTATTTATTTGTTTGTTTTTGCATCCAGAACCAAAACTGCAACAGAATATGAGAAGAAAAATTCTAGCTTTCCAACTTCTCTAAGAAGGAGGAATGAATAGAAATTGAGAAAGCTAATCCACAATACCTACCTCACAGTTCAACAATGAAAACTTCATGTTAAATGCAAACAAGTAAACAAATAAAAATGCAGAGCCACATTTTCCAAAGAATCATTAAACTATTTAGTAATTGGAGTTTTCAAATTAATTGAGTAAACTTTCTACAATGTGACTTAGGGATTTAGTTTTATATCTGTTTAGTTTGCACTGGAGGAAACTGTAGTCCAATTAATAAAGTTGTTAGACTTTGAATTTAGAATTATATTTCACAATTAGGCATCTGGTTTACATGTCCATGTCTTGTCCTCTGCATCATCTGTTTACATCTTATTCTTTATTACTGTACTTGAGTACTGAATATATCAAAATCTATATGTCCAAGTCTGTATCTGCATCTATATTTTAAAAATAAAAACTGTTTTCTGTGAAATCACAAAATGAAAAGATACTGGGTGTAATCCAACATAGAGTCAATCTACTTTCAGAATGACAGTGGGCTTTGGTATTTAATCACAAATGATTTTTATGCCATCCGGTTCAACTGTCAATTCACTTAAAAAGCATAAACAAAATAATATTATGTATTTCACACTTGAGCCTTATAATTTCTTCTATAGTAGTAGTTATAATACTCCATTTTACATAAATGAATAAAAAGATTACAGTTATACAGCTTGTGTCAGAAATGAAATCCTACTCAGATGTTTTCAAATTAAGATTTTTCCCACTAAACTAGAATGGGAATAGTTACCTAATTACATACAGGTTTAAGGGCTTACATTTACTGTGTGATTTTGGCATGCATCTTCCAGTATCTATTTTCCTTCACCTTAGATATTTCACTCTCTTTTGCTCTATTACTTATGATTTTAATCATAATATAGAATGCTTATTGAAAAGAGTACAGACATTCAAATAAATGGAACTGGATTCTAAACCCAAACTCACTCTTTCTGGACAATATGACCTTAGAGAACAGCTTTCATATCTCTAAGCCCTGGTTCTGCATTTGCTAAAAAAGTATAATAATGCAATTGAGAAAAGTGGATGAGAGGGATAATGTGTGTAATTACTCAAAAAATTGTCTATCTTAGAGGAAATGCTTAATCTGGGAGTTATTTATATTAACTGTTATTAATTGAAATACAGCATTTTCAAATTTCATAGTCTCATTTATATTAATTGGGTGTCCACTTATCTCCTTACAAATTACTCAAGTGGAAAATATCTTCAGTTATTCATGAATTCCAATACTTAGCAAAGATGTATTGCTAACATACTATGTACCAGGGATCATGTGAGATAATGGACAAACCTCAGAGAGGTTTTTTCTGGTCATAATATCTAAGGTAGACCTCTTTTCCCTTTAAACCATAAAACTGTTCTGTTGCCTTCTAAGCACTTAACCACTATCTGAATACCTTACTTTTCTTCATTTGTTATCTTTTTCTAATAAAATGAGAATTTTGTGAGATCAAGAACATTATGAGCCAGTCACATCACTTATTTTTGAGACCAAAAAGGGTCACTGTCATTAGTGATGCCCAATAAATATTTTCTGAATAATAATCTTAACAGAAAGATCCCTTTATTTATCAAATTTAGAGACTTGTGGGTCATGCCTACAAGTGACATACACCTAAAATACAATAGAGTAAGTACCATTAGCGTTGAAGCATGGGACACTGAGAGCATATGGTGTAAACACCAACCATGCAGAGAAAAATTGCCATCCTAACTGAGAACTAAATAATGATTGCTGCAAGTCTTGAAAAAGTGATGAGAGAGAACATGATGAGTGAGAAAAGGAAAGCAGCTTAATGTGACCAGATTGCAAAATTTATGGGTTGGGACAGAGGAAGCTTAAGGCTGCAAGTATGTGCAGAGCAAGAAAGACTTTAAAAATATTTTTTATGCTAGAAATTTTAAGAAATGTTTTAATTTAGGAGGCCGACAAGACCATATTTTCAATTTTGGGCAAAACTACTCTAGCTGAAATGTAGAGAATGAATTGAAATAAGGACAAGAATGCATTTAGGAAGACCATTTAGGTAGCTGTTGTAATAACTCAGTGTGATATGATGATAGCTTGGAATAATAAAATCACTATTGAAATGGAGAAGATTTGATGGATTTGACAGATGTTTAGGCGGTACTACTGCTCATAGTCTTCAATGATTAATTGGAGATTAGGATAAAAGGAAATTAATCAAGCATGATGCTTCTTTCTTGAGCACTTGGGTCAGTGGTGATTGCAATAAAGTAGACCAGAAACACTTTGGATATATTAGATGCCATTTTTGCATTTGCACATTAGATTTAAGGTTTTTGTGCATTATATAATGTAGATACCTAGTTTAATACTCATGCCTAAAGGTATTTGGTTTTGTTACAGATTGAGTTCATTCTCCTTGGTTCTTTTTCCCGCTGAAACAAAGAATTGAAAGGCAGAGAAACAGTAGTGAAGCAGAGCGGAAGTTTTCTTTGAATACACTTCAATGGAACAGGCCAGATTCAAGGTAGACAAAGGGCTCAATCCATTAGGCAAGAGGGCTATATACTGCATTCTGAGTAGGAGGCACCTCTTTGATTGACAAGGTGGGGTTATTTGATTGATGGGTCCATCTATATAGCCATCCATCTCCGTGTTCATGTCCCTCCTTATGATATGGCATGTTTAGCCCAGTTCTTAGTTTTGTTCGATTGTGTCTACACTGGGATCTGGTTGGGACCAGTATGACCTGATCCTGATAGGCAAAGAAGTTATCTCCCTGCAAAGCCTTTGTTTTCTTCATGTAGGACTTCCTACCTGAGCATTTTGGGAAGTTTTTTCCATGAACTTTATCTGTCCTTTACTCCAATTGCTCATGTCTTATCTTTCTAACTAACAGTTTGGCATCATTCATTCATTTTGATGAAATAGCAGTGTTCCCTGTTTTATATCATGACACTTGTAATTTCACGGGAAAATCTCAGGGCAAAATACGTCTAAAACCATAATCAGCCAAAGGGGAAAAAAAAGTTAAGAAACCCATTTATTTCTTACAAGCAGTCATCCCATCTCTCTCTTGATCAGGCTGCAGCAGAAGAGAGCTCCACCCAACCTCTCTGGTCCAAATAAACCCTCACATGTCCTTGTAATGACCTATTGATATGTAGATGGCCTAATCTTCTCCACCCCTTGGAAACACCTATTGATATGCAGATGCACTAAAGCCAGGTGAGAGATTCTGGAAACATTGCAATTTTATCCACAACACTTTATAAAATATGTCATACATCTGTTTCAAAAATAGGATTATAAATTGTGGCATTAATTTGCCATTACCCCAGAGATTTGTACATACCAATTAAATCTTAAAAGAACTGTTGGGAAAGACAACTAAAAACAAAATCTTCTCCCAACCCAGAAAGGTAGTAGAGAAAGAAAACAGTTTTGTTATTAAATAAGTATTAAACCAGATATTCTGCTAGAGATTGCAAAGACAGAAACTAATCTCACTTTTTCTGTATAGCCAAGCAGATGAAACCCATTATACACATATTCTCAAGGTAAACAATAACTAATCCTGAATTAAGAGGATGGGATAGCACCATTTCTCATACATAGTTCATCTCAGACCTACCTGGTAACTGAGATGACCATCTATATTAGCTAATTGGCTTTATCTGGAGGAAAGACAAATTCCTCATATCTTTAGGGCAGGAGATAATTTTGCAATTTGGAGCCATGCAACTACCAAAGTTAGGTTCCTTTCCTTCCACAGAAATGGAGTAATAGGAGTGCTATCTCCCTGGTTAGTACATTGGGAACAATGGCTCCCAGATTTTTGAGAACAGCATTCCTGCATTATAAAGCTGACAAAAGGCCTATTTCATTTTTAAAAGGATTTATCTACATTTCAAAGTGAGGAGAAAGTACTTAAAATTACAAGCTTTCTAAAATAAATAAGATAAAAGGAGAAGGAAATCTCTTTATTTTAAACAAGGAGAATTAAACCTCTCATTTTTAATTTGTATTTGTCCTTAAAGAAATCAAACAGACATAGAGGAATTAATTTTCATCAGTGAACTTAAGTTTGTGGCTTCTTTATTATCAATATGGGTAGAAAATCAACTAAATCAGCAAATGGAAATAAGAACATGCAGAATAATAGAACTTGATTAAAAGAATATTATTATCAAAATGAGTCAACTCTGACTTCAAAGATTTCTCACTATTTCTGTCTCCAGCTAAATCAGTGATGGGAGTATGATTAAGTAAATTCAGTGACTGATGGATCCATTTTCAGATATTTTCCCCTGTCTTTTAGATCGACAAACATTTCTTTAGTGTGAATTCGTCTCTGAATAATATTAAAAGAGCAGGTGAACATGTTAAAGATTTGTCTTAACAATAATCCCGTTATTCCTTGCATATTTTTTTAAGCAAAGTAAGTAATGCCTCAGTCATTGAATGTCCTATTGTTCTGACTACACTGACATTGGAAATTTTAATGTAGGCCATGATGTATTTTAACATTTTTCTTTATGATCATTATTTCACAAATCCATCTCATCTATAAAAGGAAATACATTGATATTAAAATATGTATATTAAAAATCACTGGATATGTTCTAAAGGAAATGTGAGTTTGATATATATTAACAAATCAATTTGCAGGTGAATAATTTATATGTGTGTGTTCATGTGTTTTTCTGGTGAAACTAGAAATTACAGATTTCAAAATTTTGTCTTTAACCTTACACCTCTTTATATGTCATAATGGAAAACTTACCTATGTAAATCAATTGAAGGTGTAATAAAATGATGAATATGGAAACTTCTAAATCACAAAACTTCTGTATTTTAAAATAGTATTAAAAGTGCAGTTCTTGGGAAATATTAGAATATAGTTTTCGAGAACCTAGTTTTTAACTTAAGCTTTTATAATAAAAGTTTTCCTAAAGTAATCTTATTTTTCCCCAAATAATGAATATTTTTGTTTTATTTTGTTTTGCTAAAGTCCACTGCTAAAACAATCTACACTCAATACTGTTTTCACCTGATTGGGAATAACTCTTAAAAATCATAATACTAGTGTTCTAAAAAATTTGAAATAAATGTTTAGCCAGACAGAAACAATTTTATTTTTCACCTATTAAACATTTTTTTAGATAATCAACTTACCTGAATAAATCATAATTATACAACACTTCAATATTAATACTCTGTCTCTTTATATTTAAGATTCTAATGCATAATTCTTATATTTGTGTGTTGCAAAATGGTAAAATTTGAGTCCCAAAATCTTCCTATCATACATCTCTGAATTGAAAAATATAAGGATTTTTTTCTACATTTAACTTTTTCTTGTGTTATTTTGTGATAACAAGTTAAACAAAAAGCTTATTCTTCAGAAGTTAAAAAAACTAGTTTTTGTAATAAATGAGTATTGGTTTTTGTCAAATTCTTTTTATACAGGTGTTGAAATGATCATGGAGCAGTTGCTCATTATTCTATTAATATGGTCTATTACCATCTATATGTTAATTGAGAGTAAAATATATTTTATATAAATTAACTTGTATTACTTAATAATGCATATTTAATATAGGTTAATATATATTTCATTTTAGTAATATATATTTTATGCATTTTATATACCTGGTAATATATATTTTATATACATACATATGTATTATGTAGTATATACTGTAGTATGTATATTTATATTGTGTGTATGTATATATACATAAGGGTGTTAAACCAGCCCTGATTTCCTGCAATAAATACCAACTAGTCATGGTGTATAATAATTTTTTATGTGGCTAAATTTAGCTTGGTAGTATTTTGTTAAAGATTTCTCATCTTCAATCCATGATGGGTATTAGGCTGTAGATTTCTTAATAGAACTTAATCTAGTATTGGTACTGCAGTAATATCATAGGCCTTATAAATCAGTTGTGGAGTTCCTCCTTTATATTCTAGAAGAGTGTGTGAAAGAAAGATGTTTTCTATTTTCTTTTTAATTCAGTTTTGTTATTTAGCTTCTTTCTGGGAATGTTTGTCATCTAAAATAACTGTTTTATTTATATAAAATAAAGATTTAAATAACATTCCCTTAAAATTCTTTACATGTTTATAAGTCTGTAGTGATTTTCCTCCCTCTTTCATTCTTGATTTTATAAAACTATATTTTCTCTTTTATTGTCTTGATCTTTCTGTTAATGCTTGTCAACTTTGTTGGCATTGCCAAAGAAACAGCTTTAATTTACTGACTGCTTTATCGACATTTTATCTATTCCACTGATTTCTGCTTTAACTCTTATTTTCTCCTTGTGATTGAGTTAGTTTAGTTTGTTCTCCTTTTTCTAGTATCTTAATATGAAAGTTAAATTTGAATCAATAAACAAAAAATCATTACTTATTTTTTGATACAGGCATTAAAAGCTATAAATTTTCTGTTCATAGTCTTTGGTGAACTATTCTGACTCTCTTGTCAAGCTGGCAGTGTGATTCAAGTTCTCTACAGACTTGATTTTCTATCTAGTTCTATTAACATATTAAAATTGACATATTTAAAATCTTCAATTATGGCTGCTGAATTACTAAGTTCTTTTAATTTTATCAGTTCTTTCTTTATGCATTTTTTTTACTTTGCTATCATTAATGTACGATTAAATGAACAACATTATGGTTCTAGACTCCCCCTATTATCAAGTCCCCACCACATACCCCATTACAGTCACTGTCCATCAGTGTAATAAGATGCTATAGAATCACTACTTCCTTCTCTGTATTATACTGCCTTCCCTGTGTCCCACCCCCATATTATCCGTGCTAATCGTAATGACCTTTATTCCCCTTTATCCGTCCCTTCCCACCAATCCTCCCCAATTGCTTTCCCTTTGGTAACAGTCCATTCTTGGGTTCTGTGAGTCTGCTGCTGTTTTGTTCCTTCAGTTTTTCTTTGCTCTTATACTCCACAGATGAGTGAAATCATTTGATACTTGTCTTTCTCTGCCTGGCTTATTTCACTGAGCATAATACCTTCTAGTTCCATCCATTTTGATGCAAATGTTAGGATTTCTTTTCTTCTTATGGATGAATAATATTCCATTCCATATATGTACCACCTCTTCTTTATCCATTCATCTACTGATGGACACTTAGGTTGCTTCCATTTCTTGGCTATTGTAAATAGTGCTGCAATTAACATAGGGGTGCATATGTCTTTTTGAATCTGAGAAGTTGTATTCTTTGAGTAAATTCCAAGGAATGGGATTCCAGGTCAAAGGTATTCCTATTTTTAGTTTTTTGAGGAACCTCCATACTGATTTCCACAATGGTTGAACAAGTGTACATTCCCACCAGCAGTGTAGGAGGGTTCCCCGTTCTCCACATCCTCGCCAACATTTGTTGTTGTTTCTCTTTTGGACGGTGGCCATCCTAACTGGTGTGAGGTGATGTCTCATTGTGGTTTTAATTTGCATTTCTCTGATAATTAGGGAGGTGAATCATCTTTTCATGTGCCTCTTGGCCATCTGAATTTCTTCTTTGGAGAAGTGTCTGTTCAGCTCCTCTGCCCATTTTTAATTGGCTTATTTACTTTTTGTTTGTTGAGTTGTGTGAGCTCTTTATATAATTTGGATGTCAACCCTTTATCAGATATGTCATTTACGTATATATTCTCCCATACTGTAGTATGTCTTTTTGTTCTACTGATGGTGTCCTTTGCTGTACAACAGCTTTTTAGTTTGATATAGTCCCACTTCTTCATTTTTGCTTTGGTTTTCTTTGCCTGGGGAGATATGTTCATGAAGAAGTTGCTCATGTTTAGGTCCAAGAGATTTTTGCCTATATTTTTTTCTAAGAGTTTTATCATTTCATGACTTACATTCAGGTCTTTGATCCATTTTGAGTTTACTTTTGTGTATGGGGTTAGACAGTAGTCCAGTTTCATTCCCTTGCATGTAGCTGTCCAGTTTTTCCAACACCAGCTGCTGAAGAGGCAGTCATTTCCCCATTGTATATCCATGGCTCCTTTATCAAATATTAATTGACCATATATGTTTGGGTTAATATCTGGGCTCTCTAGAATGTTCCATTGGTCTATGGGTCTGTCTTGTGCCTGTACCAAATTGTCTTGATTACTGTGGCTTTGTAGTACAGCTTGAAGTCAGAGAGCATAGTTCCCCCCGCTTTATTCTGCCTTCTCAGGATTTCTTTGGCTCTTTGGGGTCTTTTGTGGTTCCACTTGAATTTTAGATCTATTTGCTCTAAGAATGCTGTTGGTATTTTGATAGGGATTGCATTAAATCTGTAGATAGCTTTAGGCAGTATGGCCATTTTGACAATATTAATTCTTCTTATCCATTAGCATGGGATGTGTTTCCATTTATTGGTTTCTTCTTTAATTTTCTTCATGAGTGTCTTGTAGTTTTCAGAGTATAAGTCTTTCACTTACTTAGTTATGTTTATTCCTAGGTATTTTATTCTTTTTGATGCAATTGTGAATGGAATTGTTTTCCTGATTTCTCTTTCTGTTAGTTCATCATTAGTGTATAGGAAGGCAACAGATTTCTGTGTATTAATTTTGTATCCCACAACTTTGCTGAATTCAGATATTAGATCTAGAGGTTTGGGAGTGGATTCTTTAGGGTTTTTATGTACAATATCATGTCATCTCCAAACAGGGAGAGCTTGGCTTCTTTCTTGCTAATCTGGATGCCTTTTGTTTCTTATTATTATCTGATTGCCATGACTAGGACCTCCAGAACTATGGTGAATAAAGGTGGGGAGGTTGGGCGTCCTTGTCTTGTTCCCGACCTTAAACAAAAAGCTTTCAGCTTTTCGCTGTTAAGTATAATGTAGGCTGTGGGTTTGTTGTATATGGCCTTTATTATGTTGAGGTACTTGACCTCTATACCCATTTTGTTGAGAGTTTTTATCATGAATGGATGTTGAATTTTGTCAAATGTTTTTTCAGCATCTATGGAGATGGTCATGTGGTATTTGTCCTTCTTTTTGTTGATGTACTGGATGATGTTGATGGATTTTCAAATGTTGTACCATCCTTGCATCCCTCTGAGGAATCCCATTTGATCATGATGGATGACCTTTTTGATGTATTTTTTAATTCAGTTTGCTAATATTTTGTTGAGTATTTTTGCATCTATGTTCATCAGAGATATTGGTCTGTAATTTTCTTTTTTTCTTATGTCTTTGCCTGCTTTTGGTATTAGAGTGCTGTTGGTCTCGTAGAGTGAGTTTGAGAGTATTCCCTCCTCTTCTACTTTTTGGAAAACTTTAAGAATGATGGGTATTAGGTCTTCACTAAATGTTTGATAAAATTCAGCAGTGAAACCATCTGGTCGAGGAGTTTTATTCTTAGGTAGTTTTTTGATTGCCAATTCAATTTCTTTGATGGTAATTGCTCTATTCAGATTTTCTGTTTCTTCCTGGGTCAGCCTTGGAAGGTTGTATTTTTCTAGGAAGTTGTCCATTTTTTCTAGGTTATCCAGTTTGTTACCATATAGTTTTTCATAGTATTCTCTCATAATTCTTTGTATTTTTGTGGTGTCCATAGTGATTTTTCCTTTCTCATTTCTGATTCTTTTTATGTGTGTAGACTCTTTTTTTCTTGATAAGCCTGGTAGGGGTTCATCTGTTTATTTTCTCAAAGGACACACTCCTGCTTTCATTAATTCTTTCTATTGTTTTATTCTTCTCAATTTTATTTGCTTTAATCTTTGTTATGTCCCTCCTTCTACTGACTTGGGGCCTCATTTGTTCTTCCTCTTCTAGTTTCATTAACTGTGAGTTTACACTGTTCATATGGCATTGTTCTTCTTCCCTGAGGTAGGCCTGTATTGCAATATATTTCCCTCTTAGCACAGCCTTTGCTGCATCCCACAGATTCTGCGTTGTTGAATTACTGTTGGCATTTGTCTCCATATATTGCGTGATCTCCGTTTTTATGTGTTCATTGATCCATTGATTATTTAGCAGCATGTTGTGAAGCTTCCATGTGTTGGTGGGCTTTTTCGTTTTCTTTGTGTAATTTATTTGTAGTTTCATACCTTTCTGATCTGAGAAGCTGGTTGGTACAATTTCAGTCTTTTTTAATTTACTGAGGTTCTTTTTGTGGCCTAGTATAATCCATTCTTGAAAATGTTCCATGTTCACTCAAGAAGAATGTGTATCCTGTTGCTTTTGGATGGAGTGTTTTGTAGATGTCTGTTCAGTCCATCTGTTCTAATATGTTGTTGAATTCCACTGTCTCTTTACTTATTTTCTGTCTGGTTTATCTGTCCTTTGGAATG